>OU342746.1:125652417-126261288 GCA_910589775.1 Avena eriantha
TTTCCTTCATACAAAACTTCACACAATCTTCATTAGCAACATTAGTGTACTCAAGATAATAAGTCTTTTGGTTCAGTTCCAACACAAATAAAACTTCCATTAAAACAAAACCTACTGTAGTACTTCCTTTTAAAAGTTCAAGAATTTTGGAAAGAACTCAAAAAGAAATAGATTAAGAGGCAAATGCAAATAATGGCAGAAATCTGTCAAAACAGACCAGCAGGTAAAAACCTATTTTTTTGAAGACCTTCTGTTACTCAAATCAAAAAGTGTTGAACTGAAGAAAGTTAGCTAACAACCTGGGGGATTTATTCAGATAATTACAGCTCAATCCGACATACAGAGATGTTTCACGAATTTTTACAGTGAAGCACAAAAATCTGTTTCGGGACAGCAACTTTCCCAAGTTTTACTTCTCTCTTATTAGAGGTTACTCTTGGCACAAAAATCAAACAAAAAGGATAAGGAGAGGTTATTACAGAGGTAATAACTTCCAAGACTCAACTAAAACTTTTGGGTTATCTCCCAATAAGTACTTTTCTTTAACGCCTTTAAGTTAGGCTTGATAGTTTGAGAATATGCTCACATAAGAATATGAATTGAAGTAAAAGAGAGCATCAAGAAGAAAATTGAAAACACATTTAATTCTAACCCACTTCTAATGCATAGTAATCTTGTAAAGAAACAAGTCATGAAATCACAAAGCAACAAGCATAGAAAAGCAAAACAAGTGCAACTTCAAGACTTTCAACATAAAGAGGGGAAACTTAATAATGTTGAGATACATAAGAACATATTTCCCTCTCTCATAATAACTTTTAGTAACAACATGAATAAAATTAACAATATAACTATCACATAAAACATTCTTATCATGAGCCACATGCATAAAATGATTATTACTCTCCACATAAGCATAGTCATTCTTATTAATTATGGTGGGAGCAAATTCAACAAAATAGCTATCATTATTATTCTCATCACCATAATCATCAAATATAGGAGGCATATTGTAATCATTAATTTTCTCCTCAATAGTAGGTGGACTGAAAATATCATATTCATCATTGTAATCATCATATATTGGAGGTTTTGTATCATCATAAGTAATAGAATAGCTATCTTCCAAAGCCGGGGAACTAAAAAGATCATTTTCATAAAAACTAACTTTCCCAAGCTTAGACTTTTCCATAGCATTAGCAATAATGGTGTCCAAAGAATTCATACTAACAACATTGTTATTAGCATGCAAATAAAGTTCCATAGGTTTTTTAATTTTCTCTTCAAACACTTCATGTCCTAACTCAAGATAAATACTATAAAGCTCTCTAATTTTTTGATTGTTTTCCATTAATCCTAACTAGTGAAAACAAGAAACAAAAAGACAAAATTGCAGAATCTAAAGAAAATAACTTAGAATACTCACACCGGAGGATGTGAGTACCTTTTACCTTACCTTCCTGGCAACGGCACCAGAAAATAGCTTGATGTCTACGCACTTCTATTCTTGTAGACAGTTGTTGGGCCTCCAAGTGCAGAGGTTTGTAGAACAGCAGCAAGTTCCCCTTAAGTGGATTACCCAAGGTTTATCGAACTCAGGGAGGAAGTGGTCAAAGGCATCCCTCTCAAGCAACCATGCAATCAAGATACAAGAAGTCTCTTGTGTCCCCAACACACCCAATACACTTGTCAGGTGTATAGGTGCACTAGTTCGGCGAAGAGATAGTGAAATACAAATGGTATGGATATAAGACAACTATGCCAAAAAATAGCTTGATGGCGTCGAAGAGATTAAAGGCAAACTGAAATAAAGATGGAAGAAAGCAAACATGTAACCGATCTAGTTGCAAACGAAGTTTCAATGCTTAGAAACAAGGCCTAGGGATCATACTTTCACTAGTGAACACTCTCATATAACTATCTTCTCTTCATGATACTACTCTGAACTACTCTTCGGTTGGACACTCTAATCCATGGTAGGGCTATAACAACACACCTCAAAGTTTGCTCTTTCCCATCTAGATAACCCCACACTGTCACCTTGAGCTCTAGATGGTTCCAAAAAACACCACAATTTTATAGAAACATCCAACTTCAAATATAACTCATAACAAGTATTTGTAATATCTAGCGTAAGTGCCACAATGGTGTGCACGCTGTCACTTTCACACACATGGGGAGAGCAGAGATCTATTAAAGCAGTTGAGTAGCAAGGTAGATCTACTTGATTATAAAGCTCATGATCACAATATGATCATGCATAGAGAGAGAGATGAACACATAGCTACCGGTAGAACCCTTATCCTCGAGGAAGAAATACTCCCTCCTCATCATGGGAGTCAGCAATGGCGATGGAGATGGCAGTGGAGTCGATGGAGATGGCGGTGAAGATGGTGAAGAGGCGGCGGCAGCACCGGCAGCGGCACGGAGGACTCCTTCCCCGCTACCGGTATCATAGGGGAGCTCCACCCTTAGCCCCCTTCCTTCATGGCTTATTGGTAGCCCTCTCCCATGGAGATGGGATCTATGGGAGAGGCAAAAACATGGCTTTGGTGGCTGCAAATTCGTGGGTGGAGGTGTCTCCCATGAATTAGGTTTTCCTCCCTTTATATAGCTTTTCGGATTCCCGTCACCCCATCTTGGGCTGCAGTAAATCGGGACTATTGGGCACCCGTCCGGAATCGGAATCAGCTCAATTATATGTCCAGAACGTTTTTCGCGAAATTTTCAACAACTTTGTAGTTGAAGAGTTTTCCGTTTGACGCCTTATTCGACCCGAAACGTGACCATCTTCAAAAAGAGTTCTGAGACAGATTTCTGGAAAATCCCAATTTGACTCCAACAAGGTTTCCACTTATATTCTTGGTAATTCCTACACATCAAAGTGTAAAACAAGAACATTTTGCACTTTTGCAACTATTATTAGGTTGGTCCAAATAAATCATAAACTTTATATAAAAAGGAGTATCAATATCATATTATTAGCATAAAACCATCAAAAATAATAGATGCGTTATGGACGTATCAATGTTCTTCTCACAAACCACATAAGGATCCACCAGAGTCATTGCATGTGTGTTCTTTTCACAAATCACATCTAGATTCATTGCATGTGTGTTATTCTCACAAACCACAGCTAGAGTCATTGCATATATGTTCTTCTCACAAACCACAAAAGGATCCACCAGAGTCATTGCATGTGTGTTCTTTTCACAAACCACAACTAGAGTCCTTCCATGTATGTTCTTTTCACAAACCACATATAGAGTCATTGCATGTGTGTTCTTCTCACAAACCACATATGGATCCACTAGAGTTCATTGCATCTCTATTCTTTTCACAAACCACAACAAGAGTCATTGGATGTCTGTTCTTCTCACAAACCACACATGGATCCACCAGTGTCATTGAATGTGTGTTCTTTTCACAAACCACATGTAGAGCATTGGATGTATGTTCTTTTCACAAACCAAATATTGATCCACCGGTGTTATTGCCTGTGTGTTCATTTCACAAACTACATCTAGAGTCATTGCATGTGTGTTCTTTTCACAAACCACCGCTAGAGTCATTGCATGTCTGTTTTTTTCACAAACCACATCTAGATTCATTGCATGTGTGTTCTTTTCACAAACCACATATGGATCGACCAGTGTCATCGAATGTGTGTTCTTTTCATTAACCACATCTAGAGTCATTGCATGTGTGTTCTTTTCACAAACCACATATGGATCCACCAGTGTCATTGCATGTGTGTTCTTTTCATTAACCATAGCTCGAGTCATTGCATCTATGTTCTTTTCATTAGCAACAAGTAGAGTCATTGCATGTGTCTTCTTCTGACAAACCACAGCAAGAGTCATTGCATGTCTGTTCTTTTCACAAACCACATATGGATCCACCAGTGTCATTGCATGTGTGTTCTTTTCACAAACCATAGCTAGAGTCATTGCATGTGTGTTATTTTCATTAACCACATCTAGAGTCATTGCATGTTTGTTCTTCTCACAAACCACATATGGATCCACCAAAGTTCATTGCATGTATATTCTTTTCACAAACCACATCTAGAGTCATTGCATGTGTGTTCTTTTCACAAACCATAGCTAGAGTCATTGCATGTCTATTATTTCAATAAACCACACAAGGATCCACCAGAGTCATTGCATCTCTGTTCTTTTCATTAACCATAGCTAGATTCATTGCATGTGTGTTCTTCTCACAAACCACATCTAGAGTTATGGCATGTGTGTTCTTCTCACAAACCACATATGGATCCACCAGAGTTCACTGAATGTCTGTTCTTTTCACAAACCACAGCTAGAGTCATTGCATGTTTGTTCTTCTCACAAACCACACATGGATCCACCAGTGTCATTGCAGGTGTGTTGTTTTCACAAACCACATTTAGAGTCATTGGATGTATGTTCTTTTCATAAACCACATATTGATCCACCAGTGTCATTGCAAGTGTGTTCTTTTCACAAACCACATCTAGGGTCATTGCATGTGTGTTCTTTTCACAAACTACATCTAGAGTCATTGCATGTGTGTTCTTTTCACAAACCACATATGGATTCACCAGTGTGATTGCATTTGTCTTATTTTCATTAACCACATCTAGAGTCATTGCATGTCTGTTCTTTTCACAAACCACATATGGATCCACTAGTGTCATTGCATGTGGGTTCTTTTCACAAACCACATCTAGAGTTATTGCATGTGTATTCTTCTCACAAACCACATATGGATCCACCAGAGTTAATTGCATGTCTGTTCTTTTCACAAACCACATAAGGATCCACCAGATTCATTACATGTGTGTTCTTTTCACAAACCATATATAGAGTCATTGCATGTGTGTTCTTTTCACAAACCACATACTGATCCACCAGTGTCAATGCATGTGTGTTCTTTTCAAAAACCACATCGAGAGTCATTGCATGTGTGTTCTTTTCACAAACCACATATGGATCCACCAGTGTCATTGCATGTGTGTTGGTTTCCCAAACCACTGCTAGAGTAATTGCATGTATGTTCTTGTCACAAACCACATCTAGAGTCATAGCATGTTCATTTTTCTCACAAACCACAGCTAGAGTCATTACATGTCGTTCGTTCAATAAACCACACAAGGATCCACCAGAGTCATTGCATCTCTGTTCTTTTCATTAACCATAGCTAGAGTCGTTGCATGTGTGTTCTTCTCACAAACCACATCTAGAGTCATTGCATGTGTGTTCTTCTCACAAACCACATATGGATCCACCAGAGTTCATTGCATGTCTGTTCTTTTCACAAACCACAGCTAGAGTCATTGCAGGTCCGTTCTTCTCACAAACCACACATGGATCCACCAGTGTCATTGCATCTGTGTTCTTTTCACAAACCAGATCTAGAGTCATTGGATGTATGTTCTTTTCACAAACCACATATTGATCCACCAGTGTCATTGCATGTGTGTTCTTTTCACAAACCACATCTAGAGTCATTGCATGTTTATTCTTTTCACAAACCACATCTAGAGTCATGGCATGTGTGTTCTTTTCACAAACCACATATGGATCCATCAGTGTCATTGAATGTGTGTTCTTTTCATTAACCACAGCTAGAGTTATTGCATGTCTGTTCTTTTCACAAACCACATATGGATCCACCAGTGCATTGCATGTGTGTTCTTTTCACAAAACACATCTAGAGTCATTTTATGTGTATTCTTCTCACAAACCACATATGGATCCACCAGAGTTCATTGCATGAGTGTTATTTTCACAAACCACAACTAGAGCCATTGCATGTCTGTTCTTTTCACAAACCACATAAGGATCCACCAGAGTCATTGCATGTGTGTTCTTTTGACAAACCACATATAGAGTCATTGCATGTGTGTTCTTTTCACAAACCACATATTGATCCACTAGTGTTACTGCATGTGTGTTCTTTTAACAAACCACATCTAGAGTCATTGCATGTGTGTTCTTTTGACAAACCACATATGGATCCACCAGTGTCATTGCATGTGTGTTCTTTTCATTAACCACAGCTAGAGTCATTACATGTCTGTTCTTTTCACAAACGACATATGGATCCACTAGTGTCATTGCATGTGTGTTCTTTTGACAAACCACATCGAGATTCATTGCATGTGTGTTCTTTTCACAAACCACATAAGGATCCACCAGTGTCATTTCATCTGTGTTCTTTTCATTAACCACAACTAGAGTCATTGCATCTCTGTTCTTTTCAATAGCCACAACTAGAGTCATTGCATGTGTGTTCTTCTCACAAACCACATCTAGAGTCATTGCATGTCTGTTCTTTTCACAAACCACATATGGATCCATCAGTGTCATTGCATTTGTGTTCTTTCACAAACCACAGCTAGAGTCATTGCAGGTGTGTTCTTCTCACAAACCACATATGGATCCACGAGAGTTCATTACATTTCTGTTCTTTTCACAAACCACATCTAGAGTCATTGCATGTGTGTTCTTCTCACAAAACGCATATGGATCCACTAGAGTTCATTGCATGTGTGTTCTTTTCACAAACCACATCTAAAATCATTGGATGTATGTTCTTCTCGCAAACCACACAAGGATCCACCAGAGTCATTGCATATGTGTTCTTTTCACAACCACAACTAGAGTCATTGCATGTATGTTGTTTTCACAAACCACATCTAGAGTCATTGCTTGTGTGTTTTTCTTACAAACCCCAGCTAGAGTTATTGCATGTCTGTTCTTTCAATAAACCACACAAGGATCCATCAGAGTCATTGCATCTCTATTCTTTTCATTAATCACAGCTAGAGTCAATGCATGTGTGTTGTTCTCACAAACCACATATAGAGTCATTGCATGTGTGTTCTTCTGACAAACCACATATGGATCCACCAGAGTTCATTGCATGTCTGTTCTTTTCGCAAACCATAGCTAGAGTCATTGCATGTCTGTTCTTCTCACAAACCACACATGGATCCATGAGTGTCATTGCATGTGTGTTCTTTTCATAAAACACATCTAGAGTCATTGGATGTATGTTCTTTTCACAAACCACATATTGATCCACCAGTGTCATTGCATGTGTTGTCTTTTCACAAACCAAATCTAGATTCATTGCATGTGTATTCTTTTCACAAACAACATATAGAGTCATTGCATGTGTGTTCTTTTCAAAAACCACATATGGATCCACCAGTGTCATTTCATGTGTGTTCTTTTCATTAACCACTTGTAGAGTCATTGCATGTCTGTTCTTTTCACAAACCACATATAGATCCACCAGTGTCTTTACATGTGTGTTCTTTTCACAAACCACATCTAGATTCATTGCATGTGTATTCTTCTCACAAACCACATATGGATCCACCAGAGTTCATTGCATGTGTGTTCTTTTCATAAACCACAGCTAGAGGCATTGCATGTCTGTTCTTTTCACAAACCACATAAGGATCCACCAGAGTCATTGCATGTGTGTTCTTTTCACAAACCACATATAGAGTCATTGTATGTGTGTTCTTTTCACAAACCACATATTGATCCACCAGTGTCGCTTCATGTGTGTTCTTTTCACAAACCACATCTAGAGTCATTGCATGTGTGTTCTTTTCACAAACCACATTTGGATCCACCAGTGTTATTGCGTGTGTGTTCTTTTCTTCAACGACAGCTAGAGTCATTGCATGTCTATTCTTTTCACAAATGACATATGGATCCACCAGTGTCATTGCATGTGTGTTCTTTTCTTAAACCACAGCTAGAGTCATTACATGTGTGATCTTTTCATTAACCACATGTGGTGACCCAGCATACCACTACAAGATGTAGTACACTATAGTCGTTGACATAACACCAATGAAACACCGTTCACTAGTATTACATCCCTTAGAGTGGTACAACAGAAACACAGCAGGTCCAAGACATGACTATAGATTACAACTCGACTCTTTACAAAAGATCTAGAGACACTCTAGGTTAAAGAGAGAGAAATAACTTCTTACAAAGAAGAACCAGAAAGAATAACTCAGAACTATCTAGCTACTAAGGCTAGCATCTAAACTATTTGGCTTGCCATTGCTGCTATTGCAATGCTCTACAGAAATAGGTTTTATGGCTACAGAATGTACTCCTATCTAAACCGACACTTTATCTTCACTTCAGCTGATGTGTATGTTGACTTCGTTGACTTTATTGAAAAACTTGAGTGGTCGATGATGGTTTCTTGAGCAGAAATTAATGTTGATGTCGTCTTCAATGGCTTAGAACCTAGCAATGGTTAAGAAGGTACGGTTGAGTACGAGTGTACTCAGAAAGTTAACTAAAAAGGAGTGTATGATGGACTATCTCTACATCCACAGACCATAGGTCATAGGCAATGCAGGTTTTCGTAAATATTTCTTCAAAGGTTGCTTTTATTCTGAAAACTATGTACGTCAGCCTTCACAGGTTAACCAGAACTTCATGGAGTTCCTTTCTTGCCACGTTCGTAGCTCCTTCCCGAAACAGGGAGTAACATGTCACAATTCTTACACTCTGGAGAGGTGTGTCACTTTTCCCACAAGAGACCTTTGCCTTGTTACACAACCAAGTCATGACCTTGTCCATACTTCCTTGGTATGGGGCCCAGTCTAAGATCCAAGCCAATCACTGCCCTCTCCGCGACCCCATATGTCTGCACGATCCTCTAGGGCTGACTACACCTCCATTAAGCCTCCAACTTGGGCAAGCTATAACCCTGATGAGTTCCCAAAGACTCTATAAAGTGGTGATGCCCCTGGTAAGCTCCCTAAAAGGCCCGACTATACCTCCGCCAGCCACTCATAAATAATCTAGACACCAAAATCGTGGGGCCTAAGGGTGCCCACCCATATGTTGGATCCACACTGGAATCCCAATGTCACGATAAGGTCACGTTGCCTCCATATGAAAGGGAGAAGATACAACTGACTTTCCCGTCCCATTCCAAGTCTTATGGTTGACGCGTAATATACGGCGCTAGAATCACTGGCGATATTGGTTGTTAAGTCCTAGATGATACATTACTGTACAATGGCATTTCCATTATCAGTTATGATAGATTAGCGGATCACCTTGAATCAGTAACCGATATTTCCAGTTAATTGTGAAAATAGTGTTTTCGACCTTTTTGAAATGCAGGTGATGACATAGTTGAGTTATAAGCATAGAAAATAATCAAAGGACATGAGCAAGTTGTGAACTTGCCTTTTGTGATTGCAAGATTATGCACTCATGGTCTTCGAGATAATAGAAGATCCAAATTCTGTAAATAGCATCATTGGTCCGGTAAGGACTAATGTTTAAAGAAGGAAGATGCAATGATGCATAATTAATGTAATGCAATTTGATAAACGCGAATTCCCGGAATTATCGTATTTAATCTAGGGTTTAGAGTTTATGATGGGTTCTTTGGAATGTGTTGCACATTTATACTAGTTTCACACTTGTGCATCTTATTAAGGCTTGTGAGAGTGGGCATGAAACAATAAGTAAATACAACAAGTAATATGCAATATTAAAACATTCAAATGGGTACGGTATCTGAAACACTTCTTAAACAAGATTAAGATCCCATTAGAGTTTTTAAATAAGTGTTCAAGGATTACTTTTAATATTTCTTAAATAATAACTTTTGAGGAAAACATTACTTTACACAGTAAAAAGTATTTAAACTTAAGGCTAACACTATGAGGTTTTCTTATTACTTATAAGTACTAAAGTAGAAAGCAACTAGTATTTTTGATTTTACAATTGATAAAATACTTTTAGAGTGTAAAACTTATTTAATTTGAAATGGTAGTTTTTGTAAGTATAACTTAAAATGGTTAGACTTATGTTAACTTGAATTAAACATTATTTGAACTTGTTCTTACATTTTTAGACTTTAAACAAGTAATGTTAAAGGTAATAGTAAGTATTTATATATTTTTAATGAATTAAAATAAAATAAAAGGGTTTAAATAAGATTTATTAGACCTTTACCTTTTATTTTACTTCAAAAGTATGATTTGATATTTTTAGTGTGTAGGTTTCATTTTTGTGATCAATTTGGTATATTATAAGTATTTTTGTGAATTTTAAATGATAAGATATGATTTTTTACAAGTTTATTCACTTTATAAATACCTAATAAATAATAAATATTGGTTAAGTGACACAAAAATAATTGAAACAAGTTTGTAAAGGTAGATTTTGTTTTCATAAGAATTTTGGTATATTATTTATATTTTTTTCATTTACAAATATTAAAATATTAATTTTCAAAACATTATTACTTATAAAATCTTTATTAAACAATAATTATTTAAATAATTAACACAATAATATTTTATAATAATTTTATAATATAGTGTTTAATTTTCTGAACAGTTTGATATATTATATATATTTTTCTGAATTATAAAACAAAAGTTATTCAATTTATAAGATTTAGTCATTTTACTAAATTCCTAAAATGTAATTATAATCGAATTTATAACTTTTAACCTATTTCTTAAACAGGAATTACTTTTAATACTCATACTGAATCTCGCCTGAGTCATAGACAGGTGGGCCTGTGGCCACGTCATCTACCACGCGAAACAAAAACCTTGTATACCCAACTTAGTCTACCCACGAGCCACTGACTGGTGGGGCTTCCGCCACGTCACATGCCACATGGGCATGGACCGGGTCAAATTGGCTGGCTAGGCGGGTGGTGACATAGGCGTGGCGTCAGTGTGACATCAGCTCGCCGGCCAGCACCAGATGGACGACGGCGACGGCGTATGCGACTGCGCGCCGGGCTGTGGAGTGGTGTTTTGAAAAGAGGAGGCCGAGGCGAATCGATCTATGGGCACGCCGCCAGGAAGTGGTCACCAGAGTGGCTCCAGCGACGATGAACTACGACAGCCGACGGTGGATTATGGTGCGAGAATGATTCAAAGCGAAAGGAGAGTCGACGAGGATACTAGAAGATTCAGTGACTCACCACGAACGCTGTGGTGCGGTCGATGAAGCGGATGATGACCAGAATCAAGGAGGAATACCAGTGGACGGTGGTGGCAGTGAGGTGTCGATTCAGTTTTCTAGGAGCTCTCCAGCTTCCGTGACCTGGCTTGAGAGAACAAGAACATCGAGGAGAATCTAACGGTGCCCTCAGAATTCTAAAGGAAGCTCGGGAATGGCGGCATCTCAGAGCTCCGGGGAGCTAGTGTTTGGGTACAGAGGGAGATGGAGAGCGAGCGAGTGTGAGAGGCAGTGGATGATGATGAGGATGGAGAGGCGTCGACGTGTCCTTATCTGTGCAGATAGCGGTGGCGCGCATCACAGCGCACTGCTGACGACGGCGAACAACATCAAACGACGGCGGGTTGCTCCAGCGAGCACTCTGTGTGCGTGAGGATGACGATGACGTCAACTTTGTAGAAAACCCCCTGGCAATACTTTGCGTCAACCTGCCGTCCTCCTCGGGTCCCACATGAAAGTGAGAGAGAGATGGAGATGACCTAGGTTGGTACTGGGCTGATGTTGGGCCATGGATGAGTAAGCGAATTGTGTTGCCTGCTGCTCGCAGGCGTTGGTTAAGCGAGAAATTCCTCTGGGCCGTGGGCCATGGCGGTTGGCTGTCTTTTCCTTTTTCTTTAATCTTCTCTATTTTCTGTTTTCTGTTTTCTTTTATAAATTCCTTTCAAATTGGAATTTCTTCAAGGATTTAAATATCTAGAAATTTGGTAAGTTAGAAACATTACTGTATAAAGGAATTATAACTGTTTCCTATGTATTTGTTATTGTGTATAAAGATAGTCCTAACTATATGAAGGATTCTTTTATTTAATAAAGTGAATATAATTTAGGATTTTAGGGTTTGTTTCTTATAATAAGATTTCACAAAAGTTTAACATGTGGAGAAACTTTGTAAGTCATGAATATTATTGTTTGTAGAATTTATAATCATCTTCTCTTAATTTCTTATTGGGCAACATAATATATTTGTTGTATTAAAAGTCCTTTCCATTTAAGAAATATTAATAATGATTGGGGATTTAGGATTTTATACCTTCTCTAAACAAAACTTATAAGGATGGTTTCCATTTTCAATATGATAATTACCATGGTAAGGATTAGAAAGGGCTAATGATGATTTTATCATTCTATACACACTTGGTATCATATTAGATTTCATATTTATATTATAATGCTTTAAGTCTTGTGGTTCATAAGAGGGTGATTTAAATTCCATGGTTCTTCCTATTTGGTAGTTTCTCCCATTCCAACCCAACAAGATTTATAGAGATTAGAATTACTACATAACACTTTTGGTTAGGGTTTAAGGTAACAAATAAAACTAGGTTTTCATCTATAAACACTCATCTGTTTTCTACGTATCTCTTAGACATTTCATTTGACTAAGAGATACTAACCATTGGCTGCCTAAAGATAGGAATTGTTTTAACTACTTTCTTTATTCTAGGATTTCAAACAAAGAGGTGGACATGGGTCTTGTCCTAATTTGGTGTACTGTTGGTTAAAGGTTTCTAAAGAATCCTTACCTTAATACCTCACTAAGGATATCTTGAGATAAGGAATTGTTTTCCTAAATATACTCTATAAATCTCTCTTATCTTATTCACAAAGATCACATCTTCCTGAATAAGACAATCATCTGACTCCACCATATCCATCATCATATGATGACATGGTCATGCCACTTCAACATTACTCCATCCTTACTCCTAGTATATAACTTCTCTTAATTAACTACCATTGATGCACCTATCAATGTTGCTACTAATAACTCCATCTATTAACTTCCTTAACTTCATCTTGCAACCACTTCCAAGGTTTGCAAGACTACAATCCTTACTATACATACAAAGGGTATCAATCCTTTGAAATAGGTATAGTACTACTCCCATAATACCAGTTGTCCTTATATTAACTTGGTTAAGCTACTATGCCTCCAACTACTTCATACAACTCATCAAATACTTCATCATACTCTAGCTTGACTTCTACTGATCAAGCTAGATGATTCAGCTTACTAGGACTTGCCTAACTTGGTATATTCATAACTCTTCTTGAACACCTAATCACCTATTCTCAAGTGACTTCAGAATAATGACCACCATCCTTTGATCATACAAAGCTTAGGCTTCTAAATGTCTGATCAAGATCTATACTCAACTAAGTAGTAAACTTGTATTAGTCTCTCTATGGACTTATCTTGTTAGGCAAGGTTATTCTAAGTCTAAATCCACTTGTCCTAACAATATTGTTATTTAATATACTAATACTACTAGCTTTCTCATGGCTCCTCAATTACTAGCTTAACTCTTGGGTTTAAGTACTGCTTCTAGTTAACTCATGAGTGAGTTAGCTCCTCCAACATCAAATGGTTTGATCTCCACTAAGGATCACATTCCATTAATGATGGCACACTCTACCATAACTAGTTACTTCTTCTTATCAACTTACTTAAGGTATTTGGAAGGTCAACACAATAGGTTAAAGCCTGTGAGTTAATAAGTTCTAGGTCAAGAATTGATCACACACCTTGATGATCAATAGACACTAGGATTTGGTTAAATAGATATGGCACCTCTTAATATCATATTAAGAATATGTGCTGGATGGTATTGGCTTGACTTTCATTTCTACTCTATTTGTAATAAGAGTAAATGTTTAAGAACTACCATGATACTCATGGTATGTCTCACTATGGAAATCAAGTGTATCAAGGTTTAGTTATGGGGTTTCATTTTCTTAAGTTATGTACTTAACTTGCTATTCAAGGTTTGTGGTAGATAATACCTTATATCATCTTTAGAACATTAAGTATTCATCCTTGAGTAGTGGTATGGAATACCATGTAATGATCTCTAGAAGATCCAGTACTCCTTATTAAGTAGTGTGTTTGACTTAGTTTTATTACATTTGATCTACCCTTAGATCAAATTATATTACCCAAAGAAACGGTTTTAGCAAAGGTCATACTAAAACTTATCGCAATCAACTTGATGATCTACTTCAGTTCCACCAAGTTAAGAGAAGCTTCAATCACTTTGACAAGTTTTATTTAAAAGCGCGAAAATTATCCGTGTTTTC
Source organism: Avena eriantha (assembly GCA_910589775.1). Taxonomy (NCBI): domain Eukaryota; kingdom Viridiplantae; phylum Streptophyta; class Magnoliopsida; order Poales; family Poaceae; genus Avena; species Avena eriantha. Next base: position 125,666,523 of record OU342746.1, read on the forward strand.
TATGCTTGAATGCAATGCACACACCTGTGTTCAGATTATTTCTAAGCGCTAATACTGGGATGTTACAGACTCTCCCCCTTAAAATAAACTTTGTCCCTGAAGTTCATACTCTCTTACGTTTCGGAAGAAGGAGTTGACTTGTTTTGATCACGAGATTTCTTAACTCCATTATTATCATAATTGAGGACAATTGTGTTATCCCGTATCCACATATTTTTCATTGAATAATCTTCATTCTTGGCAACTTCGAGCTATCATTCCTAATTTTTCCTATGGTTTCTGTTACGATAATCCCTTGGATTATATCTTGACAGTTCTCTTTAGAATTGATTGTGGACACATTTTGTCCATTCCAATCTGATTTTCCTATAACACTTTAGTGATGTATCTTGGAATACTCTCTTCACTCTTAGGGACAACTTACGAGCTGTTTCCCCTATATAACTAGTCCACTAGGTTTAAGTTGTTATATCTCCTTTGGTCTTTCATCCAGACATACTCTAGAGAGTACTCTTATACAGATGATTTCTTATAACTGTATGAGAATAAGGCTTAATCTCATCATAGTTTAGGACTTCTCCTCCAACCTTTAGTCGGAAAGTTGGATAACACACTTTAGTGTTTATTGTTTACTCTCCCCCTTGGGGTTTCCTAATGGTCTCTAATCTATATGTATAATATCCAATAGTTAAGTTATTTTTCCCTATCTAGCTTATATTTTACTTCTGGAAGGTCTCATAAAAGAATCTACGGTATACCCACATAGTTGTGGATCTCCAAAATGAATCTTCCAACATTACTTGTCTTATTTCTAACCTTTTGGACATTTTCGCTTTGGTAAGCCCGATCTCACGAAGCGTCTCGAAAGACGATCTTTAATTTCATACTTCCTTAAGTCTAACTTAGGCCAAGTTTTATACTCTTTGAATTACACAAAGATGACCTACTTAGCTAAACCGCTAGGATACCAGCTACGTATACTAACTACGGATACCAGCTGCAGATCCTCTTAGGTGTACGGATTAGCCTACGGGTTTTCGACTTCTTACTGGCATTTTCTCTTAGTTGTCAAAGCTTGAATACCACTTTTCTTCCAAAACTTATTATTTGCACTAATTCATGATACTTCCATGAACTTGGTACAACTACTTCATTAGCTTCTGAGCAACATCACTTATCTTCTGTGAACTTTAATTCATTCTTTTATGTTTCTCCACACCTTTCCTGCACTAATAATCCTTCTTGTTGCCAACTAATAATAAGTTGGGATTGATCCATCCTTCAAAGTAGTGTTGATACTCCTTATATTTAGCTTCCTTCTTCTTGCAAGTCTTCAACTTGATCTTCGGAACTGGTCACTCCCTTACACAAATTCCCTTTTCTATCTAGGTCTATAACATCAAGTAATAACTTGATGGTGCAACATGCATTTGCACATCAAGTCAAACTTCATGCACATATCTAGTCAATCAAGAAGATGCAAGAAAAACCAAAAAATCCAAATGTGGTACATATATCTCACATCATTCCAAGCCCGGAATATAATAATTGAGTATAATACCTCTAGAATTTAGGCATAGCTGTGTGGTATATGACACCTCCTATTATAGGTTTACACCGTGATACTTAGCACTTAAGGGTTAAACTACTCTTTATCTCAACATTTACCCAAATTGCTCAGGCGCAACAGGATAATTTTGAGAAAAGGGGTCTCACTTTGGTTCTGACTAACCACTTATCTTTCTTTCGGGACTACTAAGGACTACCAAATTTCCATTCTATCATAAACTATCCTCACATGATCTATCAGAACTACTAACAAAACTATAGTTACTACCTTAATCCCAAAATTATTGTAATATTATAATATCTATGACTTTTATCATAGACCTACATTGTTCTTTACTTACTGTTACTACAAGATTATTTACTATGTACGTGTCCTAATTAAAGACTTATCATGGTTTTGGAGCTATTGTCACCACGAACTTGTTAAGATTTACCTAGTAATCATGATTAAAGAGCTAATCTCACCATGACGACTCTTCTTCTTGGCTTACTATTAATGATTCTTAATACAATTCTACTCCATCACATGGAATTCTCAAGTGAATGCCACATGATTTACTTCCAATTGTATCTATATATACTCTAATGGTCTACCCTGTATGATATAGTGGGATCAACTAGTGGTAAAACTCTACTACTTCACAGGAGATCTAAATATTGACTCCATCACTAATACTACTCCACATGATATCCTAATCTTGGTCATAACCTTCATTGATATTTTAACTTACTTAAAATATCTTAGTGGTGTTTACCTATCTAGAGCTACTCTAAAATGGAATTTCTCTAGTGAAGACATATAACTAATCCTTAAGAAAGATGATAAGAACATCCAACTTAAGTGTGACAAGGTTTATCCTCCAGTGGTTATCCATCACAAGTCTTGATTTAGATAAGATGGCTCCTATAGTCACTATCTAACCTACAGATCTTCCTAAAAGGGTTTTAATCCTAAGGACAAAGCATATGTTCTAATACCAGCTGCGGTGACCCAGCATACCACTACATGATGTAGTACACTATAGTCGTTGACATAACACCAATGAAACACCATTCAATAGTATTACATCCCTCAGAGTGGTACAACAGAAACACAGCAGGTCCAAGACATGACTATAGATTACAACTCGACTCGTTACAAAAGATCCAGAGAACACTCTAGGTTAAAGAGAGAGAAAGAACTTCTTACAAAGAAGAACCAGAAAGAATAACTCAGAACTATCTAGCTACTAAGGCTAGCATATAAACTATTTGGCTTGCCATTGCTGCTATTGCAATGCTCTACAGTAATAGGTTTTATGGCTAGAGAATCTAGTCCTATCTAAACCGACACTTTATCTTCACTTCAACTGATGTATATGTTGTCTTCGTTGACTTTATTGAAAAACTTGAGTGGTCGATGATGGTTTCTTGAGTTGATGTCGACGTCATCTTCAATGGCTTAGAACCTATCAAGGGTTAAGAAGGTACGGTTAAGTACGAGCGTACTCAGCAAGTTCACTAAAAAGGAGTGTATGATGCACTATCTCTACAGCCACAGACCATAGGTCGTAGGCAATGCAGGTTTTCGTAAACATTTCTTAAAAGGTTGCTTTTATTCTGAAAACTATGTCCGACAACCTTCACAGGTTGACCAGAACTTCATGGAGTTCCTTTCCTGCCGCGTTCATTGCTCCTTCTCAGAACAGGGAGTAACATGTCACAATTCTTACACTCTGCAGAGGTGCATCACTTTTCCCACAAGAGACCTTAGCCTTGTTGCACAACCAAGTCATGACCTTGTCCATACTTCCTTGGTATGGGGCCTAGTCTAAGATCCAAGCCAATCACTGCCCTCTCCGCGACCCCATATGTCTGCACGATCCTTTAGGGCTGACTACACCTCCGTTAACACTCCAACTAGGGCAAGCTATAACCCTGCTGAGTTCCTGAAGACTCTATGAAGTGGTGATGCCCCTGGTAAGGTCCCTAAAAGGCCCGACTATACATTCGGCAGCCACTCATAAATAATCTAGACACCAAAATCATGGGGCCTAAGGGTGCCCACCCATATGTTGGATCCACACCGGGAATCCCAACGTCACGATAAGGTCATCTTGCCTCCATATGAAAGGGAGAAGATACAGGTGACTTTCCCGTCCCATTCCAAGTCTTATGGTTGATGCGTAATATACGGCGCTACAATCACTGGCAACATTGGTTGTTAAGTCCTAGATGATACATTACTGTATAATGGCGTTTCCATTGCCAGTTATGATAGATTAGCTGATCACCCTGAATAAATAACCGATATTTCCATTTAATTGTGGAAATAGTGTTTTTGACCTTTTTGAAATTTAGGATATGACATAGTTGAGTTACAAGCATAGAAAATAATCAAAGTACATGAGCAAGTTGTGAACTTGCCTTTTGTGATTGCAAGATTATGCACTCACGGTGACGAGGGTTTAACTCATCAATTCCCATTGTGATGGACTTGGGTTTAGGAGAAAGAGGGAGCACTGTAGACATCTATCGGCTAGCAAACAAGCACACAGGGGACTCGAAGATTTACCCAGGTTCAGGCCTCGTAGAGGTCCCTACTCCTGCTTGTCTGCTCGTGGAATTATCAAAGGAATCGAGGATTACAATGGTGCGTAGATGCAATCTGGCGAGGGTTGTGGAAACTAGGGTTGTGTGTGTCCTCCTCTCCGCCCCCTCCTAGCCTTTATATAGATAGGCCAGGTCTCGGGTAGCAGGTCGAGTCGGTTACAGGTTAGGGTTTTCCCCTTTGAACTTTCTATCTCTAGCTTCTTCTTGTTCTTCAAGCAATCGAGAGTCCGTAGGTTACTCGAGTTCGTCATTTGGGCCTTGGTGACACCGTGGGCCTCTATGTATTCAGGCCGTATATACCAAGCTCGAGTACCTGTAGGGTATAGCCATGTCAGTAGCCCCCGAGTGTCCAGTGGAATCGCAGATTCGACTAGAGACTTTATGAAGCCTTTCGAGTGCATGACTGAGTATATTTTTCGACTGCTCTGTTTATGTCATAGGGATTGTTGATGTGCGTGCCTAATTTAACTGATGTATCGGTATTAGTTAACTACCTTAGGGTAAAACAACGCCATCTACTCGAATTCGAGTCCCTGGACTCAAATCCGGAAAAGTGCAGGTGTAATTCGACTCAAGCCGTGGAGGTCTTACAGGAGTTGAATTCCAATATATGGGTGTGAGCACTTGATGCATCCATCAAGGCATGTTCATCGTACCTGTAGGCACGGATATATTTCTCGTAATGCACAGCAAATGCGTTGCCAGACCTTATTCAGGTCTTATCTTCACGCTGTAAGCGCGGCATCCGAAATTTTATCATCGCGGAGACGATTCGGGTGACCCAGGAGACGCAGTCTCTTTGTAGGGAAAAATCATGAGGTGGTGTCGCCATAATCTTCGAGTGTAGATGTTATCCACACACAGTACTTTGTACAAATAATCATAGTGTGCGCGACCAGCGCTCCCTATGGGAGTAGCCCCCGAGTGCCTGGTTGAGTCGAAGACTCAGGCAGGGACTAAAGAATTTTTGTGACTACTGTCGTCTTTTGTTTGCTTGTTTCAGTCGAATTTGCTTCCGTCGCTCCCTATGGGAGTAACCCATGTCAATAGTTGAATCGTGTTTCAAGTGGTTGGGTTTGCTTTGATTGTCTATATTCCTGCAAAAGAAGAAGAAAAAATCGTAGGGTGCGCGACCAGCGGTCCCTATGGGAGTATCCCCCGAGTGCTTGGTGGAGTCGAAGACTCGAGCAAGGACTAAAGTAGTCAAAATCTTCTGCTGTGTAGTTTTTGATGACGTCAGTGCTGACAATTTCATGACCTCAATTGCCCGCGTGAGCGAGTTTGACGGGACGTGACGAGTGGTGGGTCCCATTCCCTGACTCTGATTTGACCGGGCGTGCGTAATCTTTATGTTAACTGCGCCTCCTTGATTTCCGCTCGTAATGGGAGTAGTGGGGGACGGTTCGTGCTTCAGCTCCTCCACCTGTCAAGCGCGATGAACGCCACACGTCTGGTAGGGTTTTCTGAGCCGTTGGATTGCATCTTCTAGGGGTTAAGTAGCGATGTGGCGACGGTAAAATTCACATGTACTTCTTTTCATCCTTTGCTTCCATCGCCATTGCCACTGCTCCTCTGCTTCTTTGCGCTCCTTTTCCTTCACGGCGCTGGACCAGCTCCGCGTATTTCCCAGCTACTTCCTCCGGTCACATCGCCGCCGCGGAATGGGGAAGAAAAAGGGAGGTGTCGCGGCCGATTGCGCTGCTGCCACTGCTGCGATGAAGAAGAAGGGCGGTTTCGCCGCTGCGGGCACCAGCACCGCCGCCAGTGGAAAGAAGAAGGGAGCGGGCACTCACGTCATGAATGGCGCGTGGCGTCCCTCTGTGATCAAGTCCTCAGAGCTTCATCTTCTTCGCTAAGACGGAGTTTTGTCCTCTACAGTCGCCGACGCGTGCGTCCTCGGCGGCGAGGTAATCCCCTCTCCTCATGCCGGTTTTCAGGTGATGTTCCTAGCGTTCATCATTCGCGGCCTCTCGTTGCCCCTGCATCCTTTCTTCATGGCCCTTATTTGTTTTTACGGGCTCCAGCTCCATCAGCTGTCCCCCAATTCCATCCTCCATGTAGCTTGCTACATTACCCTCTGCGAGTGCTAGCTCAGAATCGAGCCGCATTTCGGCCTCTTCAAGCACCTCTTCAAGTTGAAGCGCCAATCGGCATGTGGCTCCATAGTCTACGATGTAGGCGGTTGTGGAATCCACGTCGATCCATCTGCCACTTACTTCGACATCAAGCTGATGATGTCCGTCCAAGGGTAGAGAGACAAGTGGTTCTACATCCGCGACCAGAAGGCTAACGGAGACCACTTCGGACTCGCGCCCTTTGACCCCGCGACGTCATGCAAGAGGAGGCACTCCTGGAAGAATGTGATCATGCCCGGCGAGTCCGTGGAGACAGATGTGTTGTACGAGCGCGTCTGCGACCTCGAGAGTCGCATGGGCAAAGAGGAAGGAGGATGCTCCCTCATTCGCACATGGCTGCACCGTCACGGCCAGCCTCTGCAGGCCAGAGTCCACCCCATGTTCCAGTGGGCTGGCGCGGACGATGTCACTCGCGTGTCTGCCGATGGCATGTCCCGAGTGAGGTAGACAAAAGGGTGCGACTGGTCACCAAGTACACTGTCAAGGATGTGCTCCCCAGTGATACAGTCGTTCCTCCATTCGATGCTGCTAACCCTCCTCCTGAGGTATAGTTTTGCTATGCAGTAGCTTGGTTTGTTGATTGCTTCTTTGTTGTTTCTTAACTTTGTGCTAAATTATTGTCTGTATGCAGGATTGGGCGGTGTCACCCTATATGCCTCCTCTTCCTGAGGGGGTTATCCCTCGTGAGGCCCTGGAAGAGGACGAGTCGCAGTCGACCATCCCATCTGATGTGGAGGAGGAAGCCCCCGAGTCGGATAGTCCGGATACTCGCAAGCGTTCGCACAGCGAGGATTCTGATGCGTCGTCTCCTTCGACTTCGGAAGGTGCAGGTGTTGGTGCAGATTCGCCAATCCCTGTCGTTCCTATGAGTGCCATGGCACCATCCTCTCACAAGAAGATGTGGCTGCCGAAGGAATCGTCGTCAGAGTCGGGGGATCTAACCTTCGACTTTAATAAGTTTGATTGGTAAGTATTCGAGTCTTCCTTTTTGGTTCTTTTTTGGAGTTGCCCTTTTCTTGATGTTGGTTTGGTCTTGCAGTCAGCAGGCGTCATCATCTTCTGGCGATGTCCAATTTCTGAAAGAATCTGGAGTCGCGACCTCGAGGGCCAAAGAAAGAGGTTGAGCGTGCTCCTTCCCCTCCATTGGCGGCCCACTCCGGGCATAACTCATCCAGCTCTCCACACGATGGGGAGCATCGGATGTTTGCCCGGATGACTGCACACCAATCGACTTTGGAGTTATTGGAGGATCATGTGAGTGTAGTATCTCTTCTACTGCTGTTGCAGTCGATTTTATCTATGGCCTCTACTGATCCTTTGTTGTTTTTCCTTTTCGATAGCTCCTTGTGAAGGAAGCCGCTCACCTGGCGGAGCAGGTGCTTGCGATGGGTCGCCAGCATGCCGCGCTATCGCATGGTAGAAAGTAAGTGCTCTTTACTTCTTCTTCTGCATCATTGTTATGTAGTTGACTGATAGTCTATCCCTTTTGTTTTGTTTTGCAGCTGAACATAATGCCCTTCTTCCACTACAAGGAATCTGGACTTCTATGACCCTTCATTTTCGTCACAAAATCGTCACAATAGTCCATCTGTGACGATCTTATGACGAAAATGAGATCGTCGAAAGCTGGGCGTCGCTAATGAACTATAACGACGTTTTTGCAAAATCGTCATAACCATATATGACGTTATTGGATTGTCATAACCATTATGATGATCTAATATCGTCACGAGCTATCTAGCCTGGCCACGTCAGATACTAGGTGGCTGATCCGACGTGGCAAAACTATGACAAAATGAGATCGTCATAATGCAAATTCAGCCCACTCTAGTTTGATCGCTTATATGGGTCGAGCCCATTAGTTCTAGCTTTTTTTTCTTGGTCCTAAGCATTTTACAGTGCATTTCATTTTGGGCCTTTCACTTTGGGCCTTACCATATTTATGACCCTTGGCGTATTCAAAGTCCAATCTTTTTACGTCTGGCATCAACCTTTTTACCATTTACATTCAGATACTTTTTTCCGAAATTAGTAACTGCGCTGGCCTTTTTAAAGCCCAACTCATATCCGATAATATTAAGGCTGTACATGCAAGTAACGTTTGAAGCCCAGAAATAGAAATTTATGGATAAATAACCAATCACTTTTCTTTGCAAAATGATATAGACCAGAGTTCAAAATGAACTGACCAAAATTTCAAATGAACAGACTAGAAATTCAAATGACCAGACCATCACTCATACATCACATCAAAACAAAAAATTAACGCATACAAGCAACAAGATGTGTGTTCCATCTAAGCTTCAGAGACAACATTAGTAACTCCAAGAAGGGTTCCATATATCACCTATAAAACAAGAAAACAAGAGTAAGAAGAGAGGTAAAATAAACAGAACATAGTTCACATTATTGCATCATAAACAATGGAATTTAGGCCTTGAGCATGTGTAACAGGTACTACAAAATGTAGAAAATGGAACATCATTGTAGCTTGCAGGATTCCTAGACCATGTTCGTTTGGTGAAAGACTGGCATATTTACTTCTCATATAATATCCAAGTGTGAAGTGTGGCACTGAAGTATATGTGTTGAAGTGTGTATTTAAAAGTATGCTTATTACTGATCCGAGGATTCAACTCATTTTGTACCTATGCTTGTTTACAGGTGTATCCAAATGTCAATTAGAAACAGGACAGACCACATATTGACATGCTGATCAAGTTGCAGACACAGTTTATCATCTTTGATACTAAGAAATAGTCGCAATTTTTACCTACAAGCATTTCGATCAAATGAGAAAACCTCACATCCGTCTTCTTCTTTCTTGAGCACTGACAGATGGTCCTTGTCGTGTGCACCTTGTGTGGTTGGTACTCCTACCAAGAACCAGGGTTGGTGTGCTATAGCAACAAATGCAGTTGTGATCAGCAAGCGTACATATAAGATAAAAGGACACCAATAGCAGCAGCATAAGAAAATTAACAAGTTCTAAAGGCAGTCTAATGATACAATAAAATAATACAGCTAGATGAGTGGCTGCGCGTTGCCACAGCCCATCAAAGTTAGATCTAGATATACTGAGAGAAACACATATAATATACAAAACATGTGTTTCACATAATTTATGACTGACTTTTCACAAATATCATCTTGCATTTACTTTATCGGAATGACTATCCAGTGACCATCTTCATGTTTTTTCCCTCTCAGCACATTAAAATTAATGCATGTGAGTCCCGGAGTTACTCTCCAAAAACTGGCTAGGCCTCCTCACAAAATACTCATGGCCTGGTGTTCCATTGAGCCCTATTAAATCTCCAACTCCAGATCCCTCAAAAAAATAGCTCCAACTATTTTTATCGCACGAAAAAATATTTTCTATTTTTCAAGTGCCAAAATCGGGGCGTCTTGTGAAGCAACACCAAATGTTCAGTTCAAAAATGCTACCACCTCATATTAAAAACCTTTTCTTCCACCCCTGTTAAAAAAGACAAATTCCTACCGAATTAGTAGGAAGTGGGTCCGGTTTGAACTATAGGTACATGATCTAATGCTCTTGATTTTTTGCAAAAATCATTTTTAGTCTCATAATATCATGTTTCTTTAGAGATTCAATGCAATTTTAGCAAGGCTCGGCCCCGAGCTAAGAACCTTCGTGCTCACCGCTTTGACCATAGTTTGAAAGGGGCATAAAAACTTAAAAAATGATCCGAACAATGTAAATCCTTCGCGTGACATTATATTTTGTGACATACTTGCAAGAAAAAATACCAAAATTGGTATATTCATTGTATCTCGCAAAAACCTTCACAGAAATGACCTATCATGTTCGAGGTTTTATGGCTTTCAAGCCAAACGACCAATGTTATGACCAGAATCACGGCATAGTTTGTGATAATGTGCTCATATTGTGCATGCATGTACATCTTAGAATGGCGAACAACGTTGCAGGAGAAAGTTTTCTTTTTCGTCGCACGAAAAAACCATTTTCTATTTTTCAAATACCAAAATCGGAGCGTTTTGTGAAGCAACACCAAATGTTCAGTTCAAAAATTCTACCACCTCATTTTTCAAAAATAATAGACCACCTTACATGTACAATGTCCCAACCGGGGATTTTAAAACCTTTTCTTCCACCCCTGGTGAAAAAGACAAATTTCTGCCGAATTAGTAGGAAGTGGGTCCGGTTTGAACTATAGGTATATGATCTAATGCTCTTGATTTTTTGCAAAAATCATTTTTAGACTCACAATATCATGTTGCTTTAGAGATCTAATGCAAGTTTAGCAAGGCTCGACCCCGAGCTAAAAACCTTCGTGCCCGCCGTTTTGACCATAGTTTAAAACGGGCATAAAATATTGAAAAAAGATCCGAACAATGTAAAACCTTCGCGTGACACCATATTATGTGACATAGTTGCACGGAAAAATACCAAACTTGGTATATTGATTGCATCTCGAAAAAACCTTCATAGAAATGACTATAGTTTCAAGTCAAACGACCAATGCTATGGCTAGCATCACGATATAGTTTGTGATAATGTGCCCATATTATGCACGCTTGTGCATCTTGAAATGGCGAACAATATTGCAGAAGGAGGTTTTCCTTTTCGTCGCATGGAAAAGCTATTTTTTATTTCCGAGTGCCAAAATCGAGGCAGTTTGTGAAGCAACACCAAATGGTGAATACAAAAATGCTACCACCCTATTTTAAAAAATATACTAGATCATATTACATGAACAATGTCGCAACCGGGAATTCGAAAACCTTTCCGTCCACCCTGATGAAAAAGACAAATGTCAGCTGAATCGGTAGGAAGTGGGTCCGGTTTAAACTACATGTACATAATCTAATGCTCATCATTTATTAAAAAAATAATTTTTAGACTCGTGTTTCTTCAGAGATCCGTTAAGGGTTTATTAAGACTAAATCCCGGATTTTTTAATTCAACCCCCTAATTTTAAAATCATACTTTGAATTATGATATTGTTCCTATTATGGAATAACGTGGGATTAGTAAGTCAACTATTTTTAAATAATAAAACATTGATAATCAACACCCTAAGATGATCTACTAAAGTTTATAAAAATTTAGAGACAAAAAAACAATTCTTTTGGACATCTTATAAAAAAGATACAAAAAAATTATGAAAAAAATTCTATCCTGACCGGACCAGCCGAGCTGGCCCGGACCTAAACTACCGCGACAAGGCCCAATCTAGCCCAGCGGACAGCACATGCTCCTCCATTTCCAGGCTGCGGGAAAAGGAAAAAAAGGATTCTGAAACATATATATAGTGTAGCGCACGGTTCATAACGTAAACAGTCGAATGCCTGGTGGTTGGTAGCACTTGGTCCCTCAGCGAGGGCACTGGTTCGATCCCCCAGGGCCTTCACTTTTTGTCTATTATTTCCAAAGGATTGAACGTTATTTCCTTGCCAGCCTATCACTTTGGTTGACAATAGATGCGACACATACACAAAAACTGTCACGTAGATGTGACACGTAGGTGAAACAACGCATAGTTAATAGGTTCCATCTCGTCAGTCTAGATATTTGCGGATACGACACATAGGCAAACACTAACACATAGACATGCCACATAGACTAAATTACTCACACAGACGCTTGCTCATTTTAACTTATACTATTTTAGACGTTACGGCCAATTTAAATCGTCGTAATCAGCTACAAATAACATCTTAGGCTACGTACGCCATATTATGACGATTTTAGCTAGTGCAACTATGACGTTTTTAGGCCAAATCGTCGTACGTTTGCTATCCTTTGGCCCGCCTAAACAGCTCATGACCATCTACTGTAAGATTGTCATAAATCTATGACAATTTCTTCCGGCGTCATTTTGAAAAGGTCATAGGATAACACATTTCTTGTAGTGTTCGCGACGCTGCCACCATGGAAAAGAGGCTCGTCGCGGCTGTGAAGAATCGCGATGAGGCAATCGCGGCGCGTGACGAGGCGTGAAAGCGCGAAGAGGATATGCGTGCCTCCATTGCGGCTAGCGAGAAGTTGTTCGAAGAACAGCTTTTCTCGATTGCTAAGGCTCTCTCAGGTACCTTGCTTGGATATCATTATTGTTCTCTGTTCGAATTTGTCTTTGGCGCTGACTTTCGTGCCCATGTGTGGGTTATGTATAGATGCTGGCGATTTGAGCTTTGACCCTCAGGCCCTCCATCGTGACGATGCCTTGGCGGGTGCTCTTTCAGTAGTCGAGGACCGCAGCGCCGCCATTCAAGATGTGCTCTCCAAGGCCAACGGCGTGCTCAGTTGCCTCCGGGAAGAGCTAGTGCCCAAGGCTGAGCTGATCGAGAACATGGACGAGCTGGTAGAGTCTCTTGCCGGGGGCGTCCCTGCAAGCTTTAAGAACTCGCTCCGTGCGGCTGGTGCGTCAATGTCACTCGCTATGGTGCAGGCCCACGGAGTCGAAGTTGATCCTGCAGCGGTCTCAAGGGCGATGCCCGTTAGCTCGGACGGCCAGCAGGTAGTCTTTGCTCCTTTCGTGACTGCTTGTGGGAAGTATGGGCTGCAACTGATCAACATAGTTGCAAAGTATTCTGAGGAGCTGCAGCAGGCCAAGAAGGCGGTAAAGGTTGTGACGTCAGGGGCCGGCGGAAAGTTAGTGGCATCTGATACCGCCACGGACTGAGGCCCCAAAAGCCAAAGTCCAAGTCGAAGAAACCAGTTACTCCTAAGTAGCTTTGTAATAGTTGAATAGCCTATGTCTTTTCTCGAAAACATGCCTTTGGCGAGTGTATCTGCTAATACTTTTTGCTAATCTTGAATGCAGTCGAATCTTTTGTCTGTGCATCAATTTGGTCTTCTTATTGCTTCTTGCTTGGCTTGTGATAGGGCACATCAAGTGATCCTTTGAGGGAACCTCAGGATTCGCCACCCCTTGATGATACTTTGGCACCGCCACACTCAAGGGTGGATGAGCTGTCTCTGCTCTCGTGACTTCGTGATCGTATGAAGCAATTGGAGCGTGAATTTCCCGTACTCCGCGATAATACGGATGTATGGAAATTGAAGGCAGAGAAGGCCACCACCCGAGAACAATATCTGTTGGGGGAGGTGAAGCAGCTGGGCGACCAATTTAAATGTTAGTTTGCTTACTCTTCTCTTTTCCTTGTAGTCATTCGCAATGGTGTGATGTTCTCACACTTCCGTTATTGCTTTGTATAGTTGTCAGCGCGCGCCATCTGCAGGATGAGAAGGATAGGATTGCCATTCGCATGCATGACCCGACCCAAGAGCAACTTCAGGAGAGTGGATACTTCTGGGTGGATCATGATCGTGCAATCGCACTGGCGACCCTGTGGGATTGTGCGTCGCGAGTGCTACACTTCCTGAAGAAGTCGTAATCATGCTTGAAGAACATTTATCAGACGATGTTTCCGCTGGATGTTGCACCATCGAGCCTGTTGGCCCTCCTTGCCAAGTTCCAAGACCTGACTGCGGTTCGCGAGTGTGTAAGACAGTAGTTGGTGGCTGGTGCCAAGGCCGCTCTGTTGCTGGTGCGACTGCATAGGCCTGATGTAGACATTGCGACGATTGCGGATGGACCACCTGCGCCACCAGCGGGTTCTGCTTGGAATATGGTGTCGCACTATCAGGCGATGGATCGTCCATCAGAAGAGATCTTCGACTTCTTCGATGAGTAAACCAACATTCTCCTGTTGCAATAGTAGCGTAGTTTGTATCCTGCACATAAGTGTACCAATGTTGTAAAGTTCGTATATATGCTGTGTATAATTGATTGTCGATGATATATAAAGAGCTTGTTAGCGTGTATGTTTCGTGAGTGCGTTGCACTATGCGACTCCTTTTCGTTAGCCTGGCCATGCGCTTATCTTAGTCCCTTGTCAACCCGCCAGGTGCGTTGCAACTGGGTTGATGTGTGTCAAGAGTTTCGATTGGTGTGCCAGCTACTCAGGATATCGCATTTTAGTTCGTAGAACAAATGTGTGTAGGATGGCGCAGCCCCCGAGTGAATAGGTTGCGAAAAAATAAAGGAGAACACATAGTTTTGGGGCACTTAGCTTTATTTATTCGCAGGACAGTACAAAGTACAATGTTATTTGCAATGCAATAGTAAAAATGACTAAGGGTAGAAGCGTTGCAGCTGCACGACATTCCAGGGGTTGGAGTATGCGACTCCTGTCTCTAAATCTTGGAGTCGGTAGGCGCCACCTGGGATTACTTCTGTAATCACGTATGGTCCTTCCCAGGGGGACTCGAGCTTCAGATGCCCTTGCTGCTTTAGTCGCAGGACTAGGTCGCCTTTGACGAAGGATCTGGGGCGTAGCCTCCTACTGTGGTAGTTGCGCAGGTTCTGCTGGTAGATCGTTGATCTTTCCGCGGCGATTTCCCTTGCCTCGTCAAGGAGGTCGACGAAGTCTTCGAGTGCAAGGGTTGACTCCTGCTCGATGTACCGTACCTCGGCGGGTAGCACCGCTTTAGCCCCGTGCACCATAAAGAACGAGGTGTAGCCTGTAGCACTGTTTGGAGTTGTGCGTAGGCTCCAGAGTACTGATTGTAATTCGTCTGGCCAGCAACCCGCGGCTTATTCGAGTGGACGGAGGAGTCGCTTCTTGATGCCGCCGCAGATGAGCCCGTTTGCCTTTTTGACCTGACTGTTGGTCTGTGGATGCACTACAGAGGCGTAGCTGATGTTGATTCCCAGATTCTCGCAGAATTCGGAATTCCTTGAATGTGAAGTTCGTCCCATTGTCTGTGATGATGCTGTGTGGCACTCCGAAGCGGTAGACGCTGGATTCGAAGAACTTGACTGCGTTGTGCCCTGATTGATTGGTCACTAGCATGGCCTCTATCCACTTGGTGAACTTGTCGACTACGACTAGGAGGTAGACATAGCCTCCTCGTGAGGACTTATGGAGCTTGCCGACCATGTCGAGTCCCCATTGCGCGAAGGGCCAAGCCAATGGAATTGGTCGGAGCTCTGCGCCAGGCGGCTTGTCCGTGAATCGCTGGCACGTGTTGCATTTCTGGACGATTTCCTTGGCATCGCACATGGCCATAGGCCAGTAGAATCCAGCTCGTAGAGCTTTGGCCATGAGGGCGCGACTGCCAGTGTGGTGTCCGCAGGTTCCCTCATGGATGTCGAGGAGAACAACTATTCCCTCGGCCGCGGAGACGCATCGTTGGAGTACTCCTGTGATGATGTGCTTGTATAGTTCACCGTTGATAACAGCGAATGCCTTGGATCGTCGCATGATGTGCCGTGCATCAGTCGGGTCGTCCGGTAGCTTTTTGCTGAGGAGGTACGTGATGTACGGCTGAGTCCAGGATGACTCGATCATCATGACGCTCATTGGTCCTTCGAGTCCTGTATCTAGCTCCAGGTCGTCGAGTGACATTGGCTCATTGGGCGGCATAGCCCCTGAGTCCGTTGTTGTGCTTGTTTTCTTCTCTGCGGCCTTTGGCTTGATGGAGCATTCACAGATGCGCTCGAGAAATACCCCAGGTGGTATGGGGGCACAAGTAAAGCCTATGTTGGAGAGTGTGTCCGCCTCTTCATTGCTTTTGCATCCTATGTGTCGCAGCTCGCAGCCGTCGAAATCCCCTTCGAGTTTGTCGTAGAGGTAGCGGTAGGCGATCATGTTGTCGTTCAGTGCGTCGCACTCATGCATTGTTTGGTTGATGATCAGCTTGGAGTCGCCGTATATAATGAGCCTCTTGGCGCTGCAGGCTTTTGCCATCCTCATCACGTGTAGCAGGGCCTCGTATTCAGCTTCATTGTTGGAGGCGGTGAACCGCATTCGCAGGATATATTTCAGCTTGTCCCCCTCGGGTGATGTCAGTATGACACCTGCACCAGCTCCATCCTTCCGCTTGGATCCATCGAAGTGCATTGTCCAGAGGTAGGACATATCTGGTTTTTCGGGGAGCTGGTTCTCCATCCAGTGCACGAGGAAGTCGGGGAGAACTTGCGACTTGATTGCATCGCGCTTTTCGTATGTAATGTTTCGTGGAGATAATTCGATTCCCCAAAGCACGACTCGCCCCATGGCGTTGGGGTTATTGAGGATATGCCCAAGCGGGGCGTCATTGACCAGCACAATTGGGTGTTCCTGGAAGTAGTGGCGCAGTCGTCGGGCAGTCATGAAGACGCCGTACGCCAGCTTCTAGTAGTGCGGGTACCGCTATTTTGTTGGCGTGAGGACCTCTCTGAGGTAATACACTGGGCGTTGTACCCTGTGGACCTTGTTTTGCTCGGCTCGCTCGACCACGAGCACTGTGCTGACCACCTGGTTGGTGGCGGAGATATATAGCAACAACGGTTCCCTTTCTCGTGGGGTCACCAGTGCTGGCGAGGTGGATAGCAGGCGCTTGAGGTCTTCGAATGCTTCCTGTGCCTCGTTGGTCCATTCGAACTTGTCAGCTTTGCGGAGGAGTTGATAGAAGGGTAGTGCCTTTTCACCCATCCAACTGATAAACCGACGGAGGGCCACGATCCGTCCAGCTAGCTGTTGGACGCCCCTTATGTTTTTCGGCTTCTCCATGGACAGTATGGCTTTTATTTTCTTCGGGTTTGCCTCGATTCCTCTCGTAGAGATGAGATACCTGAGTAGTTGCCCAGTTGGTACGCTGAAGGCGCATTTGTCCAGATTGAGCTTGATCCGGTAGCGGTCGAGGTTGGCGAAGATTTCGCGCAAGTCGTCGATTAGTGAGGCTTCCTCTTTGGTCTTGATTACTATGTCATCGACATAGACTTGGATGTTGCGACCGATCTGGTTCTTGAGGCAAGCCTGCATGCACCGTTGGTAGGTGGCTCCTGCGTTCTTTAGCCCGAAGGGCATTGTGTTGTAGCAGAACACACCGAAGGGCGTTGTAAACGCTGTTTTTTCTTGATCTTCCTCCTCCATTCGAATCTGATTATAGCCTGAGTAGGCGTTGAGGAAGTAGAGGTGCTCGCATCCCGCGGTGGAGTCGATGATCTGGTCGATTCGCGGTAATGGGAAGTGGTCCTTTGGACAATGCTTATTCAAAGAGGTGAAGTCCACGCACATCCGCAGGATATCCATGTCCTTTTTTGATACTAGCACCGTGTTGGCGAGCCAAGTGCTTTCCTTGATCTCGCGTATGAATTTGGCGTCGAGGAGTCTGTTGATCTCCATTCCAACTGCCTTTGCTCTTGGCTCAGATAATCGCCAGATTGTTTGCTTGACTGGCCTTGCGTCTGGGTTGACGTTGAGTGCGTGCTCGGCAAATTCCCTAAGAAATCCTGGCATGTCCGCTGGACACCAGGCGAAGATTTCCCAGTGCTCACGGAGGAATTCGACAAGCGCAAGTTCCTATGCGGGACTCAAGTTGTTGGCGATGAGGGCCGTCTTGGCGAGATCCGATGGGTGGACCTGCACTTTCTTTGTGTGCACCGATGAGTTGAAAGATAGGTCGGGCGAACTTGGCCGGCTTAGGGGAGGCAGACTGTTGTCTGTCGACTCCTTTAGTATCGCGAGTTCTTCATGCATGCCGAAGGAATGGGAAATTCTATTGAATTCCCTATCGCAACTATCGGATCTCTCGAAGCTCCCGTTGACTGTGATGACGCCATTGGGACCTGGCATTTTCATCTGCAGGTAGGCATAGTGTGGTACTGCCATGAACCTAGCAAACGCGAAACGTTCGAGGATGCAGTCGTACTGTGAGGGCTAGTCGACAACCTCAAAGTCGATGCGCTCACTCCAAAAGTTTTTCGGCGTGCCGAAGATGACATCGAGGTTGATTTTGCCTAGGGGATACACGCCTTTGCCTGGGACGATGCTGTCAAATGTTGTGTTCGAGGCTTCTAAGGAAGTTAGAGGGATCCTCATTGCTCGCAAGGTACTCGCGAATATACGGTTGATGCCGCTTCCGCCGTCCATGAAGATGCGGCTCATGTCGAAACCTCCAATTTGCGCCTCGAGTACGAGGGGACAATGGCCTGGACGAGGTACTTGAGGCGGATGATCGCGTTTGTCGAAGGTAATGCAGGACTCGCTTCCGCTGAGGTACTCAATGGTAGATGGTGGCGAGTTTGTGGCCAAGTTGACTTGGCGAGTGATGGCCTTCTGCACCCTATTGGAGGGGCGTCCCTTTTGGATCATCATGGTACCCATGGCCCGTGGGTATGGTTCGCCTCCCTGGTGCTAGCCCGGCGCAGCTGCATTTGGGGGTAGTCCAGGCGGTGGTGGTGGAGAAACATGTGCCACGGCGCCTGGAGAGGCTCCGTATCCCCTTTCGACTGCATTGCGATTCATCTGAACCAATCCCTCTTGTAGTTTGAGGAACTCGTGGCAGTCCTTGAGGAGGTGGCTGGACTTCTTCTTTCCGTCATGCTTGTCGATGTAGAAGTGCACAATGCATGGCCCGAACAGTTTGTCTTCAATGGATGTTGCGGGTGCCTCATCACGATTGCGGTGTTGCCACACTTGCGTGGTTTTCCCGGAGTCGCGGTATCCTCTGCTGCGGTAGCCGCTGTTGCGGTTATCGTCGCGTCTGTCGGCGTAGCCGGCTGCGATCATGTTGACGTCATCGCGGTCATCGTAGATGCTCGTGGAGCGTTTGCCTCGGCGGTCACGTCTGCGCTCGAGCTTTGCCTCATCTTCGGAGTGAGCATGATTTTTCACCGAATCTTCTCCATCTGCCCAGCGATTCGCTATTTCCATCAGGTGGTCGATGGTTTTGGGCTTTGAGCGGCCCAGCTCCTCCCTGAGCTCTATGCGATGCACGCCACCGTTGAATGCGTCAATCGCGCGATCCTCCGAGATGTTCACTACGGAGTTCTTGATGATGGACCACCTTTGGATGTAGGAGCGTAGCGATTCACCCGATCTTTATTGGTAGCATCTTAGCTCTTCGATTGATGCAGGCCGCTTGTATGTGCCCTTGAAGTTGGGCACGAAGCTGTAAACGAGCTCTTCCCAACTACGAATGGATCCGCGTGGGAGGTTGTTGAGCCATGCTCGGGCGGCGCCTTGCAGCTGTAGCTGTAAGCATTGCATGGCCGTGCTTCGACTACCGCCATGTAGCCTGACGGAGGACATGTGGTCCTCCAGCCAGATCTTTGGGTCCTGCAGGCCGTCAAATTTTGGGTTCTCCGACGGGAGTTTAAACCCCTTGGACATTACATTACAAAGTAAAAGTATTTAAACTTAAGGCAAACACTATAAGGTTTTCTTATTACTTATAAGTACTAAAGAAGAAAGCAACTAGTATTGTTGATTTTACAATTGAAAAAATAGTTTTAGAGAGTAAAACTTATTTAATTTGAAATGGTAGTTTTAGTAAGTATAACTTAAAATGGTTATACTTATGTTAAATTGAATTAAACATTATTTGAACTTGTTCTTACATTTTTAAACTGTAAACTAGTAATGCTAAAGGTAATAGTAAGTACTTATATATTTTTAATGAATTAAAATAATAGAAAAGGGTTTAAATATGATTTATTAGACCTTTACCTTTTATTTTACTTCAAAATTATGATTTGATATTTTTAGTGTGCAAGTTTCATTTTTGTGATCAATTTGGTATATTATAAGTATTTTTGTGAATTTTAAATGATCAGATATGATTTATTACAAGTTTATTCACTTTATAAATACCTAATAAATAATAAATATTGGTTAAGTGACACAAAAATAATCGAAACAAGTTTGTAAAGGTAGATTTTATTTTGATAAGAATTTTGGTATATTATTTATATTTTTGTCATTTACCAATATTAAAATATTAATTTTCAAAACATTATTACTTATAAAATCTTTATTAAACAATAATTATTTAAATAATTAACACAATAATATTTGATAATAAGTTTATAATATAGACTTTAATTTTCTGAACATTTTGATATATTATATATATTTTTCTGAATTATAAAACAAACGTTATTCAATTTATAAGATTTAGTTATTTTCCTAAATTCCTAAAATGTAATTATAATCGAATTTATAACTTTTAACCTATTTCTTAAACAACAATTACTTTTAATACCGAATCTAACCTAAGTCACAGACAGGCGGGCCTATGGCCACGTCATCTGCCACGCGAAACAAAAACCTTTTATACCCAACTTAGTCTACCCACGAGCCACTCACTAGTGGGGCTTCCGCCACTTCACATGCCACATGGGCATGGACCGAGTCGAATTGGTTGACGTAGGCATGGTGTCAGCATGACGTCAGCTCGCCGGCCACCACCAGATGGTCGACGGCGATGGTGTATACGAGCGCGCGTCGGGCTTTGGAGCAGTGTTTTGGAAAGAGGAGACCGAGGCAAATCGATCTATGGGCACACCGCTAGGAAGTGGTCACTGAAGTGACTCCGACGACGATGAACTATGGCATTCGATGGCGGATTATGGTGCGAGAATGATTCAAAGCGACAAAGGAGTCAAGGAGGGTACTAGAAGATTCAGTGACTCACCACGAACGCTGTGGTGCGGTCGGTGGAGCGGATGATGACCGGAATCGACAAGGAACGCTGGTGGATGGTGGCGGCAGTGAGGTGTTGATTGAGTCGTCTGGGAGCTCTCCAGCTTCTGTGACCTGTCTTGGGAGAACAAGGACATCGAGGAGAATCTAACGGTGTGCTCAGAATTCTAAAGGAAGCTCGGGAACGGCGGCATCTCAAAGCTCCGGCGAGCTAGTGTTTGGGTACAGAGGGAGATGGAGAGCGAGCGAGTGTGAGAGGGAGTGGATGAGGATGAGGACGGAGAGGCATCAGCGTGTCCTTCTTATCCGTGCAGATAGTGGCGGCGCGCATCGCAGTGCATTGCTAACGACGGCGAACAACATCAAACGGCGGTGGGTTGCTCCAGCAAGCACTCTATCTGCGTGAGGATGATGACGACGTCCACTTTGTAGAAAACCCCCTAGCAATTATTTGTCTCAACCCGCGGTCCTCCTCGGGTCCCACATGACAGTGAGAGAGAGATGGAGATGACCTGAGTTGGTACTAGGCTGATGTTGGGCCATGGATGAGTAAACGAATTGTGTTGCCTGCTACTCGTGGGTGTTGGTTAAGCGAGAAATTCCTCTGGGCCATGGGCCGTAGGGGCTGGCTGTCTTTTCCTTTTTCTTTAATCTTTCCTATTTTCTATTTTCTGTTTTCTTTTATAAATTCCTTTCAAATTTGAATTTCTTCAAGGATTTAAATATCCAGAAATTTGGTAAGTTAGAAACATTACTTTATAAAGGAATTATAACTCTTTCCTCTGTATTTTTTATTGTGTATAAAGATATTCCTAACTATATGAAGGATTGTTTTATTTAATAAAGTAAATATAATTTAGGATTTTAGGGTTTGTTTCTTATAATAAAATTTCACAAAAGTTTAACATGTGCAGAAACTTTGTAAGTCATGAATATTATTGTTTGTAGAATTTATAATCATCTTCTCTTAATTTCTTATTGGGCAACAAAATATATTTGTTGTATTAAAAGTCCTTTCCATTTAAGAAATATTAATAATGATTAGGGCTTTAGGATTTTATTCCTTCTCTAAACAAAACTTATAAGGATGGTTTCCATATTCAATATGATAATTACCATGGTAAGGATTAGAAAGGGCTAATGATGATTTTATCATTCTATACACACTTGATATCATATTAGATTTCATATTTATATTATAATGCTTTAAGTCTTGTGGTTCGTAATAGGGTGATTTAAATTCCATGGTTCTTCCTATTTGGTAGTTTCTCCCATTCCAACCCTACTTGATTTATAGAGATTAGAATTACTACATAACACTTTTGGTTAGGGTTTAAGATAATAAAGCAAACAAGGTTTTGTTCTATAAACACTTATCTGGTTTCTACTTATCTCTTAGACATTTCATTTCACTAAGAGATACTATCCATTGGCTGCCTAAAGATAGGAATTGTTTTAACTACTTTCTTTATTCTAGGATTTCAAACAAAGGGGTGGACATGGGTCTTGTCCTGATTTGGTGTACTCTTGGTTAAAGGTTTCTAAAGAATCCTTACCTTAATACCTCACTAAGGATATCTTGAGATAAGGAATTATTTTCCTAAATATACTCTATAAATCTCTCTTATCTTATTCACAAAGATCACATCTTCCTGAATAAGACAATCATCTGACTCCACCATATCCATCATCATATGGTGACATGGTCATGCCACATCAACATTACTCCATCCTTACTCCTAGTATATAACTTCTCTTAATTAACTAACATTGATGCACCTATCAATGTAGCTACTCATAACTCCATCTATTAACTTCCTTAACTTCATCTTGCAACCACTTCCAAGGTTTGCAAGACTACAATCCTTACTATACATACAAAGGGTATCAATCCTTTGAAATAGGTATAGTACTACTCCCATAATACTAGTTGTCCTTATAATAACTTGGTTAAGCTACTGTGCCTCCAACTACTTCATACAACTCATCAAATAACTCATCATACTCTAGCTTGACTTCTAATGATCAAGCTAGATGATTCAGCTTACTAGGACTTTCCTAACTTGGTATATTCACAACTCTTCTTCAACACCTAATCATCTTTTCTCAAGTGACTTGAGAATAATGACCACCATCCTTTGATCATACTAAGCTTAGGCTTCTAAATGTCTGATCAAGATCTATACTCAACTAAGTAGTAAACTTGTATTAGTCTCTCTATAGACTTATCTTGTTAAGCAAGCTTATTCTAAGTCTAAATCCACTAGTCCTAACAAGATTGTTATTTAATATACTAATACTACTAGCTTTCTCATGGCTCCTCAATTACTAGCTTAACTCTTGGGTTTAAGTACTGCTTCTAGTTAACTCATGAGTGAGTTAACTCCTCCAACATCAAATGGTTAGATCTCCACTAAGGATCACATTCCATTGATGATGGCACACTCTACCATAACTAGTTACTTCTTCTTATTAACTTACTTAAGGTATTTGGAAGGTCAACACAATAGGTCAAAGGCTATGAGTTAATAAGTTCTAGGTCAAGAATTGATCACACACCTTGATGATCAATAGACACTAGGATTTGGTTAAATAGATATGGCACCTCTTAATATCATATTAAGAATATGTGCTGGATGGTATTGGCTTGACTTTCCTTTCTACTCTATTTGTAATAAGAGTAAATGTTTAAGAACTACCATGATACTCATGGTAGGTATCACTATGGAAATCAAGTGTATCAAGATTTAGTTATGGGGTTTCATTTTCTTAAGTTATGTACTTAACTTGCTATTCAAGGTTTGTGGTAGATAATACCTTGATATCATCTTGAGAACATTAAGTATTCATCCTTGAGTTGTGGTATGGAATACCATGTAATGATCTCTAGAAGATCCAGTACTACTTATTAAATAGTGTGTTTGACTTAGTTTTATTACATTTGATCTACCCTTAGATCAAATTATATTACCCAAAGATAAGACTTTAGCAAAGGTCATATTGAAACTTATCACAGTCAACTTGATGATCTACTTTAGTTCCACCAAGTTAAGAGAAGCTTCAAGCACTTTGACAAGTATTTTTTAAAAGCGCGAAAATTATCCGGATTTTCTATGCATTATTGCAATGCACACACCTGTCTTCAGCTTATTTCTAAGCGCTAATACTGGGGTGTTACACCACATCTAGAGTCATTGCATGTGTATTCTTTTCACAAACCACATATGGATCCACCAGTGTCATTGCATGTATGTTCTTTTCACAAACCACATCTAGAGTCATTGCATGTGTGTTCTTCTCACAAACCACATATGGATCCACCAGAGTTCATTGCATGTCTGTTCTTTTCAAAAACCACAGCTAGAGTCATTGCATGTCTGTTCTCCTCACAAACCACACATGGATCCACTAGTGTCATTGCATGTGTGTTCTTTTCACAAACCACATCTAGAGTGATTGGATGTGTCTTCTTTTCATTAACCACAGCTAGACTCATTGCATGTTTGTTCTTTCCACAAACCACATATGGATCCACCAGTGTGATTGCATGTGTGTTCTTTTCACAAACCACAACTAGTGTCATTGCATTTATGTTGTTTCCACAAACCACATATGGATCCACCAGTGTCACTAGATGTGTATTCTTTTCATAAACCACGGCTAGAGTCATTGCATGTTTGTTCTTTTCACAAACCACATATGTATCCACCAGTCTCATTGCATGTGTGATATTTTCACAAACCACGGCTAGAGTCATTGCATGTATGTTCTTTTCACAAACCACATATGTATCCACTAGTGTGATTTCATGTGTGTTCTTTTCATGAACCACATAAGGATCTACTAGTATCATTGGATGTGTGTTCTTTTCACAAACCACATGAGCATGTGTGTTCTTCTAACAAACCACATATGGATCCACCAGAGTTCATTGCATGTGTGTTCCTTTCATAAACCACATATGGATCCACCAGTGTCATTGCACGTGTGTTCTTTTTATTAACCATAGCTAGAGTCATTGGATGTCTATTCTTTTCACAAACTACATGGATCCACCAGTGTCATTGCATGTTTGTTCTTCTCACAAACCACATCTAGAGTCATTGCACATGTGTTATTTTCATGAACCACAACTAGAGTTAGTGAATGTCTATTCTTTCACAAACCACACGTGGATCCACAAGAGTAATTGTATTGCCTGTTCTTTTCACAATCCACAGTTAGAGTCATTGCATGTGTGTTCTTTTCACAAACCACATATGACATGTGTCATTGCATGTGTGTTCTTCTCATAAACTACATATGGATCATATCCTTAGAAGAGCCCTAACCTAAGCCCGCCAATGGTGCCCATTAGACCGAGTCTTCTACAGGGCAAGCCCTAACACAGTTTTTCTACATGACGATTGTTACATACCGTTTGATCGGGGCGGTTGGACGATTGGGATGGTCGTCATGAGAGTGCTCCGTGAGTAGGCTGTTCTACGGCATGATTAGCCACGCTTGCTCTGGACAAAGTAGCAACACCAGGCGCTCCCCTTTTACGAGTGTCACGACTCACGAGTTCAGTGGGCCATATGCAAGTGTCACGTCCCCATTACTACTCTTCCTCCCCGTACTACTCTTTCTTCCCCTTGAAGCCACTTTCCCTACTTCTCTCCCATCCTGCCGTAGCCGCAGGCCGAAGACACCTCCAGCTATCTCTCTAGTAGACACCCCATTCCCCCTCTCTCTCTCGCCATGGGTTTAAGGGGAGACGGTGAGGAAACACATCGTGACGACGGGGACGGTGATTTTGATGTGAGTTGTCTCATCTCTATCTCTATCATCTGTGGCCAGTTATCTATTTTGAGCTAGATCTACTCCGTTTACTCATGCGCGTATGATGTGTTAGGCCAACCAGACACTATATGACTCCAACTATCACGGTTTAGCGGAGAAATACAGTCCTCTGCTATGTAAACATGGATATGTGCCCGCTAAATTTGTAGCATTCGACGGACAAAACACAGGCAAGAGGTTTTTACGGTGTCAAGGACATCGTGCAATGATGCAAGGCTGAAGTTGCAGTGTTGTCAAATGGGTAGATCTAGAGTGGCCCAAATCGATGCCAAAAACACTAGACAAACTATGGGATATGACTGTTGAGTTGAAAGAATCCATAGTCAGCTCACTCCTTGACAGTGTTGAGATGAAGTTATGGGACCCAGTTGACATGACCAAGCTTAACCGAGATCTCAGGAGGGTGCAAGGCAAGGTTAGCAAAGTCGAGAAGGAGAGGGACGTGGCGTTGGCCCTGAAGGCTAAAGCAGAGCAAGAACTGACTCAAGCAAGGAATGATCTTCACCAGGCCAAAGTCCCGGAGTTCACAACTACGAGTATTGACAAGTGCATGAGGAAAAATGCAGAGAAACAATTGAAGCTATGCAAGGAAGATACTAAAAGGAGGGAGAAGACGATTCGAACCTTGCTCTCACGGGAAGATGCGCACCGAGCTAAGATTAGGAAGATCAAGGAGATGTGTGATAACTAGTTCTATTTAGCTTGAGCTCCATGCCTTTTTAAGTTGTAATAGTAGTACTTGTTGACCTAGCGGTCTAAACTAGTGGTCTCGGAGTCTTGGGAGGAAAAAAATTGGTCTCCCGTTAATCTGTCTTAACCCTGCATTACTTCCTTTTATCTGATCATGGTGGTATTTTGACATTGGTGGTTTGTTTAAACGTAATCTACGTGAATTGTGCTGCATGCAAATGACACACCACAATTTATAAAGTGGAAGCACGTTCACCCGGTTAATGGAGATCCGGGAGCTTCGCCAGATGCAGGGGATGCAGGAGCAGGGAGGCGATGAGATAGACGGGCTCAAGATTAGGCCAGAAAGTGGTACCGATTTCCTCCTCATCTGGGCATTATCGGTTGCCATTGATGTTTATGTTTTCATGTCGTTGTGCGGCATCTGAAATAAGTAGCTGCTTCGTGGAGTGTAACAGCATAAATAATTTATTTTGGTGCCACTTACATTCCATAGAATTTGGAGACCTCCTGCCCCTCAGCAATCGTGGAATCGGTGCTGCGTGTTTTCAGATAGTAATGGCACAATCACAATTTTGGATTCAACTACTGACTCGGGCGTTTCCAAACCCTAATTCGCAGTACATTTTACTTCGAGAACATGGGTAGATTGTTTCGCCCAACAAAGTTCCACACACAGAGCTCTAGAATTTAACCGAATTACATATATAGGTTCAAGTTCAACACATTACTATGCATCTTCATTGCCAGCAGCCTTCTTCTACAGCCTGGGTGCCAAGCCTTCACGTCCATTGGCTTCTTCATTTCCTGCCCCTTCCTCTTCCTCGGTGCCAATTTTCTTAGCTTCATGTACTCTGCATCGCTGAGACAATCAGCGCCAGAATCGTGTCCAGCATCATCTTTCCACTCATTTTTACCTTCTTCGGGCAGCAAAATGACTGACCCGGCAGTCATGTTTCTAACCTTGTGGCGCTTCCTGTCAAAGAAACAGGACTGTTGCATAACTTTCCAATATCTACAGAGTAAATACTTGCAAAAATTATAATTCAGCACAAACATGCGAACCCCAAGGGACTTTTGCTTACCAGGAGCTAATTGGGTTCGAGCGACCACCCTGTCCAAGAATAGAAGGGCGACTCCCATTTGTAGCAGCTTCCACATCAAGTACTTCACAGTTCAGCTCAAACATGCAAGCCGAAGCATTCCTTTTCATCAACCCAATTAGCTGTCTGTCACACGTTAGAAGAACCATGATGCCACGTTCATCCATGAAGCTGAACTTTGTAGTCTGCTTCGACCATATTTCATCATGATTACGTAGAGCAGCAACCATACCAGATATAGTGCAGATTTGCATAAGCGCTTCTTCCATCATGATACAATGGTGTCCATACCACTTTCCCTTCACCCTTGCTGATTTAGAGTTGTACGTGAAGAGGACTACTGTAACTAGGTAAGGGTGGTCCGCGGAGATCCCACTTGACAGAAAACTATGGACCAAATATGTTTGTTGGTGTTGGGCTAACAAACAATTTTAGGTTCAGTAGCCAGCTAGCAGTTATAATTAGCGCGAATAGCAAAAAGAAGTGTAGCTCACCCGCATGTAGCCAGAACTTCTTCTTCCTTGGTAGTAGGATCTGCCATCCTCCGAGCTGCTCGGCTCGTCGGCGGCGAAGGCGGGCTAGAGCCTCGCAACGGCAGCTACGGCATGCGCCATTGCAGCTCGGGATCAGCGACTGGGCGCAGCAACTTGGCGCCGGAAGTCAAATGTCCAAAGGGATCGTCCTGCCTAGAGGGTGGATTTCGATGCCGCCGGTGCTTGGGAAAGGAGGGAATGGATTTGTGAAATTGGTCAACACATCCAATCCACTTAGTTCCTCGATTTTCCTAAGAGGTTGCCGCGTTGGCGCTCATGTCACGGACAGATGAATCACATGTGGGTCCCAACCGTCTACTTCACGGGGCAGTTTAACGGAATGTTTGAATTTGGCAGGGGTGAGATGAGTTTGCCTCGAAATGGCCCCTCTCAGTAGTTGGCAGCCCAAATTTACGAAACGTGGCAATTACAGGGAACTTGGGTACCGCCATGCACTCGCCCATGAACTTCCGGCCGCAAATAAACAATCCCCTTATCAGCGCTGCATGCAGAAGTGCTTGCACTCATAGATCAATCGGAACATGCAAGCCTACGTGGATGACGTCGTCATCAAGACGAAGGAGAAGCGCACCC
The DNA here is from genome assembly GCA_910589775.1 of Avena eriantha. Taxonomy (NCBI): domain Eukaryota; kingdom Viridiplantae; phylum Streptophyta; class Magnoliopsida; order Poales; family Poaceae; genus Avena; species Avena eriantha. The sequence continues at coordinate 125,695,041 of OU342746.1, forward strand.
TTCTCGATGACCTGGGGAGACATTTGGAAACCTTCACTGGTACCAGATGAAGCTGAACCCGGAGAAGTGCGTTTTCGGAGTCCCGTCCGGCCAGCTCCTCGGTTTCCTCGTTTTGCAACAGGGAATCTAGGCAAATCTGGAAAACATTGCAGCCATCGAGAGGATGCAGTCGCCCAAGAGCCTACTCGGAGTCCAGAAGTTCACCGGATGCCTAGCCTCCCTCAGCCGTTTGATCAGTCGGCTGGGCGAGAAGCCACTCCCGCTATACCAGCTGATGAAGAAGACGGACAAGTTCTCCTGGACCTCGCAAGCCAACGCCGCGTTTCATGACCTCAAGCGCATGCTGTCCACAGTGCCGGTGCTAGCCACGCCGGCTAGCAAGGAGCCGATGTTGCTCTATATAGCAGCCATCAGCCGGGTCATCAGCGTCGTCCTGGTGGTGGAGCGCCCCAAGGAAGGCAAGGCTCAGTCAGTTTAGAGGCTGTCTACTACCTCAGCGAGGTTCTCTCCCTCTCCAAGCAGAACTGCCCACTACCAGAAGATGTGCTACGAAGTGTACCTGGCGTGCAAGAAGCTCAAGCACTACTTCTAGGAGCATCTGATCAAGGTGGTTTGCACCGCACCCATTTCGGAGATCATCGGCAACAAGGACGCTACCGGTCGAGTCGCCAAGTGGGAAATCGAGCTTGGCACACTAGGGGTGCGCCACGACTTCTGCGCTATGGCTAAAAAGTGCGCTACAGGTATCTCGAGTTAGTGGTAGCGCACTGTCTTGTACGCCACTACTATTTTCCCTGTGGCGCATGACTTAGTGTGTTACTAGTATCTAGTTAATCATAGCGCACTGCCTGGTGCGCCACTACAGTTTTTCCTGTGGTGCATGACATAGTGCGCTACTAGTATTTGACCACGTGCGCCACCAACGTAGTGCGCCACTAACCAAGTATATGTGCGCCACGGCTGAGCTTTTCAAAAAAAAATACTCAATACAGATGATATTCAATACAGATTATATACAATACAGCTGATATAAACAGATATACAGTACAGAAATAAATACACAGATATACAATATAGAAATAAATACACAGACAAGATAGAAACAAATACATATAGATAAGTCACATATATAAATACACAGTATAAGTTACATTATTTCGATCAAGTTACAAAGTAGCTAGTGATGACATGAATACATGTCTCAACTAAGTTAGAGCTCGCGGAAGCTCGCCTAGACATCTAAAGTAGGAACATGTAGGACATACAACCAAGGACGATAACCATCATCGCGACGGAGGTATAGGTCTTCATCCGGTTCCTCGTCCTAACTCCCGCTAGATAGCGCGCGTATCTAGCTTCCGCCTCTGCCATAGTTTTGTATCCTTTGTAGCTATTGCCGCTGAAACGGTGCACCTGTCTCCGGCAGTCTTCCCAATCATCATAGACTCCGGGAACCCATCCCTTGTACACGACGTACCACGTCATCTAAAAGTTGGCAATAATAATTAAATGGTGGTGAAAAAACAAGTAAAAGTCGCATATAAAGATATACTTATCAAATAAGGTAACAAAGTAAGCAAAAAATACCAAGTAGTAGCATGTACATGTCGACACACACAAGTACACGTGGGGATAAAGAACTATAACTAGACCAACACATCAAGACTTTTGGCTCGGCTCAGGGAACGGGAGGACGCCTTGTTTATAGTCACCCTGCATCTTTAGACGATCTACTACGTCACGGTTATTCGGAGGATTGCCTCTGTAGAAGACCCCCCTGAAGTCATGACATCACGGTTGATGATTGCCCCAAATTGTTGCTGGATGCGATACATCTGTTGTCTAATATCTAAATCATTGATCCTGGCCTTGACTTCGGCCCACCGTTTGAGATGATCTGGCAGCGTAGAATTATGTTGCTCTAGTAGGAATGCCCTCATGTGATGGAGTGCATAGTAGGCTTCCTTCTGACTGCCTGCCGACAGCTTCACGCAGGGGAATTCCGTCACATGGGTGAAGACGTGCCTGCCAAACTTGAGCTTCTTACGCACGAAGGTGGCGCCTTCGGCTGAGGCATAGCCGGTGAGAGCATCATCCAGAACTTCCTTGATCTTGTCGTAGTTTTTCTTCTTTTCTTGACTCCCTGAGTCGAAATATGTGGCTTGCGAATGTTTCAGCGACAAGCAGATGAGTGTGCAGTGTTGATCTCTGCGCAAAACAATTCAAACAGAATGTGCTGGAAAAAGAAAGATGAAAATCTAATAAAGCATGTTATGGCGGCGAGTGAATAATGACTTACTTGGGAAAGAAAGGCACGAGAATGTATTCCTTTGTCTTGTTCGCCACCAAGATTCCTTGGAGGTACGAGGCCACGAATCGCCGTTCAATGGAGCTTCCCAAGAAGCCATCATGCATGTAGTAGGGGTCCACTATAGCGATGCCCGGGGTGTTTTCTCTAATGATCTGAATGGCCAGGCTGAGAGAAAACAGGCGTACCATGGTATAGTGCAGCGGATACAGGTGGAACATATTGAAGATGTCGTCAAACCGCAGGAAGAATAGATCCACAGGGACATTATCAACGAAGCCCAAGACTCGTGGCACCTTAACCACGAATACCGGGTGCGAGGGATCTTTCTCCACAAGAAGGTGTCTCTCCATCGTCAGCACACCGTCATGCACACTCCTCATTTCTGAAGTGGCGAGCCTGAGCAATTTCTTAGTTAGCATGGGCTCACCCGCCACATGCATCCTCCACATAATACCCTTTGGTCTTGGTGGCCCGTCCTGAAACCTTATTGGATTAGCAGTTGACGCCACCGGCTGGCTCGAGCTGCGAGATTTTCTTTTCCTGGTCTTCTTGCCTTTTGGGACGTGGGTAGGCACCGCAATCTAAGCATCGATCGCCCTATGTAGTGTGTCAGGGCTTAAAACAAAGGGACGGTTGGATGTATCCACTGGATCGGTGAAGGTGCAAGCTGGAGGCGTCTCCTGAGAACCAAAGAGACGTTTGTTGCAAGTGGCTTTCTCTGCGGGGCCACCAGCTGGGTCTTTGTTTAGGTCGCCGGGGAAAAGATTAGTGTTGATGAAATCATCGAAGTAATCTTCGTCATCCTCGTTCGGATCCTGCAACATGGTCATGTCAATATGACCAGCCGAACAATCGCGTGGAGGTGACGGCGGTAGCGGTGTGGGGGTCTTGCCATGGCTTGGCGCTGACACGACATTAAGTGTTGTTGTTTGTGGGGTGATGGCCCCGGCCGTCCCCAAACGAATCATGCTCTTTGGACATAGCAGGAATAAGCCGAAGCAACTTCTGAGGATAGCCGGCTCTTCTTCATCCGCTCCTGGGGGTTGAATGGGAGGTTCCAGGTCATCGCAGCCCCTTAGCACCCGGATAATTTTAACCCTATGCACGCTATCTGGCATCGGCTTTGAGTGGAACGTGCGGTGCAAGGGTTGAATGATGGTACCCTTGGCAACATCCCTCAACTCGTTGTTCACAAAGCTTAAGAGAGTGCATGAGACATCCGTCTGCGAAAAACATGTATGGCATTAAAAAGATGCCATAAGAGTAATAAATGGCAAGGCGGTAAAGTATTTGGTTTACCGTGATGGCGTCGAGCTCGGCTAATGTCGAGGCACCGTATACGACGACGAGCGTGCAAGAGACGGAGGGGCTGCTTGATGGCGTGGTGCCGGCCGCCGGTGTATTCTCCCTATCGGTTGCATTAAGCTTCGGCGCCGCGGTGATGGCAGGGGGAGTCACCAATGCTTCCGGCGCCGCCGTGCTAGCGGGTGGAGTCACCAATGCTTCCGGTGCCGCCGTGCTAGCTAGCAGAGTCACGAACACATAATTCACCGGGTTCGCCGGCGCCGCATTGTTTGAGTGGCTACTGACCATGCTTGGAATCGAGCACGGCCCTTGTCTACGAGCTGCACTCCAGTTTGCTATTAACTCCACCAAGGTAGGCAGGATGGAGGTGAGGGTGATTGCCAGGTTGTCATGGACGATCTGCGAGATCCGCGCCACTTGTTCCTTAAGTTCCTGAACCTCGCGGTTTTCCTCAACGCTCCTTCCCTCCACACGCGTCCTCGGGGGTGGACCAAAATGATCCACCCAATTCTTAGCCCCGAAGCCGGCCAGACGGCTAGCCGACGATGGCTTCTTTGTAACCGGCGTGATTTTCTTGGCCCGGTTCATCGCCCTGTTAAAAGGGTTATCCCACCGGGTGGCCGTCGTCGACCCGAGGGATGAGGAACCATGGGATCCTGACTAGCAATTTCCTGCTCCTGCAGAAGAAGTAGCGTGAACCGTTTAGAAATTCGACTTGATCGACTAGAATGTAATCGACTTGATCTGTGGTAATTAAATTACTTACCGCAAGAACCTCGAAGTCCTTCACCTTAGTTTCAGCGGTGAGTTCTTTGGTTTTGGGGTCCACATGGTAACGAGCCCTGATAAAGTTTCGAAGCTGCTTGTTTTCGAATTTCGAAAAGGGGTTAGGTATCCCCTTAGCTCTATACTCGTCGTCCTCCTTATCCCATTTGGGCTCCGCAGCTCTGTAACCACCAGATCCGAGATGGTGGTGACCTATATTCATCGCCTGCAATTCCTTTCCCCGCTTACTCGAGGCCTTGGCTGCTTCGGATTTGCACTTGGCCTTGAACTCCTGGAATTGATCTTCAGTGATCTGCGGTCAATCTTCTGGATCTCCTTGAGACTTTTCCCTTCTTTAAATATCTTCTTCTTTATCCGGGTTCTCCAGCTGGCCAGGGCGGTGCTCATCCTCGTGAGGGCGGATTTATTTACTTCATTCCCATGATAATCTGTGTTCCGATCCTGAAGGGGGAACTTGTATCTTGCGTGCAGCTTCTCGAAGAGGAGTGTGCGCAAATGGCCATTATCTTTATGCCGAAGATTCTCGATGTTGATCGAGATGGTGGTCCGGGTGATAGCCGCCACTTTCCCACCGTACCCTTTGACCACATGGTCGCGCGCCAAAGGAACCCCTGTTGGGCTCACTTCGGTAATTTCCTCTCTGACAGTGCCGACCATGTTCGGGCGCCTTTCCTTCTTCTTCTTAGGCGGATTACTACCACTTGTTGTGCCCTCGCCGCCATCAGTGGTTTCATCATCCGCCGTTCCTTCGGCCGCTTCTTCTTCCTCCGCGTCTTCCATCTCATCGGCGTCGCTCTCGGAAGGGTTGTATTCTTGATCACCCTCTGTCATTCTTTCTAGCCGCTCGACCTCCTCCTAGAATGACAAGGGTCTGTTTTGAGGTCTCACTTCTCCTTCGGCGTTGATACGCTGAGAAGATCCAGCCTCGTCGTTGTCACACATGTTTGCACTAATAAAAGGCAAATAATTGTTAGTAAAGTGCGTGGAAAAATCCGGCATGACCTTTGCTCATTTTTGTTAAACTAGGAGTGCCCAATTTCTGCCAAAACGGAAGTTAATCAACATTTCAGCGAAAATCGGGACTCATTTCATACAAGCACCTGCATACAAATACAACTAGGCAGGGTAATATAGCTACGAATACAACAAAGCACAGCAACCACTCTAATTGGGATTTAAGGGAGAGCATAACCAAGAATGGTGGAAGGCGGGAACATATATCAGATGTAGAACTTTCAGGTGGTCTTGAAAACAAGCAAATTACAGCAGTAGAGATGAAACTAGTAGCCAAAGACATCTCTCCGGTAGAACTACCAGAGATCAAACTAGTAGCCAAAGACATCAGTACAAGAAACAACCATTACATGATATATTGGCTAGTTAATCATTTAGTAAAAGCTTTCTAAATGTTTAACTATAGAAAACATATCGTAGGACGTTATGTTATCCTAAACTTGAAATAGTTCGGCTTATTAGTTAATCGTTAGAAGTTTCTTAGCTCTGCTCTCTCATATAGTCATTTGAATAGTTAAATACACATGCAGGGAGTTATGCAGATGGCTTGATTGTGTCAGTTAAAACATGTGTCAAGTTATTATTGTTTTAGTACCTACTACATGATCAGATATGAGCTTCAAAAAAATAACAATCCTTTTTTTCACATTGTAAGATATTCTTTATTAGTAGCACTACAAAAGAAAGCTGGAAACCATGGCATGTGTTAGGCTTTATAAGCCTATTTGAGGCTGGAAAACAGAAACCTCTAAGAGCAAGAAATTAAGTTCTAAGATTTGCTAAATTTACATCACATTATTTGCTTCAAATGGGTGATCTGTACCAATGCTTCACAGTCACTATGTATTCTAGTGAAGTACCGCAAATGCATCACAGGTAAACTTGAAGGAATATTGTTCTATTAGCAACATCACAAGCACATAGCATCAGCTTTACACATTCAGTAACTATAGCATCAACCACCATAGCATCAGCTTTACACATTGAACAGGTCCAAGAGTTAATCAAGGAACACTACAAAATTCAGTAACTATCATCAACACTACAACCAAAAGCCTAGGATCAACACAGATCAACTATTGCAGTGTCTGAATGACTGAACCCTGAACCCTGAACCAACGATAACATCTCATCCAAGTAATTGCACTGTGTTCACCAGAGTCCAGAGGAACCAACATATGTGAAAAAATACAGTAGAAAGGATGTTTCAGTCTCAACTCACTGTAACATTTAGGAATCAAACCTATCACCAACAACACTATCATTGAATCAAGCTAGGGTTCATGTGCTTGAAGCTATTCACTAGGTAAAACACTGTCCAATATCAGACACCAAAGAGAGGAGGAAACCCTAATTAGGGTTGAAATTTTGTGTTCTAGGTCAGGAAACCCTCGGCAGGCAGCCCTATGTTCTAGGTCAGAGAGGGGAGAGAGGGAGAGAGGGGAGAGGGGACGCTCACCTCAAAGACAACAACGACGAAGAGCACGCGGACGATGACAAAGAGCGCGAACGGAGCTCCTCCACGGACGCGCGGCGGCCTCCTCTCCTCCTCCTCGGACGCGGTGTCCTCCTTTCCTCCTCCACGAACGCGGCGGCCTCCTCTCCTCCTCCTCGAAGGCGGCGGCCTCCTCTCCTCCTCCTCGGCAGGCAGCGGGCGAGCGGCAGAGGCGGCAGATCGAGCGGAGGCGGCGCGTCGGTAGCTAAAGCATAGACTTGTCGGTGGATAGGTGGGAGATGGGAGATGACCGTGCGTAGCACAGACTTGTCACAACACTTAGCCGTAGCGCACCCTTACCTAGTGCGCTACGGATAGCTAGGGCGGAACCAGTGGGATATGCAAGTGCTAGTGTCAACTAACGGGGCGGCAGCCTTTTGTTTGACTTGACACGACACTTAGCCGTAGCGCACACTTAGCCGTCGACCTGTAGCACACTAGGTAAGGGTGCGCTACGGCTAAGTGTCGTGTCAAGTCAAACAAAAGGCTGCCGTCCCGTTAATTGACACTAGCACTTGCATATCCCACTGGTTCCGCCCTAGCTATGTACGCTCACTAAACCTGGAGCACCCAGGTTCGAACCCTGGTGCCCCCATTTTTTGTTTTTATTTTAAAACTACTTTAAAATGTTAAAAAATATCCCAAAAATTATGTAAACTATATAAAATATCTGTTATATGTTTTATATGACAAAAATGGTACATATATATCATCAAAAGTGGTTCCAAAGTGATTCAAAGTAGAAAGAAATTAAATAATAATGTGTCTATTAATAATATGCCATCCATATGCATCAATACAATCTTTTTTGAGCATGCATTTTACAATCTTTTTTGAGCTAGCGTTTTACAATCTTTTTTCCCTTCTCTGTCGCGGTTGAATAATTTAGCCCTGGCACTTTTATGTTTCTTCGCTCGAACGGGCTACCTTTTTTGGGTAAGGTTGTCATTTTTCTTCTTGTGATGTATGTTTCTTCATCGTAGTCATCGTGATCTTCAATCTTTGGATCACCGTACTGGTCGAAGTCTTGCTCGTTGGCGACTCCATCCATTCCGATGATGTTTATTTTTCCTCTCCTCACGACAACACGGCTAGGCTTTGTCGGGTCGGTAATAAAAAAACATTGGTCCACTTTGCTAGCCAGTACCCACGGTTCCTTTTTCGCCACGGCGTGCGCACCGGCGGCCTTGGATTTGGCTGCTTCGGGTATTAACATGGTTGTGAAATACCGATCTTCTCTTTCGACGCTCTTGGCCCATATAACACGGAACATCGGCACCTTTTCTCCATAGTAGTCGAGCTCCCAGATCTCCTCGATCCTTCCGTAAAATCTTTCCTTCATGTTGTCATCGGTGTAGAATTCTGATGTTACGCCTGAGTTCTGATAGTCACACTTGTTGTCCTTTTCCTCCGTGTAGAATGTGTAGCCGTTGATATCATACGCCTGATAGGTCACCAGGTTGTGCATGGGTCCCTGCGACAAGGTGAATATGATGTTTTCCTCCACAGAATGCGATTGCGGGGGATTATCTAGGAGCGTCTGCCTAAACCAACGCGTGAAATTTGAGTTGTGCTCTTAGATTATTTCTCCATGCGTCCTCTGTATGCCCCGGTCACTATACTTCTTCTCGATTGACCTTCTGTGCTTTTGTACCCAAGGATCGACAAGTTCTAAATGTTGTAGTGCGACTAGGTTTGCTCTATCAAAGTCTGCACGTCGACAATCATAGTCTGCATGTAGTACGCGACAACCCTCTCGGTGACCCGATCCATCGAGCTTGCCAAGGTGCCTATTGACGGGAAGACCGATAGGGTTCTCGATGCCTAGATAATTCGCGCAGAAAGAGATGCACTCTTCGGCCAGAAAGCCCTTGGCTATGCTTCCATCTAGATGGGACCTGTTGCGAACGTATCCTTTGATGTGTTCGTTCATCCTTTCGAACGGCATCATGCTGCAGACGAACATCGGCCCGAGTTGGATGATATCCTCCACGATATGGACCAGCAGATGCACCATAATGTCGAAGAATGCGGGCGGGAACTAGATCTCGAGCTCGCATAGTATCACCACGATCTCCTCTTGTAGCCTCCCGAGTTGTTTCACGCCAATTGACTTTCGAGAGATGACTTCAAAAAACTTGCAGAGCCCAAACAATGTTTCTCGGACATGCTCGTCCATTATACCTCGTAGTGCAACCGGAAGTATCTGCGTCATTAGCACGGCACAGTCATGAGACTTCATCCCACTAAGCCTCTGCTTAGCCTCATCTAGGTACCTGCTTATCTTTCCTGTGTAGCCGTAAGGAAATTTGACTCCTAGAAGGCACTTGAAAAACTGTTTGATCTCATCCTGGCTTAGTGTGAAGCATGAAGGGGGGCAGTAAAATTCGTTCTTCTTGACCTTTTTACCCTTTCGACGACCTTGTGTCGCCTCCGACTGATGATCATCGTCATCTTCCTGATCATCAGGAGTAGGGCGTCCTCTGTGAAGATCCTTCCGGATGCCCATGAATATCAAGTTGTTCCTTGCTTTAGGACCATCTTTCGTCTTATCTGGCATGTTGATTAGGGTGGCGACTAGACTCTCGCACACGTTCTTCGTGATATGCATGATGTCAAGGCTATGAGGCGTGCGGAGAAACTTCCAGTATGACAACTCCCAGAAAACAGACCTTGTTTTCCATACCTTCATCAATGGCTTGTCTTGCTGCCTCTTTCGCTTCTTTCCCGGTTTAGGACACTCTTTCCAGTTTTTTAGCAATTCATCCACTTCTTCGCTGCTCCTCCGCTCTAGGATTCCTCGGGTCTCGGATTTTCCATTGAACAGATCTCCACGTTTTCTCCATGCATCATTCTTTCCAAGCCACCTTCGGTGCCCCATGAACACGGTTTTCGAAGACCGTGGATCTTTCTCTAGTTGGAGATAGGTCATGTTATCCATGCACCTAACGCATGCGTAGAATCCTTGGATAACCTACCCCGAGAAATATCCGCAACATGGATAGTCTTGCATCGTAGTGACCATCGCGGCTCTCATAGTGAAATAATCGTGTGCGACAGCATCATACGTATTGGCTCCGGATTCCCATAACATGGCTAGCTCCTCTTTTAACAGCCCGGGATATAGATTGATGTCGGTACCAGGTTGTTTTGGCCATTGAATTAGCATAAACATTTGTATGTACTTCTTTTTCATGCACAAAAAGGGAGGGAGGTTGTACATCCATACAAACACGGGCCAAGTGTTGTGCATGCTGCTCTGGCTACCGAATGGATTGAGTCCATCGGTGCTTGCACCAAGCCTAATGTTTCTCGAATCTCCACCAAATTCTGGGAATTCGAGGTCTAATGCTTTCCACTGGCTACCATCTGAAGGGTGCGTCAGCAGCTCGTCCTTTTCAGGGTCATCGTCATCTGCTGGCTTCTTTCTTTCTGCATGTCAGCGCATGAGATTTGCTTCCTTAGGGTCTATGAAATAGCACTGCAGACGAGGAGTGATAGGAAAGTACCATACCACTTTTCGAGGAGCTTTCTTCCCTTTCTTGTATCGACTAATGCCGTACATCGGGCATGTGGTTTTCTCTGTGTCCTCGCCCCGATAAATGATGCAATTGTTGATGCAGACGTGGTATCTAATGTGCGGTAGATCAAGAGGACACACGATTTTCTTGGCGTCCTCGATACTAGTTGGACATGTGTTCCCCTCCGGGAGACGATCGTGCCAGAATGCCATCATATCGTCGAACCATGCGTCGGTCCATTTATGTTTTGCCTTCATCTCCATAGCCCTTAGCGTTACATTCAACTGGGTATCATCGGGGTTGCATCCTTCATACAATGGAGTAACCACGTCTTTCTCAAGTTGCGCAAGCTTGGCTTTCTCTCTAGCGGCAGCCCCGGCGTTACTCGTCTGCTTGAGAAGCAGTTCTTGAACATAAGGGTCCTGCACCCAGCCTGACGTTGTTCCATCGTCTGCTCCGGCATCTAGATCATCATCATCCTGGTCTTCTTCCGCACCTTCACCATCTCCAGGAGACTCTTCTTCATCTCGCCCGTCCTTGCTGTGATCATGATCATGTTGCCCGCCTTCCTCATTTTCGGCCATCCCATTTATGGCCTCATCGTCTTCGTCATCACTTATCCACCGAGTGTAGCCATCCATGAAACCATGGCGGAGCAGGTGCGCCTGCAGATTTCTGAAATCTAGGTCGATCAACCAATTGAGTTTGCATCTTCTGCACGGACATCTTATCTCCGTCATGTTATTTCGTATCATGTCGGTCATCGCGCATTTCAAAAATCTAGCCACAATGCCTTCGCTCATTATGCGAACCATGGTTGTATGCACGGTGTACACGGTAGAATTAGAAGTTTATTACAACCACAGAACCAATGCATACATGCAATGGTCGATGGAAAATTTCGGCATGACCTATCCTAAATTCGGACCTTTGCGAAATGCCAAAGTCTTGCCAAAATGGAAATAAATCAACATTTTGGCAAAACAATGCCAATATATAAGAGAGCATGCATGCATGCTCCCCAAACACATGAGAGCAACGATCCTCTCCATAGATATGCAACCATATCATCCATACACATAAACACATCCCTCTTACATAGACAACTTACCGAGACGAGAGACCGCGAGAAGATCTCGAAGGAGAGGTGAGAGACCGAGAGATGGTGGCCGGAAGGAGAGCCTTCCTCTATTATCTATGTAGCATTCAAGGTAAGTTTTACAAGCTACAAATGGTGAAAGAGTGGAGAAATTGAGGTGGTAAGGAGGAGGGGGGCGAGATCCAAAGACGAAGAAGGAGGGGAAAGTGAAGTGGGAGGGGAAAGTGAAGTGGGAGATGGTGGATCTAGGCAATGTGCAAAAGGCTATCTGCCAAAATGTAGCAGGCAGCACGCACATCCGTGCCGCATGTGGCGTGGTGCGCCACAGGCATAACGAATAGCCGTGGCGCACATACCACCCATGCGCCACAGAATTTTTTTCCCAGTTGCACAGCAATGTGGCCTGATTTGACCTATAGCGCATGGTGCCCAAGTGTGCCACAACTACCGGTCACACTCAAAGCGCACTAGCCGTAGGTGCGCTATGGCTATGTGGTATACGGCCGGCAGTGCCCTGGCCCACACACATTCGTGGCGCACCGCGCGTATGTGCGCCACGCTTACTGCAGTTATTCGTAGGGCACCTCTATGTAGTGCGCCACGCCTATTTTAGCCATGGGGCACCACTGGCACGTGCGCCACGGATGTGCGTATTACCTATAGCCATTTTCCTAGTAGTGCCACCTACTCTGCTCAGTACGAGCCAAGACTCACGATCAAATTGCAGGCCCTGGTGGATTTCTTGGTTGACTAGGCTGAGACCCAGTACCTGCCGCCGGTTCCCGACTTAGATCACTGGAAGATGCACTTCGTTGGATCAAAGATGCTCGGGGGCTTGGGAGCCAGCATCATCCTGACCTCGCCCAAGGGATACCGGTTGGAGTACGTGCTCCAGATCCAGCTCAAGGCCTCCAACAACATTGCCGAGTACGAGGCATTGGTGCACGGCCTCCAGCTTGCTAGGGAGATTGGCATCAACCGGATCATTTGCTTCGGTGATTCGGATCTAGTGGTGCAGCAAGTGTTCGGAGAATGGGACGCCTGTGATGCGAACACCCTCTACCGCTTCCACGTGCATAAGCTTAGTGCCTGCTTCGACGGATGTGAGTTCCTTCATGTCCCTTGTCTAAACAACGAGGCAGCCAACTCGCTCGCCCGAATCGGATCCACCAAGCAGGCGATCCCGCTAGGGGTCTCCTTGAAGAATCTATGCAAGCCATCCATCACCCCGTCTCCCGAGTCCAACTCCATCATTTGGGCCGGAAGCCCAGGGGCTGCCAGCTCAGCCGACCCGGAACCCTCAGAGCTAGCGAAGAAAAAGGCCCGCACCGACTCCGGTGCACTCGCACCCTCTGGCTCGAAAGACCCAGGGTCTACCGAGGCATCAAGCGGCTTGGGGGCTGCCGTTCCAGGCACTCCACCTGGATGGCCCCCTGACATCCCCTAGCCGGAGCACGGGAGCATCCTCACCATCTGGGAGATACCATCTTGGGCACAACCCTTCATGAACTACATCGCCAATGGGGAGCTTCCGGATGATGAGGTGGAGGCCAAGAAGATCCCACAGTGCGCCCACACGTACACCATCATCAACAAAGATTTGTACAAGCGCAGCATGTCCGTCATATTCCAGCGGGGTGTCGATGTTGACACGGGCTACTGGCTACTGAAGGACAACCACCAGGGTGAGTGCGGACACCACGCTTCATCTCGGGCAATAGTCGTCAAGGCGTTTTGCCACAGTTTCTATTGGCCCACCGCCCTCGAGGATGCCGAGTAGCTGGTCCGCGCATGCAACGGGTGCTAGCGCTTCGGCCAACTGAGGCACATGCCGAATGTAGTGCTCAATACCATCCCAATCACGTGGCCCTTAGCTGTTTGGGGGCGGGCCATGGTCGGCCCCTTCAAGCGGGCGCACGTGGACATGGCCCATCTGCTTGTGGCGATGGACAAGTTCACCAAGTGGATAGAGGCGAAGCATATCCGGAAGCTGGACAGAGGCGACGGTTGTCACCTTCTTCACGGACATCATAAACCGCTTCATCTACCCCTACAACATCATCACGGACAATGGCACGAACTTCGCCAAGGGGGCCTTCGCCTAGTTGTGCAGCAACAAAGGGATCCGGCTGGACCTCGCATCCGTTGCACACCCACATTCCAACAGGCAAGTCGAAAGGTCAAACAGCCTAGTACTAACCGGCATCAAGTCGAGACTCATCGAGCCTTTAGAGCGGTCTCCCAGATGCTGGATCGAGGAACTTCCAGCTATACTTTGGAGCCTTAGCACCACCCTGAATTGGTCAACCAACTTCACCCCTTTCTTCCTCATCTAAGGCTCGGAAGCCGTCCCCTCCACGGACATCGAGTTCGACTCGCCCCGCAAGCTCCTCTACAACGAGAAGGCCAACCAAGAGGCGCGAGAGGACGACGTGGATCTCCTCAAGGAGGCCCGTGAGCTGGTGTTGTACCAGCAAAGCCTGCGCCGCTACCATTCAAGCCGGATCTGACCCGTCGTGTTCCGCGAGGGCGATCTGGTCCTCTGGCTAGTGCAAGACACGAAGGGCATGCATAAGATGTCACCGCCCTGGGAGGGCCCCTTCATCATCAGTCGGGCACTACACAACAATTCCTACTACCTCATCGACGCGCAACAGCTGCGCAAGAACAAGATGGACAAGTCGGACGAAGAGATAGAATGCCCCTGGAACGTGGCCCTGCTCCGTCCATTTTACACCTAGTCGTCTGACAATGTATGTATCTCATGAACCCTATGGATGAATTAAAAGTGTGGAACCCTGAGAGACACTTGGGGGATCCTTGCCAGAAATTTGCATATTGTTCTGCTTCGATCCAGTTTTTCTGGCTCCGGCAACCCCTACCAGGGGGCTCGCCGGTCGGCCCAACCTGCTAATTATATAAACCGACTGAGTAGCGTGCGATGGTGTCAGAGGCCCACTCTTCATATCAGCTATAGACCGCAACCCGACTATTCGGCTAGCAAGAGCAAAATCCCGAGGCATCCCACATGAAAAACGGCAAAAAGATACGACAGATTGGATGTTCCGGCCTTGTGCCTAGTTTGAATTTTTTCGGCTACTAAGACTCTAGTATCGTGTGCACTGTATTGTTAGCTCCCCTTCGATTCTGATTCCAGACCTTAACCCGGCTATCAGGAAGGACACAGCATAACAAAATAGAGTGCATGAGAAAATGACTAAGTGTCCAGAGAAGCGCAAGCTAGTTTTTGAACAAACCGAAGCCATTACCCAGTTAAAAATGCCCATAGCGGCCAACTAATATATTAAACAAATCCATCTATGTGTCTATTTTGCACGACTACGCGAGTCGGCTATCAAAAGAAATGAAGATTCGAAGTCCTTGCCTTCACCAAGCGCTCCGAATCTTTGGGGGATACACCCACTGGGTGCGCTCGCGCGCCCCCAGTGGAATCACGTAGTTCCGACCGGCTAAAGGAGTTTAGGCGGATATTTGGGCCCAGGTGAGGGCAAGGGAAAAAGCAAGAAAGGAGAAGAGAAGATTCGAAGCACTTGGCTTCGCCAACTATTCTGAATCTCAAGGGTTACACCCAGTGGGTGTGCTGACACGCCCCCACTATTGGTCGTGGTTGTCCGGCCGGTCAAGGAAGGTCAGGATGTCTGACTGATGGTGTTCAGCCGGAGCGAAGGTCAGGCTGTCTAGCTAAGGATGTTCAGTCGAAAAGAAATGAGAATTTTAAGAAAAGGAAGAAAGAAAGAAGATTCAGAGTCCTTGTCTTCGTCAAACACTCCAAATTTTGGGGGCTACACCCAGTGGGTGCACTGACGCATCCCCACTGGAATCAGTAGTCCTCCGGCTAAAAGAGTCCAGTCGGATGAAGATAGTCGGGTGGGCCTAATCGGCAAAAGTCGAAAGGAATACAAAGTGCAGAAAATCAGAAGGAAAAGTGAAAGGAAAACATTCGATACATAAAGATATAAGGGGAGTCGATGCTCCCTCAAGTTCACCAGTGCATAAGTATAAGTTCAACAAAAGGAAAAATATTAAAATTCCACCCGGCATCTCGGGGATCAGATCTACATGGCAAGGCCGTTGCCGTGCGGCGGGTCTTGGTTGGTCGTGGCTTCAGGAGGGGGAGGAGTGATGGCTTAGTGTCAGCACCAGAAAAATGCTGGTGCCATGTTGATGTAGAGCTCGTTGGGAACCCCAAGAGGAAGGTATGATGAGCATAGCAGCAAGTTTCCCTTAGTTATGAAACCAAGGTTTAATCGAACCAGTAGGAGCAAGGAAACACCCCAAAGGTGTTGCTACCTGAGCCTTGGCAGGGCCCACTACCGGTGCTAGTAGCAACGTGGAGACCTGCACAACACAACCATAGAACTTTGTCCCCAACTTGCGATGAGGTTGTCAATCTCACCGTGTTTTGCGGAAAACAAAGGATTAAACGTATCGAATGGAAAGAAGTAATAGTTTGAAGAAAGTAAACACAAAGTAGTAAACAGTTTATAGATTGAATGTAAATAAAAAGGACCGAGACCCATAGTTCACTAGAGGTGGCTCTCCTTAAGATAGACAACATGCTGGGTGAACAAATTATAGCGGGGCAATTGACAAACATCAAGAAAGAAATGCATGCATATATTACTCATCTTGACTCCTTTGGAACTTGATTGGGCATTACAACATTATACATAGACCGCCATCCAACTGCATCTATGACTAATAATCCACCTTCAGGTTATCATCCGAACCCCCTCCAGTATTAAGTTGCAAGCAACGGATAATTGCATTACGAATTGCATGTAAAGTAAACAATACGATTGTTCTATGAACAAAAGATTATTGTTTTCTCCCTAGTAGCAACAACACATCTAGTACCTTAGAGATTTCTGTCACTTCCCCAGATTACCAAAGGCATGAACCCACTATCGAGCATAAATACTAACTCTTGGAGTTGCTAGCATCTACTTGGCCAAGATAGCTACTAACAACGGAAAGCATGCAAGATCACAAATAACAAAGACATGATAGAATCAATAATCAATCTGAAATAGCATCTCAATATCCATCAGATCCCCGCAAACACAACATGCAGAATTACAAATAGATGATCTTGATCATGAATGGAGCTCACAAGATCTAAACATGAAAGCACAAAGGAGGAGAACCAGCCATCTAGCTACTACATGGATTCGTAGTCCAAGGATGAACTACTCACGCATCACACCGGAGGCTTGCATGGTGATGAAGAAGGAGTCCAGGGTGAATTCCCCTCTCCGGCAGGGTGTCGGGAAGAGCTTCAGATCCCTCCCGATCTAGGGATGGAGATGACGGCGGCTACAGACTCTTTCATGGATTTTTGATCGGGCACTTAGGGTTTTTGTCCCGAGGGCATCTTATAGGCGGAAGGAGAGGCTGAGGGGGTGCTGGGGTCAGCCAGACCACCCCCTGGTGCAGGCCAGGCCTAACCGCGCGGCCAGGTGGTGTGGCCGGCCCCCAGCCCTTCTCCGTCTCGTATTCTGGCATCTGATGACTTCCAGAAAAATAGGCACTTTGACTTTTGTCCCGTCCAATTCCGAGAATATTCATTTTCTGACTTTCCTGGAACCAAAAACAGCAGAAAACAGGCAGCTAGTACTATGGCTCTTGTTAATAGGATAGTCCAAGAAATCATATGAAACGTACTCCAAAGTGTGGACAAAACACAAGAAAGTGGATAAAACCAAGCATGGAACATCAAAAACTATAGATACATTTGCAATGTATTAAGGAGGCGCGTTGGAGGCTCTGGCTCTGGCTTCCCCACCGTCCAGCTGCGAGGTTGGCTCGGCCTCCGTCTTCAGCGTCCCGGCAGAGTTCGAGTTAGTGAGGACCTCGCCGACGTCGGTGTAGCCGGTGATCTTGATGACGGAGGCGCGAAGCTCCGGATGAGCTTGGCAGACGGTGCCGAGATCTGCACCGGTGCGGAAGCCCCCGTCGATCTTCTCGAAGCGCATCCTTGTACCAAGATAGCATCAAAGCCAACACCATCTCCTCTCTGGCCCGCGCTGCCAAGTCCCTCAACCGGTCGACAATAGCCGGTACCTCCGCGACCTTCGCCACCAGTTGGGCGATGCTGTCCGGTGCAGCCGCGTCCGGCCACAGGAAGTGGAAGACGGTGTGGGCAGCCTTTCGCAGCTCTGCGGCCTCCTCACCAAGAAGGGCGACAAGCTCCTGGGAGGTGGGTTGCTCACCTGGCCAGTTCACCTGGAGCCAGTTGTAGGCCAGTAGGTCTACGCCAGGATAATATGCTAACAAAAAAACAAAGTCAGATCTGGCTACCAGATCCAGACAAAGAAAAGAAGTTGGCAAGAAATCCTACCTTTAGTAGTGCGGCCAACTTGCATCAGCTCCTCCAGGAGGACCTTCTCCCGCTCCGCCAGCCACTTGACCTCCTTCTCCTGGTCCTAGCACTGGGTGTCAAGGAGATCGAAGGCCTGGATCTGGCTAGCGAGAGGGCTATCGTGCTCCTTGTTGACGACCTCCAGCTTCACCGCCTTGGAGTGCCACTACTTGTTCTGGAGGTGGAGGGTGGAGTTACTCCTGAGGCGCTCGTTCGCCTTGGTCAGCCGATCAATCTCCCGCAGAGCGCAAACCATGATGGCTATAGAAACAACTGGATGAGAAAACCAAAAAAAGGGAGAGAGACAAAGGACAAAGCTGTAACCGGATAAGAAGACTTACTTTGGGAGGTGTCTTTCGCCTCTGCAAGCTTATGCTCTAGCGTCCGGCTGGCTCCAAGTGTGGTCTCGAGCAGCCTGACCTCCTCCACTGGCACCTCCAAGTTAGCTGCAAGTGCGGCCAAGGACGCGCAGAAGTAGGACGAGTCATTGGCGGCATTCAGGGTCAGGAACTCCTTCGCCTCGTGGAGCGCCACCCGCCACTCTTCTCCCGACCTGCCGTCTAAGTTGTCGTCGGCCACCACCACCAGCTCTTTGCCGGCTGTAGCCAACCTTGCTCCTGCGGAGGAGCCTCTGCCGCTACCTAGGTTTGGCACAGTGATGTCCTGCTGGAGCAAAGTAGTCGGCGGGGTGCCACCAGCCCCGGTTGCCGTAGACGGATCCTCACGGCATGGCAGCCGGGTCTCGAGCGGAGGAGGAGGAGCAGCGGCAGAAGCGGGGGCCTGATCGGCAGATGCGGCGTGAGGCGGTGAGGCGGTAGACGCACACGTAGGGCTTACGACACTGAAGGAGACGAGGGTATTGCAAAGGGACCAAGACAGAGTCGGTAAGAAAAAGAAAGCTGAAGAAGTTGAGAGACAAAAAGCAAATGGGAGAGGGAGAAAGTACTACCCCTGGATGACTAGAGGCGATGCCTTCTTGCAACCACCGTGGCTCGGATGCGGAGCATCGATGCGGCGCATCGATGTGGCTCCTCTTAGCTACCGGCTCCTCCACTATGGGCCGGCTAGACCCACTCCCCCTCCCCCATGGCAGACCAGCTGGAATCGCCATCCGGTGTCTGGTGCCGACTGGGTTCGGGGGCTGGGGCGGTCTCCTCCTCATCAACAACCGACGCATGGGGGCTGTGCACCAGCTCATCATTCTGGTTGGGGAAGACATCAGTCTTGTTGTCGGACTCCTCTCCGAACCGCCGTGCATGCGGCTCGAGAAGATTAGGAGTAAAGACCTGGAGGGGGGTCTGGACCTCCTCCTGGATGATGCAAGGAAAATTCTGCCGCAAAGGAAAAAGACGGAATGTTAGTCAGATGAGCACACGAAGCAAGAAACAGAAGACAAGATCCGGGGTAGAGGACTTACCCGGGGTGCGCAGTTCTCGCATATGTATTAGAAATTTGTCTCAGCGCTCCCACTTAATTTCTTGCAAACGCAAGCATCTTCATCATCTCCGATGAATTTAAACTCCTTTAACATTTTCATCATGGTGAAGATTCCAACTCCGCTATGCTCACTTCAACTATTGAAGTTTGCATGCCCTTTTAGCACCCTTTGAATTAACAAAACCCTTCGGACCGTGTCATGTACACGTCCTAGGTAACATTCTATTAAAAGAACCTTGTTTTGTTTACTCAACTACCATATACCAAATTATATGTAGTGGTTGCTACATTAATCTGTTAAGACTAAATATCGCTATGAAAGATCAAATCTTGTCATAGTCAACTCCTTGAACATTGCCGTAAACTTCTTTCTAACATGTCGACTATTTCATAGATGTTAAATATCCATGTCTATTTCTTTATAGATCCAAACACGACCGATAGGCTTCACGCCTTTCCGGAGGGTCTTCCAAGTTTAGAAACTTGATTTCTCGTGTATGGATACTATCACGGATTCTATGACTTCTAGTAATTTTATGGAGTTAGGGCCCATCATCGCTTCTTTGCATGCAGTCGGTTCATCATTGTCAAAACAACAACGACTTCTGTTTCAAATCTTACTATTTGATTCCTACCGACACACATGGTTCAATAAGAACTCTAATCTCCAAGATCACACCCTTTGTAATCACGGGAGCCATGAGCATTGTGGCTGCCACCGGGACACTTTCCGGCATGGCGCTACTTAGCACATATAGCTAAGGTTCAACAACCTTATCAAAGTTCTATTGTCCTCCCACTTCTTTTCATGAAAAAATCCTTCTCAAGAAACTTAACGTTCCAAGCGACAAACTCTTTTGTCCTCGGTGTTATGGAGGAATTCCCAACGAATTCTTAACCTACAAAGACGTGATTATCCAACTTTGGTTGTAAACATTTTACTTATGCATAGCATACCAAAATTTAAGAAAAGACAATTCGGGTTTATCCCAAACCATAACTCATATGGTGTCATTTTAACGGATAATGATGGTGCTCTTTTCAGTCTAAAAAGCGGTAGTATCTAAAGCTTTAACCCTTAAAACATAACGGTAGTTATATAAATGACACCTTTGATCTTACCATGTCAAACAAGGTTTGATTTGATCTCTCGAACATACCATACTCCTGTGGTTTATCGGGAAATGCAAATTCATGGAACAATTCCTGAAATCTTAGGTGTTTTTCTAAACCTGTAACTCAAAAATCTTTCTTCATGATCAAATCATAAAATCTTTTATTTTCTTGTTACAATGATTTTTCACTTCATCTTGAAAGTCTTTGAACAATTTTCAAATGTTTCATACTTCTTCCTTATTAAGTAAATATATAGACATATTCACTCTAATTTCCAGAGAAAGCATATGAAGCAAAAAGATCCATCGCATATGGCTACACATAATGGACTATATACATCAACATGCATAATATCCAATAAGTTAGTCATCCGTTCCTTTTTGGCCTATGGACGGAGTTTCAATTATCTCGAGGAAAGTTTCACAAGCGTCAATTGATCAAAATCAAAAGACTCCAAAAATCCATCAACATGGAGTTTCTTCATGTTTACTTTCCAATATAATTCAAACAACGATGTCACTTCATAAGTGATCTTCCAATCATTTGTCTTATGGCATTTTAGCAATAATGTTTATGGATGTGATTTCTCCAACTAGACTTGTAAAAGTTCATCCATCCTTTATGGAATACGGTAATTATTTGAACAACCATTTTTCTTGTAATACCGGAACAAAATAATAATTATTAAAACAAATCTTGAAGGCTAGGTTTGACGACAACGAAAACACGATAACACTTTATTTGTTTTCGATGAACATCATCACATATTCTTTTGCTAGTTACTTTGGTCGTTACAGTTCATGAATTGTGTTGTTCTGTATGACACTTCACACCAACCAATTCGGTATCCAATACCTAAGAACCACATTGTTTAACAAGCAAAGAATACTGCCATAACATGTATATCTTCTATATACCTAAGTTGGACATCTCCAACCTTTTCTTTTCTGCCAAATACTTTATAGATTCTCTTTCAGCAATTCCTTTTCTTTTAAAAGAATATATCAACATCAATAGTGGTGTCATTCACATGACACATAGTACAAAGCGTGTATAGTCAAATACTAATACCTTTGGACTTGCACTTTGAAGTGGATCACCATCATCAAATGTTTGGTGTTCTTTCAAAAAATCCATTCTTTAGTAATCTATTAGTGTAGTAAACATTTTACTTACATCTTCTATTCATCCTTATCATGACAACTTTCATGATCAAGCTACTATAGCCTATAAGAAAGAATCGCGAGTATAATGTTGGTTCCCAAAACCTTTTTGGGAGATCTATATGCCTAGCATCTCCATCCTTCACAAATTCTCATAAAATATGAGAACATGTATTTTGCTAAATTATACTCTATCATAATGCAACCAAATGTTTCAGATATCACAATATCTTCCACACATGATGGTTTCTG
Organism: Avena eriantha; assembly: GCA_910589775.1. Classification (NCBI taxonomy): domain Eukaryota; kingdom Viridiplantae; phylum Streptophyta; class Magnoliopsida; order Poales; family Poaceae; genus Avena; species Avena eriantha. Next base: position 125,716,922 of record OU342746.1, read on the forward strand.
AAACAATTTTTCAGCTCCTAGATAATCTTGATATTAAAACAACTTTTGAATATCAATAATCATGGAGGCAAACATGATACTTTAGATACTAACATTAGAATTCTTACTCTTAATTTAATACTACTTATTAAACTTCATGGAGTAAATAGAGTTTGCTGAAAGTTTGCAATAGGACTTCTAAACTTTAAATTGACATTCAAAACCAATACGATACCAGTTCATAAAGTAAATATCCAGAATTCTATAGTTCTATTATCTCAATTAAAACTAAACATAAGGTAGTGAACAGATGCCAATGACTACAACAAATTATGCAAATTCACTTCGATTTAGTTTATGACAAATTGAGTTCGACTAATCCAAATTAGAAATGAACTCCCACTCAAAAACGACATCCATCGTGCCCTTTTGGTGATTACATGAACCAAATCCACTACATCAAGTCCGATCATCACGTGAGTTAGTGTAGCTTCAAAGGCGAGTATCAATATGGGCATCACATCAACTATATGACTCATGCTTAACCTTTCGGTCTGTGTTCCGAGGCCATGTCTGTACATGCTAGGCTCGTCAAATAAGAACCTTAGTATTCTGCGTGTGTAAAATTGTCTTACACCCGTTGTATGAAGCACGGAGTCGAGTACACCCGATCATCACGTGATGTCTCGAAACACGATCCATAGAACAATGCATACTGAAGGAAGAACACATTTTATCTTGATATCTAAATGAGGGATCATCTTACAATGCTACCAAAAGCGCCAACTAGCAGTATAAGATGCAAACATCTAATGTGTAAAGTGAGATGATATGGTCCATGCATTTGATCTCTATCATTTGCATCGTGGTATGATCTCTATCATTCCTTTGTGTGTAAGGCCAAGGTCTATGGAAATTACACGTTAAGTGTGTTGTAAGAGTATCTATCATACATCTACTTACAACAATACCATATCAAGCCACTAGCCCAGCAACGATCTAAACTAGACGCCTCTAGCTTAGGGCTTTTGGAGATAGAACCGGTCTTACCTACGAACATGAACCACAACGAGGATAACCAAGTTATTAGAAACTCATTGTAAATCAGATATTGACTATAGTAGGAGAGACAGACACCCGCTAGCCACTTATACAAAACTAGTTGCATGTTAGTCATGGAACAGGTCTCATGTACGATGACATGTAAGGTTTGTCCGGGCCGCTTCATCCCACTACGCCACCAATATCCAAAATACATAGAAGATGCAATAGCATGATCATCATCGCCCACATATAGACATATGTGTATTACCCGTGCAAAGCACCTACGCATAGATCAGGCTCTGATACCACTATTGGGTTCGCAACATAGAAAACAAAAAATTTCCTACGATGGGAACTATACGCCAAGATCTATCTATTAGATACAAGCAACGGGTGGACATACATCCATAGAGAACTTACCCTCGAAGACAACAAAGCTTTGTTAACAAGTTGGAACTCGTGGATGATGTAGTCGTACACTTGCCGATCTCAAGATCGTGATGAAGTCCTTCAGGTCCAGCAGCTCCAGCACCATCAAGTCCAGCACCGCAAAGTAGCGGTGCATCCGAGATCGCACACACGTTCGGTCCACCGAACAACCTCCGCCTCCTCGCTCCAGCGATGCAACAAAAGCAGCAACTCCTTTCTAGATAAAGCCACCGAGAACATGTATCTCGCTAATCCGAGACCATGGGGAATAACTAGAGGGAGAGGAGAAACTTCACGAGGATGTGGTGCAAGAGGAGAGGAGGAGGAGGTGCTCCTTATATAGGGGAGGGGCAGTCCAAGGGGGCATGGCGCCGGCCATGGTGGGTGCCCCCACCTCTCCCTCCTTCATGTGGGTGGAGCTCCCACTCACATAAATACACACCTCCACTCATGTCCACTCACATGCATTAAATTTCCACCAAATTTAATGCAAGCTCTCATTAAATAAAACAATTTTATTTATTTTATTCAGAATTTTGTTAATTACTTTAATTAACAAACATTCACATAAAACTCCCTGCAACATTTCAATATCACATGCAGAACCAGTTTCAGCAATTTCACCCGAAACAATTTTGGTTTCCATCGAAATGATTCCAGCGCTTTCTTAATATTTATCTGAAACATATTTACTCCTAAATGGTGTCGGTGTCCCTTAAGTGTGTCACCCTATGGTTCGCAAATAATGCAGACATGATTGAGACTCCTCTGCGATCAATAATCAGCAGCGGGACCTAGAGATCTGTACTGACTCCCACATATTCAACGATGACCCTTGTGATCCTGTGAACCTTTAATGTCGTAACTAAATCCCTTTGTCTCGCGATATGTTACATGTCCGAGATTTGATCATTGGCATCCAAATACTTAGTTTGATCTCGTTACCAACATGCACTCTTTTCTCGTTCCCATGATATAACATTCTAGTGATCACATCACTTGCTTGCAAGCTATTTCAATGTGATATCACTAAGAGGACCCAGAGTATATCTATCCATCATCGGGATGGAAAAATCCCACTCTTGATCCATGAGCCTCAACATAACACCTTCGTAGCACTGAACCCACCTTTATAGTCACCCTGTTACGGTGTGACGTTTGATGTTATCAAGATACTCTTCCGGTGTTAGAAATTAACATGATCTCATGGTCTAAGGACTAAGATTACTTTGTATGATGTTATAGCAATATAAACATAATGACTCTGATCGTAATGCTATACTTCGGATGAATGTTCATCACATCATTCCACCAATGTTGTGACCTCGTTATTAACAACATCCAATGTCCATGATCAGGAAACCTTGAGCATCTTGTTAATCAACGAGCTAGTTTATATGAGAGGAATTACTAGGAACTTTGTATTTCGTTTATTAAACACACATGTATTGACCTTTCCAATCAATACAATTATAGCATGCAAAATAAACATTTATCATAAACAAGGAATAAGATAATAACCACTTTATTTGCCTCTCGGGCATATTCCCTTCACGAACTTCTAGTTCTCCAGCAGCTTCTCCTTCGTGATCGTCCACAGCCACTCCTTGGGGTTGTGGTAGCAGGGATCGCGGCAGGAGAGCCGGGTCGGGTCCAGCCGGCCGGAGTAGAGCACATCTTATGTGCCCGGTGCTGTAGGGGCATCATCAGCTGGGACATCTAGGCGAGGGTGATGTCCAAGCCAGTCAGCCTAGCGGTGACAAGCGACCTCAGCCACACCAGCATCGCATCTGACTCCGCCTTCTTGCCACGGATCTTCAGATCCCAGTTCTGCCAGCTGGACTCCACGTCCTAGAAGGCCGGAAGGTTGATCCGGTCGACTTCGGTGACGTTGCGGACATAGAAGTATGACTGCTGCCAGAGTCGGATCGTGTCGTGCAGCCGGAACTTTGGGTAGCCGGTTTGCGCGCGGGAGTAGATGGAGGCGCCGCCGTAGGGGACCAGCGGGCCCTAGGCAAACTGGACCTGCGGCCGGACGCGGAAGAGCCGGTAGAAGAGCCCAAGATCCGGCTGGATCCCGAGGTAGCACTCGTAGAAGGCGATGAAGTGCGCGAGAATGCCGATGGCGTTGGTGTCGAGGCGGTGGAGTCACAGGTCAAAGGAAGCAAGGAAGGTGAGGAAGAAGGGGTTCACCGGGAGGGCGAAGCCGCACGCGAGGTGGGACAAGAAGATCACCTGCTCCCTCTTCTGGGGGTGCGACAACTCCTCCTATGGCGGCGCGAGCCGCACTGCCACCTTCGACACCGGCGGCAGAACCCGTGTTGCGCGGTATTTCACGATATGGTCCTCCATCACTGACGAGTCACACCATGCCCCGCGGTCGGTAGCCATCACCTCTTCCTCGGCCGTGGTCGCGGGCGTCGATAAGCGAGGGCCTGTGTCTCCGCTGACCACAAATGGGCAGCACAGGAGGCTTGGCAGTGAGCGACTGGTGGTGGGGCGAGCGCAAACAGCAAGCGCAGAAGGGGAGAATGGCGAAGGCAAGTAGCGGGGTGGAAGGAACTACTCCCTCGGGCAATATTTAACCCCGAAGGAGAGCAATCGCTTGGGTCACCGCGTGGCACCCGTTGGGCCATGTTGCATCCCCACCAACCGCTCTAGAGGATCCGGGGACAAAAACGGAAGCGACAAGCGGAAGTTCCTTAGGAGACGTGCGATGGGACACGATGCCACGCGCGACAGCACAATGATGGCGCATGCGAGTGTGGCCGGCGTTAGCACTGACGTCACGGAGCAGCGCAACCGCTAGCCCATAGCCGGATGCAAATTAATATTCAGAGGGGAGTGCGCGCACATTTCACCTAAGGGCGAAATCTACACGCGCTCGGGGGCTAGTGTCGGGGGGATGACCCCCGGGTAGACTGGCCGGACAAGAACAAAGGTAACCAGATCACGGACGGCTAGTAGAGCCTAGCCGGACGAAGGCACAAGACGGCGCAGACGGTAGCCGGAACAAGGAAGGTCGGCAAGACGTGGATCCGGCTATACAATCGTAGCCAGACGCAATCAAGACGGAGGTAGGGCGACGTGCTAAACAGTGCGCGGTACGCCCTGGTACAATGACAAGACACACCACTACGTGGGACCATGACGAAGACTTTGTGGCTGACAGGGACACAGTGGCTGGTTGCTGACGTCTGGCTCAAACGGCGTTTACTGTGCCCACGACGACCTGCACGACGCGTACTCTCGATAAGACACACCACTACGCATCACTAGATAACCAGTCGGCTGGGACCCGCATGTGGGACCCGCCAACCGGCCTGGCCAGTAAGATCGCTACCCCCAGCCTATATAAGGGGGACAAGGCTCTCGTAGCAAGGGTTGACCATTCAGTAGCAAGATAGTTCATATAGCTCGAGGAGCAAGTTGTATCCCACATATCATCCTTAGTCAGATCGGCATGAGTAGGGGTGTTACGTCCCCACGAGGGCCCCGGACCTGGGTACTTCTTGCGTCCCAGTTACGTTGGCTTGTATCCAATCTCGCCTGCAGACGCGTTGATAGCTTCCCTGCCGTTTTTCCACACCTCTATGTAGCCTCCTCAGACACTGTTATTTCCAATACAACGACATCTTTCTAGTCTTTCCAACTAGTTTGACCATGAGAGCCCCCCTTATAAGCAGGTTAAAATCTTGCTCCCTTGGCAATGTGGGACTAAACTCCCATAGCCTCCACCTCCTTGACTTCTCTCCAATTTATGAAATTTATATGGGCCCAATTCTCATAAAGACTCATTTATTCCAACGATCCCACCAATAATTTAAGATATGTACGTTGTTCTCATCTGGCTTTTATATACGAGCTTTGCAGTATCAACCCGTCTTGGGTTGAGCTATACCTGGCACTCCAGGATCCACTCATCTTATAACTAGGAAAGGGACAGAGTCTTGAATTTTCAGTCTTGTATAGAAGAGGTTCACCGGGAGCCATAATAATAAAATAAATAATGCAGCAGAATAATAATATTTTCCCAAGACGCTGATACTAGGCAAAACGCCAAAACGCATGCTTGCCTCAAGACTTGGCTGTTAGTATTTTCCCAGAATAATAATGAAATAAATAATGCAGCAGTAGCAGTACGCACGTTTATCAGTCGACGTTCACGCTTTGTTCGCTTGGGCGCGCACCAATTCATCCAGCGCCATTGATTTTGTGCTTTGACTTGATGAAATCAAAATCGATGGACGAGGACGACCTGGTGGCCGTTCTCTGGAAACTGGAGACCGGACCGGTCAGGGACTAGTATTCCACGCGCATGCTCGGTTTACATGGCATGGACCAGTTCCGGGGCTAGCCTGGCCACCTGCTCGACCGGTCTTCTTCTTCGTCTATTTTGTCGCTCGACCGCACCTTATAAGTACAGTAGAACTCATCATCCGCACCAACGGAACCATCAGCCAACTAACTCGAAGTAGGAGGAGGACATCATCTGCAGGACAGAGACATCGCCGCTCTTGCTCTCGATCTTGATCGCCGGAATCCTGCGCTCGATCGAACCGACAGCTAGCTGGCCACCCGCAGCAATGGCGTCCCTTGCTTCGCCCAGGCTCCTCGCCCAACCGCTGCAGCAGCAGTACGTGTCGTCGGCCGAAGGCACCGGCGGCGAAGGCGGGGTCATCCATGACGCTTCTCTCCTGTCCCCCAAGCTGATGGGGGCGGCCACAAGACCGGCGGCGCCTCCTAGGCCAGTAGTCCAGCATCGACTGGCTGCACCCGCCCGTCCTGGGGCGCCGAGAGAAGGCGCCGGCGGCCGTGGTGGCGCCATCAACTAATGCTTCTTCCTCTTGAGTTCTCTATGACATCAAGATAGCCAGAGGCCGGAGAATCAAGATTAATTACTGCAATGTGTCATTTCCGTTTTTTTTTTTTTTTTTTTTGCTTGATGCACAAATTCTGATGTAGCTGTGTCTTGTGTGTAACTGCGTATAGCTATAGTGTCACTGTCTATAGTGTACGGGCTTCATGATCTGAGTTCAGTTAGAAGGGGTAACTGTTTATAGCTGTAGTGTCACTGTCAATACCGTCGTGTTCAAACATGCCATATAATTTGTTCCTCGTACGTACGTGTAGGGTGTCAAACGAGTTTTTTCACTAATCCTTCTCTAAATTTACTAACATTTGAGATCTCTTTTTGCTTATATTTTATTTCGCAGGTCGTTATGCGGATGCCACTTGCCATCCTACGTGCATATATATTCTCCCTTCTCCGATTAATTTCATGCAAAAATGAAAGTAGTACAAACATATAATCGATGGGTAATGGTAATTCGCTTTCTTGCCGTCGAAACCCTCACGAAATTTTAGACGCAACTATCCTTCGAACTCATACTACATTCAAAGAGCTTTTTTTTAAAAAATTCTACCGACCTATTAATAATCATCCCAGCAGTACAGAGAATCCCAAAAGTAATAAAAATTACAAATACATTATTGGACTACCTATCGACGACAAACACTAGCACAAGGCAAAGGCGTGCCGCCATCCTCGTCCCTTCATCACCGGAGCCGGGAAAAGCTTGTTGTAGTAACAGACGGGAAGTCATCGTGCTATGACTCGAAAGGACCAGCGCAGCAAAGCAGCAACCATCATCGAAGATGACAAACGTAGATCGGAAGACACTGATCTCAAATCATACCAACGAATATAAAAAATAACCGGATCCGAAGAGATCCATCGGACACACGACTCCACATGCCCTTCGTCCATGCTAGACGCAACCACCAGAGCGAGGATAGGGTAGGGAAGATCTTATTCTGACTCCAGAACGTAGTCATCGCCTCAACATCCTGAAAAATACATCGAAAACAGTCTAAACAAAACACTGAGACCTTCCGCCGGCGAGGGGCCGAGGTCCGCCATGCCTCCAAGGCCCTAAGGCCACTGGAGTCGGGACAGACCGGTGGCGTCGCTAGAGGAGGAAACGAACCCTAGATGGGTCTTTAGCCGCCGCCTCTTGGAGAGCCTTCTCTCGTACCGGTTCGGGATATATCCAATTTTTCTCTGCCAAGCAAACTGACATCCACTACATTCAAATGGCTTTGACCTAAAATTCGGAGGTTATAACCTAAATGTACACACCTTAAATCTAATACTTTTGAACTAATTCCATGTAACTTTCAAGAAAAGTACTGAGCTACACATGAAGGGCATATTAAAATTAAGGTGAAGCATGTCAAAACCAAGAACCAAACCAAAACACTAATCTTCCTCGACTAGAATAGCTGGCGCGTAGCCACCAAAAGCCCGCTCTCTCTGGAGAATATCCCCTCTGGCATTAGATGCCACCTCAAGGTAGGTTACCCATCGTCCAACGAAGATCCATCGGCTCCTTCCCTTCCAAGCGTTCCAAAGAACATAAAGAAGGCAGCCACGGATACATTATTACCCTAAACCCTAAACCCTTCCCATTCCCAACAATGAGGTCGTACCACCACTCGAGATGGATGGGAAACTCTGGCCGAGAGCCCCATATCAGCGTTATCCCAAGATTGCGCGCGGTTTCAAATCACAGAGGTGAAAGCGCAGCCTTTGAATAGACGATTAGCCATTTCTGGGACACTGATGCACAATAGGCATGAAGGATCAGGGTGCCTGATGGCTAACGTGTCAGCCGTCAATAACTTTTTGTGGAGGGCCAACTAGGAGAAGATTTTGTATTTCGGCTCAACATGAGTATTCCAGATTTTTTGGGCAATGATGATGGGATAGTTTCCAACGAATTGCGCCTGATAAGCCAAACGAGAAATGGAAGAATCGCCCGAGATCAAAGACCGGGAGATGGAGCCGCGCTGGTGAAGCTCCAGCTGCATGTCCTAGACCTTGAAGTACTACGATAGTTGGACATGCGTGCTTACTATTGTAATTGAGTGCATCCAATTGTCATCTTTTATCTCGTTGGCAACGTAACGGTTTTTCCTGGTTGCAATCTTGTAAACGTTTGGCGCCCATAGCCTAAGAGGTCCACGGTCACATCATTTGCCATTATAGAAGGAAGAGGTTTCCCCATTGCCGAGGGTCATCTTGGTGGTGGCCCTGAAGAGTGCCATGAAACGATTTCCCCTGATAAAGGTAGAGTTCTAAGTGTAGGCTAACCTTGGATCGGTTTTCTAGCACACATAGGCTTAGATGAATACTAAAGAATTTAACAGTGCATTATTATTTCATCACATGATCCAGAATTTGTAATTACTACAGACGCTTAGCTCAAGGCTAGATCAAATAGTTTAATATACATGGAAGTATAAATAAAAAAAGCTCCAATCTTCAATTGCGCGACAGGCGAACCAATATTGAGTGGATTCACGCAACCTATGATCACTCGGAATCAAAACAACAACCTGTACAATACTTTAAATGTATTAGCAAGTGAAGCTAAAGAGAATATGACAAACCTAGCAACTACTCCCTCCGTTTAGAAATATAAGATGTTTTAGCTTGTGAATCGAATGTATCTAGACGTCTTTAGTATATAGGTTCGTAGAGATTCAGAGTGAATCTATACACTAAAAATCGTCTAGATACATTCGTTTCACAGAGCTAAAATTTCTTATATTTCTAAATGCAAGGAGTACATGCTTATTTGACTAGGTTTATTTTCACTATTTGCAGAAAAACGATTATAGTTTTCATAGTATCATTTGATCAAATATATTTTAATCACACAACCAAATTATGTTCCCGTCAAGTTCTAAGAAATACTAAAATTGGAATGGGCGAGAATATGACGTAGCCTCACTATCTAGTCACTCAATTTGTAGATTAGACACCCTGTAATATTTGTACACTTTATCCATGTGACCTAGTCGACTCCTTTTAGCATTACACTCATTCTGCGTTATGGTCGGGGTCCAAGAGAAGACTATTCTGAAAGTTGCTCTTAAATCTATCTACGCACAGTACCAACATATACATTCACTACATCTCTAGATACAAAGATTTCAAGTTACCACAACTTACTAAGTCTATCTAAATACCAATTTCTTATTGGCAGTTGGTTGCACGTGTAAGCTACCAAACAAATAAAACTAAGCAATTCTCTTGAAACCGGTGTGTGTCTTTCCGCATAAAAACCATCGAATGTAATATCACAAACATTAGTTTTATTATTTTTGTAGAAGCTTTATCTTTCCAATGGTATATTATATGCAATTTTTAGATCTATAGTTTATTTTCTATTATTTTTCTAGAAATTTTCTACAATTTTCATATTTAAATTCTATTTGTTTTTATTGCGTCAGTGATGACTGGGTGCTGACTGCGCGTAGAGGCTGACGTGGCAGATGACTGGCTGCTGACCCATCATCACGGGGCGGACACACGACCCAACCTTAGTGGCCTCTATCGCTTCAGATCGGTGATCTAATCTGGCGCATCGAAGATAGATTGAACGGTGGCGAAGTAAAGCTTCCAGAGGCTCACCTCGACTCGGCAGCAGATGGCAGCAAACATAAGCATACGAATCGGAGTGGAAGCTTGGCGGCACCACGGCGAGTTCCTGGCATGTAGAAGTAGTCCACGATGATCAGCGGATCTAGGGGATCCTCCTTGTTTCCTTGGCATCGTGATCCTCGTCGTGGAGCTATAGTGTAGCGCAAACGGAGCTCTCGGTCTCCACCAATCGAGATTCCCGCAACCCGCGGCATGGCGTATCATGACGAGGCGTGGCTTGGTGTTGGAGAAGTGCGTGAGTTCCGCTTCTCTTCTCACTCACTTAATAGTGCTAGAACGCCCTCCTATATAATATGGTGCAATTTCCTCTCAACTAGTAATGTCGGGCTAAACTTTAGCTCTAGTAGAACACACATGAGCCGCCATAAATAATGAGCCAAAGAGAATTTTAGAATTTATATTGTCTGTGGACCAAAAGCCCAACACTAGACTACACCAAATTCCAACACCACCCAGATGGCTTGTAGACAGTCTTCCCATTCTCATAAGCTCTTTACCTCCCTCGACATGGTCACCCTCGTCATCAGCCACACAAAGTTTCTTGTAATAATTATATTATTATCAAGTGCTCATTTCGGTTAGTGGGATGGTAGTGGCGTGTGATGAGTCCAAAATAAAAGCATATTTATATTTTGTTTTTGCATAAAGAGAGTGGGGATCTTTGTATTTCACTATGTTTGCACGCACCATTTCATTCTTGTTTTAACAGGATCCCAAATCACTAAGTCTTATATGAACATATCAATTGGAACTGTCATATTATGTTATAATATGACATTTCTAAGTTATAAAAGTCATTTTATGGATTTACCTTCACGCCTGGGAGAATACTAAACGAAGAGAAGCAATCAGTACCAATAACGACCGGTGGGACGGGCAGAGCCCGCACGTACTGTCTTCCCGTACTAGGTGCAGCGTGATCGTCTTGTCAAATACTTTCTCCTGGCGAAGACTAGAGGAGGATCTGACATTCACAGCTACCAGAAACCACAAAAAACCACATCTAAAAGGGATCTGAAGGAGGATCTTAGCTGGGGTAAAATCCCAGCTGCTTCACGGATCATTGGAAGACAACGCATTATCCTCTTCATCATCAACCGCTGCATCTCCATCACCACCATTACTCCCATCACTCATCTATTAGATCTTATTGTAATTTCAGATTCAATTGTGGTTTGCATTAGATCTAGTTCCGTACTTTTATCCATTCATTTGACTATGATGATGGTGTTGATTGTTTCCATGAGTGAGTAGTTTGGGGAGATGGAGAAACCCTAGCACTATTATGAATTTGTTATAAAAATGATCTATTCTTGTGTCCATATGACTTGCTGGTCTATGATAGATTTATGATTTGTGTATGATCTCTCTCTTTAGATGGTATGTGTAGTCAGCCACATATCATTTGCCCTTGGGACTAAAGGGAGGGAAAAATCCTTTGGATGTTGACATAGGTATGATTACTCGGGTGCGTATGATTTGCTATCCTGGCTGCATAAAGGCTCATGGCACATGAAGATCCAAGATGATGGTCCGGGAAAGCAACTGACAAAAACCTTGATCGTATTAGGAAAGGAAACATGAATCAATGTTGTGTTGGTATTGTAATTATACATATGTAATATATCCGTATACGGCTTTGAGACTCGGCCTATTATATATAGGACGGGAGAAGCCTAGGAGCACGTACCCAAAAAAACCCAAGCAATCTGTAATAGTGTTGTTCATCAAGTAATCAGGCGACTTCGATTCTCTTGTTTTCCTGACATCCGAAAAACTCCCCAGCATTCTCTTTTCCGCAAAACCCCAAGTCCATCACCATGGACATTGCCGAGGTTACCTCTCGTCAATTGGCTATGGGAAACCTGAATGCTGGAGTCATGGATTCGGTGGACCCCTTTTCTTTATGAAACGATCCAATGGAAGCGGCACCACGCCCGTCCACCCCTGTTTTGGTACCCACCGATTTCAATGGAGGATCCGATCTCATCATCGGAAGTTTCCACTTCCAAGTAGAAGATCCCGAATAATTGCACCTCTCGGCTCTGATCTCATCAGGACCGTCGGTCAGAAAAATTGCACCCACGGTGATAGCTGTGTCATCCGTCGGATTTTCCATAGAAGTCACGATGCAGATGGAGGCAGCCGAAGAAAACAAGGAATCTCGGCATATCTAAGGGACCTTGATGGTCTTTACGATGATCTCTCCTTTGGGTCAAACCTCCAGCCAACCACGCCACACAGATCAAGCCTAATAAACGCAGAACCCGAAGAAAGTGACAAAAGTATCAACTTCGGAATTAAAAAAGCTGAGATATATCTAGAACAAAAACCACTAGATTTCACTGGTCTCCCAGACAGTGTCTCCATCGGATCTAACAACAACGTCACTAAGCCATACATAACACGTCACCAAGTGTGTGTAATAATCGGGGACCCTTCGACATGGCACGACTCCAACGGTAATCCTATTCTTAACCCCAATGATATCCTATCAGATGACAATGCAGGAAATCATAGCAACGAAGGGAGCCGTGGAAATGAAGGAGACCCAACGGACAACCGTATAATCCAAGGATGAGGAGAACCATGCTGAGGCGAGACGCAAACTGTCCAGCTACCATCCGAAGTATGGCAAAAATCAAGAGCAACAATTTTGGGTGCAGTTCCAATGGCAGCTGATGCCACGCACGATGATTTACTAGCATATCAATACCTACTTCGTCACAAGAAGAGAGACCTGTTACAGATGTAAAGGCAACTCGATGAAAGAAAAAGACTAGTCGACGAATCCATTCTATGGCGAGCACAACTAAGTTTTACCAGAGCATCAGGAAGCATAACTACAAGAGAACCGCTAAGAAGGGGGACATCTCGACTTCAAAACATCCCTGAAGCCGAAAGAAACGAATTGATTCGAGACCTCGATCTATCGTTCATGCTAGTAGATCAAGCAGGGAATATCAAAGCAAAAACAGCTCAGGCAGCAATTGTAGCTGCACAAACATACTTGCTCACAACCCAACCCGCACCCGACGATCCCCGGGCAGCTCATCATCGCTCGGATTTAATGAACCTCGACATGGTAGGAGCATCTCTGGATCAAGCAGAACAAGGAATCACACACCAATCCGACAGATCCCCACGCCGTCGCAGCAGCCCTCGGCAGGTGGGGCACACCCGAAGGTCACGATCACCATGGCAGGTGCACTTCTCAGGGACCGAACCGTGAAACAGCACAAGAAATGACGGATCAAGGGAGGAAAGACACAACCGAAGATACCATAACGACGACAATGAAGATGACCATGAGTTATGCGGGGCCAGTTGTTTTACCCAACGGATTCGTAAAACTTTGGTACCCAAGGTCTTCAAACTCCCGCATGACCGCCAAAAGTACGATGGACTACAAGAACCCGAAGCTTGGCTAACAGATTACTTGGCCACCATCAAACTACACGATGGCTCCACAGCCACCATGATGTAAAGCTTGCAGCTGCACTTAACCGGTGCCGCACGAACATGGCTTAGCCAACTACCCAAAGATTCCATCAGTAGTTGGAACAATATTTAAGACAAGTTCATCCAACACTTCCACTCCACATTCAAACAACCCGCATATAAACATAAGCATGGAGAATTAATAAGAGCCTTCATTCAATGATGGAACATTATAAAAAACTTAGCCAAAGCCATATCCGATGAAAGGGCCATTGATGCCTTCAATGACGACCTCCACCACCGAAAATTCATAGAAGAGCTAGGAAAAGTCAAACCCAAAACAGTCTCATAGCTAATGGACAAAGCAAATCGCTAGGCTGATGGAGAGGATGCTGTGCATAACAAACAAACGTGTTCACCCGAAGAAGAACAGGACAAATGCAGTAATGGCAGAAGACGGAGGAACAATGACGGATATGCATGACCAAGTTATGTCGCAACCATTTTCTCGGGAGAGGTCAATCATAGGAACGATGATTACAACAGTGGGCCCCGCAATAGCAGAGACGACGTCGGAGGAGGCCAATCAATACAACGGTATCAGCCAAGAGCTCGAGACCCACCCATGTCCGCAATGCAAATGCTGGAAGAACCCTGTAATATGCACTTTTATGTCGACTCAGCGGGCAAAAGACAATCCAATCATCTCATGAAAGATTGTCGAACATTCCTGAAGGTGCAAGAGCTATGCAACGCAAAGGCAACCGAAGCAGCAAATCGATGATATGCCACTATGCCTAGCGCTTTAGCCATCGGTACACCACAACCACCAGCGCACCAGCCAGCAGGACAGCCGCAAAACACAACAGAACAAGGAAGTGAATACCCTAGGTCAAAAGGGGCAATGTCCATGATTCAGAAAGGGCGCCCATCCAGTAGGATCTATAAGCTTATTACAAGACAAGTCAACATGGTCGATATAGCTCCACCAGCCACACCCGAGTATCTCCACTGGTCAGAACAGGAAATCACCTTCAATAGAGTTGATCACCCGCTTCAAGTAGCACGACCGGGTCATTCAGCCTTCATAGTTGAAGCATGATACATTCCAAATGTATCTATAATTTATGATATTCCATGCTTGGTTTTATCTACTTTCTTATGTTTTGTCCACACTTTGGAGTACTTTTCATATGATTTCTTGGAGTAACCTATTAACAAGAGCCATAGTTCCAGCTGCCTGTTTTCTGCTGTTTTGGTTCCAGGAAAGTCAGAAAATAAATATTCTCGGAATCAGACGGGACAAAAGCGAAAGTCAGTTTTTCACCGAGGGACACCTGGAGCCAGAATACGAGATGGAGAGGGGCTGGGGCTTGGCCACACAACCTGGCTGCAAGGCCAGGCCTGGCCCGCGCCAGGGGTGGTCTGGCCGCACCAGGCACCCCCTCGGCCTCTCCTTCCGCCTATATATTGCCCCTGATACGGAAACCCTAAGTACCCGATCAAAAATCCATGAAAGAGTATGTAGCCGGCGTCATCTCCATCCCTAGATCGGGAGGGATCTGAAGCTCTTCCCGACACCCTGTCGGAGAGGGGAATTCACCCTGGAGGCCTTCTTCATCATCATGCAAGCCTTCGATGTGATGCATGAGTAGTTCATCTCTGGACTACGGGTCCATGTAGTAGCTAGATGGTTGGTTCTCCTCCTTTGTGCTATCATGTTTAGATCTTGTGAGCTCCTTTCATGATCAAGATCATCTATTTGTAATTCTGCATGTTGTGTTTGCGAGGATCTGATGGAGATGCTATTTCAGATTGATTATTGATTCTATCATGTCTTTGTTATTTGTGATCTTGCATGCTTTCCGTTGTTAGTAGCTATCTTGGCTAAGTAGATGCTAGCAACTCCAAGAGTTAGTATTTATGCTCGATAGTGGGTTCATGCCTCTAGTAATCTGGGGAAGTGACAGAAATATCTAAGGTACTAGATGTGCTGTTGCTACTAGGGAGAAAACAACAATCTTTTGTTCATAGAACAATTGTATTGTTTACTTTACACGCAATTCGTAATGCAATTATCCGTTGCTTGCAACTTAATACTAGAGGGGGTTCGGATGATAACCTGAAGGTGGATTATTAGTCATAGATGCAGTTGGATGGCGGTATATGTATAATGTTGTAATGCCCAATCGAAACTCAAAAGAGTCAAGATCAGTAGTATATGCTTCTATTCTTTCTCGATGTTTGTCAATTGCCCTGCTGTCATTTGTTCACCCAGCATATCATCTATCTTAAGGATTGCCACCTCTAGTGAACTATGGACCCTAGTCCTTTCTTTTACTTTCAATCTACAATCAACTGTTTAATGCTTTGTGTTTACTTTCAGCAAACTTTTACTTTCTTCCATTCGATATGTTTAATCCTTTGTTTTCAGCAAAACCGGTTGTCGTGGAAATGGCCCTGGCAGTCGCTGCCACTGGCAGCGATTGAGTGTTTCGTAAGGAAGAGTTGGCGGCCATCTGCGGTGCGAGATGGGGGCGGATGCACATGGGTTTACCCAGGTTCGGCCCCCTGGAGGGTAAAGGCCTACTCCTGCTAGATTAGATTATGAGAGAGCGAGTTACAGGGGTGGCGAGCTCGGCGGTTAGGCAGGGAGTCGCTTGAGGGGGTGTATGATGGAACGTAAGGTCCTAGGATACCCTAGGGAGGTTTATATATGAAGCACCTCGCTAGGGTTTACAAGCTGTCTCCGAACAAGATAAGGATCCTGAGACTTTCAACCTAATCTGACTGGGCTTCTGCTACGCTTCTTGGCTTCCAGTCGCCAGTCGATGGGCCTTTCCTTTCTTCATGGTCCAGTCGCTGTCTTTCAGACACACTCGCAGGCCTTTCAGCCCACTCGGAACGTTCTGCTGGGCATACCCCCTTTGGCATATCCCCATCACCAGTGAGATTGACAACCTCATCGCAAGTTGGGGGCAGAGTTCTGTGGTTGTATTGTGCAGGTCTCCACGTTGCTGCTGGCACCGGTAGTGCGTCCTACCAAAGTTCAGCTAGCAACACCTTTTGGGTGTTTCCTTGCTCCTATTGGTTCGATTAAACCTTGGTTTCATAACTGAGGGAAAACTTGCTGATGTGCTCATCATACCTTCCTCTTGGGGTTCCCCAACGAGCTCGATATATTTTGGGCCATCAAGCTACTTTTCTAGCGTCATTGCCGGCGAGTCAAGGACATCTTCACAAGGGGATTCCCTCATAACCAATCTCTTTACTTTGTTATTTTTGTTTTGCTTAGTTTACTTTTGTTTTGTTTGCTTGTTTCTTTATCAAAAACACAAAAAATTAGTTTTACAAGTTTGCTTTCTTTATTAAAAACACACAAAAAAAGTCTTTCTAGAGTTGTTACCCCTTCCTTAGCTCACCATGTTGATCCCTAAATTCACCCGGAAAGACCTTTCAATAGGTAGTGGCTCTATAATTGGCAAAGACAATATTAAAGAATTCTTTAATCATGTTAGCAAACATGATGATATTGAGGATAGATCCCTTGCAGAACTTGCTCCAAACTATGAAATTGCTGCAGGTTCTTTAGTTCACATGTTGGAAGCTAGGTTTGTTAACCTTAGCCCCTTGATGCAAGTAATGTTTCTTAAAGTTAAAGAAATTGATGACCCTGAAAAAGAGATTTTATTCTAGAAACTTTGCTTAAGGAATTCTATGATGTTGCCAAGGAAGCTAGAAAATTATTTGACCGTTTCAATATGCTAGGCTCATGTTGTTGGTACACGATAAAATATGAATAAAACCGAATCTAATGGGGAGGAAATTAAGATACCAACACCTTTCAAACTTGTAGCAATCCATGAAGCCATAGAAGAATCTTGATTGGATTGTTCCTAAAACCCCGTTTGATGAAAGTAGTAAACCCAAGAGCATTGAGGGAGGATCCTCAAAAGTTTTATATGAGTCTTGGAAGTTATTACTTCAGTAATAACCGCTCCTTATCCTTTTTATTTGCTTTTTGTGCCAAGAGTAACCTCGAATGAGAGAGAAGTAATGATTGGGAAAGTTGCTGTCCCGAAACAGATTTCTGTGCTTCGCCGTAAAAATTCGTGTGGAATCTCTGTATGTCCTTTTGAGGCGTGAATTTTTGTGCTTGTTCCCCATGTTGTTATCTAACTTTCGTTAGTTCAACACTTTTTGATTTGAGCAACATAGGGTCTTCTAAAAAATTCGTCTTTACCAGCTGGTCTGTTTTGATAGATTTCTGCCATTTTCTGCATTTACTTCTTTTTGGTTCCTTTTTGAGTTATTTTGGGGAACTGAGCTTTTTGAGGGAAGTGCTACAGTAGCTACTGTTTTAATGGAAGTTTTACTGGTGTTATAACTAAACCTAAAGACTTATTATCTTGAGTGCACTAATGTTGCTAATAAAGATTGTGTGAAGTTCTGTATGAAGGAAAAAAATTCAGGTGTATGGAAGGAATGAGTAATGATATGAAGGATGGACTAAAGCTCAAGATTGGAGATGCCACGCGTGTCACCCCAAGAAATACCCAAGAAGTACAAGCGTCAAAGTTTGGGGATGCCCAAGGCATCCCTCTCTTCATCAATAAAAATCTCAGGTTCTTCCAAACGCTTCATTTTTATTGTGTCATGCACAGTTGTGTTGTTCTTGGAGTGTCTTATTTTTCGTTTTTGTTTTGGTTTTTTGGTTGCTTTGTTTTCTTAGTTTGCTGAATAAATTGGTTGGACCCCCTCTTTCATACATTGGTTCTCAAATAGTTTGGTTTGGATTGGAAAAGAGTAGGAAAGTTCATGCTTAAGTGGTAAAGAGAGCTTGTTTTTGACTGTGGCCTATGCTTTGTCATGACATGCTCGATATTGTTTTGGCTTTATGCTTAGTATTCTTTGCTGTAGCATGAATTGTTATAAACAATTGAGATTGCTTAATGTTCCTTGGAAGAATCATGCGTTGTTTTAGCATATTAAAGCATAGTATTGTGGTATTCTCCTTTGATGCTTTATTTGGGTTGACTTGGCACATGCTCACACCATGTTATGACTATCCCAAGTCACCATAGCCTTTAAGATCCTTTAGTTTTCAACTTGTAGTGTCACTTTATGCTTTGATCAATGATGTTTTGTCGCTCTGCATGATTATGGCCATTATTGCTCTCTTAGTTTGTCGCTCCCAGTATTTTGCTAGCCTCCGTAACCAAGTATGAGTTCCACTCATGCATCCAACTCCAGAAACCAAGTTATTCCAAAGAGTCCACCATACATACCTATTAGCATATGCCATTCCAAGTATATTCATATTTTTATCTACCTTCTGAATTAAACTTGTTATGAGAAAACTAGTGATTAAAGCTCTCACGAACTTGATGGCACACTTTACTTTTCTTGCCCTTAATAAACTTGAACCATTTTTTCGTCTATGTTGTATATGCTTGCACTTATTTTTTGGGGATTAGTAGAACCATGTTGTGATGGGGGACGCTTTTAACATTGCACTTGTACTTTGTACCTAGTTGATATCATGCTCTTTTGTCTTTGGATGTCGTCGATGTGAAATGAAAGGGGAGCTTGTAAGTCCATGGAGTTATGTATATGTGTTAGAGAAATGCCTGGGCCGCTGCTCTAATCCATGCTGACATGGTGGAGACCTGCAGCGTAACCATAAGAGCTGTCTATGAAGCATTCTTCTTATAAATAAGAGTCAGATTTTGAGAAAAAAATAGAAAAAGGAAAAAAAGAGATTATGAAAAGAGGAAAGAGAGAAAAAAGCACCATTTTCCCATGGTAAATAAGAAGATTGCTGAGATGCTCGTTGTCTGCTTGCCTTGTCATTTTGATATGGGGATTCTTCCGTATCATCGAGCAAGGGGTACCCCGGTGGCGGTTCTCTATGATACACATGTACTTACGATGACAAGAACTTACCGGTGATTAAACTTGAGTAGCATGAGGAGCGGCCCTCGTATTCAAAGGACATGAGATTTCCAACTTAAACTTCATCAAGCATATACACCATAGTTTGTTCACTTTAACCTTAACCACTTCAAGATGCTTATGATAGGGGAAATGAGAGCTGAAAGCTATTAAGTACCATAATTTTTGGAAGCTCTTTATGAGACTTGAATCCCTACTTCCTTCTATGAAGGCCTTTCTTCCACTTATATATTGAGTCTCCACCTTATACCTTTTTGCACCTACTTTGAGAGCATAGTGGCCATTCTTAGTTCTATGTGCATTGTCCCAAGACTTCTTGATTGATGCATAGCTTTGATATTACTTGTTTTAAACTATTTGCATCTAGTCACTCTTATAAACTTTGAAGGTGTCCAATGCATTTATGTTTGCTAATCTATGAGGGACAAGCTGAATACTATTATGCTATGTTTTCTTTATGTGAAACAAACAAACTTCTTGCAAAGCATTGTTATTCATTAATCTTTTGTTTGTGTCTTGTCATATTGCAACATAGTTTCTTTGTCTTATTGCTAGAACTTTGTCTTTCATGTTATGATTGAAGTACTATGATCCCAGCTTTGAATGTTTTACAAATACTTTGATCAAGTTTATGATGGTGCATGTCAGCTCAAAAATTATTCTTTCTTTTTATCACTTACCTACTCGAGGACGAGCAGGAGTTAAGCTTGGGGATGTTGATACATTGCAAATGTATCTATAATTTTTTATGTTCCATGCTTGGTTTTATCTACTTTCTTATGTTTTTCCCACACTTTGGAGTACTTTTCATATGATTTCTTGGACTAACCTATTAACAAGAGCCATAGTGCCAGCTGCCTGTTTTCTGCTGTTTTTGGTTCCAGGAAAGTCAGAAAATGAATATTCTCGGAATTGGACGGGACAAAAGCCAACGTCAGTTTTTCACCAAGGGACACCTGGAGCTAGAATACGAGACAGAGAGAGGTTGGGGCCTGGCCATACCACCTGGCAATGCGGCCAGGCTTGGCCCGCGCCAGGGGGTGGTCTGGCCGCCCCAGGAATCCCCTCGGCCTCTCCTTCTGCCTATATATTTCCCCTGATACGGAAACCCTAAGTACCCGATCAAAAATCCACGAAAGAGTCTGTAGCCGCCGTCATCTCCATCCCTAGATCGGGAGGGATCTGAAGCTCTTCCTGGCACCCTGCTAGAGAGGGGAATTCACCCTAGAGGCCTTCTTCATCATCATGTAAGCCTCCGGTGTGATGCGTGAGTAATTCATCTCTGGACTACGGGTCCATGTAGTAGCTAGATGGCTGGTTCTCCTCCTTTGTGCTATCATGTTTAGATCTTGTGAGCTCCGTTCATGATCAAGATCATCTATTTGTAACTCTACATGTTGTGTTTGCAGCGATCCGATGGATATTGAGATGCTATTTCAGATTGATTGTTGATTCTACCATGTCTTTGTTATTTGTGATCGTGCATGCTTTCCGTTGTTAGTAGCTATCTTGGCCAAGTAGATGCTAGCAACTCCAAGAGTTAGTATTTATGCTCGATAGTGGGTTCATGCCTCTAGTAATCTAGGGAAGTGACAGAAATCTCTAAGGTACTAGATGTGCTATTGCTACTAGGGAGAAAACAACAATCCTTTGTTCATAGAACAATCGTATTGTTTACTTTACACGCAATTTGTAATCGGAATTATCTGTTTTTTGCAACTTAATACTGGAGGGGGTTCGGATGATAACCTGAAGGTGGATTATTAGTCATAGATGCAGTTGGATGGCAGTCTATGTATAATGTTGTAATGCCCAATCGAATCTCAAAGGAGTCAAGATGAGTAGTATATGCTTGTATGCTTTCTCGATGTTTTTCAATTTCCCCGCTGTAATTTGTTCACCCAACATGTCATCTATCTTAAGGAGAGCCACCTCTAGTGAACTATGGACCCCGGTCCTTTCTTTTACTTTCAATCTACAATCAACTGTTTACTTCTTTGTGTTTAATTTCAGCAAACTTTTACTTTCTTCCATTCGATACGATTAATCCTTTGTTTTTTCAGCAAAACCGGTGAGATTGACAACCTCATCGCAAGTTGGGGGCAGAGTTCTGTGGCTGTGTTGTGCAGGTCTCCACGTTGCTGCTGGCACCGGTAGTGCGCCCTGCCAAAGTTCAGCTAGCAACACCTTTGGGATGTTTCCTTGCTCCTACAGTTTTGATTAAACCTTGGTTTCATAACTGACGAAAAACTTGTTGTTGTACTCATCACCTTCCTCTTGGGATTCCCCAACGAGCTCGATATATTTTGGGCCATCAAAGCGCAAGTAAGAGGTTTCGACATGAGCCAAGTTTTCATGGATGCAGTAAGTAGCATAAATTTGATCTACGCCAAAACACTGAAAGCATTGAATTACTCTCTAACAAATCTAGCACCAACAAAAACATCCTGCCACGACATAGTACTAGGTAAAGCCAAAATTCCCTTAGGTAAAAAAATTCTTGATGTTGTTTTTGGATCCAAAGAAAATTTCAGGTGATAAAAGCTCGAGTTTGAAGTCATGGACTGACCATCACAATATCATACGATCCTGGGATGACCAGCTTTTGCACGATTCATGGCAGTGCCGCATTATGCATATCTAGTTATGAAAATGCCAGTGTCAAAGGGAATCATAACAATAAAGGGAAGCTTCACACTATCGGACAATTGCGATCGGGAGTTCAACAAAATCTCTGAATCTTTTGGGATGGCAACCGAGTTTTAGCAGCTGAAAACGTCAGCAACCGCAGAACCTCTAGCAATAGTGCGTGTCAATCCCGATCAGGCTTTTGACAACATGAAAGATACAAATGAAGTACATATCCACCCTACCGACCCGAAGAAGACGACATTTGTGGCCTCCAATCTTGGTCCTGCATAGGAAAGGACACTCATCGAGTTCCTCTGTGAGCACTGGGATATCTTTGCATGGCTACCTTCTAACATGCCGGGAATTCCTAGGGAACTCGCTGAGCGCACATTAAACTTGGATCCAAAGGCAAAGCCAGTAAAATAGTTGCTTCATAGAGCCAAAACATAAGGCCATTGGAAAGGAGCTCCATCACCTCACTGACGCCAAATTCAGTAAGGAGCTAAAGAAAGCAGAGCGGGTCGCAAACCCAGTATGCGTCCCAAAGAAAAATACAAAAAATTTGCGGATGTGCATTGACTTCATAGCGCTGAATAAACATTGCCCAAAGGATCACTTCCCACTGCCATGAATCGATCAAATAATCGATGCAACCGCGGGGTGTGAACGTCTTTCCTTCCTAGACGCGTATTCATGATACCACCAAATTCGGATGAAGGAGGAAGATCAGGAGAAAACAACATTTATCACGCCCTATGGCATATTCTGGTATACAACGATGAACTTTGGCCTCAAAAACGCCGGGGCAACATACCAGCGGATGATGCATAATTTTCTAGGAAACCAAATCGGCACAATTGTACAAGTATATATTGCTGATGTTATAGTTACAACAAATCAAGGATCCTCGCTTATCAAAGATCTCCAAGAAACATTTGCGAACCTTGACAAATTTTCCATCAAACTCAACCTGACAAAGTGCTCATTTGGAGTCCTAGCAGGGCAACTCCTCGGATACCTTGTATTAGCAAGAGGAATTGAAGCCAACCCCGAAAAATACAAGTGATTATAACAATGAAAAAGCCAGCGAATCTTCGGTGAGTACAACTGCTGGTTGGACGAGTCGCATCACTCAGCCGTTTTATTGCCTGGTTAGGATAAAAAACTACCATTCTACACCCTCATGAGGAAATGAGGAAATCAGACAAATTCGAGTGGACAGAAGAAGCTCAGCACACCTTTGAAGATCTCAAAATGACACTTTCTACATCGCTCATCGTCGTGTCTCCGCACGAGAAGGAATCATTACTTCTTTACATCGCCGCACAAATCAAGTGGTCAGCACAGTTCTTGTTGTGGAATGACCCGAGGAAGGGAAAACCCATGACGTTTAGAGGCCAGTCTATTTCTTGAGCGAGGTCATCTCGCCATCCAAACAAAGGTACCCGTATTATTAGAAACTAGCATATGGAGTATTTACGATAGCATGGAAGTTACGACTTTACTTTTCGGAATACCCGATCATAATGGTCAACGAAGCGCCTTTGTCCAATATCCTCAATAATCCATCGGCAACTAGACATGTCTCTCTATGAGGCATTGATCTTTCCCCTTGAGATATCACGTACGAGAAGCGTAAAGCAATTAAATCACAAGTTCTGACTGATTTTATTACTGAATGGACTGAATTACAATGCGCGGGCCCACCTAACCTTTCTAGTGCATGGACAATGTACTTGGATGGATCGAAATTAACGGAAGGAGTAGGGGAAGGAGTCATACTAGTATCACCACAAGGCAATAAAATGTGATATATACTTCGGATAAGCTTCGCCAAAGCGTCCAATAATGAAGCTAAGTACGAGGCATTGTTGCATGGTATGCGTATGGCTAAAGCCTGCGACGCAACTCACCAAAAAATATTTGGTGACTCTAATCTTGTAGCCCAACAAGAAATGAACAAGTGTGATGCTATCGGTGATAACATGATTGCCTACCGTGATCTGTATAGCATTATGGAGGCTTGATTCGATGGATGCAAGGTATCGCACATAGGAAGAGCAAGCAATGGAGAAACCAACTATCTAGCAAACATCGGGTCCTTATGCCTCCCAGTGCCACCTGGGATTTTTTGGGAGGAGATAACTAGCGTTCTATAAAGGACAAGAGAGTTTCTGAGGTCATAGCGCCAAAAGAAGGAAAAAGATTAAACAACAAAGGGACTCAGGGGCTCCACCAGCTAGCATAAATATAGAAGGAGTCATCAAAGAAGAAAAGTTGATGAGGTCATGATAATAGAATCTACATGGATGCAGCCATACATAGCATATATGACTTGGGGAGAGCTACCCGAAGATGTAACAGAAGCCTGACGAATCACTTGAAGATCAAAAGCCTTCAGGATCATCAAAGGAGAGTTATACAAAAGAAGTATTTCGGGAGTACTACAACGATGTGTAACACGTGACGAAGGAAAAATTATACTCAAAGATATACATGAAGGAGTATGTGGCGATCACGCTAGTAGTTGAGTGTTCGCAGCCAAAGCGTTCAGGGCAGGATTCTATTGGTTCATAGAAGTACAACATGCAAAGGATATAGTCAAAACATGCGAGGCATGTTAGCGATTCGCCACAAAGCCTGGTGCACCCGCTGCTGAGTTAAAATCCATGCCTCTCGCCTCGCCTTTCACTCAGTGGGGACTCGATATGGTGGGTAAACTTCACAAATCATCTCCAAGAGGACACGTCTTTTTTCTAGTAGCATTCGACACATTTACTAAATGGATTGAGGCAATGCCTGTTACCAGTCAGGATGGAACTTTGGCCATGAATTTTATTAAGTCCATAGTATTTCGATTTGGTTGCCAAATAACATCATTACGAATAATGGAACTAATTTTATCGCACATAGGAAGAGCAAGCAATGAAGAAACCAACAATATAGCAAACATCGGGCACTTATGCCTCCTAGTGCCACCCGGGGTTTTTTGTGAGGAGATAACTGAGCGTTCTATAAAGGCCAAGAGAGTTTCTGAGGTCATAGCGCCAAAAGAAGGAAAAAGATTAAACAACGAAGGGACTCGGGGGCTCCACCAGCTAGCATAAATACAGAAGGAGTCATCGAAGAAGAACTACAAGTTTATGAGGTCATGATAATAGAACCTAGATGGATGCAGCCATACATAGCATATATGACTCGGGGAGAGATACCCGAAGATGTAATATAAGCCTGACGAATCACTCGAAGATCAAAAGCCTTTAGGATCATCAAATGAGAGTTATACAAAAGAAGTATTTCGGGAGTACTACAACGATGTGTCACACCTGACGAAGGAAAAATTATACTCAAAGATATACATGAAGGAGTATGCAGCAATCACGCTAGTAGTCGAGCGATCGCAGCCAAAGCATTCAGGACAGGATTCTATTGGTTCGTAGCAGTACAACATGCAAAGGATATAGTCATAACATGCGAGGCATGTCAGCGATTCGCCACAAAGCCCGGTGCACCCGCCGCTGAGTTAAACTCCATACCTCTCGCCTATCCTTTCGCTCAGTGGGGACTCGATATGGTGGTTAAACTTCACAAATCATCTCCAGGAGGACACGTCTTTCTGGTAGTAGCATTCGACACATTTACTAAATGGATTCAGGCAATGCCTGTTACCAGTCAAGATGGAACTTCGGTTGTGAATTTTATTAAGTCCATAATATTTCGATTTGGTTGCCAAATAGCATCATTATGAATAATGGAACTAATTTTACTTCGAATGAGTTTAAGGAATACTGTGAGGAGATGGGTATCAAAGTAAGCTATGCCTCAGTAGCCCACCCGCAAACCAATGGGCAAGTGGAGAAATCCAATGGCCTAGTAACTGTTGGCCTCAAGAAGAGATTATTAGCACCACTCGACAGGGCAAAAGGAGCATGGGTTAATGAGCTACCATCTATTCTATGGAGTTTGTGCACTACTCCAAATAGTTTGATAGAAGAAACACCCTTCTTTCTGGTCCATGGTGCGGAAGCCATCCTTCTAGTTGAAATATCACACGAGTAGCCGCATATGACAAAGAGGCATCAAGAGAAGCACTTGAAGGCGACATTGATGCACTTGATGAAGCCCGAGACATTTCCCTACAAAGAGCTACTATATATCAGCAAAACTTGCACAACTACCATAGTCGATGGTTGCATCCTAGGTCCTTCGTT
Organism: Avena eriantha; assembly: GCA_910589775.1. NCBI lineage: Eukaryota > Viridiplantae > Streptophyta > Magnoliopsida > Poales > Poaceae > Avena > Avena eriantha. The sequence continues at coordinate 125,743,124 of OU342746.1, forward strand.
GTAGGGGACCTAGTTCTTTGCCTCAAACAAGATGGTCACCGTAAATTGGACTCGCCTTGGGAAGGACCTTACATTGTTACAGAAGTTATTCCTAGAGGAGTGATGAGTGCATATTTATATCATGTTTTATATTATTATTTTGCATTGTAGATGTAGGATCTTGGTATTTTAGGGCGCTCACGCACACATTTTATGTCTGTTTTCACCAAGATCAGGACAGATGATGGATACAATGGACACAATTCTTGGAGTAGTTGTACTGAGGAGAAAAGGAGTAAAAAACAACGTAAATCGCTTATTTGGGAGATATCAATAATACCAGAACAAAACCCGAAGTGAACAAGGCTGATAGACAGTTTAACGACCAACTATACGGTGCGAATAAATTTTTTGGCCATATAGTTCCCACCGTATAGTTTGCGCTGCCACCACCTCCTTAAATAGTTTCACCCCATGCAACTGGATCAGAGAGACGACATAGAAAACACCCAGAAATCGCCAAAAACTCACCTCTAGAAGGCATCTAGAGGGGGAACTCATCCACCGGGGATCCATCTTCACCCTGCGCTGATCCGGGAGGCTAAGGCATCGATCTTCATCATCAACTGCTGCCTCACCACCATCTCCATCCATCCCATATACATCTTGTCTAGATCTTGTTGTAATTTCCGTACTCGTTGTGGATTTATACAAGTACTATTCATCTATGATAGATTCCATTTTTATTGCCAAGATGTTGATTGCCTCCATGTCTAAGTAGATCATTAGTTCTTGGGGAGATGTAGAAACCCTTGTATGCGATTGAAATAAGATAAAGTTTATTATGATATTCATCGCTATGACCATGTGTTAGATTGTCTTCATCTTCATGTTGAGAGAAGTCGACCTCTCAATATTTGCGTCTCATGGGGACTTGATGGAGGGAACTACTTTTTGGTAGACGGAGGTGTGTTAGCACTTATAGTGACTATAAAGTTGTTGACACCCATACATATCAACTTGGGAATCGAGGAAAATCATGGAACACTATCCATGCCATGGGATATGCCCTATGGATTAAGTCCCTTAATAGCACAGTAATTCGATTAATGTCGATTGCTGACTGTTGTCGTTATGAGGATGATGTGAGTAGCGGTTGCTGCCTATTTGTCCAAATACGGAGTTCCTCCCACACATACATAGTTGAGAATGTTCATGATAATAATCTTTACCTTATCTCCTTATAATGCTAGTGGTGAATCTGCTACTCCCCGAGAACACTTTTCCCTATTGCAGTTCCAATCTCTCTTACATACGCGATACTTACTTTCTATATTCAGTTGTTTTACTTTACTTATTGTTGCTCTTATACCAAAAAACCCAAAAACACATTTTTACGCAATACTCGTATTTTGTCTTGTCACTTAGAACTTTATTTAGCATTTCTATTGTAATATTTATTGCAAGAGTTATTAGACTTCAGACTCCTGCTCCCTGTGGGATCGATATCTTTATTTCGAAACTAGCTACAAATGATCTGTGCACTTGCAGTCATCAAGCTAATTTCTGGCGCCGTTGCCGGGAGCTAAGCATTGTAGGTCTTTTAGTTTTCTCTTGGTTATTTTTGTCTTGCTAAGTTTTGTTTTGAGTTACAGGTTTCCACCAACATGATGGAGTTTGAGCATATGACTAGTGTTAACCCACTCAGCCACTTTGGGAAGCCCTATGATATTTATAAAAGAGACAACTCCAATGAGAAGACAAGGGGGTTTGAAATAAATCCTCTACTACTTGGTATTTTACACAAGAAGCAATTTACTAGAGATGAAGAAGATCCTGATCCATATGAGCATATTGCATGTTTCAAAGATATATGTGGCACTTTTCAATTAACGGGATATACTGCTGATAAGGTAAGGGTTAAACTTTTTAGTCAGACTTTGACTAGTACAGCTCTCTCATGGTATAGATCTCTACCCCTAGAAGCCGCTACTACTTGGGATAATCTAGCTTGTGAATTTCTAGCAAAATATTATCCATTATCAAAATATTTTGGAATCAGGCGTCTTATAATTACTTGGAGGAACCATTCTAATGAAGGACTAGTAAGAGCTTATATCAGATTTAAAGATTTACTTCGCCTATGTCCTCATCATGATTTGCCTGAATGGTATTTATTGCATATCTTTTATGGCGGTTTAATTGAACCTAATAAAATTGAACTAGAGTCTTTCGTGGAAGGAGCCTTTATGAATCTTCCTATAACTAAAGCTTGGGATTTACTTAATAGAATTCGCGATCATAGAGTTTCATGGAATTTTGGTCTAGGAAGTGAAGGAGGCGTAGAAATAGATCATGATTGTATTCATGACTATAATAAAAAGGGCCATGTTAAAGAATTATCTAAAGAACTTTATTTGGATTTAGATCTTGGGTTGCAAGTTGTTAAAGCTTTCACAGAACATATCAAAGCTCCAAAAGAGGGTTTGGTCAAGTATGATCCACCACCTGAATCTGAGAAGAAAAGAGAAGTTAAAGGAACACTAGCCTCCCTAGAACCAACATATGCGATACCTTTCCCTAACACTCCACAGAATCATATTTTTGAATATGAACAGGTCAAAGTAGCACAGGAAAAGAAAGAAGAGGAAAGTATTCCAGAAGTCGTGGAACATCGGGAAGAAACCAAAGATGAAGAGGTAACCAAGGAAGTAATTATGGCTATGTACGCACATTGTAACATAGTTGACCTTGATGAAGAGACTTCTATATTGGTTGAAGGTAAAACAAAGGTAAAAGGTGTGTTTAAGCCTATTCTTCCTTGCATATTTAAGGAAACATCGCATTATGTTTTATGTGATCTTGGCACCAAAGTTAATGCAATATCTTATGATTTCTATTTAGAAATAAAAGAAGAAATAGAACCGGCTACAATTGAAAATACTAATATGGCAATCATGTTAGCTAATAAAAATCTTAGAATTCCAATGGGAGTAGTTGAAGATGCAACTCAACTAGCAACAAAAAATTCCTATGTCAGCTGACACTCTTTGCCCAATTATATTTGGAAGAAACTTTTTGAGTGATGTAGGAGCCTATGTTGATTTCAAAAAGGAGATTGTGTCTCTTAATCTTGGGGGAGCGGAAAAATAATTCCACTTCAGGCCTCCACAAATATAAGAAGAGAAAGAGAAAACTATCGAGGAAATGGTAGCTCTTTTCTTTAGTAATCAAGAAGAAGAAATAAATGAAGACTCAAATTATGAAGAAATAGTTATGGAGGACAAGTCCCTAGAAGAACTAGAAGATGAACTCGATTCACTTCCCATTATAGGGCCTCCAACTGATGAGGCTTTTGAAGAGCCAGAAAAGAGAGGAGATGAGGAATTACCACCCCAGAGTTGAAGACTCTAGCAGATAATCTTAAATACATGTTTTTAGATGATACAAATAAATTTCCTGTTATTATTAGTGCTAAACTTTCAGGAGAAGAAGAATAAGAACTCATGAAAATACTTAAGGAGCATCACAAGGCCTTTGGGTACTCAATGGATGATTTGAAGGGCATTAGTCATAGTCGTCCATCGAATATTCATGGAAGAAGGTGCTAAACCAATTGCGGAATTTAATAAAAGATTGAAGCCTGAAATGAAGGAAGTGGTAAGGAAAGAAATTGTATGCCTACTAGATGTAGGTATAATCTATCCTGTTAAAGAAAGTGAATGGGTAAGTCATGTTCATTGTGTCCCTAAGAAGGGCGGTTTTACTGTTGTTCCTAATGAAAACAATGAATTCATACCTACTAGAACTATTGTTGGGCATAGGATGTGCATAGACTTGAGGATATTAAATAAAGAAACTAGGAAATATCACCATCCTTTACTGTTCATAGATCAAACTTTCGAAAGGTTAGCGAACCACACTCATTTTTGCTACTTGGATGGATACTCTGTTTTTTCTCAAATAATTGTTCATCCTGATGACAAACTTAAAACAACTTTCATTAGTCCTTATGGTTTACATGCTTACCGACATATGCCTTTTGGTTTATGTAATGCTCCAGCTACTTTTCAAAGATGCATGACTGCTATTTTTGCAGATTTTATAGAACTGATAATGGAAGTATTTATGGATGACTTTTTTGTCTATGGAACTTCGTTTACTAGTTGTTTGGATAATCTCAAAAGAGTTTTGCAGCGTTGTGAAGAAACCAATCTTGTTCTAAACTGGGAGAAGTGCCATTTTATGGTCAAGGAAGGTATAGTCCTTGGACATAAGGTATTAGGTAAGGGAATTGAAGTGGATAGAGCTAAGGTTGAGGCCATAGAGAGAATGCCACAACCTAGGGATATTAAAGGTATAAGAAGTTTCCTTGGTCATGTGGGTTTGTATAGAAGGTTCATTAGAATTTTCTCTGGAATATCTAACCCTTTGACTAACCTCCTGCAAAAGGGAGTAAGATTTAATTTTGATGATAAATGTCTTATAGCATTTGATAAACTCAAGAATGCTTTATCCCGTGCTCCTATTATTAAACCTCCTATTTGGGATATGACTTTTGACTTAATATGTGAAGCTAGTGATGATGATGTAGGAGTAACTCTGACACAACACATTGGTCGTAGATTTAATATTATACATCATGCTAGTAGTAATCTTAATGGTGCTCAAAAGAATTATCCTAAGGAAGAAAGGGAACTTTTTGCTGTATTTTTCTCTTGTGCTAAATTTCATTCTTATATAGTTGATGCAAAAGTAAGAGTTCATACGGATCATGATGGTTGAAAAGAACTCCTTGAGAGGAAAGACCATAAGCAAAGACTAATCCGTTGGATTCTTTTACTTCAAGAATTTGAGTTGCAGATTATGCAGAGGGAGGAAATAAAGATGTTGGATGTAGTGTCCATGTTTGCCCAGCAAGACGCCAATCTTATTGAGAGGAACTTTAGTCCTAGTGATTTTCACTTACGAGAATTATTCAATGAATTGAGGTCAATTCCTCCAAAAGAGAAGAAATCTTTATTGTTGGAGGAGCTTGTCATCCCCGAAGAAGCAAACGATAAGTTCAAGGTAAGTGTTCTTACTCAAATAAGTGATTTGTTTTCACAGATTTTACTTCTGAAATTTTTGCCTTTGAATTCCTCATGTTATTCTGAAGTTTATGAGGGTTTTTACCAACTATACGGGCACAACTATATGACCGGAGAAAAATATCCCGCCATATAGTTGGTCGTTAAACTCTTTGTATATTTTTCATGAAATTGTTTTCGATGTCTAGACCTATATGGGCGCAACTATACGACCGGAGCTAAAATTCCGGCCGTGTAGTTGGTCGTTGAAATCTCAGACACTTTCGATTTTTGGTGTATGTATCTATACGGTCGCAACTATACGAATGGAGCCAATATTCTGGCCATATACTTGGTCATTAAACTACCAGACATTTTTTGTGTGCCTTTTCATTTTCGTTATCTAAAGTAAAAAACATTATTGTCGGTTCCGATTCATAACTTAACCGACCTGGACTTGAGATATTTGGAAATATCTTCCCGAAACCAACCATACGGCCGGAGCTATACGGGTCGCGCATGTATAGTTGGTCGTTACGCGGCAGGACAAATCCGTGATTTCTTTCCCTATTTCGTTAAGATTCTTTTCTTGGGCGAGAATTTGGTGTTTGTCGCGAGTTTTTTACCGACCTCTGACCCCCTTATATATTGTCATTGTCTCTCTCTCTAATCATAATCTCCAAAAACCAATCCACCTCTTATTCACATGTGAGGACACGCAACCGAGGGACATAATCCAAGAAGAAAGGTTCCTATGGAGATCGGGAACAATAGAGAGCAAGGCAAGGAGATCAAGATCGTCCCTATGGAGTTCCTCGATGCTAACAATGCACGCCGGAAGAAGGATTTGAAGGCCCTTGAGATGAAGATTGAAGAGATGGACAGGGAGGCGCCAAGGACACCAAAACATCTTTGGTTGTTGCGACTTTATCTTGACAAACTTGATGAAGATATCAAGCAGAAAACTGAAGCATGTTTTTCTATGAGTCTTAAGGTGCTACAAACCCTTCAGGATAACAATGAGTTCATTAAAGAACAAGTGAAAGTACTAGAGAGGAGTAATCTTTTCTAGAAGCTGCGTGTTAAAGAATTAGAAGCTATCAACCAATCCCTCCGTCTCAGACTGGCCCGTGAAGAGAAGATACCGCGTGCAATGGAGCCATGGTGATCTACAATAATCATGGTATCAAATAATCGCAAGGGATTATTTGATCCCGCCTAGATTTATTCCAACCTTGGGGAGATCTTTAATACCTTGTAATCTATATTGTAAATTTTACATTACTATTTTAGTCTTGCATTATTCCAAAGTAGAAATAAAGTTTGCATCATTAGAATTCCCTTCAGGAATAGTCCATCCCTTTTATGAAATTCCGAGTTTATTATTATATATGGAGCAATTTTGAGTTTGTGCTTGTCTTATTGGATATATGAATGGCTTGAGTATAATTTTACTTGCACTTGATAGCCATAGGAGTCTTCCACACCATTGGTATTAATGGAGCATATAAAGATAATTTGATCAATATGTTGTAAGTGTACGGTTTGATTTACAAAGAAAATTGATCAATATATGCAGTTAAATTGAAAAAGGAACCTTGAACAAATGAAAATAAAAAGTGCTATCAAAATAGGGTGAGAGGAAGTCGAGGTAGGATCTTCAAGTCATAAAAACTCTTCATATACAATTGGAATTTGATAATTGAGATCATTAAACTTTGAATTCCTACATCAAGTGGAATGTATGGCTAGACCCTTTGCACATCACTTAAATAAAAGTGTGAGCATATACACAAAAGAGAAGAGAAGAAAGAAAAAAGGAGCGAATGTGCAAAGAGCAAACAGGCATACACCATTATATTGTAGTATGACAAACAGACACTTTTGAGATTTTGAATCCCAAGTGAATATGTTAATCCTTAAAATAGTTGGGACTACCTCACTAACTCATTTGGCTGAACAAGATACTTTTACATTATGTTGAGATTCATCTTTCGTGAACTGTTGATCACTAAGGTGTGGAAGCCTGCTAATACTATTCAGATGGTTCGAGTAAGGTACTATTCAAGAACTTATTCATATGTATCATATATGATAAACACATGCTGCAACTGCCTCATTTATTTTATCAACTCAGCATCATGAATATGAGGATCACATCCATTAAGCTAAACTTGCTCGGGACGAGCAAGAGTCTAAGCTTGGGGAAGATGATGAGTGCATATTTGCATCATGTTTTATATTATTATTTTGCATTGTAGATGTAGGATCTTGGTATTTTATGGTGCTCCCGCGCACATTTTATGTCTGTTTTCACTAGGATCAGGACATATGATGGATACAATGGACACAATTCTTGGAGAAGTTGTACTAAGGAGAAAAGGAATCAAAAACAACGTAAATCGCTTATTTGGGAGATATCAATAATACCAGAAGAAAACCCGAAGCGAAAAAGGCTTACAGACGGTTTAACGACCAACTATATGACGGGAATAAATTTTTCGGCGGTATAGTTCCTGCCGTATTGCTGGCGCCGCCACCGCCTCCTCAAATAGTTTCACCCCGTGCAACTGGATCAAAGAGATGACATATAGAACACCAAGAAATCGCTGAAAACTCACCTCCGAAAGGCATCTGGAGGGGGAACTCATCCACCGGGATCCATCTTCGCCCTGCGCAGATCCGAGAGGCTAAGTCATCGATCTTCATCATCAACCGCTGCATCACCACCATCTCCATCCATCCCATCTACATCTTGTCTAGATATTGTTGTAATTTCCGTACTCATTGTGGATTTATACAAGTAATATTCATCTATGATAGATTCCATTGTTATTGCCATGATGTTGATTGCCTCCATGTCTGAGTAGATCATTAGTTCTTGGGGGGATGGAGAAACCCTAGTATGTGATTGAAATAAGATAAAGTTTATTATGATATTCATCGCTATGACCATGTGGTAGATTGTCTTCATCTTGATATTGAGAGAAGTCGACCTCTCAATATTTGCCTCTCATGGGGACTTGATGGAGGGAACTACTTGTTGGCATACAGAGGTGTATTAGCACTTACAGTAACTATAAAGCTGTTGGCACCCCTTACGTATCAACTTGGAAATCGAGGAAACACATGGAACACTATCCATGCCATGGGATACGTCCTACGGGATTAAGTCCCTTAATAGCGCACTAATTCGATTAATGTGATTGCTGACTATTGTCATTATGAGGATGATGTGAGTAGTGGTTGATGCCTATTTGTCCAAATACGGAGTTCCTCCCACACATACATAGTTGAGAATATTCATGATAATAATCATTACCTTAGCTCCTTATAATGCTAGTGGTGAATCCGCTACTCCCTAAGAAAACTTTTTTCCATATTACAGTTCCAATATCTGTTACATACGCGATACTTACTTTCTATATTCAATTGTTTTACTTTACTTATTGTTGCTCTTATACCAAAACCCTAAAACACCTTTTTACGCAATACTCGTATTTTATCTTGTCACTTAAAACTTTATTTAGCATTTCTATTGTAATATTTATTTCAAGAGTTATTGGACTTTAGACTCCTGCTCCCTGTAGGATCGATATCTTTATTTCAAAACTAGCTACAAACGATCTATGCACTTGCAGTCATCAAGGAGCATATCGGCTACAAGACATGAAAACAGGGGTCAAATAATCCAATTTGTGGAACATCGCATAACTACGGCACTTTTATCCTTAAGAATTTATATTTTTTCCCGCAAATAGTAATTACAATAAAGCCTATGTCCCAACTTTTTATCTAGAATATTTTGGCCAACGGCTAGGCGACAATACGCCAAATAATGTATCATTGGCTTTGGCATATGAATAAAAGATAAGTTCTTCATACTCTGAGTCTTTATTATATATCCTTTTGCCATCAAAACAAGGATCTCAATTTCTATATAAGCATTTTTCTTATAAAACTAACAATAGTTATGAACCTATGCCCAGATATAGGCATCCGAACATAGCCTCGGGGGCTACTCCCATCAGGAGCGTTAGCATGCACCCGATACAAAATTATGTGTATAAAATCAAGACAATCGATACCTAAACCTATGAGTTTTACTTTCATGTATCCTCAAAAGGTTACTCCCATCGGGAGATTTTATAAATTATTAAAACAAAAAGTATGATAAAATTCAGAAATTCCAGCAGCCAAACATGGCAGCCGACAAAAGTCAATACAAAAATCTCAGATCGCACCCGACACGATAAAACTCTGAATGGCGTAACCAAGACATGAAGGTAAGACCCCAGGATTCGTCCTGTGTAGTCTGGTAAAATCGCACAAGAATACGCTCTGCCAATAAAATATCGGTATCAATGATACTATGAAAAATCCTGACCGACGCGTTGGATACCCGAGAAAATATAACTAGGATTCAGTATTCGATAAGACCTCGGCGGCTCGAACTGAATTACGTCAGTTATAATTCCGAATTCAGACTTGGGGACTTGAATTTAATGTAGGCCAACTTTGTATTTGCCCAGGAGCAATTAATTGATTCCCGATCCGTCGGATGCATCAGGCTTGTTGTACCAAATCCCTATAAAATTAAAAACAATACAAGACAAAAGAAAGGAACTGAAAATATCTTTGAGACTCAACCAAAATCTACGGTTCAGGTAGAGTCTCGGGGGATACTGACATAGGTATGATTACTCAGGTGCTTATAATTTTTTACCCTGGCTGCTTAAAGGCTCACGACCCATGAAGATCCAGTATGGTGGTCCAGGAAAGCAACTAACAAAAACCTTGGTCGTATTAGGAAAGGAAACATGAATCGACATTGTGTTGGTTTTGTAATTGTACATATGTAACCTATCCGTATATGGCTTTGAGACTCGGCTTATTATATATAGGACAGGAGAAGCCTAGGAGGAGGTTCCAAAAAATACCCCAAGCAATCTGTAATAGTGTTGTTCATCAAGTAATCAGGCGACTTTGATTCTCTTGTTTGCCTGACATCCGACAAACTTCCTATACGGCGTAGGGTCATGCCGGGGTATAAAAGTCGAGTTAACCGAGGTACGGCATGGTTAAAGCAAGTGTTGGCTGGGTCACCTCAAGGCAAGCCGACTTACGGAGTAACCTGGCATGTGGGGCATTCACCTAACATTAACCTAGCCGACATGAAACATATGCCGGCAAGGTTCACTTACTAAATTGTGCAGGTACCTCGTAGCCGAGTTAGCCAAGCGCTAGCCAGACTACCACTTGGCTTCCAAGAGAAGGAAAGAATCTCCCGCTGGTCAAAAGGTGGCCTTTGCTAGCTGTAGCGTGAGCGAAGCAAGCAGATGGCAGGACCAGCAGGGCAGAGACAACCAAGATGACGCGAGCAGTGTCGGTTGAGGTAGCCCGTGTCTGGTGACGCTTAAAGGCAGGATTACGCAGATGGTTAAGTCCATAGTCCAGACGAACCGTTAAAGTGAATAAAGAAGCATCTAGCTTTAACCAAGGGGCATATTCGGGGAATATGCTGCCATGTGTGCCCTAACTTTGTAACCCGGGCTCCCCTATATAAGGAGCACCAGGGCGTCCATAGAAGGGGATCGATCATTTTCTCTGTCTAAGATAGAACTCTATACCTAAGTTGTGGGGGGTAAGAGACCTAGTCTCCTTCTCATGAATGGCTCGAGGATCACTTGTAACCACCATTGATAGAGGAAATACAACAACATTTGTGCATGGAATCACCACGCTATCCCTCCCTGGATTCCCCTAGCGCTCATTGGCCCCATATTTAGCCTATCCATGGCATATGTCGTGCCACCACCACGACAGTTGGCACCCACCGTGGGGCTAGCGGCGCTAGCAGGGGTGAAAATCTAGACAGGAAACATCTCCAGCACCGGCGAACGCATCATCTCCGGCCTAGTTCAGCGCTTTGGAGTGATGGACTATGTCAGCGACAATGCAGGGAGCTTCGGCAGGCTTCCTCCTCCGTGCAAAGGCCTCTTCATCAAGCTTGGCGCGCACAAGATCTACGTCGGCGTGGACGAGTCTTGTGTTCATTCGCAGCACGTCACCGAGGGAGGCGAACTGCCTCTCAGCACAGCTCGCGGTGTGCGTATCGCTCGCCCCGCTAGCAGTGTTGAGGTCATGATGGCTGCGCCGGACGCAGGAGTAAGCAAGGACCCGGTGCCAGATCCGGAAGTCACGGCAAAACAGGCAAGGTCTAGGTTTCCTCCGCTAGAGAGGCCATCGAATGTGTTGTAGCAAGCAATAGATAGCCTAGCGACACAAATAGCACCTGTGGTAGATCCGGCTCAAGCGCAAGCAGAGTTAGAGGAGACTAGGCAGAAAATGCTAGCTGGTGTGAAGAAGGTAGCGGAGTTACAATAGTCCTTGCACATCACTTTGAGGGAATACGCAAAGGCAAACCGCATAGATGGGGTGAAAATCCGAGGTAGAAACCAGATTACTGAGATTGACAAGGAGTATGAGCCTAGGCCGGGTCAGACAGCCACAATAGTAACAGGAGGGCTGGAGAGGTACAGTACCCGGCAAAGAACCTCAGGGCGGCAAACGCAGCTGCATCCGAGTTAGAGGGTCTAACCGGAGAGGCCCAGGAAAGGCAATAGGAACGGGTGAACCACTTGCTGAGGGTCGCTTGCCAGCAAAACGAGGAAATGAACAAGGCAAACCCGGCACCACTCAGAGCATCGCACGTGGTTCATTCGGCTAGAAATAACCTGGCCAAGTCCGCCGGAGCCGCATCATCTCCGGGTCACAATCCCAGGAGAGAAGAAGTGGTAAACTCTGGGAGAAGAGAGAAACAGATGGTCCCCAATGACCCAGTGAGAGCTAGAAAAGGGAAAGCAGTGCCAGTTGATGAGGATCGCCACAGTACCAGCCAAGGTAACCGCGACCAAGGCAATGCTGGTCAAATTAACATTGTAAACGGCAATGCCGGACATTGTGATTCGGTGGGAGCAGGGCAAAATGCCCCTCGGCAGCAGCAGCAACAATACGCACCTGGGCCGGAGAGAAGTGCTGGCCAAATGGTGCAACAACAAAATGCTCATCCGGATCAAGGAAGATACAATGACGGTTATTCGGCGATGGTTAATGACGGATACCCAAGACCGGAGCACCATGTGATTAGGTCAAGGCTGGGAAGCAGAAACTTGCAGCCAGATGATGCAAGGCTAAAGCTTGACCGGATTTACAGGTCGGAGATGATAGAGGTATAGGGGCCTCCAGGTCCGGCATGTTTTGGACCTCAAATTATGAGGGAACCGCCAGTACGAAACTTTCAATTGGCCAGGGGAACAAAGACCTACGATGGTAGCACCAAACCAGAAGATTGGCTCATTGACTACGCAACAGCAGTCAAGATTGCAATAGGAAATTTGAGATGGGCAGTGAGATATGTGCCTCAAATGCTAGAAGGACCCGCGAGAGTTTGGTTGAACAACTTGCCACCAGGAAGTGTTAACTGCTGGCTGGATTTTGAGGAGTTATTCGTTAGTAACTTCTTGAGCACCTACAAGAGGCCCAATAGGCCACAGACTTTGGCCTTATGCCGGCAGAGGCCAAATGAGCCTGATCGAGATTTCCTGAGTCGGTGGTGCAATGTGCACAACTCATGTGAGGGGGTAATTGAATCACAAGCAATTGTGTGGTTCACCCAGGGCTGCGGATATGGAAGTATGATGTGGCAAAGGTTACAGCAAAATATGCCAACCACTTTGGCTGAGACGAACCGGATCGCATATTCATATGCTCTAGGAGACCCAACTCAGCCCCGACAAATGTCAAGCGAGGCGAATGAGGAATATTACAACCGAGATGGCTCCAGGTCATCAAGAAGAAATGATTTCCGAGGAAAAAGAAGCGACGAGTGTCCGGATTACAGATATAACTCACAACAAGTGGCGGCGGTAGATCGAGATCAGCCCAATGCTGGAGCCAGCCAACGCCAGAAAACTAGAGGTCAATAGTGGCAGCAAAAGGGTGAAGGCAAGAAGCCCTGGACCCCGAAGCAGAAGAAGCAATGGAAGGAGCGAAAGGATCGCCCGAGGTATACATTCGAGTCTATGTTGGACCAACCTTGCAAATTTCATACGCCAAGTCCGAATAGCCTAGTGAACCATATGACCCGGCAGTGTGAGTGGATGAGGAAGCTAGAACAGGGTAGTTCGAGGAATGCTGAGGCACCTCGGAACAAAGCACCTCGCAATGAAGCACCTCGGCAGGCATTACTCACAGGGGGAATGGACAATAACTAATGTTGCCTCCACCTCCTTCGAGGTATGAAAATCAGGAGAAAAGGGATATTGTGCATCAAGTGAATAACAACCAGAAGCAAGACCAAGGTTACCACGCAAATGAGGGACGAAACGAGTATAGGGAGCATCACCAAAGTTACTATGTATTTACCATGGAAGAAATTGACCGGGAAAGCTTGCAGCATCGACATATGGAAGTTAATGTAGTAATACCAGCTGTGGTGAGGTATATACCTTGGTCGGATCAGGATATTACGTGGAGTATCAAGGATCACCCAAAGCTCATGCCCAGTCTAGGGACCTACGCACTAGTCCTGGATCCGACGTTCATCGGGCCGAATCTCAGTGTGAGGTTTTCCAAGGTGCTGATAGATAATGGCAGTAGCATTAACATCATGTACAAGGATACCATGCACAAGTTGGGGGATATCAGAGAATATGCTGCAAGCTACAAGGACCACTTTTCATGGAATTGTGCCTGAAATCTCATGTGAACCAATTGGTAAGGTCCGGGTTGATGTGCTGTTTGGAACAAGGGATAACTGTCAGACTGAAAATTTGGAGTTCAAGGTGCTGAACTTGGAAAGCGCCTATCATGTGTTGCTCAGCGGGCCCGCCCTAAACAAGTTCATGGCAAGTACTCACATCAGTTACTTAAAGATGAAACTGCCCGGACCTAGGGATTGATAACTGTATCAGGGGACTTCATACGTTCGATCGAGTGCACTTTTGTTGGATCTAACTTAGCCGAATCACTTGTGATAACTCAGGAAAAGAGGAGGATACAGGAAGTGGCAGCATTGGCTCATTCCGCGCAGCAACATATGCCGGCCCTGACCAACCCACATGGAAATGTGTCATTCCAAGCAACCAAAGATACTAAAAAATTGCCAATCGACAATCAGTTCCTAGAGCGCACCGTAACCATTGGTGTCGGGTTAAGCAACAAATAGGAAAGCATGCTCGTCAACTTCCTCCGTGAGAATCAGTATTTCTTTTCTTGGTCCACACAGGATCTGCAAGGTGTGCCGAGGGAGTTGGCCGAGCACTCTTTGAATGTAAGACCCGATGTTAAGCTGGTGAAGCAACCTCTCTGATGTTTTGCCGAGGACAGAAGAAAAGTCATTGGGGATGAGATAGCCAGGCTCCTTGCAGCCGGATTTATCATGGAAGTACTTTACCCGGATTGGCTTTCTAATCTGGTGCTTGTGGAAAAGAAAAAGGATGACCCGAACGTGGCTATGGTATGGCGCGTGTACATTGATTACACGAACCTGAATAAGGCGTGTCCAAAAGACCCATTCCCGTTGCCAAGAATAGATCAGGTCATAGATTCAACTATGGGGTGTGAGTTATTGTCATTCATAGATGCATATTCTGGTTTCCACCAGATACCCCTGAATCTGGATGATCAAATAAAGACTGCGTTTATCACCCCGTACGGGGCTTATTGCTATCGCACTATGATGTTTGGGTTACGTAATGCAGGAGCAACGTACCAGCGATGCATGCAAAAATGTTTACATGACCAAATAGGTCGGAATGTGCAAGTCTATGTGGATGATGTGGTGATAAAAACTAAGGAAAGCAATACGCTCCTTGATGACATCCGACAGATGTTCGTGAACTTAAGATGGTTTCAGATGAAGCTTAACCCGGAAAAATGCACTTTTGGTGTGCTTGCAGGGAAATTACTCGGTTTTTGGTGTCCAGCCGAGGTATTGAAGCTAACCTGACGAAAATCCGGGCTAAAGAGAGAATGGAACTACCAAAATGCCTTAATAATGTGCAGAAGTTCACTGGTTGCCTGGCATCGTTAAGCCGGTTTGTATGTTGGCTGGGAGAGAAGGCCTTGCCCCTCTACCAGTTAATGAAAAAGGCAGACAAATTTACGTGGACACCGCAAGCGGATAGCGTGTTTCAAGAATTAAAAAATATGCTGTCCACTGCACCAATCTTAGCTGCACCATTACCAAAGGAGCTAGTGTTTCTCTATGTAGCCACGACCAACCGAGTCATAAGTGCAGTAATTGTGGTGGAACATGAAGAAGAAGGAAAGTCGGTGCAAAGGCCGGTGTATTACTTAAGCGAGGTGTTATCGACTTCAAAAAAAAGAACTACCCTCACTATCAAAGGATGGCATACAACATGTATATATCGGCTAAGAAACTCAAACACTACTTTTAGGAGCATCCCATCAAAGTAATATGTGAGGTGCCCATATCAGAGATTATGAGTAACAAAGATGCTAGCGGCCGAATAGCAGAGTGGGCAAGTGAGATGTGATCAAATCGCAGACTGTGGTAGATTTCTTTGTGGAGTGGGTCGAGATGCAATATGAACCACCTTTGCTGGACTCCAACTATTGGAGAATGCATTTTGATGGATCGAAGCTGGAAGAAGGACTGGGCGCTGGAGTAGTACTTACCTCGCCCAAGAAAGATCAATTGAAATATGTCCTCCAAATCCACTTCGGAGCCTCAAACAATGTTGCAGAATATGAAGCACTTGTGCATGGCGTCAAAGTGGCAAAAAAGTAGGGATATGCCGGATACAGTTCTTTGGAGAATCGGATTTGGTGGTGCAGCAAGTTTCTGGCAATTGGGATGCCTTGGATGCCAACATGGCCCTTTACAGATTCCATGTTCAAAAGATAAGCGGATTCTTTGAGGGGTGTGAATTCCACCATGTACCCCGGATTGAAAATGAGGCAGCCGACACATTGTCCAAGTTGGGCTCATCCTGGCAACCAATCCTGCCAAATGTTGCTTTGGAGCACTTAAGAAAACCATCTATTACACCATCACCCGAATCTGAGTTAAATTTATATCCCGGTTCAATTCGGGTCAGAAGCCGTGCCTATGGAAATAGACTGGGGAGGCACTTTAGTAAACCTAGGGACTGCTTCGGCAAACCCGGGGACTTCCTCAACAAACCCGGGGACTGTTCAGCTACACCCGGCAGGAGTTATGTCGGTAGAGGTGATGGAACTAGATGAAGAACTTTTCCCATCGAACCTATACCCACTTGGGCTAAGCCAATTTTTGATTTCCTGAAAGAAGAAATTTTTCCAAATGACGAGGTACTCTCAAGGCAAATCTAGAGAAGAGCAAAGGCCTATACCATTATCAATGCCGAACTATACAAAAGAAGTGTAACCACTATATTGCAATGATGCGTTGATCCGGAAGAAGGGCTTGATATACTCCGGGATATACACCAAGGAGAATGTGCCCATCATGCGTCTTCAAGAGCATTAGTGGCAAAGGCTTTCTAGCATGGATTTTATTGGCCAAATGCTTTGGAACAAGCAGAGGATCTGGTGAGGAAATGTAATGGGTGTCAAAGGTACACCACCAAAACCCATGTACCAATGTCGGAATTAAAGACCATCCCCATTACTTGGCCATTTGTTGTATGGTGCCTAGACATGGTAGGACCATTTAAGCCGGCTAAGGGAGGAATGACCTATATCTTGGTTATGGTGGATAAGTTTACTAAATGCATTGAAGTGAAGCCAATCAGGAAATGTGATGGGGCAACGGCAGTAAAATTCCTCAAGGATATAATCTTGAGATATGGCTACCCCCACAGTATCATAACTGATAATGGCACAAATTTTGCTGAAGGAGCATTCGCGAGGTTCTGCCGAGAGAAGAAAATCTAGCTAGATGTTGCCTCCGTGGCCCACCCCGCATCGAATGAGCAAGTGGAAAGATCCAACGGACTAGTGTTGTCCGGGATAAACCCCCGGCTCATAGAGCCGCTGCAAAGATCAGCGGGGTGCTAGATAGAAGAGCTACCAGTGGTACTTTGGAGTTTAAGAACAACTCCGAACCGATCAATAGGCTATACGCCATTCTTTCTGGTATATGGGGCAGAAGCTATACTATCAGCCGGCATAGAGCATGATTCGCCAAGGGTCACCCAATACACAGAAGCCGAAGTGCACGAAGCCTGGAAAAATGATGTTGATCTGCTGGAAGAAGCGAGAGAACTGACCTTGTCCAGATCCGCCATATATCAGCAAAATCTTCGACGCTACCATAGCCAGAAACTAAACCCCTGAGTCTTCCGGGAAGGTGATTTGGTACTCCGGCTAGTGCATCGCACTACTGGCATGCATAAGTTATCCCCTCCATGGGAAGGACCTTTCATTGTAAGCAAAGCTTTGCTAAATGATTCCTACTATCTTATTGATGCACAGCCATAGGAAAACAACAAGGCGGATAGGTTCGGAGAGGAATCTAAGTGACCATGAAATGTAGCACTACTTCGTCCTTTTTACACCTGGCAAAGAGGTGAATGTATCCGAGCTACTCATATGTCGGTATGTATGTCGGCAATGGGTTTATTAATGAAACTTTGGCACCCCAAGCAGAAACTCGGGGACTGCCATAATAATTGTTTCTCCTGCTTTTATATGTTATATACATCGGCTAGGTTAGGTTTCTTATACCTTAGTCGGATTAGTAATGTGTGAGCACCAAAAACCCAACTCTTCGACTTTGCTGCTGTCCAACAAGAATTGGCTTCATGGCAAGCAAGAGAACAAGTTTGGAATTGCAAAGCACATGAAAAACAACTAAGGAGAAGAACCTAAGCAAGCCGACATTTATTATTTGGACTAACCTTTATTTACTTTATTCATCTACCGCCGGATTATTTTGAGCTAATCTCAAAGTTTCAAGTATTGTTAAGTCAATTTTTTGAACCTCGGGCTCGTAAGTCGAAAAAACCAAATCAAGGTAGACGCGAGTCGAGTCAAAAATTGGAGGAACAAGAAAAGGAAGCTCGGGGACTTCGCCCACGATAATCCGACATTAGGAACTTAGTAGCAAACAACACATTGTTACAAAATAACACCAAAATGCTTCAGTACAACTTCACCCGGCATCCTGGGGATCTGACAAATATGGTTAAGTGTTTTTATGCTCAAGGAGAAGGAGCAGAAGCCGAGTCATCGGCCGGCGGAGGAGGTACTTTGGCGTCTATGGGCGGGGTACTAGCCTCGGCCTCATCTTTGGGGTTGGCCTCCTCATCTTCTGGATCTTCGGCATCGTCGCCAAGGTCGGAAGCCTCGCCATCACTTCCCTCGTCTTCCTCGCACTCAGAAGTGCTAGCATCATTGAATGTGTCAAGATAGCTCGGACCATCATTCCAGGCGTGGCATAAAGAATACTGGATGAGCTTGTTGGCGCAACATTGGCGTTGAGCAATGCACTCCGGATTATTGGACCACCTTGATCCGGTGTGCATACGCTCAAGCAGCTCCAAGTCTATATCTTCATACCAGGATAGAACGAACTACAGTGATGTATCAGCCCCGACTCGTGCAGCCAACTCTCGCCACAGGTGCAACTGAGTTTCACACTCCATCAATTTGGCTATAAGAGCAGCATTTCCCTTGGGAGTGGGCTCAATGGGCCAGAGATAGTTAAGCATCTGCATCGCCACCGGCATGATATCTGCACCATAATTCTTCACTAGCTCCATGCGAGCAACGAGGCTCACCAGCAGATCCTCCGTCTCGTAAGGGATTGACCCGGCAACAGGACCTGTGGGAATACCACGTTGTTGGCGAGATCTGGCCATGGCATTGGTAGCAATGGAGTCACCTTCTAGGAACTTTCCTGAGAATGGAACCACGGAAAATAGTGAGCAAAAGCACTAAATCCGGAGAGATGAAAATTGGGCAAGGGAGAGGAACTCATGGGAAATCTGGAACAGGATACGTTGGAGCTCGGCATGAACATTGACGCTGCTGGCCTGGAGCTTTTCATATTCCAAGGTCACCGACGTAAGTTTTACGTCGGCTTCCTGCAACATGTCCTTTTCCTTGGAAATCTGAGTAGTCAGGCGCTCCTTCTCCTCGGCGAACTCCTGATCCGCCTTATCCAACTCGAATTTATGGAGATCCTTGAGCCTTTGGATTTCGGCATTCAGCCGAGTAATCTCCGAATCTTGGAGGCAGAGTTGAGTTATCTCGTCATCCTTCTTCTTCAACTCAGCTTGAAGCTTTCCTGGTTGTTCAAGAAAATGTGTCAACATATCAGGAATGGGTACGCTGTCTTCAAGGGCAACTACAATAGTGCATTAATCCGGCGGAGCCGAAGTATAAATATCTATCGAGTCAAGGAAAGAGCGCACAATGGTCAAGGGAACAAGACAAATTACATTGGATTTTAGCCAGTTTCTTGCGCATGATAATGTTTTTAGCCTCAACCCCGGCTGCATAAGTCGGATTACAAATTAATAATCAATAAGTATAACAAGCGACGAGAAGGAAAAGGTCTTGAGCAAAGAAAGTTATCCTTTTTCCGGTGATCCGCCAACAGCTTGCCGTATCGGGCGCGAACGTCTTTGTATGAGTCCAGCAAGTGCTAGAACTCAGCAGTTCGGCAGTTAGTGGTGATCTGAGAAAACAACACAATGTTAGTTCATAGGCAAAGAGAAAATAATTCGAAGTATTCAAGATCCGGGCCAAGTGGAACTTAACCTAGCTCTAGGAGTGTGGATATTTGAAGTATTCAAGATCCGGGCCAAGTGGAATATAACCCGGCTCTAGGAGTGTGGATATTCGAAGTATTCAAGATCCGAGCCAAGTGGAACTTAACCCGGCTCTAGGAGTGTGGATATTCAAAGTATTCAAGATCCTGTCCAAGTGGAACTTAACCCGGCTCTAGGAGTGTGGATATTCAAAGTATTCAAGATCCGGGCCAAGTGGGACTTAACCCGGCTCTAGGAGTGTGGATATTCTAAGTATTCAAGATCTAGGCCAAGCGGAACTTAACCAGCTCTAGGAGTGTGGATATTCAAAGTTTTCAAGATCCAGGCCAAGTGGAACATAACCTGGCTATAAATTTATCACTATCTGAAAATGCTAAGGACTTACACTAAGATTCTCTAGGAGCATCCAACCGAGTAATAAATTACTCCCTCGGAGGCTCGGGAACTAGGGGATTTATCTATAAGCATTCATGTACATAGAGAAGCATAGCAGAAGAAAATGATTACCTCCATCATACAGCCAGCCAAAGAGATAGCCTTGGTGGCAGAGTTCATCTGAGCGCTGAATTCCGCTGGGCCAAACTTCTCCGGAAGATCATCCGTTAGATCAATAAATTCGGTGTTATTCCATTTGTTTACATATTATATGAGAAATGGGCTGTAGCTTTCGCTGCTGGGAGAATGGCTCATCACCAAGCCTTTGGCGTGGGCCTCTTGCCTCGCGGACTGAGCAGCAGCGGGACTGGTATGCAGGACTAGTTGCTTACTGCCCTCCGATCCGGCAGCGGGAGACCCGGAAACAGAGTCCTTGGCTGGCTCGACAGATTTCTTCAGCTTGACAGATGATGCTGGGTGCTGGAGCGGAGCCGGATTGAGCGGCGGAGGCTGGCTGAAATATGTCCGCAATGGACACCGTTGATCCGCAGGCAGTGGATTGAGGTTTTCTCTTCGGCGGCTTGGCTGCGGCTGTAGCTGTTGTTGCTGCTGCTGGTGGTGGTGTTGCTGTTGCTGGTGCTGGTGGTGCTGGAGTTGCTACTACAAGTACTGGTATTGCTGATATAGAGGAAACTGGGGTTGCAGAAGAAATTGGTTGGGGCGGTGCCGATGAAAGTGGCACCTCAGAGTTTGGCGGTGGCGCTGAAGTAGAGGAGCTAGGAAAATCTGGCATTGCCATATCCTAGGTCGCTTCGCTACCCCCCACAAAGACGTTGCCCTCTTCATGACGAGGTGGGCTCTAATCAGGCGTAGCCGTGGAGTCCTCGTGAATAGGACTCAGCGGGCGAACGTCGTTGTTGCGGGGGGAGAAGGACTGCTCCGGATCGGAGAAGAAATGCTGGAATCGCTTTGGGGAATGACCCTGGGAGCTCTGGAAAAATAAAAGAGCAGCAAGTCAAAAAGAGAAAGAAAGACAGATAAAAGGCGAAGCCAAAGACAGAACTAGAAAGACCCCAAAAGCAAACAGAAAATGACTTACTCATTAGAGGTTGGGGGTGCCCGAGGTTTGGGTGCCCTTCGGACCGTGCTCTTGGCTACTAGCTTGGCCGAATCTTTCACCCTGGACTTCTTCTACCTCTTCTTGGGCGGTCGTGCCTCCGAAGCTGCGGCCGAGGTAGCCGCATGTTTCTGGGAAGGGGCAGGAGCCGGATCATCCATGTCAAGAGGGGGAACCTCGAGGACCTGACTATCCAGTTTAGCTGAAGATTCGGACATAACCGGAAATGCATAAGAGATGGGCACCGGGTCAAGTACCTCCAGAACCTCAACATCCGAGTCATCGTCATCTGGCCAATCCCTTAAAGAAGAGGCCTTACTAGAGGTGCGCCTGGTGGTGTCCGGGGTAGGCAAGAAACTCTCCGGATCAGGCTCCACCTTGTCCAGCTCAGCACGATCTGCCACCCACTTGCTAGCCAGCACCTGGCCATCCTCAAGTGGTTGCTGGAGAAATTGCTGAGAACAAAAGTATCAGTGGTTGAGTTAGAGAAGTTACCCAACATACCGAGAAAACCCGGAAAAACTGTAAGAGAGAGATTTACCTTTGGAGGCGGATTTTCTCGGGTATAGGGTACAAGACCCCACTCCCAGGCCTCGTAGAACTCCTTCTCCATGTTGAAGATGGCCTTGACCCGGTGGAACACCGCCGAGTTGTTGAGCTCGAAAGAGGAAGTCCAGGGGGGTCGAGGGGCTGCTCAAGTAGCAAATCTTGTGGGCGTGCTTCTGCAGGGGGAGACCCGGCTGCGGACGAATGTGATCATGGTATCCTCACCCCGCAACTTCTCCTTGAGCAGCTCCTTGATTCGGCGGTCGACCAAGTTCGCCAGGGCCATGGGCCGCTTCGAGATGTTGTCCCACAGAGAGGTGTCCGGGACTCCGAGCTTGAAGGGGAGGAGCCGGATCAAATCCTCGTCTATGGTATTCCGGACGTAGAAGAAGGTTCGGGCCCAGCCTTTGCAAGACTCGAGCCCGGTGACCCGGGGAAATGCGGAGTTCTTGCGGGGAGATATGGAGGCAATCGATATCATCTTGACAGAAAAAGGTGTTGTCCTAGCCACCGCGCTCATGAGCTTCATCTTCTTCCCCTTTCTGGGCGATGACGGCGGCCTCCTCTTCAATCATGGTGAGGTTGAGCTCCTCAAGAACGAAATCAGAGAAAAGATAGCCGGCCGCGGGAAACCTAGAAGCGCAGGTCCCCGTGGTGAGCGGCTCGAGCGGAGGCGGCGACACGGTCGCTAGGTGCGGCTGGGCACAGTTGCAGCAGCGCGGCACTGGCGCAGAAGTGGTGGTGGCAGAGGCGTCGCAGCGGAGAAGAAGAGATGCAGGGGCGCAAAGTGTGGGGAATTTCCCCAAGATGGCCCCTGCCCCCTATTTAACCGTGCATTGCGGGGAATGTAGTGGGATCCTTTGCGGCAGCCCAACCGCATGCAGTGGCCGTGTACGCAGCACAATTGACCAGTCAGGTGCAAGCCATAGCAAGGGGAACAGGGAACAAAAGATCCCGTGACATGATGTGGTGTTACGGTTAACGAGGCGCTACCGCGACGGGACATGGGTAGCAGTTATTCCTAACATTACAACAGTAACAGGCGCAGTAAATAGGCGCGGCCCTTAAAATGAGGCAAGGTGATGATTACCCTCCATGTAGGACGTGGGGAAGCGTATAAGAGAAGGAAACATAACCCGAATATGTGAGCAAAAACCCGGCCAGTGAGAAATAACTCAGAACGAGCCAAGGGAATATCAAAGTGAAGGGTCCGGATTACATGATAACTCAGCTGAAGAAGCGCAGATTCAGTTAGCGGAACCTGTTGTGGCCTTAGCAGCTGAAGTTGCTAAGACCGCACCAGCTTCTGGGACTAATGTTGGGGGGATACCCCCGAGTAGGGTCACGCCGGGGTATAAAGGCCGAGTTAACCGAGGTACGACACGGTCAAAGAAAGTGCTGGCCGGGTCACCTCAAGGCAAGCTTACTTACGGAGTACCTGGCCTATGGGGCATTCGCCTAACATTAACCAGGCCGGCATGAAACATATGCGGCCAGGTTCACTTACTAAATTGTGGAGGTACCCTCGTAGCCGGGTTAGCCAAGCGCTAGCCGGACTACCACTTGGCTTCCAAGAGAAGGAACGAATCTCCCGCTGGTCAAAAGGTGGCCTTTGCTAGCTGTAGCGTGAGCGAAGCAAGCATAGGGAAGGACTGGCGAGGCAGATCCAACCAAGATGACACGAGCAGTGCCAGCTGACGTAGCCCGTGTCTGGTGACGCTTAAAGGCATGGATTACGCAGAGGGTTACATCTATAGTCCGGACGAACCGTTAAAGTAAATGAAGAAGCATCTAGCTTTAACCAAGGGGCATATTCAGGTAATATGCTACCACGTGTTCCCTAACTTTGTAACCCGGGCTCCCCTATATAAGGAGCACCAGGGCCTCCATAGAAGGGGATCGATCATTTTCTCTGTCTAAGATAGAACTCTAGAGCTAAGTTGTGAGGGGTAAGAGACCTAGTCTCCTTCTCACAAACGGCTCGAGGAGCACTTGTAACCACCATTGATAGAGGAAATACAACAACACTTGTGTGTGGAATCACCACGCTATCCCTCCCTGGATTCCCCTAGCACTCATTGGCCCCATCTTTAGCCTATCCATGGAAAGTGTCGTGCCACCACCACGACACTTCCCAGCGTTCTCTTTTCCGCAAAACCCCAAGTCCATCACCATGGATATTGCCAAGGTTACCCCTCGTCAAACGTGTTTTGGGATCGTACCCCGAATGGCCTCGTGACTGATCGGTGCCGGCTCTTAACCTACATGGTCAAAGGAAGATAAAGAGGGACTCCCTAATATAATTACTACATCCATGGGGAAACCCTTAAATGTGGTGGTTTGTATGGGAGACTGCTCCTAGACATCATAGTGGTTATTTAGATGTGACCTCACTCTTGGCTCAACAAAGTGGCTTTCTACGAGCCTTGTAGTGAACATCTTATTATGGAGCTCTCTCCACACATCTCATGACACAAGAAGTATGTTATCTTGATTATTAATAATAACAATACCATGCTAGTAGTGTATCCTACATCCCCGAGAATGTTTTAGCCCTATTGAGTTCAACCATGTTTTCATACAACCTTGTTACTTGTTTCCTTTTACTTTGATTTAATTACTTTTCTGCAAACAAACAAAAACCTTTCAAACACCCTTTACTTGAGATCAAAGGCAGATTATAAGTATCCTTTGGTAGATAGTGACGAGGGGCATAAAGACCTTTACCAATAGCTCTCTATGGGTTCAATATCTTTACTTCAAAACTAGCTACAGTTGATCTGTGCACTTGTAGTCATCAAGCTA
The DNA here is from genome assembly GCA_910589775.1 of Avena eriantha. Classification (NCBI taxonomy): domain Eukaryota; kingdom Viridiplantae; phylum Streptophyta; class Magnoliopsida; order Poales; family Poaceae; genus Avena; species Avena eriantha. The sequence continues at coordinate 125,767,801 of OU342746.1, forward strand.
TTTTCTAGCGCCATTGCCGGGGAGCTAAGCGCTTTTGGGCGTTGTTCTTAGTTACTTATTTTACTAATTGTTTTACTAAAGTTTCTTATTAGTTTCAGGTAAGCACCATGACTGCACTTAGAATGATTAATCAGCTCGATGCTACTAAATACCCCGGGAAGTTCAATAGAGGACTCGTAAAGGAATTCCCGAGTGGGAGCAAACTAGAATACAAGGTCAATCCTCGTTTTATTGCTATTATTAAATAAAATACTTTTGCAGGAGATGACATAGATAAGGATCCTTACACTCATTGAATGCATTTTACCGAGCTATGTTGGACTCTTAAACTAAGAGGTTATTCTGATGATGAATTGAAAATTAAACTATTTAGCCAATCTCTAACCAGTGCTGCTTTAGCTTGGTATAGAATTTGCCCTGCAGAGAAAATTGATCCTTGAGAAAAACTCAAAGGAGAATTTGTGTTTTGATTCTTTCCCAAGGTAAAAACTGCTGAAGTAAGAAGGTAAATTACAAACTTCAAGAACCACCCAGGTGAAGGCTTGGTAAGGGACTTCAAAAGGTATAAGTCCCTACTTAATAAATGTCCACATCATGATTTACCTGAATGGTACATTTTACATATTTTCTATGGAGGACTTAATCAAAATTAAGCATGAGCTTGACATGAACCCCGGAGGCTCTTTCATAGAGTTAACTATAATTGAAGCTTGGGAACTTTTAGAACGAATTCGACGTAATAGAGAAACATGGGGATTTGATTTAGGAGGCGAAGGGGGTATAGAAATTGAATACAATCGAATCAATGCTTCTAAAGACTCCGTTAAAGTAAAAGAAACTGCTAATGGACTTCAACTTGATGATGATATTATTTTGCAAATCCTTTAGTCTTGTACAGAACACATTGAGGCTCCTAAAAAGGGACGGGCTTCATTACACTCCGCTACCCGAGCCAGCTATAGAAGATGATCGAATTATCACAACCCCTATCGAACCATTAAAGGAGGTATCCCCATATGTTGAACCCCTTCCTTTAACAAGGACGATGAGAAAACATATGATGGCTCAGCAGCTAGAGGATCAACACAAATAAGAAGAGCTATTTCTCAAGAAGCTGGAAGAGGAGGCGCAAAGAAGGAAAACTAAAGAAGTAAGTGTAAAAGAGGCAGGGCATCAACGAAGGAAGATATTTTAACCATGTTTGCAAACTGCAACTTAATTGAGCTAGATACTGAAGCTTCGCAATTCGTCAAAGGAAAGGTAAAAGCTAAAGAAGTTGGTAAACCTACTCTCCCTTGCACTTTCGGAGGAACTTCCTGTTATGGCCTCTGTGACCTCGGGATGGCTGTTAACGTGATCCCTTTTAATTTTTATTTAAAAATTCAAAATGAACTAACACCATCTGAACTGGAGGATACAGACATGACTATAATGCTTGCGGATAAAATGCTCAGAATCCCCATGGGAATAATTAGAGATGTTCCAATTTGTGCTGGACCTTACAAATACCCCATTGATTTTGTGCTTATTCATATGCCTACTGATGTTTATTGTCCCATCATTTTTGGAAGAACTTTTCTAAATACCGCAGGAGCAAACATAGATTGTGATGGTTGTGATATACAACACTTTTTAGCAATATAAATTGTGTCATTTGCTTATCATATCATGCTCCATCTAACTATTGCTATGCCTGATATGCATGATTACTTGTTTTTATTAAATTCAATATTAGCTTTGGACATTTACTAGTTTAGGTAGAATTTTATCCCTCTGCCTTGTCTTTGACATGTGTGTAGGTGTTGATGATGATTATGGATAAAATAGAGGCAAAGGGAACTAAGAGAGCATAGTATGGAGGAGCTGCAGGGACCAGACTTAGCCATTTGAGGTGTTGGAAAAGTGAATTTTTCCAACTCCTCAAAATAAAGATCCAATGCCACAGGATTTTATCCCTTGACGATACAAACTCAACGAGCCCAAGAACACCCAAAACGGAGTTCGTATGAAGAAATGGCGGCCAAAATACTAAAGCGTATAGATGGTTTAACGAGCAACTATACGACCAGAGCAATAATTCCAGCCGTATGGTTTGGCCCGTATAGTTGTAAACACGATCGAAAATGACAGGATTTCGCCCTAGAAAAGCCCCATAAAAATTCCGGCCGTATAGTTCCGGTCGAATAAATATCGATGCTTTCGTACAATTTCTTTTCTAGGTACGAAGGGTTTGACGACCAACGATACAGTGGGAACAAATTGTTTTGGCCGTATAGTTCTGGCCTTATAGCTGTGCCGCCAGGTGGAAACCCTAAAATTTTGACAGCAGGCCAACTATACGGCGGGAACACATTGTTTCGGCCGTATGGTTGCGTCCGTATAGTTGGGAAAACCCCTCAAACGCCAACTAGAAGGTAACCATTGCTCAAAATTTCATTCTTTCTTCTTCCTTCTTCTTCTAAAAACCTCGAAGCACCACCTAGGAGCTTCTCCCATGTTTTAGAGAAGACGAGCGTATGTAAACAATGAAGTTCTATCTCAGAAATTCCTTAAGTTGTAATTCTCTTTAGTAGTTCATGTTTTATTTTCATTTTCTTTCATTAGTTGGGTGAACAAACTTCGTTCGTACACCAAACCGTTGTCTTTTATTTTGTGTGTTATTTTCATAGGGACTTGAATCTTGTGTGACGACGTGTATGGTAGTTCCAACCATGCAAACACTCGCATAAGCCACTTGGTTGCTTCAATTCAATGTTTCAACAAGAAGTGTCTGGTAAAACCTTCCAACTCAAACCTCTTTTAAATAAGCACATAGGGGTTGCACACTCGTGTTTCATATTTTGTCTCACTTACACTTCATCACAATCGAGGAGAAGCACACTTCTATAATTAGTTTGTTGACTTAAGCGTGGTGCTTAGGTTGATGAACCAACTCAGTGGGAATTGTATTTTTCTCACTTGTGAGCCAAACCTGTGTCTTCAAAAACACAAAAATATTTTGTCTTGTTTCTAGTCTTGTTCCTACCAGGTTCTTAAGGAAGGCATACACCGGATCACGAAACATTCATTGAAGCAAAGGTTCTTTGTCCATCAAAGTAGAGGTTAAAAGCACCTCAACGGTAAAGTGTGTCACCCTTACTTTAACTTAAACTTGGGGAGGTAACCACTTCTTATACTCTCTTTTGATACTGCATTTTCTCTTTTGTTTTCATGATCTTCTCAAGTTAGTATCTTAGCTTGGGGAGATTATTTTGCATGCGTAGAGTCTTGTGCAAAGTTCTTTATCTTAAAAAGTTTTCATGCTATTGTGTATCTCTCTGTTTTTGAATTCTTGCTTAGGTGAGATTTTGTTCATATTTATATAAGGGATATACTTGCTCATGTGAGTCCCCATAGGAGACAAGCCATAGCTTTGATGCACCTTGTTCAACTTTTATCTAGCTTGTGCAAAATATTGTGATCCTCTAAATATACATTGCCATATTCTCTACATTTTTAAAAGAAAAATAATAATAAAGAAGTTCTTCGAAACTTGCTAGTTCTCACTGTTCAGAATTGTCTTAAGAGAATGGTTATGGAGTAGCACGACCCCATTGTGTTGGAAATGATGGTCTTAATAGATTCTTACTGAGTGAGTTGTCAAATAAGAAATTATGTTTCAAAGTTTCGAGATTACATATGCCAAAATTTTGTGTTGGAAATCAAAGTGAGATATTGCTTTATGTGTGTCTTGCGCCACTGTCGCACAACATGGGATGCTAACAACTCCGCTGGCCTTTGGACAATCCAAAAAATAGGAAACTCTTTGAGTTTGGCTATGAGTTTCCCACCATATGTAGCAAAAATTCTATATTTCGGTATGCTTTGGTATTCTCATGGGCCTGCATTAAAATCAAAAGTGGGAATACTCCTCTTACCAATATGACAAATCATTATACCGAAAAGGGAAACCTTGGTAATGGTCACGAGTGTCCTTCCTAGCCTGCATAGTCTCGATTGAACATATACCACTCTTTTGGCATGGTCTCGTTACTAAGAAATATATTTTCTATGAGCTCAACAATCGAAGTCTGCACTTGAGAGACTTTAATAGATGGCAAGAGTGGGCAGCATTGGAAAACTCTATTTCTATTTACGATTGACAACTAATCGTGTTCAGCTTTGCCTTATACAAATAAAAATACAAAAATACAATAAAGTGTATATAGAAGGATCACAAGTTTACTTCCAAGCTAGATTTAACTTTGACATGGGGCATAGAGGTTTTTGACTAATCTCTAGTGGTTTGGAATAATATAACTGAGCTTATATTGTCTTGTATGATTATGTGCTCTCTTGCTTTGCGCTTGCAGGAAAAACAAGGATACGGTGCATTGATTTCCAATGATAAGCAAGATCACATCCATTAAGTTATAGATCCCTTTTTGCTCGAGGACGAGCAAGATCTAGCTTGGGGAAGTTGATGGTTGTGATATACAACACTTTTTAGAAATATAAATTGCGTCATTTGCTTATGATATCATGCTCCATCTAACTAGTGTTATGCCTGATATGCATGATTACTTGTTTTTATTAAATTCAATACGAGGTTTGGACATTTAGTAGTTTAGGTAGAATTTTATCCCTATTCCTTGTCTTTGACATGTGTGTAGGTTTTGATGATTATTATGGACAAAACAAAGGAAAAAGGAACAAAGAGAGCATAGTATGGAGGAGCTGCAGGGACCAGACATAGCCATTTGAGGTGTTGGAAAAGTGAATTTTTTCAACTCCTCAAAAGAAAAATCCAAGACCACAGAGTTGTATCCCTCGACAATACGAACTCAACGAGCCCAAGAACACCCAAAACGGAGTTCGTATGAAGAAATGGCGACCAAAATACTAAAGAGTATAGACGGTTTAACGAGCAACTATACGACCAGAGCAATAATTTCGGATATATAGTTGCGCCCGTATAGTTGTAAAAAGGATCGGAAACGACGGGATTTCTCTCCAGAAAATCTCTCGAACCTTCCCTAAGTCATATGATGGTATTGGTGGAACCCTAGGGCACCCCAAGGCCTATATAAAAGAGGGAGGACCCAAGTGAAAGAACATGTGTGCCCCATGTGTGGTTTTGGTAATTAATGACAATATTTATGGACTTATGTTTGCATTGAGTTCTACTTGTAGTATTTGTCCATAGGCAACGCTTGAACCATATGTTGGCTTCAAGGTTGGAAGAAGAAGAAAGTGAAGAAGATCAAGTGTTGATCAAGGTTTCAAGGAATGATCCGGAGATTGGTCAAGTAGAAGTTGAGCCTATGGCAAGTGTGTCTTGAATAATAAGATGATCTCAAGTGTAGCTTTCCATCCTTATGGTGATCATGGATATGTGAAGATATGCCTAAAAGAGAGGCTCTTCCATAGTGGAGTATGGGGGAGCAAATTCCAAGTCTTCACCAAGCTAGCGCAATTAAGAAAGGTGTTCCATCTTGAGGTGTAGAAGATCATCATCATCAACATCAGGTGTAATATACACAAGGAAATTGTTTGATCTTGATAGGGTTTCTTTCTTACCGGTCTCGTGGTGTTAGTTGGGGAGACCGGTTTATAAGATAGATAACCGTACTATCAAGAGGGGCTCTCGAGTAAGTAACTTGATCATATCCCTCGGTGAGAGCTCAAACCTTTGCATACTTGGCATCATCTTTATTGGTTCTTATTTGGGTCTTACTCATGTGAGTATTTAGATCTTGTGTTAATCTCCATGACAAGCTCAAGTTCATCGAAAACGAATTTCATATGCTTTCTCTATTGCGTTTTCGATGTTGGAGGTTTTATCGTTTCGTCTTTTTGGGAGAGGTCAAACCTTTCGTCATTTGGTTCTATCCTACCTTTCTGGACTATGATATTTATATGTATGATCTTGTAGATCTCATTGTCCTCTTTAAAACGATCCCAAGATCATTAAAAATGGAGTCCGGATGCAAAAGTTATGATTGTTTCAGTTTCGCTGTTTCTACCAGTTTTCAGGGGGGCGGATTATCCGGCTACGGGGGCGGATTATCCGGCCCAATTTTTGGAAAACGGCTAAGGACTTTGAGGCGTGGCTCCCAGTAACAGGGGCGGATTATCCAGGCCTCCGGGAGCGGATTATCCGGCCCAAATATCCGCCCTCTATACTGAGGGTCGCGCCGCGAAGTCCTTAGCCATATTTTGGCCCGGAGAACCCGGAACATCCGGGGGAGGGGCGGATTATCCGGCCTGGGAGGTCCCAAACAGTTATATTTCGTTGGGGAGGGGTATAAATAGACCCCTTCTTCCTCCTTAGGCCGGCGGCTTGCATTCTCTCTCTCCTCCATTGTTTTGACCTTCAAGAGCTTGCAAATTCTCTCAATCCCTCCCATATTTCTTGAATCTTTTTGGGGGATTTGAAAGGGGTGGTCTAGATCTACAACTCCACCAATCCATCTCTCCTCTATGTGAGAGGAACATATTGGGATCTAGATCTTCGGGTTTCTTTTGTGGATTTCCTCTTGTGTTCTTCCTCTCTTATTCTTCCACTAGCTTTTGTAGCTTTGGTGGGATTTGGGAAAGAAGGACTTGAGCACTTCTTGTGTTCTTGCCATTGCATTCGGTGCATAGGTTTGAGTTCTCGGTGAGGATTTGATTGGGTGAAAGGTGAGAAGCTTTTTACTCTTGGGTTCTTGGAACCCTAGACGGTTTAGTTGTTTTGCAGGTTTGTGGATTACTTGGGGCCTCCAATTAAGTTGTGGAGCTTTCCCCGAGCTTGTTTGTTGGGAGCCTCCAATTGAGTTGTGGAGAAGTGCCCCAATCTTTGTGAGAGGTTACGGATTGCCACCGACAATTGCACCGATAGTGAAGAAGTGTACCGGGCCTCTTGTGGCGTGGTTCACAGGAGAATAGGGTGAGGCCTTTTGTGGCGTGGTGGTCCTAGTACCGCCCACCCCTCCAACGAGACGTACTCCCTTTATGGGAGGAACTCGGTAATAAATCATCGTCTCCGTGTGCCTCGGTTATCTCTATAGCCGAGCTATTACTTATGCACTTCATTTTGTGATAGCCTTCGTGCTTGAAGTCTTATATCTAGCTATCACATAGTTTCTTGTATTGCTTAGCATAAGTTGTTGGTGCACATAGGTGAACCGTAGTTTATATAAGATTTGTGCTTGACAAAGTAAACGCTAGTTTTACTCCGCCTTTGTTAAGCCCACATCATAAAAGTTTTAAACCGCCTATTCACACCCCCCCTCTAGGCAGCATCTGTATCCTTTTCAATTTGTATTAGAGCCTGGTCTCTCTTTTTGGGCTTCACCGCCTTGATAGTAAATATGTCGTCTAGGGGATTAGTGCACGATGACATTTTCATATTCGATGGCACATGTTATGAGATTTGGAAAATTTGTATGCTTAATCATTTTTGGGCCATTGACCCAAATTTGGAGCGAATCGTAGATATAGGTTTTTCTCCTCCAATGGATTTCCTTAATCTATCTTGTGAGGATGAGAAAAACTTATATCTCGATGCTCAAGCTTCTAATGTGCTTGTTAATGCTTTGCGCCATGTAGTTACTTCTTTAGTCATACCTTTTTGGAGCGCTCATGAGTTATGGACAAAACTTCAAGATAAATATGTTGTGTCCAATATTTTTGAGGATGATTGTGTTGCTTCCACTTCCGGTCGAGATGAGTTCTCATCTTCTACCACTTCACCAACATGTGATTTTTCACAAGGTAATGATATGGTAAGTGGTGATAGAAATTGCAATATGGATAATGTTCTTACTATTTGTAATCCCTCCTCTCTATCTAGTTGCAATGATCTATATTTGGACTTTAACACTTCTAGCACTACAAACTCCTTACATGCTTGTGTTGATAGTCCTTGCATATCATGTGTAAGTTGTTTGAGTAAATCTCATGATGATATGCTTTATATTCCTTGTTGCCATGATATAAATGCTTTTATTTCCTCTAGTTTTTATGTTTCTAACAATGTAGAGGAAACTGAAGATTCTACGGGTCAAGACAACATCTTGAACGAAGCCTCAAGTAATTCTTCATTATCATCATCTCACGGTTCCCATCGATGCCTTATGGCTAGGGATTCAAAGGTATCTCCTACTTTGGAACCCAATACCTCTTGTGATGATGAGGATGAGTATAATGAGGAAGAAGAGATTGATGTTGATTTGTTACACGAAAAGGGTGAGATTGTTTATCATGATCTTGTTAAGAATAATATTGCTTGCTCTAACTTTGTTGAAATCTTGGGTTTTGCTATTGAGATCAAAGAACGTATTGATAAGTTAGAAGCTCAAGTTGAGGAGCATGAGAAAACAATTGACAAAATAAGTAGCCTTGAGTGTGGGTATGCTAATGATATTGCAAATCTAAGTGAAGCTCTTGAAGAAGCACAAGCAACCAAAGAATCTCTTGAGGAGACATTTACTCTAGAAGTGTCTAAAGTAAAGGAAACCCGTGATAAAGCTCTTGAGGTGGCAATTGATCTCAAAAGAAAATATAATGAGATTTCCAAGTTGTCTTCTACTATTTCTCATTATAATGATGCTTGTGCTACTAACTCTACTTCTTTTTAAGCATCTATTTTGAAGGAGAATGTTGAGCTAAAGGCTCAACTTGCTTTGCTAACTAGCAATTATGGGAAATTGGAAGAAAGTCATGTTATGCTATCAAGCTCTCATGGGGATCTTCTAGCCTCCCATGATAGGCTAAAGTTAGCTCATGAGGCTATTGTGTCAAAGGTAACATCTAATGAGCCTCATGTGGACATTAGCACCACATCCACTACAAATGTCATACTCCCATGTGCTAGTCCACGTAATTCATCATCTCATATTATTGCTACATCTTGTAATGAATTACATTCCTTGCCTTGTTGCTCTAACAATGAAGCTTCTACTTCCTCTAGTATTTGTGTTTATACTAACCATGTAGAGGAAATCAAAGAGCTCAAGGCCCAAGTGTCATATTTGAAGAGGGGCTTGAAAAAGGGTCAGGAAGGGAGGGCCACACTCAACAAGACCTTGAGTGTGCAAAAATTTCCCAATGACAAGAGTGGGCTTGGATTCAAATCCAATATCAAGAACAAGTCCACTAACAATAATAAGTTTAAGAGATACAAGAAGAAGGGCCAAGAACATGTCAAGAATTTGGCCAAGATTGTTTGCTTCAAGTGCAAAATTGAAGGGCACCATGTTAGATCTTGCTCATTGAAGAATAAGACTCTCAGTGAGAAGCAAAAAGGGAAGAGGCCTCAAGTTCAAGGTCATGGTGTACCTCAAGTTGAAGAAAGGCCACTTCGCAAAAAGAATCAAGATAATACTCCCATGGTGGATAAATCAAGTGTGAAGAAATGGAAGAAAAGAACTTGCTACATATGTCGTGAGAAAGGTCACCTCTCTTCTTCATGCACTATTGGTAACTCCTCATCCAACCCTATTATTATTTATGATGTTTATTCTCTTCGTAAGGATGAGGTTGGAAATGTGTTTGCCAAATATGTTGGTGCCCAATGTGGTGGCAAGAAAAGAACCATTTGGGTTGCCAAGCCTATTGTGACTAACTTCTTAGGACCCAACTTGGTTGGGGACCAACAAGCTAAAACTTGATCCATAGGTGTTGGTGGAGGGCATTGGAGACTTGGCTAAATCATGAAGAATTAAGGGAACTTCATCAATTATATTGTATCAAGCCAAGTGATTTATATTATCTTATCTCTATAACATATCCACTGTTCCTCTTTGCGGTAACATGTTCTCAACTCATTTACATTTAAAGTTACTCGCCCCTTGTGCATGTGTTTGTTTGTACCTTGCATGTGTTTTTATATGTTGTGCATAACCACTTACTTATCTTGAGTTATCAAGTTTATTTGTGTATGTTGGCTTGCACACCATGTACTTGTTTTTTTGTGTGTTGAGCCTTTATTGAATTCTACATGTTATCTCATTTTTGGATATTTCTTTGACTTGAAATCATTTAGTGCTCTATTTGATGTAGGTAGAGATGATGATCCCATGTGGGTGCATTGTGTATTCAAATGAAAAAACTTAAATAATGCACTAATCATGGGGGAGTTTTCCTATATTGTGTAGAACACTCCTTTTATGCTTCTTCACAACATGTTTTGCCCCATATCGCTTTTATGTCTTTGGAAGATAAATATTCCTTTGGTACTTTGTGTCATCTTGAAAAGTGTTGAGTGTTTGGTGTGGGTTCTTTTAAAATTTCTCCTTTTGGGAGTTGTCTTTATCTCATTCCTTTCTAACTTTTTTGACATTTTAGAATGAGATAAATCCTTGAGCATTTATGTTTTTGTCTATCTCTTTCTCTTTGTTTTTTTTTGCCTAGTTCATTTGTTGAACATGTGGTATTTCATGAGTTGATTTGGTTATTTGATATAATTTGAACAACCTTTTATCGTGTCACACTTTGGTGTTTCTTCTTGGTTTACTTGGTATTTTGTTCAAATTGTATCTCCTTTGGTTCTTGAAAGTAGTGTGCATGCATATTTAATAAATCTATATATTATGGCGTGCTTGCTTTACTTGATCCAATATATAGGGGAAACTCCACAAAATCCTAATTGGCTAAGATGTGCATGAAATTCAATTCATATCAATATGCACATATTTATGTGGAGTCTCTCCTATGTATTGTAGTTGCTCTAACTACTTTGGACCCAATAAGTTTGGGGAACATATTGTACTTGAATTTTGTTTTAGGTACCTTCGAGGTGCATTGGATTCTTGTCTCTTTCATAAGGAATAAGTGACGACTCAATGATAATTAGAGACAAGCAAGGATGATCAAGAAACTCCTATCTACTTCATCATAACAATGATATCTCAGTAACAAGTATCTCTTACTCATGCGTACATATCGTCTTCCAACCTATGGTAGGTTGCATATTGGCATGATTTTTTTGTATTTGTAGTTGTTGTGGTTCTTTCTTTGGCCTTAAAGAACGCTCTCTATTGCATATGTGAGTAAGTTGAGATGAGTGCATATAATTAGGACTATACAAAATCATGCTCATGATTCACCAATCCTAAATATGTCAAACTAGCAATTATATTGCCTATTGTTTCCTCAAAGTACTCTCATGTGCAATATTGATGAATTTGCAAAGTTGATTCTTTCTTTGTGATACTTGTTTCCTCATGCAATACATTCCAACTATCTCTACTTCCCTTAGTGGTAGTTGTCATGTATTTGATATGTTTGTGGTTAAAGTTCATGAATATACAATAAGATAAAATTGAGCCTTTTGGCCATGCTATGAAGCAAAGATCTTAGTGGTGTATTGTCATGACTTCATTTTGGATATCTTGCTCTATTTATTTTAGTATCTATTTTGTGTGTACATGTTTCTTTGTGGATCAATATCTTTGTGAGATTGTCTACTTAGAAACGTATACACATGAGAGATGTTACTTCTCCATTTTTGACATCTTCTTTGTTTCGTGTGTGTTGTATGGTCATACTAAGCAATATCATTCATTGAAGACTATGTTGATGCTCAATGATCGTCCTTGCATTAGTCTTATACTATGCTTTGTCATGCCTCTCACACATCCTTGTGGTTGAGCCTGCTATTATGTTGTCTCTTACTCATTGCTCAACCATTTGTTTATTGCAAGTTTTATGCCTTGGTATATGCTCTTTCGTACATAGTTAGGTTTTAAATAATATCGAGGGAGTGAGGATGCCATGTTTGTCCATATTGTATTCAAATGCAATTTTTTTGCACAAACCTTGGGAAGCCTCCTCATATTATATAGAACACTCTCTTTTCAATCTTATCATAATATCAATCTTTCCTTTGGTATGTTCTTTTTGTCAAGTGGTTCTTTGGATCGTTTGATTGCTTGCTTCATTTGTTGATGCTTCTTCACCTTGTTAAATTTTTATTGCAATCTTTTGATCCTCAATATTGTTTAACCTCCTCCTAAGTATTCGTCATTGGATACGTGCATTTTATTCCACTCACACTATGAGAAATGTACACATTTTGGAGGAATTATCACTCTATTGGCCGTGTAGAGCTCTTCACCCATTTTGGCAATCGATGCCAATGGGGGAGAAGTTTTGGAGGGTTTAAGGGAAGTTGGTTTCATGCTTTGAGTTTGTTCTTATGCATTTGCGTCTCATGCTCTTGCATGTTTGTTGTTGCTTTGCATGTTGAATATATAGATATAAACCCTCTCAAAGGGATTGTCATCAATTACCAAAATGGGGGAGATTGAAAGAACATGTGTGCCCCATGTGTGGTTTTGGCAATTAATGACAATATTTATGGACTTATGTTTGCATTGAGTTCTACTTGTAGGATTTGTCCATAGGCAACGCTTGAACCATATGGTGGCTTCAAGGTTGGAAGAAGAAGAAAGTGAAGAAGATCAAGTGTTGATCAAGGTTTCAAGGAATGATCCGGAGATTGGTCAAGTAGAAGTTGAGCCTATGGCAAGTGTGTCTTGAATAATAAGATGATCTCAAGTGTAGCTTTCCATCCTTATGGTGATCATGGATATGTCAATATATGCCTAAAAGAGAGGCTCTTCCATAGTGGAGTATGGGGGAGCAAATTCCAAGTCTTCACCAAGCTAGCGCAACCAAGAAAGGTGTTCCATCTTGAGGTGTAGAAGATCGTCATCATCAACATCAGGTGGAATATACACAAGGCAATTGTTTGATCTTGATAGGGTTTCTTTCTTACCAGTCTCGTGGTGTTAGTTGGGGACACCGGTTTATAGGATAGATAACTGTACTATCAAGAGGGGCCCTCGAGTAAGTAACTTGATCATATCCCTTGGTGAGAGCTCAAATCTTTGCATACCTGGCATCATCTTTCTTGGTTCTTATTTGGGTCTTACTCATGTGAGTATTTAGATCTTGTGTTAATCTCCATGACAAGCTCAAGTTCATCGAAAACGAATTTCATATGCTTTCTCTATTGCGTTTTTGATGTTGGAGGTTTTATCAGTTCGTCTTTTTGGGAGAGGTCAAACCTTTCGTCATTTGGTTCTATCCTACCTTTCTGGACTATGATATTTCTATGTATGATCTTGTAGATCTCACTGTCCTCTTTAAAACGATCCCAAGATCATTAAAAACGGAGTCCGGATGCAAAAGTTATGATTGTTTCAGTTTCGCTGTTTCTACCAGTTTTCAGGGGGGCGGATTATCAGGCCCAATTTTTGGAAAACGGCTAAGGACTTTGAGGCGTGGCTCCCGGTAACAGGGGCGGATTATCTGGGCCTCCGGGGGCGGATTATCCGGCCCAAATATCCGCCCCTATACTGAGGGTCGCGCCGCGAAGTCATTAGCCATATTTTGGTCCGGGGAACCCGGAATATCCGGAGGAGGGCGGATTATCCAGCCTGGGAGGTCCCAAACGGTTAGATTTCATTGGTGAGGGGTATAAATAGACCCCTTCTTCCTCCTTAGTCCGGCGGCTTGCATTCTCTCTCTGCTCCATTGTTTTGACCTTCAAGAGCTTGCAAATTCTCTCAATCCCTCCCATATTTCTTGAATCTTTTTGGGGGGATTTGAAAGGGGTGGTCTAGATCTAAAACTCCACCAATCCATCTCTCCTCTATGTGAGAGGAACATATTGGGATCTAGATCTTCGGGTTTCTTTTGTGGATTTCCTCTTGTGTTCTTCCTCTCTTATTCTTCCACTAGCTTTTGTAGCTTTGGTGGGATTTGGGAAAGAAGGACTTGAGCACTTCTTGTGTTCTTACCATTGCATTTGGTGCATAGGTTTGAGTTCTCGGTGAGAATTTGATTGGGTGAAAGGTGAGAAGCTTTTTACTCTTCGGTTCTTGGAACCCTAGACGGTTTAGTTGTTTTGCAGGTTTGTGGATTACTTGGGGCCTCCAATTAAGTTGTGGAGCTTTTCCCGAGCTTGTTTGTTGCGAGCCTCCAGTTGAGTTGCGGAGAAGTGCCCCAATCTTTGTGAGAGGTTACGGATTGCCACCGACAAGTGCACCGATAGTGAAGAAGTGAATCGGGCCTCTTGTGGCGAGGTTCACAGGAGAATAAGGTGAGGCCTTTTGTGGCGTGGTGGTCCTAGTACCGCCCACCCCTCCAACAAGACGTACTCCCTTTATGGGAGGAACTCGGTAATAAATCATCGTCTCCGCGTGCCTCGGTTATCTCTATACCCGAGCTATTACTTATACACTTCATTTTGTGATAGCCTTCGTGCTTGAAGTCTTCTTTCTAGCTATCACATAGTTGCTTGTATTGCTTAGCATAAGTTGTTGGTGCACATAGGTGAACCGTAGTTTATATAAGATTTGTGCTTGACAAAGTAAACGCTAGTTTTATTCCGCCTTTGTTAAGCCCATATCGTAAAAGTTTTAAACCGCCTATTCACCCCCCCCCCCCCCTCTAGGCGGCATCTGTATCCTTTTCACCAAGGAAGCCACAATACACCATATACAAGATCTAGATCTCATCTACCGCCTCCACGGCGGCACCCTGCTATCGTGCTGCCTCCATAGCCTCTATAGCTCCACCAAGATCTAGATCTCCATCAACACCATCAAGCCATCCAAGCAAGAAGAGGAGGAGAAGGATGACCCCACCATCACCACGCCGACGCCACCATCACCGCACTGTCATCACCATCTCCATCGCCGCTACTCCTTCATCCTTCCCCATCATGATCTCCATGATGGGTTGTAACATGGCTTGAAACCCGTTTTATTAATGTTATGATGATTTGAGTAATTTAAGTGTGGTGTGTTCTTGTTAATTAATATGTTTGTGCTTTCTCTTTACATTGTTCTATTCATGATATTATTCTAGTGATTGGAGACGTCCAATCTATTGTTGAGGAATTTACTAGGGATTCATGGAGTGTCACAAAACTTATCATTAGTATCTACTCATCCATGGGCCTGACAAGTCTGTGGGTAGAACTAATAGGCTATTTGCTATAAGTGATTTGCAGACGAAATAGCAGCTTAGGATGCACCGCCCATTAAGATTTAATTTCCTCAAGATCACTCATGATATAGATAGGTATAGTGTTGCGAATTGCTTGACCCCAAAGTGACATACGGGATATTTTGTGACTAGCACACTTGCTTAGGAGTATGGTTGTCCATAGAACTTAATGTCTTTGCTCTGGTTTACCTTGATTGGTCTTGTTACCTTAATACACTTTTCTCTTACGAGATGACCCATGTCCGAAGAGGGTGTGGACAATTGAGTTGTCTAGTTGCCACTTACCAACGGTGGGAGACAACGGTACATGAGGGACCGCCACAATTATAGTTAACAGCTATTCCATAAACATTTATCATGCACACCGGTATACACTAAATTACTTGAGGAATCATAACATTAATATTTCATCTCATTGCATTCACCTATTTTTAGTTTTACTTTTGTTATAGTTTTCTTTCAGTTCTAGTAGTGGTTACTACAAAACATCTTAAATTCATTTATCCTAGCAACTTATAGAATAGGCTATTTCCAAACAACGGTTTGGGTGCGAACGTGGTCGCATTGACAACGCGGCTATGTGGGTCGTGTTTGCCAAGCTACCATCGAGACAAACTCTTTAAATATTTGCTGATGCAACTACTACAATAACCCTGTTTTGGTGCAAACCCCAACACATCAGATTGCAAGAGACAAACCGTGTCCCTCAGGTTTGGTGAAGAGAAAATGGATTTTCATTTCTCCAAATTTGACCATAAGCCAACTATTGAAGACCTAGATGATGATGAGTACGAACGTGAGGAAGAAGGTAATATCGTTAATTTAGCCTCAATAGTCATTGAGACTCCTGATGATGATTTAGCAAGAAGTTTAGTCAATAATAATAATATCCTCCAGGACATAGAACAAACTGAAATGGATGATTATCTTGACTCCACACCTTAGGTGGATGCCGAGATCAATCAAAAATATGAAGAACCCATAAGGAAGGGAGATGAGGCTCCTCCCCCTCCCATCCTTAAATTTTTACCAAAGGAACTAAAATATAGGTTTCTTGATGAGAGTAATAAGTTTCCTATTATTATAAGTTCTAACCTTGCAGAAAAGAGGAGGATAATTTAACGAGCTTCTCCATATGCATCGAAATTCTCTTGGGTATTCAATGAGTGACTTGAAGGGGATTAGTCCTTCGATAGCCACCAATAGAATATTCACAGAAGAAGGAGCTCAGTCGGTCGCAGATTTCAGCGATGACTTCAACCTCACATGAAAGAGGACGTAAGAAAAGAAATAATATGTTTGCTAGATGCAGACGGCATCTTTCATGTAAAAGAGAGGGAATGGGTAAGCCGTGTTCATTGTGTTCCTAAGAAGGGTGGATTTACGATTATCAAAAATGAACATAATAAAACGGTACCTATTAGAACTGTTGTTGGCCACTGGATGTGCATTGACTATAGAAAACTTAACAAGGAAACTAGGAAGGATCATTATCCTTTACCGTTTATAGATCAAACTTTATAAAGGCTTGCTATGCATTCTCATTTTTGTTACTTAGACGACTATTCTGGTTTTTCCCAAATTGTTGTTCACCCTGATGACCAACTTAAGACTACTTTTATTTGTTCCTATAGCCTTTATGCTTATCTATGTATGCCTTTTTGTCTCTGCAATACTTCTGCCACCTTTCAAAGATGTGTGACTCCTATATTTGCTGATTATGTTGAAAGTATTATGCAAGTATTCATAGATGACTTCTCTATTTATGTAACTTCCTTTAATCATTGTCTCCATAATCTTCATAAAGTTTTGCAGAGATGTGAAGACACTAACTTAGTCTTGAACTGGGAAAAATGTCATTTTATGGTTCAAGAAGGCAGAGTGTTTGGTCACAAAGTCTCAGGTAAGGGTATAGAAGTTGATAAAGCAAAAATTGAAGCAATATAAAGGTTACCCCTCCTCGAGACATAAAAGGTATAAGTAGTTTCCTAGGCCATACTAGATTTTATAGAAGGTTCATTAAGAATTTTCAAAACTGCTAAACCTTTAATTAACCTTCTTCAAAAGGATGTTCATTTTAATTTTGATGAAAAGTGTCTCGCTTCTTTCAACATACTAAAACGAGCTCTCCTTGAAGATCCCATTATAAAACCACCTAATTGGAAGAAAACTATTGAGATATTTTGTGAGGCTAGTCATAAAGCTATAGGAGCAATTATTTGTCAGTATGATGGTGATGATCTTAATATAATTCATCATGCTAGTCCCACCTGAAACTGGGCCCAAAAGAATTACCCTATGACAAAAAAAGAATTTTTCGCTGTGGTTTTCTCCTATGACAAGTTTAGATCTTATATCATTGACTCTAAAGTAAGAGTACACACTGATCGTGTTGGCTTAAAGGAAATCCTAGAAAGGACTAACGTTAAGCCAAGGATGATCGGTTGGACTCTACTTTTGCAAGAATTTGGTTTACAGATTCTACAAAGAAAGGAAGAGATAGAGGAAACATCCATGGACACTCAAGAAATTGCTCATCCTAAAGAGGTGTCATCCTTTTACATATCTGTGGGAACCACACTGCCAAAATGGAAGTTCTCAATTTCTTCCTGCAATGGCTTTGGTGATTTTATGCAACCAACTCTGTTCAAAGATAAAAAGAAAAAGGTGACCCAGGAAGAAGAAGGTACCCAAATGAACTCATGTTCTCTCGATTATCGAAGCATATGAAATCCCAAACACATCTTTGTTCTGGATGATTTTTTGCTGTTTTTTTGCATATCTGTATTCCCTTCGTTTTTCTGAGTTTATTTCCTTTGTTACGAGGTCGGTACGGGCAGGTTGTACAGCCGGATCCGCATGTACCGCTGGTGTTAAGCCCGCTGTTGCATTCGTTTCGTTTTGCATAAATGGTACGACCGCGTAGTACGGCGTAGTTCCCCCGTACTGTTGGTCGTTATTAGTTATGTGCCTTTTCATCCGTTCTTTGTCCATTTCGTTGTTCGAAAAAAATTGAAGTTGTAAAGTTAATACAGACAGGCAGTACGAGCGGAACCTTCCCGTACCACTAAGTCGGTTGACTATTTACTGACTTTTACACGTCGTATTTTTTCAAACGACTCGGTACAGGTGCACCGTACAGGTGCCCGCCCGTACCAGTTGGTCATTACGATCGTGATTTCCCTCTTTTGCACTTATTTGTTTCCATAATTGTGGGGATTCTTTTCTTGGGAGACCATTTTCCTTCCAGTACGAATTTCTCCCTACTTCTGACTCTTAATAAGCCTCTCTAGAGTTCTTCCTCCCTCTTATATCGACAGATCCAATCTATTTGATGCGCTACACAGTTCAAGTCAAAGGCAAGCCTCTAAACCTGATAGCTCCTATATGGGATAGTTTCCAGATCTCCTCCATTGAAGCCGATGACCGTGAAGCTCAAGGCTTGAGCCCTAAGAACAAGCGGTACACTGATGGCTCAAGTCTCATGGCTCCGATGATGAAGAGTATGAGACCTTCATGGAGAAAACAAAGAGAGGGTGGTAGCAGCCAAATTACTTGGCTATAGTGAAGCCCAAAGAGTAAGAGGAAGCCAAAAATCTCATGGAAAAGGCTGCACGGAGTCACTGAAGTTCATCACCATCAACTATTACTCTCCCAAGCATAAGAATTCTAACCATACCGATGCTGGAACTTACGGGGAGACCACGGAGCACACTTCAACAATGAAGAAGATCACTGATGTCTCAAAATATATCGAGCTCGTTGGGGAACCCCAAGAGGAAGGTATGATGAGCACAACAGCAATTTTTACCTCAGTTATGAAACCAAGGTTATCGAACCAGTAGGAGCAAGGAAACACCTCCAAGGTGTTGTTTCCAACTTGGAATCCTGCACAACACAACCACAGAACTTTGCCCCCAACTTACAGTGAGGTTGTCAATCTCACCGATTTTGCTGAAAAGAAAGGATTAAACGTATTTTGTGGAAGATAGTAATTGCTTGCAGAAAGTAAATAGTAAACAGTAAATAGTAGATGGTTTATCAATGGTAAAATAATGGACCGGGGTCCATAGTTTACTAGAGGTGATGCTCCTTAAGATAGATGACATGTTGGGTGAACAAATTATAGCGGGCGATTGACAGACACCAAGAAAGCATACATGCATATACTAATCATCTTGACTCCTACGAGATTTGATTGGGCATTACAATATTATACATAGACCATAATCCAACTGCATCTATGACTAATAATCCACCTTCAGGTTATCATCTGAACCCCCTTGCATTAAGCAAAGTGTGTAAAGTAAACAATACGATTGTCCCATGGACAAACGATTGTTGTTTTCTCCCTAGTAGCAACAACACATCTAGTACCTTAGAGATTCCTGTCACTTCCCCATATTACTAGAGGCATGAACCCACTATCGAGCATAAATACTCCCTCATGGAGTTGCTAGCATCTACTTGGACAAGATAGCTACAAACAACGAAAAGCATGTAAGATCACAAATAACATAGACATGATAGAATCAATAATCAATATGAAATAGCATCTCAGTATCCATTGGATCCCCATAAACACAACATGTAAGATTACAAATAGATAATCTTGATCATCAACGGAGCTCACAAGATCTAAACATGATAGCACAAAGGAGGAGAACCGACCATATAGCTACTACATGGACCCGTAGTCCAGGAATGAACTACTCACGCATCACACTGGAGGCATTCATGGTGATGAAGAAGGCCTCTAGGGTGATCTCTCCCCTCCGGCAGGGTGTCGGGAAGAGCTTCAGATCCCTCCCGATCTAGGGATGGAGATGGCGGCGGCTACAGACTCTTTCGTGGAATTTTGATACTGTACTTAGGGTTTTCGTCCTAGGAGGCTTTTATAGGCGGAAGGGCAAGGTCGGTGGAGTACAAGGGGGCCCACACCAGGTGGCGGTGCGCCTAGGGCTGGCCGCGCCACCCTAGGGTGTGGCCGCCCTGGTTCCCCTCTTCGTTTCCCCTTCGGACTCTGTATTGCTTCGGGTAAATATTGACTTTGGCTTTTGTTCGGTCCAATTCCGAGAATATTTCCTTACTAGCTTTTCTGAAACCAAAAACAGCAGAAAACAAGCAACTAGCACTGTGGCATCTTGTTAATAGGTTAGTTCCAGAAAATGTGTAAAAATACTCCAAAGTGTGGACAAAACATAAGAAAGTAGATATATAACAAGCATGGAACATCAAAAATTATAGATACGTTCACAACGTATCAACATCCCCAAGCTTAACTCCTGCTCATCCTCGAGTAGGTAAGTGATAAAAAAGAATAATTTTTTAGGTGACATCCACCATCATAATCTTGATCAAGGTATTTGTAAAACATTGATAGCTGGGATCATAGTACTTTACCATAGCATGAAAGATATAGTTCTAACAATAAGACATAGCAACTATGTTATAACATGAAAAGTTACAAACAAAAGATTCATGAATAACAATGCTTTGAAAGATGTTTGTTTGTTTCACATATAGAAAACATAATGAGAATGGTATTTAGCTTGTCCCTCATAGTGTAGAAAAACATAAATGCATAGGACACCTGCAAAGTTCATAAGGGTGACTACATACAAATAGTTTAAGAACAAGCAATATCAAAGTTATGAATCAATCAACAAGTTTTGGGACAATGCACATTAAACTAAGAATGGCCAATATTCTCTCTCAATAGGTGCATAAAGATAGAAGATGGAGACTCAACATAAAAAGTAAAAGAAAGGCCATTCATAGAAGGAAGCAGGGATTCAAGTCTCCTAAAGAGCTTCCAAAAATTACGGTACTTATTAGCTTTCAGCTCTCATTGCCCCTATCGTAAGCATCTTTAGATGGTTAAGGTTAAAGTGAACAAATATGAGGATATGCTTGACAAGTTATAAGCTGAAAATCTCATGCCCCTTACTTACGAGTATCGTTCCCCATACTACTCAAATTTGGTCACAGGTAAGTTCTTATTATTGTAAGTACATGTATATCATAGAGAACCGCCAACGGGGTACCCCTTGCCCGATGATACGGAAGATTCCCCATATCAAAATGACAAGGCAAGCAGACAATAAGCATCTCAGCAATCCTTTTATTTCCTATTTGCATAGGCCTCTTTTTCTTTCTTTTTTCTTTCTTTCTCTTTTTTTCTTTCCTATTTGCATAGGTTTTTTATAGAGGATGCTTCATAGATTGCTCACTATGGTTACATTGCAGGTTTCCACAGTGATTAGGCATGGCTTAGACCAGCCACCCAGGCGTTTCTCTAACACATATACAAACTCCATGAGCCTTACAAGTTACCCTTTCATTTCACACCGCCGGGATCCATAAGCAAAAGAACATGATATCAACTGAATAAAGTGCAATGTTGAAAGTGTTCCCCGTGATAACATGGTTCTGCTAATTCAAAACTTACAAAATGCAAGCATATACGCAACATAGATGGGCATAATGGTTCAAATTTATTAAGTGCAAGAAAAGTAAAGTGTGCCATCAAGTTTGTGAGAGCTTTAATCACTAATTTTCACATAACAAGTTTCATTTGGAAGGTAGATAAAAACATGAATATACTTGGAATAGAAAATGCTAATAGGTAGGTATGGTGGACTCTTTGGAATAACTTAGTTTTATTTGGAGTTGGATGCATGAGTGGAACTCATACTTGGTATGGAGGCTAGCAAAAGACTAGAAGCGACCAAATAAGAGAGCAATAATGGCCATAATCATGCAAAGCGACAAAACATTGTTAATTAAAGCATAAAGTGACATTACAAGTCGAAAACTAAATGATCATAGAGGCTATGGTGACTTGGTATAGTCTTAACATGGTGTGAGCATGCGCCAAGTCAACCCAAATAAAGTGTCAAAGGAGAATGCCACAATATTATGCTTTTATATGCTAAAACAATGCATGATTCTTTCAAGGCACATTAAGCAATCTTCAATTTTTTGTAACAAGTCATGCTACAGCAATAATCACTAAGCATAGAGTCAAAACAATATCAAGCATGACATGACAAAGCCTAGGCCATAGTCAAAAACAAGCTCCTTTTATACCACTTATAAGCATGAACTTTCCTACTCTTTTCCAATCCAAATCAACCTATTTGAAACTATGTATGAATGCGGGGGTCCAACCAACTTTTTAAGCAAACAAAAACTAAAAACAAAAATGAAGACGCTCCAAGAACAACACAATTGTGCATGAAACAATAAAAATGAAGTGTTTGGAAGAAACCTGCAATTTTTATTGATGAAGAAGGGGATGCTTTGGGCATCCCCAAGCTTTGACGCTTGTACTTCTTGAATATTTCTTGAGGTGACACGTGTGGCATCCCCAAGCTTGAGATTTTATCCATACTTCATCTTATCACATTACTCTTCCCTACACTTTAAAATTTCCTTCATACAAAACTTCACACAATCTTCATTAGCAACATTAGTGCACTCAAGATAATAAGTCTTTTGGTTCAGTTTCAACACAAGTAAAACTTCCATTAAAACACAAGCTACTGTAGCACTTCCTTTAAAAAGTTCAAGTGATCAAAGAGAACTCAAAGAGAAAAGATTAAGAGGCAAATACAAATAATGGCAGAAATCTGTCTAAACAGACCAGCATGTAAAAACCAATTTTTTTGAAGACCTTCTGTTGCTCAAATCAAAAAGTGTTGAACTAACAAAAGTTAGATAACAACCTGGTGCAGAATAACAAACAATTACAGCTCAAATAGACGTACAGAGATTTTTCTGGAATTTTTACAGCGAAGCACAAAAATCTGTTTCGGGACAACAACTTTCCCAAATCTTACTTCTCTCTCATTAGAGGTTACTCTTGGCACAAAAACCACACAAAAATGATAAGGAGAGGTTATTCCTGAAGCAATAACTTCCAAGACTCAACAAAAGACTCCTAAAGAAATTTGGGTTATCTCCCAATAAGTGCTTTTCTTTAACGCCTTTGAGCTAGGCATAAGAGGCAAGAAAAGAATCAAGTATTCTCAAATGAAGAAGCATTAAAACCAAATTTCTTGCCCTTACCTCTCTTACTTTTATTCTTGAACGTATGATTGTTTGGTGGAGAAGCAAAGTGCATGATGCCCTTTTCCACATCTATTATTGCTCCAAGCAGTTTAAGTAGGGATCTTCCAAGTGTAATTTGTCCTTTTCCTACACATTCAATAACAAGATAATCAGTTGACACCACTTTCCCTAGAATCTTTGTAAACACTCCTTCAGCTATTCCAATGGGTAATATTGTGGTATTATTGTCAAGAGATATTTCTTCTCCCCCTTCAGAAAGTCCCCAAAGATTCAAAAATTCATAGATATCTTTAGGCATAAGACAGAATTCAGACATGATATCACAACGAGCATAAAAAGTTTCATTATTTATAACAACTTTTACTGTAGGAAGCCATTTTGAAGATTCAGAATTTATTGGAACATATTCATGATGCTCTCTAAGCATGTTATAACATTCTTTTAAACTAGACGTGTCGGTCTCAAGAGTGTTCAATCTAGCCATAATGTTTATAATGGAGGAATCAGATTTGCTAGGCAAGTCATATGTTGCAACCAACTTTTTTATGGAATTAACAGCTTCACCCTCATTGCATTGGAGGAAATCTCCTACTGCAGCATCCAAAGCATATCTATAGCAAAGGGCAGTTCCAAAGTAAAAACTACTAAGAAACAAGCTTAGAGTCATTTTAGGTTCAGTTTTTGCATGTAAATCAGAGATTATAGACCAAGCTTCTTTGAAACTCTCTTCAATTCCTTGTTTGAAAGTAAAAATCATTTCCACAGGTGACATAGCGAATGGACCAATGCTAGACATAATAGCAACTTAAGATAGAAATTAAATTTTTTGTGTGTTTTTGATATAAAGAAGCAAACTAGTATAACTAATTTTTTTTGTGTTTTTGATAAAAGAAACAAGCAAACAAAGTAGAAATAAACTAAGAAAAACAAAAAAAAAGTAAGGATATTGGTTATGAGGGACTCCCCTTGTGAAGATGTCCTTGACTCCCCGCCAACGGCGCCAGAAAAAAGGCCTGATGGCTCAAAATATATCGAGCTCGTTGGGGAACCCCAAGAGGAAGGTATGATGAGCACAACGAGTTTACCCTCAGTTATGAAATCAAGGTTATCGAACCAGTAGGAGCAAGGAAACACCTTCAAGGTGTTGTTTCCAACTTGGAATCCTGCACAACAGAACCACAGAACTTTGCCCCCAACTTACAGTGAGGTTGTCAATCTCACCGGTTTTGCTGAAAAGAAAGGATTAAACGTATTTTGTGGAAGATAGTAATTGCTTGTAGAAAGTAAACAGTAAACAATAAATAGTAGATGGTTTATCAATGGTAAAAGAATGAATTGGGGTCCATAGTTCACTAGAGGTGATTCTTTTTAAGAGAGATGACATGTTGGGTGAACAAATTACAGTGTGGCAATTGACAGACACCGAGAAAGCATACATGCATATACTAATCATCTTGACTCCTACGAGATTTGATTGGGAATTACAACATTATACATAGACCGTAATCCAAATCTATGACTAATAATCCACCTTCAGGTTATCATCTGAACCCCCTCCAGTATTAAGTTGCAAGCAATAGATAATTGCATTAAGCAAAGTGTGTAAAGTAAACAATATGATTGTCCCATAGACAAAGCATTGTTGTTTTCTCCCTAGTAGCAACAGCACATCTAGTACCTTAGAGATTCCTGTCACTTCCCCAAATTACTAGAGGCATGAACCCACTATCGAGCATAAATACTCCCTCTTGGAGTTACTAGCATCTACTTGGCCAAGTTAGCTACTAACAACGGAAAGCATGCAAGATCACAAATAACATAGACATGATAGAATCAATAATCAATCTTAAATAGCATCTCAATATCCATAGGATCCCCGCAAACACAACATGTAAGATTACAAATAGATGATCTTGATCATGAACGGAGCTCACAAGATCTAAACATGATAACACAAAGGAGGAGAACCAACCATCTAGCTACTACATGGACTCATAGTCCAGGGATGAACTACTCACGCATTACACTGGAGGCAGTCATGGTGATGAAGAAGGCCTCCAGGGTGATCTCTCCCCTCCGGCAGGGTGTTTGGAGGAGCTTTAGACCCCTCCAGATCTAGGGATGGAGATGGCGGCGACTACATACTGTTTCGTGGAATTTTGATCAGGTACTTAGGGTTTTCGTCCCGGGAGGCTTTTATAGGCGAAAGGGCAAGGTCGGTGGAGTACCAGGGGGGCCACACCAAGTGGCGATGTGCCTAGGGCTGGCCACACCACCCTAGGGTGTGGCCGCCCTGGTTCCCCTCTTCGTCTCCCCTTCGGACTCCGTATTGCTTCGGGTAAAATATTGACTTTGGCTTTTGTCCGGTCCAATTCCGAGAATATTTCCTTACTAGCTTTTCTAAAAACAAAAACATTAGAAAACAGGCAACTGGCACTGTGGCATCTTGTTAATAGGTTAGTTCCAGAAAATGTGTAAAAATACTCCAAAGTATGGACAAAACATAAGAAAGTAGATATAAAACAAGCATGGAACATCAAAAATTATAGATACGTTTACAACGTATCAATCACCATGAACGCACGTATGAGCATGAAGACTCAAGAGGATTGGGGGTTCAACCTGTTGGACGTGCCCGTTAATGCACACGTTCCGGACATTGAACATCGCCTTCGTAAAGTAGAGAGGTATTAGAAAGAAGAACTCATCCATAGGGGGATTATGCGCAAGCGTCTCTTAGATCTAGAAGACAAGAAGGAACTCAACGACGTGATGATTAAGGTCGCTGACGGGATGTTCCTCTTGCGTTCGGATCTACAGAAGTGCCTGCGACACATATCTACCCTAGAGGAAACAAACAAGAGGCTTCGAGGAGCGATCTCTAGCAAGACCTCTACAGACTAAAGGGCGTGCCACAGTATCAAATAATCGCAAGGAATTATTTGATCCACCCAACTTAATTCCAAACTTGGGGATCTATGAGAGCCTTGTAATCTATTTTATAGTTTTTAGCATGTTTACTTTCCTGCACACATGTTAGACTTTAATTCCATTGTTTGCATTAGTTGTATCAGCTTCGAGCTTCTTTGTTCAAGCGAATATTTATATTCGTTGAGTTGTGAGACTTTATGATAATTGAAGTTGTGTTTTGATTCATGATTATTATATTAGATGATTGAACTAGGTTGATTGTTATGATACTTGTACATCTGTCATGATTTTAGGGACTTCCACACCAATAAAAGTATTGATTAAGTCATGAGAAGAAGAATTCTGGTAGTATATTATAATTAAAAGTTTTTGAAAGACATTAAAGTAGTGAGCATGATCAAATAGTTGTACTACAAAAAGGAAGGGAGAGAAAGTAAAAATATAAACATATATATATAGAGAGATAAGAAAATAAGAAATAAGATAGAACAGCTATTAAACGAATCAAGTGTAGAAGAAAAAGAATGATCATGAATCTGCATTACTAAACTGAGTGCTCGATATCTCTAAACTTTGTGATTATATGATATGTTGAATCACTAGAAGATTCTTATGATTTCATTAATATTAGAAAAGGTGTGGAAGCCTCTAAGTCATGTCATGTGTAAGGGTATGGTAATACCCTGAAGTATCACTACATACGATCTTGTACATAAGCCACCATCTTGCTCGGGGAGGAGCAAGAGCCTTGCTTGGGGGAGTTGATGAGTGCAAAATTGAACCATATTTACCTTTTGTTTTTGCATAAATACATCATGGATCTTTGTATTTCACTGCGTTTGCACGCACCATTTTTTTCTTGTTTTAACAGGATCCCAAATCACTAAGTATTATAAGAATATATCAATTGGAACTGTCATATTGTGTTATAATATGATATTTCTAAGTGATAAAAGTAATTTTATGGATTTACCTTCGCACCTGGGAGAATACCAAACGAGTACCAATAACGACCGGTGGTACGGGCGAAGCCCGCTAGTACCGTCTGCATGTATTAGGTGTTAGCATGATCGCCTCGTCAAATACTTTCTCCTAGCAAATACTAGAGGAGGATCCGACATTCACAGCCACTAGAAACCACGAAAAAACCACATCTAAAAGGGATCTGAAGGAGGAACTTGTCTGGGGTAAAATCCCAGTTGTTTCACGGATCATTTGAGGACAACGCATCATCCCCTTCATCATCAACCGCTGCATCTCCATCACCATCATTACCCCCATCTCTCATCTATTAGATCTTGTTGTAATTCCAGATTCAATTGTGGTTTGCATTAGATCTATCACCGTACTTTTATCCATTCATTTGACTATGATGATGTTGTTGATTGCTTCCATGTGTGAGTACTTTGGGGAGATGGAGAAACCCTATCACCATTATAAATTTGTAATAAATATGATGTATTCTTGTGTCCATATGACTTGCCGGTCTATGATAGATTTATGATTTGTGCTTGATCTCTCTCTTTAGATGGTATGTGTAGTCGGCCACATATAATTTGCCCTTGGTACTAAAGGGAGGGAGAAATCCTTTGAACGTGTTTTGGAATCGTACCCAGAATGGCCTCATGATAGATCGGCGTCGGCTCGTAACCTACACCGTCAAAGGAGGATAAAGAGGGACTCCCTAAGCTAATTACGATATCCATGGGGAAACCCTTAATTGCGGTGGTTTATATGGGTGACTGTTCTTAGACATCGCAATGGTTATTTAGAGGTGACCTCACTCTTGGCTCAACAAAGTGGCTTCCTACGAGCCTTGCAGTGAACATCTTATTATGGAGCTCTCTCTCCACACATCTCATGACATAAGAAGCATGTTATCTTGATTATTAATAATAACAATACCATGCTAGTGGTGTATCCTACATCACCGAGAACGTTTTAGCCCTATTGAGTTCAACCACGTTTTTATACAACCTTGTTATTTGTTTCCTTTTACTTGTTTTAATTACTTTTCTACAAACAATCAAAAACCTTTCAAACACCCTTTACTTGAGATCAGAGGCAACTTATAAGTATTCTTTGGTTGATAGTGATGAGGGGCATAAAACTTTTACCAATAGCTCTCTGTGGGTTCGATATCTTTACTTCGAAACTAGCTATAATTGATCTATGTACTTGCAATCATCAGCGTGGTTGACGGTCATGGCCATGAGCATGAACTTTGTGAGAGTGGTCCTTCCCGAGCGCACGAGATTTTTGTCAAACCACCCTAGTAATGTTCCCACAATTTTGTCGATGAGAGGTTGCAATCGACCTTTTGAAGATGCCATAAGTGAAGGGGCAAGCCCAAATATTTCCCAAGAAAGGTAGCATTCTTTTCCTAGAAGGTTGAAAGGACGTATGTGAGATCGGTCTCACCACATCACACTAGAATGACCTTGGTGTTTGACATCTTGGTAAAAAGGCCACTAGCTTTTCCAAAATAGTTGAGGATTGAAGAGATGACATGAACTTCCACCTTCAAAGGGTTTACGAAAATTCTAGTATCGTCAGCATAGAGGGGGGATTCTACATGATGTCGTAAGGGATCGGATATAGTGCTCAGGGTTCCACATTTAGTGGTTAGGGAGACGATGTGTTGCAGGGGTGATGGACAGGATAAACAACATCAGGGATAATGGATCTCCTTGCCGTTTTTTCCTATTTCTATATAAAAATGCAGTGCTCCTACCGAGTGCTGCAAAAAAAAGTTCAGAGCTGCTCGCAAAAATTTGTCCTCTATTTTACTACTATATTAATTATCGAATATTTCGCGATAGAATAAATATCAGAAATCCTATGAAAAACTGAAAATAGGGGTACCCCTGCCCTAAAGGTGTTCTTTTGACATGAGATCTCGATCTCTCTGGAAACATCCATAAAAAAAATTGTTTTGTTTCTATCTTCTTGGGAAAATATACAAACAGAGATAAACCCGTTGTCTATTTATCAATAGATTAGCCCTAAAAAGTATTAAATATGCAACTAATTTTTTACATAAATAAGTATGTTTACCACATAATAAGGAGCAAGATTCACGATGTGGTATGGCAGTTAGAACGGTTGGCGATAACCAGGCATGAAGCATGAGGAGGAAGAAGATTTTTCCTCACCATTTTGTCCACAAGGGCATGCTATATAGACCCCGCCATCTGGGCCATGTAGTCAAAAATCCTTTTTCGAACTCGTCCTACAGGTAGCCATTTATATTTGAAAACTTAGATTTCAAATTTTCAAAAAAAAATCCGAGAAATATTAGGATGTAGTTAACTGTGACACTATGAGCGTGCGAATTGGTAATGTGAAATACCTTGTATTATGTGATCAGAGAAAAGAAAAAGAAAAATCTGACAAAATTTGAAAGCTTTGAATTTTGCCTTGTTCACCAAACCCAGATCTACACATTTGTCATTTTTCTGAGCATAAAATATAAAGTATTTCGTATTGAAAATTTATAAATAGGTAGAGTAATATGTTTTATGAAATTTTATGAAACTTCAAGTTCAAAGTTTGAAATTTGAAAAAAAAAACACGCTATGGGTAAGGACGAGGAGCTACACTCGCCATGTAGTCGGACTTACCGTCAAGAGGTTCTCAAATTAGAATCTGTGCGCTATCGGTCATGGATCAAGCAAACAAATGGTGGCATTTTTCTTAGTTCAAAATAAGAGTTTTTATGTGATGCATTTTCTTAAAATATGGTGGTTTAATGTAATTTTCTCAAAATAATTAACTTGTGTTGAGTTTTCTGCTTATAGTTAATTTTATGTGAGCTGGATTATATTCAGATTTGGTTAAAACTGTTGAAAATATGAGCAACTTACCTCATGATTTATTTTATAATAACAAAATAATAACATAGAAATAGTTATAGGCATGCAATCTAATAGAGGAGTTTGCATGAGATAAAAAACTTAATTAAATCTCTAAAACATTTGTTCAAAAGAATTGTATAACACAATATATCTTATATTTTAGATTTTTTAAAAATATGTTGTCATAAAAAATGAACGAAGGAAGTATATTTGTGCTGAGTTGAAAGAAAGAGAAAATAAAAGAGAAGATAAACCGAGTAGCCGACTCTACGTTAAAGCAGAAAATGATCTCGATTGATCTGGACGTCTCAGAGTTGGCTTGTCTAGTTGACTCGCCACAAAACGACAAGGTCAATTGATCGTTAACGTGTACTAGCTGAGGACCGAATGCCCCACCATTTACATACTCCGCAGAACTGGATCCGTAGAGTTTGACTCGGTTGAACTGGATCCGTACAAGAGCTACCCCAGCTGAGCCGTAAGTACGACTATCACAACAGTCCCTTGACTCATGTACAAGATGAAGAATAAGTCTCAATCATAGGTCACAGCTTACCTGCCCTCATGTTTGTTTGTTTGCACGCACGCTTTGAATTACTTATCAATTTATCATAAACATGACCGTTCATCTGCCTTTCTAGTACTTCCTCCTATCCATATTAGTTGACTTAAATTTGTCTAGATAGATATATATAGTACTAAAACTTGACTAGATACATTCATATCTATAGATAAATCTAAGTCATTTAAGGACGAGTTTGGTTGGTCGGACCCAAATTTCTCGTTTTTCCTACTTGACTTAGCGTGTGCTTCATGGAGGGGGATTGGTCTTGGGCCAAGTTTGGCAGTTCGTTTGATTGCCCATATCTAGTTTTTCTGCAATTTTGACAAGTTGTTTGGTTGGCAATAAAACCGATTTTCTCTCGTTTAATGCAAAAATCTGCATGTTTGGTTACTCATGCCAAAGTGATGCGCTCACCACTTCTCACAGGTGGTGATGTTACCATATAATACCAAGTAGGCAAAAAACTAAAATAGCAGTTTTAAACAAGCGGCAAATTAAACTACCAGTACCAAATTACGACCCTAGCTACTAGTGAATATGAGTTCACGATAATGTTACTAGCTACTAGCAAATGCAAGTTCACCATAATATCACCTAGCTACTAGAAAATAATAGTTTAACACCGACATCAGGGGTTGTTCATGGAACACAAGGCCAGGACTT
Organism: Avena eriantha; assembly: GCA_910589775.1. NCBI lineage: Eukaryota > Viridiplantae > Streptophyta > Magnoliopsida > Poales > Poaceae > Avena > Avena eriantha. The sequence goes on from OU342746.1 coordinate 125,798,878, forward strand.
CATCAACAAACCACCATTATCTTCTTCAAATCCTGTAGTTGCCTCTCGTCGCCCACATGTCAAGCGCCCACTGTTGTCTCTTGCTCTTCTAAGCAACACAATCGTTCTGTGCAACTCCATGGCCACCGCCAGTGTCGTTGTCGTCAGGAACTACGTCTTCCTAAGCCGGGAAGTACTCATCGGCGCCGAATTGCAAGATCCAGTTGTGCAAAATGCAACATGCAAGAACAAGCTTAATTTGGGTGGGGAAAGAGTGGAAAGGCTTCTGATCAAGGATCTTAAACCTGTTCTTCAGAGCAGCGAAAACCCTCTCAACCGTGACACTAAGGCTAGAGTGCCTATGGTTGAAAAGTTCTTCCGGAGTTCTTGGGTAGTTCCTAGTAGAGAACTCCTTGAGATGGTACCTTGTTGACCTGAAAGGTGGCAGAATTCCATGCCAGTGTAACTACCTCGGTGAATTACGCTCTTAGTTACATGCCTGGATGAGCGAAAGTGGTTAAAATAGTACGGTGGGGCCCAGGGCCACTCACGGTAGACCTTTCAGCCGTCCTAACCACTTTCAGAACATCGGGACAAGAACGAGCGGCGTAATTGGCAGGCGAAGGGATCAACTACATACACAAATGAGTATGTATGCAAGCCACATACAACAGTCCTCAGAGCCATTCCATCTAAAAGAAATAGAAATATTGCAACGCCATACGGCAAGATTCAAATATCCTAGATAGAGATAATAATGTAGGATAGCTCCTCATACAACAAACATCAGAGTATCAGGCAGAAGCGGAAAACAAGATCCGAGTACGGATAAGAAGCAAATCGGCATAAGATGCCACATAAATAAACACATCTCGTCCACAGATCTCACGGATCCCCGTTCCCGGAATCTCTACACCGAGTGATCATTGCCAACATCATCTGTCTCCTCCACCCAGTATCCTTCTTGCGAATACACCTGTTCATCTGAATCAAACAATTTATAATGTGAGACCCTAGGGGTACTCAACAAGTCTTTATGCCACTAAAGGGGACACAACCTGGGGTGACGCAATTGTAGCAAGAGATAATATCTAACAAGTCTACAGATACTCGCTAACCATCCGCCTAACCAATGATAGACGGATGTCCGTGAATTAGGAACAACAGTTTTAACAGTATAATTATCAGATCCATCCTCCTCCTCGCTTACCAACGAGCAAGCGGACGAACAACCCCATCCGTTGGCAGTTTTATTATCCATTCCATGAGTATTGCACTATTTACTAATCAGGTACTTAGTCAGATTAAAAGCGGTACTTTAGTTATACTTGTCTATGATCGAGAAACTGTGCTCCAAGTCGTCCATAACCGCGGACACGGCTTTCAGAAAAATTTACCCTGCAGGGGTGCACGAATAGCAACACACACTCGATCAACCTCGGAAAAACCAACTCAAAACCCAACGAGGCATTCACGACAAAGCGATCACAGGATTCAGAAATATTTCAGGGGGCCACCCCAATAAGCTACCCGCAACGAAGTTGGCCGACTCCGAGACGGACCCAAGGTTTGCGTCAATGGCTGTAAATGACTGGAAACCCGAAAGTGTGACTGGGCTTGTCGATACCGCGAAAACACTCTGCGAGGACGATTGCGAGCTATCCTTTGGGAATTTTTCTATGCCGCAAAAGGAAAAGATGGGGAGGGTGCCACGAACTACAAGTTTTATTCAGGGAGTACTCGACGACGAACAACAGGTCGCTGGGAAAACGATGGGGAACAGAGGTCAAAATTATTGGACGTTTCCTGACGAACGTGAAACAGAGTTACAGCTACATGGAGCCGAATTTGAGCGAAGATATCGGAAGATCCATGCGATGATTTTACGCGCCGCTTGCGTCTGTAGAGAGCTGGATGTGCCCTCTACATCTTCGTACAAGGGCTCAACGCCGGAGGAGTAGCATATCGGCGGGAAAAATGCGAGGAACAGAGGCTGCGGGACATGGCTATGCTGCTGCTACTGCTGCTGCTTGTGCGTGCATCGACGCGGCAAGCGGCACGGCTGGAAAACAAAATAAACTGGCGGCGCACGAGCTTCCGGTCGACTGAGAGGATGCCAGAGGAAGGGGAATGGGGAGAGGGTGCTCACCGCGATCAATTCCCACTAGACGCGGTGCCGGTGGTGGCCAGGAGCTCCGGGAAGAAGTCCAGGAAGCAGCCGGCGGCGAGGTGATGATGCTCCAGTGGCGGCTCGGCCGTGGCGTCGGTGGCGGTAAGTTCGCAGGGACGGCGAGGTGAACAGCGACGTGCGCTTGCCTTCACCTCCTTGCGAGCTTCTCCGGGAGTAGTGGTAGACGACGCGCAGCTCCCCGGCTTGGCTGCGGTGGCCTCTCCGTTGTCAGAAATACAGCGGCACAACTAGTTTCTAGGGGCGACGACCATGGCATGCCGAGGTTCCGATCCGGTCTGACTTGGTGAGTTGGAAAAGTAGAGCGGAGTGGTTGCCTCAGATGCCCTTGCTGCGCTTGCTTTTGAAGGAGAGCCACGCGAGGCTGGCTGGCGTCACGAGCGGGGTGTGCTCGCCTCATAAAGAAGAGAAACATTGCATGCTCTCTACAGGCTGGGTTGCAATAGCGGCTCACTTTTATTCAGAACTAGCTGATTTAAACAGAGCTCCGTGTTTCAGGCCAAGGCAAAGAAAGAAAACAATGCATGGTTCGGCTGGGTGAGTTTTATTTAGATATAGGTGTGTGTGTGTGGTGCATGCGTACACACGGCTGGGTAGGGTGTAGGTTTGGATTAGCTAGCTAAAAAAATGACTAGGTTGTGGAGAGAGATATATGAGCTAGAGAGAGTAGGTATATAGGTCACATACACACACCCGCACTACTCATGCATAGCCATGGTTGGGAGCGAAAGAAGGGGTGATGGTGTATGTGTGTGTGCACACGTGTAGGAAGGTTTGTGAGAGAGAGGATTAGATTAGATGGTAGATTAGTGATAGAAGATAGGTTAGAATCGAATCAGACATAAGAAGAAAAAAAAGAATTTATTTAATAGGGGTACACATGATGTGCTCAACATTTCATATAAGGTGATATGGGGTGATATTGCATGTGAGTGTAAAAACACATATACATGCATGTGGTAGGCCTTTTGTGAGAACAAAATATAAGAATTAAGTAGGAGAGATGTGGATGTCAAAATAAAACAAGATTGCAACGGTCAAATACATGGCAATGTTGTATAGGTTTGGATCAAACTCTAAGTGACCATGTGTAGATGAAGAAAGAATTGGAGTCATATATATATGTGGCCTTGAGTAAAACCAAAAGTAAGACATAATGCCCACATACATATGCATGGTGGAGTTGTGGATAGATACCAAAAGGAAGGTGGCCATTGTTAGTACATGGAAGGATTAAAAAGAGATGCCATCAACTCATATTGGGCATGTAACAATATATCAAGATACAAATATAATATATCAAGAAGCAACTATAATTAATAGTGCATATGAGATAAGAACCAAATGAAAAGGGTTTTATATGATGCTCAAATGCAAGGTGGCATAATGGCATGGGTATGATATAATTATGATGCAACAATTATATGTAGGAAGTAGCCATTATATTACTAGACCAAGTAGCATTACCATTGTTAGACAATTGAGATGCTACAGCCAGCACGCATACTAGGCATCTGCAAGGTAGAATGTCCCATCAGGGAGCTTGAGGCCATCAGGTCTGCTAAGTCTGTCAGCCAGAATCGTCGCATCGTGTGCAGATTCTTCCCACCCAGCAAGCACATATGTGAACTTCATGTAGAAATCAATGGCAACAAGCACATTCTGACTAGGGAAGTGCTTCCTCCCCCTATATGCAGCCTACTCAGCTTTCGACACTCTAGCCATGACATGAGTACCATCAATTGCTCCAATACAATCCTGGCATTATAAAATTGTTAGCCGACGGTCTAATTCACTCATCCAACGCATGAAATGAGAGAGTTTATCACCTTGAAAAAGGGAAACCATCGACCGTTGCCATGTATCTTCGCGGGGATTTGATCAGATGGTGGCTTGATCATCTCATGTCTGAGTTCTCCAACAGTATACAACACATGATGGAAATACCGGGAAATTGTCTCGGTTGATCTCCTCCATGTGTTGTGAATCACTCGGAATCTCTGGTTATGGCTAGAACATGAAGAAACATAGTGACATGTTCTTCAGTACAGCAATTGATACTGTCCTTGAGCAACCCTGTAGACATGAATGTCTACACAAGATGGTTAAATAGGGCTCTCTCATCCTAAGCATGGCGATAGCCTCCACATCATTGTTGTTGTAGATGTAGTTCAGATTAGCCATCCTCTCTCTGTCGCGCTGCATCAGGGGACCATATTTGACTGCCAGCCTGTTATTCCTACCAGCCGCTCGTCTGTAGATCAGGAACATCCATGCCTGAATCATAGCGACTAGAGCAGTTTCCTGGATGATAACTTTCAATTATTGGCCCTAAACGGAGTGGTATTGCTTAAGCACTGTGTATATACTACCCCAATGTCGAGCTAACTACCTAGGTAAACAAGTTGGAGAGAAGGCAAGGCTACGGTTCTTACCTACATGGTGGCGGACGACGATGACCTGCCGCAGGCGGAGAAGAGGACGGGGGAGAAGTCCGCGCCACAGATCTGCGACTAGTGCTTAGCAGCTGCTGCCGGAGATCTAAATCGCCGCCGCCGCCAAAGCCGCTGCACAAGGGGAAAATGGTGAGGGATTTGTCTTCCAACGGGAGGTGGTAGGATAAGAGGGAGGTGAGCCTACTTTTCGCGCCATACGGCGCTGCGAATCTTTCGGCTCCCGCCATCTCCCTGCTGCCTCCCCGTGCACGTCGTTCCTCCCTGCGCGCTCGTCATGGCCTGTCCCGGTGGAAATGCTCGATTTTGGTGTTCCTCCAGAGCCAGGATGAGACATGTTTTAAGACTCGTACAGGTCAAATCTCAGACACGCCACGAGACACCAAACGGGTTTATTTCTTCCCGCTGGATGCGAGAGAGGAGCATCCGGCCTACGAAACACACCCTAATATGGGTAGGAGGGAGTAGTACTTATTAACGGGTCAAAGTCACCCAAGGCAAAGTGCATCGACATTCCGTGCACTGCTTCAGCTATAATCGCCATCATTGACTATTTGCTTTATTTGATTTTTTTGGGGTAGGAGTAACTTTTTTTGTGTAGGAGTAGCTTTATTTTCTACTTGAGACGTGTTCACACGAGGACAGGTACACATCTGGGCACGAATGCATGCATCCACGCCGTTGAATCCATACATTGGATACATTCCAAGTAAGTCCCAATCGACCGGATCAGCTCTTGCGAGTCGGCCGTGGGATGGAGCAATCCACACGGATGCGCGCGGTTTGCTTTGGCTCTCCGACCGCGAAAATGTGTCTTACGAATGGTTTCGGCGCGGAATAGCTATCCCGACCGCTGGGCTCGTGCTTCGCGATTTGGACTCCAGCCCCACGCACTGACATGGTTGACCGGCTATTTCTTGCAATACAGTGTCCTGTTGCCGAATGCGCGCGTACTGTATTCAAATGTACGTATAGTACGCATGTTGGCCAGGTCGGCCCCCCACTAGATGCCCACGAGCCGCACGCTGGAGCTGGAGGGCATCAGTTTGAAGTTGAATCAGAGACGAGCCGTCCTGCCTCGCCGTCTTCGACTCCTGCCGTTGACGACGCCCAGATCCGGACGGACAGAGGCCGATGATTCGCCATGGAGAGCCGCAGGGATTCACCGATCCGCTCCTCAAGTTAGTTCGCGCGATTTTCTTTCTCCTATACTAAGAGCATCTTTAGTAGAGGCGTCAAAATAGTGCAGCGCTAAAATAATAGTTTTTTTACCGCGCGTGCTGTAAACGCTCCAGCAGATACGCTAAAATGATGCGCGCGGCAAATTTTTAGCGTGGCGCTGCGTTTTACGCTATTTGGAGCACAAAATATTGGGCTTCGGCTACAGCGCGCTCTATCGCCGGCGACGCGCGGGAAGAACCAACCGCCGGACTTTTCCCTCCCGCGCGCACATTCTCTTCTCCCTTCCCCCTCCCCCACCCACTTCGGCGCCGCCGCCAACTCTAACCCACCCGTCGGCGCTCCGCTCACCTCCCGGTGCTGCCCCCGCTCGCTGGCCCGCGCTCCGCGCTCACCTACCCCGGCTACCGCCCCCGCCCACCGCCCCGTCCGCCGCGCGGCGCGGTCAGATTTCCCGAAGCTTGGCGCCCGCGTGGGCTCGATTCGTTGGCGGCGTGCTGCCGCGGCGCCATGCTCAAGCTCGTCGGCGCCGATGTCTTCCTCGAGCCGGGAGGCAACTTGGCGCACACAAGGTGTTCGTCGAAATTACCGCATAGTTCGTTCCACCGCGCCCGCGCTCATTTTTTGTGCATTTTAGATGGTATAAGTTGTTTCAATTTTTTTGCATACGTGTAGATGAGTTCATCCTACGATGACTCCGATGATGAGTTCGATATGGAGGAAGATGAGGCCATTTCCATGCTATTGGCTTGGTGAGCCAACAAGAAGCCGAAGATAGGTGACTCGGTTTTTGGTAGGCAGAAATTGTGGAGGGAACGGATCGAAGACCATAACAAGTTGATGCGGATGTATTTCAATGACGATGCAACATTTTCCGAGAGCTATTTTCGTCATCGTTTTCGGATGAGCCCCGGTTTGTTCACACAAATCGCGGAGAAGGTGGCCAAGTATGATACATACTTTGTGCAAAGGAGGAATGCCGCCGGAGAGCTCGGGCATAGCACCTATCAGAAGGTAACCGCCGCTTTGAGGATGTTGGCATACAGTATACTGGCGGATCTCATTGATGACCACTTGGCCATGGGTGAGAGCACCGCTATCATGTGTGTGAAGCGGTTTGTTGTGGCCATTGTGCAAGTGTTTGGCGCCACATATTTGAGAGCCCCCAATGCCGAGGACACGGCTAGACTCTTGGAGGAGAACGTGGCTCGGGGATTTCCCGGAATGCTTGGCTCCATAGATTGCATGCATTGGAGTTGAAAGAATTGTCCTGCGGCATGACATGGGCAATTCAAAGGCATAAAAAGGATTTCACTATAATCCTTGAAGCGGTGGTCGACCACGAGACATGGATTTGGCATGAATTTTTTGGTATGCCCGGGTCTTGCAATGACATCAATGTCATCCAACGGCCTCCTCTTATGACAAGGATTGCTTTGCGTGAAGGTCCACAAGTCGAGTTTGGAGCAAATGGCCGTAAGTACAACTATGGCTACTACCTTGCCGACGACATCTATCCCAGGTGGCAAACATTTGTGAAGCCGGTCCACAAGCCTAAAGGTAAGAAACAAACCAACTTTCACGCAGCGCAAGCGGCGGCTAGGAAAGATGTGGAGAGAGGATTTAGGATTTTGCAAGCCCAATTTGCTATTGTGATAGGACCAACTAGATTTTGGGACCAAGAGTGCCTTTGGTATATCATGAATGCTTGTGTCATCATGCATAACATGATCATGGAGGATGACCGTGGGAAAGATGTAGAACAAACCACCCACTATGACTTGATGGGTGTGCCCGTACAAGTTCAATGCTTAGAACATAGGATTGCACTGTTTACGGTCTCTTATCATGCAACCCGGTCCAATGATGCACATGATGAGTTTCAAAATGATCTCATCGAGGAGTGGTGGAAATGATTTGGAGGCCGGTAGTTCATTTGTATGTTTGTTGTATTGTTATAGTTGTTGATGAACAGCATCGTTGTATTGTTATAAAACTATTTGTTGGTGTGTTGCAAAACTATTTGTGCTATTGGTGATGCAAAATTTGTTGTAATAAATTTTCTAGACAATTATTGTTAATTCTTTAAATGTATGGAATTGTTGTTTTTGTGTTTGTGTCTGTAGCGCGTGCTCTATTTTACAGCGCCCGGTGGAGACACAAAACTCGCGGACATTTAGACGCTGCATTTTAGCGTCTTCGACGAAGGTCGCGCTATTTTGCAGTGCTCGAATGCGATAGCGCGTACTCTAAAACTGATTTGCAGCGCTGCATTTTTTTACTTCTCTGGAGATGCTCTAAGTACTTGTCAATCCGCAGCATGGGAAGCGGCCTGGCGTTGGAGCAGGTCGAGTGCTTGGAGGAGTTCGTCGCCAGCAACCCTACCCGTCCCGCTGGGCTCCTCGATTCCCTGCCTCGAGGGCGCCTCCACATCATGCCCGCCTGTTGGATCTGCAGCTTGTTGTCATGTCACGGCTCCTCAGCTGGGGAAGACGCCGTCGAGGTAGGTTGGGGGTGGACAGTGGGAGGCGTCGCCTCACCAGGATCTGGCACCACCACCGTCTGTCCAGCTTCATCTGGCTCTGAACCTGCCGCCTGAGATCCCCGCCAAGTCAATGCATGCCCCAGCTCTCATTATTTTTCCTAGGGGATCTGTGATCTGGTCGCATACATTATTGCCCATATTTGCATTTTGTTATGTGCTTGTGTTTGGCGAATTTAAAATTGTAGATATCTTCTAATTATTAATATGTTGCTCATGTGCTTTCTAATTTTTCCGGTTCTTGAAAATATGGAGTGAGCTGCTGTTAGGATGAGACATTTGCTGCCTGAAATTTAGACTTTTTTGTGTTTTTTTTTGCTTCAATCACAGTTGTTGGGTGCTGGGTTATCTCTGTTTCTTTTCTTAAATTCCTTTTCTTTAGAGCTCTCTCAGTTTGTTGTAATATTTCGTTTGCATAGCAGAAAAAACTTGAAAAGGTTATGCACACCTTGATGAGCTTTGTAATGCACGTTGAAGAACTCTTCAAAGAGTATTGATGTATTGCTGATTTTCTGATGGAAAAGATGAAAATTGCACTGAACTTTGTAAAGCACGTTGAAGAACTCTTCAAAAAACTATTGACATATGCTACTTTGTTGATGGAAAAGTTGAGAATAGCAATTAACTTTATACACACTGTAGCTGATCTTTGTAATGCACGCTGAAAATATCTTCTATAACTATTGAATTGTTAGTTTCTTTTCTAGAGGCAGCCTACTTGGTGGATCTCTCAGAGAGTACGGAAATTTTGAGGACTGCGGAGGCATGTCCGACTCAAGAGGAAGCAAGTCGCCTCCATCTCTCCTGGCATGGAAAAAAGAGGTTCGTTTTTTCCGGGATTGACAAGGGGTAACCTCGTGTGATGTCAGGGATCATTTCCTATCAATTGCAATTGCCTTATGTTAGCTTCTATAGGTGCTTCTGAAACTTTAAAAAGCATTGGATCAGTACCCGTAAAATTATATCCAAATCCTATTTGCTCGGGATACTCTCCAGCAAATTCTTCAGTGCACCCAATCTACCTAAAATTATGTCCAAATTCTATTTTACAAATTATAGTTTCATTGAAAGTTTTAGACACGAGTAGATAGTTTTGGAGGGAGTGTGTTCATTTTTTGTTTCTTGTTCTGTTTGATTTTGCGGTGATTAATTCCGAGATTTAGGCAGAATGGAGCATAATAGCTTGTGAAAGTAAGTTCTATTTTTGAGCTCTGCTGGAAGGCAACAATAGTTATAAGCAGTTGTTTACTTGAAAGGTGCGCATGGTGTTCATAAATAGTCCTTGGTAGCATATGTATCAAGTTATAGCACGGATTTATAGATTTAGGAGGGAGTGAGTTCATTTTATTTTGTTTTCTGTTTGATTCTGGTGATTCATTATGAACTTTACACTAACAGGTTGAATTTGTTCATGAGGGTTGTTAAATGAGTGTAGAATGAAACGCTGATGGAAGGCAACATGTCAGTTATAAATTTGGAGGGACTGAGCTCATTGTTTCTGGAAACGTTTGATTGTTGTAATTAATGAATTTTATGCAAACAAGGTAAAATTTTCTTGCTCACTAGATGAGAGAATCTCTGAGGTATTCGAGGTCGAGGCCTCCTACACCGACGAGATTCAGGGAGAAATCTTGCCGGAGTGGCATACTGAAGTTCGCTCTGAATCGCCAATGCCTCCTTGCTCGTGGAAGAAGAGGTACGATGTTGGATATATTATGCCGGTCCGTGTTTGTTTCAAGCGCATTCGACACGATGTAGTTGTCTCTCCCGTTGGGATCTCTATAAAGAAACAAATAAGAGGTGTGCTGATGGTTTGAATTTACCAGTTTTGAGAACGTAAATATCAGGTTCTTTAAATTGTGTTCATGCGGTTCTGGGCAACATAGTGTAGTGTAGATATCAAGAGGATGAGCACACTTCACCAAGATGCCTATGGCATGAATTTTGTTGATCGCCATGGGTGTCAGTGCCCAAAATGATTTACACTTGGTAGAGGACATGTTCATGCTAAAACATTTTTGCATTTCAAGTCCAGAACAATTTTTACTGACTAGCCAGTTGGGTCTTGTATTTATAATGCTGTTATATGTGTTTACCGAGAAGAGTTATGTTTCCTAAATTGCTACGAACAATATTTAGATGTTCACTGTATGATGTAGCTTAAAATGCACTAGTTAGCACGTCGAACAATTTTCATATTATGTTTATCTAGGGTTGTCTGCTACTTTATGTCACTTGATTTCAGAACCTCTTAAAGTTTTATTCCATCCTTTATGGAATTGTTGTCCTCATCCCGTGGTGTCTTTTATTTACGGTTGTTTTCCTCTTAAAATTGGTCTTTAATTGAAGAAAACCTCTTGATTGAACTACTCACGAGTTATATGAACTTAAATAAGAGATTGCTGGTCCGTCATGAATATCTCAGGAGACCTTTATAAATTAGAGATTGGTCACTCTTAAATTCTTTTGGGCACCAAGATAATGGTTCATTGTTACCTATATTTGCTGAACTCTGGTCGTATGTTTGAAATCAAGATAATCATGATAGTACTTCATCCATAGGGACTTAATATACTGATCGAGCGGGTATATCAGAAGCAGGAACGGCATGCCAGACATGGACAGCAAAATATAACAATTTGAGTATGAGATTTCTATGATATCACCTTTTATTAAGAACACAACATGGATATTTTTCTAGTTTATTATGCAAGATTATGTGGTAGTATGTTTGAAAACAATGATGGTACTCCATACGTTGACCGTATGGAATTGTCGCACTGAATCAGCGGGACCTGATAATTTATATCCAGGGGACTTGTCGCACATAAATAGAGGGGACTTAGGCCCATAGATGATCTTTAATGTATTTATGTCTTTTTGAATTTTGTTAAGAGTACGAATTTTGCCCGATATGAAATGGTGTTAATGTCATCTTTTATCATACAGGTGCCGCCGTGGAAGAATCATGGACTTCAGGATATTCAAAGAATGGCAGGAAAGGCGCATTGGAAGCAATTTTCCGGAAATTATTTGACAGAAACGGCTGGAGATGCCAAGGCTGTCGAGTTCTACATGTAGATGACGACTAGTCCTCTTTGGATTCTTATGTTGTTCTAGAATTCACCTTTAGATGAGACTCGGGTGTCTAAATAAATGCTAAGCTTGAAATCTGGGTTTTGCTAGAATCGTCGTCCATGCTAGTTGGTTATGTTTTATTTCACGTGGGTTTTGTTGTACAAGGAGACTATCTGTAAGAACCTTATATAGTACGCATGGGTATCTCAAAAGAACTTTATAGATTAGAGATTGGTACGTCACGAGTATCTCAAAAGAACTACAGTGAACTTTATAGATTTGTGAGTCATTATCAACTTCCGCTATTGAGGGTGTCAGGTCCTTCATTTTTTCTATGGAGTACTGATGATTATGAAATGTGTGGAATAAATGATTACATGAAGATCATAAATTGAGAAATTTATAAGTTAGACAAATATGCTTTATGGAATACATGGTAAGCACCTTTTGTTATTTAATACTCCCTCTATTTCACAATGTAAGCTTGTTTAACAAGCTGTTTTAGCTTGCTAAAAAGGATTATATTGTGAAACAAGGGAGTGCCAGGAGAGCAATGGGAGACTTATATTGTGAAACCGAGGAGTAATGTGAGTGACCGTGAAATAATATTTGCATATAAGGAGGGAAATGACTATGTATCTTCTGTGTCGAGATTGGATTACGGTTGGTTCTTATTTATGATGTGACGCGTATAGTAATTACTTGGATAAATACTTAATCCCTCTGACATGTAGCTGTTGTAACTGATATGGGTAGGCTCCACGATATGTTTCCACGCTTGAGAAAGTTGATGCCAAACTACGTAGAGTCCGATTTTAAATGGTGTGGGCTGCATATCAACCGCCAAAAGAATAGAGTGAAATGAGTAGTGGATAAGGAGCTAAAAAATTACACTATGTTGGACAGTGCGTGTGCAAGTATCATGTTCACGTGCTGCTACTGGTTATATAGGCAAAAAATTCCTACATGCTAGCCCAACCACACTGGTTTATATATTGCTACATTATGCTCTTTGAAGCTTAGGCTCGATTGATTGATGAAACCCAGGTATTGGATGCTCATGATGCGGTCTTGGATCTCCCTCGATTTTTCCCAATCCATGCTTTTCTTGACCATCATGTGGAGGTCTCGGAGAGAGGGAAGGTATCTTTCGACATGGTCGCGACAGACATGAGATTTCTCGGTATACTTGAAAGAATTTTTTTAGATGGACTATACCCGAAATATTAGTCACAATGTTCTAGTAAACCGTGGCAAATACTTAATCCTCATGTTTTGAATGGGTCACCTATCATAAATGAGAGAATGGTCCTCAAAGAACTTTATAAATGAGGGATTGGTCCGTCACAAATATTCTAGAAACTTGGCTTGTGGAGAAACATGGACTATTTTGTGCAGCTTTGTGTCACTTGTTTCCAGTAGCCATTGTACTTGATATACAAAAATTCAGAATTACCAAATGAAACAAAAAATGGTATTATGACTTACAGTGTGTATCAATAGGTCGTTCTTCTAATACAACATCATGATTGAATTAAACGAAAAGAAAACAAGTCTCGTGGGGATGCCAACTAGGTGGAACAATTTTGACACAAAAATATTGTCAGACTTTGGATGGTCAACAACGAGACTCATATGCCACCTAGACCAACTTGTCCCTAACATGAGTCTGCTGAGATTTAGAGTTTGATTACTTCCATGCTCGTTACTTCCGTCAGTTTGTTGTTCTCACACATTATTGGCATCCTTGTAATACACGTAGTCAGAAAAACCAGTTATCAATAATATGAGAACTAATCTAAGAGAAAAAACTAGGCATCTCTTTTGGTTTTTATAGTTCTAAACGTGTTGTTTGATTTTCCTATGACTCTCATATTCTGGAACTAACACAATTATAGCACATAATGTATACTTAATCATAATAATGGAAATATAAGTAATAACACATGTATTATTGCCTATATGGCATATTTCCAATAGTTGGTGTATCTCCATGACCGACCCGATGCCCACCTTCCTCTGGGTCCACGGGATGCTGCTGATGGAGGAGATGCAACAGCCGATGTCGCCTCAAATGCCGCGTTGACGGCCCTCTTCGATCAGGCCTGCACTCCTCCACCACCATGCACTGCCGCTGGCTGTCACGATGACTCCTCCACCTCCGGTAAGCAGAAACCTGCATACAAGCCAATGAACAAGACCACCGGGAATAACGGTGGCAGGTCCAACCCTGCACAGCGCTCGGCACTATCAACGACACGATGTGTACTCTTATTGATGCAACTGGATATATCTATACAGTACAGGAGATATGCCTTCACATGCACGCTCCATAATAACCTCATCTTGCTCTCGTCAAGCGTGTCCTCCGCACTGAACTGGGAGACGATTGTTGACTAGGGTTTAACTCATCAATGCCCATTGTTATGGACTTGGGTTTTAGAGAAGGAGGGAGCGCTGAAGACATCTATCGGGTAGCAAACAAGCACACAGGGGACTCGAAGATTTACCCTGGTTCAGGCCTCGCAGAGGTCCTTACTCCTGCTTGTCTGCTCGTGGAATTATTGAAGAAATCGAGGATTACAATGGTGCGCAGATGCAATCTGGCAAGGGTTGTCGAAACTAGGGTTGCACGTGTCCTCCTCGCCGCCCCCTCCTAGCCTTTGTATAGACAGGCTAGGTCTCGGGTAGCAGGTCGAGTCGGTTACAGGTTAGGGTTTCCCCCTTTGAACTTTCTATCTTTAGCTTCTTCTTGTTCTCCAAGCAATCGAGAGTCTATAGGTAACGAGTTCTCTGTTTGGGCCTTGGCGACACCGTGGGCTCCCGCTGTATTGAGGCCGTATATACCAAGTTCAAGTACCTGTAGGGTATACCCATGTCAGTAGCCCCCGAGTGTCTAGTGGAATCGCATATTCAACTAGGGACTTTATGAAGCCTTTCGAGCGCATGAATGAGTATATTTTCGACTGCTCTGTTTTGTGTCATAGGGATTGTTGATGTGCGTGCCTGATTTAACCGATTTATCGGTATCAGTTAACTACATTAGGGTAAAACAATGCAATCTACTCGAACTTGAGTCCCCGGACTTGAATCCGGAAAAGTGCTGGTATAATTCGACTCAAGCCGCGGAGGTCTTACAGGAGTCGAATTCCAGTATATGGGTATGAGCACTCGACGCGTCCGTCAAGGCATGTTCATCGTACCTATAGGCACGGATATATTTTTGGTAGTGCGCAGCGAATGCGTTGATAGGCCTTATTCAGGTCTTACCTTCACGCTGCAAGCACAACATCCGAAATTTGTCATCGCGGAGATGATTCGGGTGACCCAGGAGACGCAGTCTCTTTATAAGGGAAAGTCATGAGGCGGTGTCGCCATAAACTTCGAGTGTGGATGTTATCAACACAGAGTACGATGTACCAATAATCATAGGGTGCGCGACCAGCGCTCCCAATGGGAGTAGCCCCCGAGTGCCTGGTTGAGTCGAAGACTCAGGCAGGGACTAAAGAACTTTTGCGACTGCTGTCGTCTTTTGTTTGCTTGTTTCAGTCGAATTTATTTCCAGCGCTCCCTATGGGAGTAACCCATGTCCATAGTCGAATCGCGAATTCGAGTGATTGGTTTTGTTTCGATTGTCCATGTTCCTGCAAAAGAAAAGAAAATCGTAGGGTGCACGACCAACGGTCCCTATGGGAGTAGCCCCCGAGTGCTTGGTGGAGTCGAAGACTCGAGCAAGGACTTAAAGTAATCGAAGTCTTCTGCTCCTCAATTTTTGATGACATCAGTGGTGACGATGTGATGAGCTCAGTTGCCCGCGTGAGCGGGTTTGACGGGACGTGACGAGCGGTGTGTCCCATTTTCTGACTCTGACTTGACTGGGCGTGCGTAATATTTGTTTTAACTGTGCCTCCTCGATTTCCTCGTGTGGGTCCCATTTTCTGACTCTGACTCTGACTTGACTGGGTAGTGGGGGACGGTTCACGCTTCGGCTCCTCCATGTGTCGAGCACGATGAATGCCACGCGTCTGGTAGGGTTTTTCTTGGCCGTTATATTGCATCTTCCAAGGGGTTAAGTAGCGATGCAGCGACGGTAATTTTTCACATCTGCTTCTTTTCTCTGCCTTTGCCTCCGTCGCCATTGATGCTACTCCTCTTCTTCTCTGTGTTGGTTTTTCTCGCGGCGCTAGACCAGCTCCGCGTATTCCCTAGTTAATTTCTCCGGTCACACCGCCACCATAGAATGGGGAAGAAGAAAGGAGGTGTTGCGGCTGACTCCGCTACCGCCGTGGTTGCTGCGAAGAAGAAGGGCGGTTCTGTTGCTGCGGGCACCAACGCCGCCGTCGTCGGGAAAAATAAGGGCACGGGCACTCGCGTCACTAATGGCGCGTGGCGCGCATCCATGATCAAGTCCTCTGAGCTCGTCTCCTACGCCAAGACGGAGTTCTTTCTTCCGCAGTCGCTGACGCGCGCATCCCTGGCAGCGAGGTAATTCCTTCCCCTCCTGCCGGTTTTCGGGTGATGTTCCTAGCGTTCATTATCCATGATCTCTCGTTGCCCCTGCATCCTTTCTTCAGGGGCCTTCTCTGTTTCTATGGGCTCCAGCTGCATCAGCTATCCCCCAACTCCATCCTCCATGTAGCTTGCTACATTACTCTTTGCGAGTGCTGGCTCGGAATCGAGCCGCACTTCGGTCTCTTCAAGCGCCTCTTCAAGCTAAAGCGCCTATCGGCGTCTGACTCCGTAGTCTACGATGTAGGCGGCTGTGGTATCCACGTCGACTCCTCCGCCACACACTTCGACATCAAACTTACGACGTCCGTCCAAGGGTGGAGGGACAAGTGGTTCTACATCCGTGACCTGAAGGCCGACGGAGACCACTTCGGACTCGCTCCCTTCGATCCCGCGACGCCGTGCAAGAGGAGGCACTCTTGGAAGAACATAGTGATGCCCGACGAGTCCGTGGAGAAAGATGTGCTATACGAGCGCGTCTACGACCTCGAGAGTCGCATGGGTAAAGAGGAGGGAGGCTGCACCCTCATTCGCACATGGCTGCACCGTCGCGTCCAACCCTTGCAGGCCAGATCCCATCCTATGTTCCAGTGGGCTGGCACGGACGATGTCACTCGCGTATCTGTCGATGGCATTTCCGCGAGTGAGGTAGATAAAAGGGTGCGACTGGTCACCAAGTACACCGCCAAGGATGTGCTTCCTAATGATCCATACGTACTTCCCTTCGATGCTGCTAACCCTCCTCCTGAGGTACAGTTGTGCTACGTAGTAGCTTTGTTTGTCGACTGTTTCTGTTCTGGTTTTCCTGACTTGTGCTAAATTGTTTTCTGTATGCAGGACTGGGGGTGTCGCCCTGTATACCCCCTCTTCCTGAGGGGGTTATCCCTCGTGAAGGCTTGGAAGAGGACGAGTCGAAGTCGACCGTCCCATCTAATGTGGAAGAGGAAGCCCCCGATTCGAGTGGTCTAGATACTCGCAAGCGTTCGTGTAGCGAGGATTCGGATGCATCGTCTCCTTCGACTCCGGAAGGTGAAGCTGTTGGTGCAGAGTCGCCGATACTTGCCGTTCCTGTGAGTGCCGTGGCGCCATCTTCTGATGTGCCTGCCGAAGGAGTCGTCATCAGAGTCGGGGGATCAAACCTTTGATTTTGACAAGTTTGATTGGTAAGTGGACGGGTATTTCTTCTGGTTGTTCTTTGAAGTTGCCTTTCCTTGATATTGGTTTTATTTTGCAGTCAGCAAGCATCGTCATCTTCTGGCGATGTACAATTTTTGAAAGAATCTGGAGTCGCGACCTCCAAAGCCAAGAAAATGGCTAAGCGCGCCCCTTCTCCTCCATTGGCACCCACTCCGGGCATAACTCGTCAAGTTCTCCACATAATGTGGAGCACCAGATGGTTATCCGGACGTCTGCGAATCCAACAACTTCGAAGTCTTTGGAGGATCATGTAAGTGTAGTATCTCTTCTTCTGATTTTGCAGTCGAATTTTCATCTATGCCATCTGTTGATCCTTTACTATGTCTTTTGCCACAGCTCATTGTGAAAGAAGTCGCTCGCGTTGCGGAGCAGGTGCTTGCAATGGTTCGTCAGCACGCAATGCTGGACAATCGTCATCGCGCGGTGGAAAGTGAGTGTTCCTTACTTTTCCGCTTCTTCCTTTTGATGTATTCGACTGACGGTTTATCTTCGTTTGTGTCACAGCTGAGCATAATGCACTCCTTCGTAACACTGCTTCCCTCGAGAAAACACTCACCGCGGCGGTAAAAAGTCGCGATGAGGCAGTCGCAGCATGTGCCGAGTCGCGGAAACGCGAGGAGGATCTGCGCGCCTCCATCGTGGCTAGGGAGAAGTTGTTTGAGGAACAGCTTTTTTCGATTGCCAAGGCTCTCTCAGGTATTCCTTTGTCTGAATTTTCGGTGTTTTCTCTTCTTTCAAATTTGTTGTTGGTGTTGACCCTTGTGCCTATGCTTGGTTGTAGATGCTAGCGGTTTGAGCTTCGATCCCTAGGCACTCCGTCGCGACGATGCCCTGGCGGGTGCCATTTCGGCAATCGAAGATCGCAGCGCTGCTGTTCAGGGGACGTTCACCAAGGCCAAGGGCGTGCTTAGTCGCCTCCGGGAAGAGCTGGCGCCCAAGGCTGAGTTGATCGAGAATATAGATGAGCTGGTGGAGTCCCTTGCTAGGGGCGTTCCTGCAAGCTTGAAGAACTCGCTCCGTGCGGCTGGCGCTTCAATGTCACTCGCAATGGTTCAAGCCCATGGAGTCGAAGTTGATCCTGCAGTGGTCTCCAAGGCGATGCCTGTTAGCGCTGATGGCCAGCAGGTAGTCTTTGCTCCCTTCGCGACTGCTTGTGGCAAGTACGGCCCGCAGCTGATCAATACAGTTGCGAAGTACTTTGAGGAGCTTCAGCGAGCCAAGAAGGCGGCGAAGGCTGCGACGTCAGGGGCCGGTGGGAAGTCTGTGGCGTCTGATACTGCCACAAACTTGATGAGGCCCCCAAAACCAGATTCGAAGTCAAAGAAGCCAATCGCTCCTCAGTAGTCGCGTCTTGTAATAGTTAAATAGCTTATGTCTTTTGTCGAAAATATACCTTTTGGCGGGTGTATATGCTGATACTTTGTTAATCTTGAATGCACTCGAGTATTTTGTCTATGCCTCGCCTTAGTCTTCTTATTGTCTCTTGCTTGACTTGTGATAGGGCACATCGAGTGATCCTTTGAGGGAACCTCAGGATTTGCCACCTCTTGATGACACCTTGGCGTCGCCGCGCTCAAGGATGGATGAGCTGTCTCTGCTCTCGCGACTCCGTGACCGCGTGAAGCAGTTGGAGCGTGAATTTCCTGTACTCCACGGTAATGCAGATGTATGGAAGTCGAAGGCGGAGAAGGCCGCCGCTCGAGAACAATATCTGTTAGGGGAAGTGACGCAGCTGGGTGACTAATTCAAATGTTAGTTTTCTTCTTCCTTATCTTTTTCTTGTAGTCACTCGCAGTAGTTCGTTGTCTTCATACTTCTGCCTTTGCTTGGAATAGTTGTCAGTGCGCGCCATCCGTAGGATGAGAAAGATAGGATTGCCATTCTCATGAATGATCTAACCCATGAGCAGCTTCAGGTGAGTGGATACTTTTGGGTGGATCATGATCGCGCAATCGCACTGGCGACCCTGCAGGATCGTGCGTCGCGAGTGCTTCACTTCCTAAAGAAGTCACAATCATGCCTGAAGAATATTTATCGGACAATGTTCCCGCTGGACATCGTTCCATCGAACATGCTGGCCCTTCTTGCCAAATTCCAAGACTTGACTACAGTCCGCGAGTGTGTACGGCAGCAACTAGTGGCTGGTGCCAAGGCTGCTATGTCGCTGGTGCGACTGCACAGACCTGATGTGGACGTTGCTGCAATTGCGGCCAGACCCCCCGCGCCGCCAGCGGGTTTGACCTGGAACATGGTTCCTCAGTACCAGGCGGTGGATCGCCCAGCAGAGGAGATTGTCGACTTCTTTGAGGAGCAGACCAACGTTCCCTTGCTGCAACAATAGTTTAGTTTGTATCATGCACATAGTTGTACCGGTGTTGTAAAGTTCGTATATATGCTGTGTATAATTGATTGACATTGATGTATAAAGAGCTTGTTAGCGTGTATGTTTTGTGAGTGCATTGCACTATGTGATTCCTTTTTGTTAGCCTGACTTGTGTTTATCTCAGCCCCTTGCCAACTTGTCAGGTGCGTTGCAACTGGGTTGGTGTTTATCAAGGGTTTCGATTGATGTGCCGGCTACTTAGGATATCACGTTAGTTCGTAGAACAGATGTGTACAGGGTGGCGCAGCCCCTGAGTAGATTAATTGCAAAAGATAAAAGGAACACAGAGTTTTGGGGCACTTAGCTTTATTTATTCGCAGGATAGTACGAGGTACAATGTGTGGCTAAGTAGCCTTGGCTGAGTAGCCTTATTTGCAATGTAAAAGTAAAAACGACTAAGGGTAGAAGCGCCGCAGCTGCGCGGCATTCCAGGGGTTGGAGTATGCGACTCCAGTCTCAAAATCTTTAATGCGATAGGCCCCACCTGGGATTACTTCTGTAATCACGTAAGGTCCCTCCCAGGGGGACTCGAGTTTGAGATGCCCTTGCTATTTCAATCGCAGGACCAAGTCACCTTCGACGAAGGACCTGGGGCGTAGCCTTCTGCTGTGGTAGTTGCGCAGGTTCTGCTGGTAGATCATTGATCTTTCTGTGGCGATTTCCCGCGCTTCGTCAAGGAGGTCGACGGAGTCTTCGAGTGCAAGAGTTGACTCCTGCGCGCTGTAGGCGACCACTCGTGGTGCCTTGTATCGTACTTCTGCGGGTAGTACCGCTTCAGCCCCGTGCACCATGAAGAACGGGGTGTACCCTGTGGCGCTGTTTCGAGTTATGCGTAGGCTCCAGAGTATCGATTGCAACTCGTCTGGCCAATAGTCGGTGGCCTGTTCGTGTGGCCGGAGGAGTCGCTTCTTGATGCCACCGCAGATGAGCCTGTTAGCTTTTTCGACCTGACCATTGGTCTGTGGATGTGCTACGGAGGCATAGCTGACGTTGATTCCCAGATTCTCGCATAATTCTTGGAACTCCTTGGATGTGAAGTTCGTCCCATTGTTCGTGATGATGCTATGTGGTACTCCAAAGCGGTAGACGATGGATTCGAAGAACTTGACTGCACTGTATCCTAACTGATTTGTCACTAGCATGGCCTCTATCCACTTGGTGAATTTGTCAACTGCGACCAGGAGATAGACGTAGCCTCCTCGTGAGGACTTTGAGAGCTTACTAACCATGTCGAGTCCCCATTGCGCGAAGGGCCAGGCCAATGGAATTGACCAGAGTTCCGCACCAGGTGCGTGTGGCTTGTCCGCGAATCACTGGCACGCATTGCATTTTTGGACGATGTCCTTGGCATTGCGCATGGCCATAGGCCAGTAGAATCCAGCTCGTAGAGCTTTGGCAACGAGGGCGCGACTGTCGGCATGGTGCCTGCAGGTCCCCTCATGGATGTCGAGAAGAACATCTCTTCCATTGGCCGTGGAGACGCATCGTTGGAGTACTCCTGTGATGCTGCGCTTGTACAGTTCGTCATTGATAACAACGAATGCCTTGGATCGCCGCACGATATGCCGTGCGTCAGTCAGATCGTCCAGTAGCCTCATGCTGAGAAGGTACGTGATGTACGGTTGAGTCCAGGATGGCTCGATCATCATGACGCTCATTGGCCCTTCGAGTCCTGTATCCAGCTCCAAGTCGTCGAGTGCCATTGGCTCATTGGGTGGCGTAGCCCCCGAGTCCGTTGCTACGCTTGTTTTCTTCTCTGCGGCCTTTGGCTTGATGGAGCGTTCGCAGATGCGCTCGAAAAATACCCCAAGTGGTATGGGGGCGCAAGTAGAGCCTATGTTGGCGAGTGTGTCCGCCTATTCATTGCTTTGGCGACCTATGTGCCGCAGCTCGCAACCATCAAAGTCCCCTTCGAGTGTGTCCTAGAGGTCGTGGTAGGCGATCATGTTGTCGTTCAGTGCGTCGCACTCGTGCATTGTCTGGTTGACGACCAGCTTGGAGTTGCCATATATTATGAGCCTCTTGGCGCCGCAGGCTTTTGCCATCCTCATCCCGTGTAGTAGGGCCTCGTATTCAACTTCATTGTTGGAGGCGGTGAACTGCATTCGCAGGATATATTTCAGCTTGTCTCCTAGGGCGATGTCAGTATGACACATGCGCCGGCCCCGTCCTTTCGCTTGGAACCATCGAAGTGCATTGCCCAGAGGTAGGACATATCTAGTTTTTCGGGGAGTTGGTTCTCCATCCAGTGCACGAGGAAGTCAGGGAGCACTTGCGACTTGATTGCATCACGCTTTTCATATGTAATGTCTCGTGGAGACAGTTCAATTCCCCAAAGCGCGACTCGTCTGGTGGCATCAGGATTGTTGAGGATGTGCCCAAGCGGGGCGTCATTGACTACCACGATTGGGTGTTCCTGGAAGTAGTGGCGCTATCGCCGAGCTGTCATGAAGACGCCATACGCCAGTTTCTAGTGGTGCGGATACCGCTGTTTTGTTCGCGTAAGTACCTCGCTGAGGTAGTAGACTAGACGCTGTACTTGGTGGACCTTGTTTTCCTCGGCTCATTCTACCACGAGCACTGTGCTGACCACCTGGTTGGTGGCGGAGATGTATAACAACAATGGTTCCCTTTCGCGTGGGGTTACCAGTACTGGCGAGGTGGAAAGTAGGCGCTTGAGGTCTTCGAATGCTTCCTGTGCCTCGTTGGTCCATTCGAACTTGTCAGCTTTGCGGAGGAGTTGGTAGAAAGGTAGTGCCTTTTCGCCCATTCGACTGATGAATCGACTGAGCGCCGCGATTCGCCCAGCCAGCTGCTAGACACCTCTTATGTTTTTTGGCTTCTCCATGGCCAGTATGGCTTTTATTTTCTTTGGGTTCGCTTTGATCCCTCTCGCGGAGATAAGATACCCGAGTAGTTGCCCAGATGGTACGCCGAAGGCGCATTTGTCCGAATTGAGCTTGATCCGGTAGCGGTCGAGGTTGGCGAAGGTTTCGCGCAGATCGTTGATTAGTGAGGCTTCCTCTTTGGTCTTAATTACTATGTCGTCAACATAGACTTGGATGTTGCGACCAAGTTGGTTCTTTAGGCAAGCCTGCATGCACTGCTGGTAGGTGGCTCCTGCGTTCTTCAGCCCGAAGGGCATTGTGTTGTAGCAGAATACACCAAAAGGCGTTGTAAACGCCATTTTTTCTTGATCTTCCTCCTTCATTCGAATCTGGTTGTAGCTTGAGTAGGCGTCAAGGAAGCAGAGGCGCTCACATCCCCCGATGGAGTTGATTATCTAGTCGATTCGCGGTAACGGAAAATGGTACTTTGGGCAGTGCTTATTTAGAGAGGTGAAGTCCACGCACATCCGCAGGATATCCGTGTCCTTTTTTGGTACTAGCACCGTATTGGCGAGCCAAGTGCTTTCCTTGATTTCGCATATGAATTTGAAGTTGAGGAGTCTGTTGATCTCCATTCCGACTGCCTTTGCTCTTGGTTCAAACATTCGTCGAATTGTTTGCTTGACTGGCCTTGCGTTTGGGTTGACGTTGAGTGCATGCTCGGCGAATTCCCTGGGAACTCCTGGCATGTCCACTGGACACCAGGCGAAGATTTCCTAGTGCTCACGGAGGAATTCGATGAGCGCAAGTTCCTATGCGGGACTCAAGTTGTTGGCGATGAGGGCCGTCTTGGTGGGATCCGATAGGTGGACCTGAACTTTCTTCGTGTGCACCAATGAGTCGAAGGATAGGTCGGGTGAACGTGGCCGGCTCAGGGGAGGCAGACTATTGTCTGTCGACTCCTTTAATCTCGCCAGTTCTTCCTGCATGCCGAAGGACTGGGAAATTCTGTTGAATTCCCTGTCGCAACTATCCGACCTCTCGAAGCTCCCGTTGATTGTGATGACACCATTAGGGCCTGACATTTTCATCTGCAGGTAGGCGTAGTGTGACACCGCCATGAACCTAGCGTACGCGACACATTCGAGGATGTAGTGGTACTATGAGGGCCAGTCGACAACTTTGAAGTCAATGTGTTCGCGCCAAAAAAAATCGGCGTGCCGAAGATGACGTCGAGGTTGATTTTGCCAAGGGGATATACACCCTTGCCTGGGACGATGCCGTGGAATGTTGTGTCTGAGGCTTCTAAGCAAGTCAGAGGGATCCTCATTGCTCGTAAGGTACTTGCGAACATAAGGTTGATGCTGCTTCCGCCATCCATGAAGAAGCGGCTCATGTCGAAGCCTCCAATTTGCGCCTCGAGTACGAGGGGACAGTGGCCTAGACGAGGTACTTGACGCGGTTGGTCGCGCTTGTCGAAGGTGATGCAGGAATCGCTTCCACTGAGGTACTCAGTGGTAGATGGTGGCGAGTTTGTCGCCAGATTGACTTGGCGAGTGATGGCCTTTTGCACCCGGTTGGAGGGGCGACCCTTTTGGATCATCATGGTGCCCATGGCCCGTGGGTACGGCTCGCCTCCGTGATGCTGGTCGGGTGCAGCTGCGTTTGGCGGTGGTCCAGGTGGTGGTGGAGGAGCTCCATCTGCCACAACGCCTAGGGCAGCTCCGTAGCCCCTTTCGACTGCGTTGCGATTCATCCGAGCCAGACCCTCATGTAGTTTGAGGAACTCGCGGCAGTCCTTGAGGAGGTGGCTAGACTTCTTTTTTCCATCGTGCTTGTCGATGTAGAAGTGCACAGTGCATGGCCCAGACAGCTTGTCTTCGATGGATGTTGCGGGTGCCTCATCGCGATTGCGGCGCTGCCATACTTGCGTGGTTTTCCCGGAGTCACGGTATCCACCGCTGCGGTAGCCGCTGTTGCGGTTGTCGTCGCGTCTGTCGGCGTAGCCGGCTGCGACCATGTTAACGTCATCGCGGTCACCGTAGATGCGCATGCGACGTTTGCTTCGGCGGTCGCGTCTGCGTTCGAGTTCTGCTTCATCGTCGGAGTGAACGCGATTTTTCACCGAATCTTCTCCATCTGCCCATCGATTCGCGATTTCCATCAAGTGGTCGATGGTTTTGGGCTTCGAGCGGCCTAGCTTGTCCCTGAGCTCTATGCGGCGTATGCTGCCGTTGAATGCGTCTATCGCACGATCCTCCAAGATATTTTCTATAGATTTCTTGATGATGGACCACCTCTAGATGTATGAGCGTAGCGACTCGCCCGACCTTTGCTGGCAGCATCTCAGCTCTTCGATGGATGCGGCCTTTTGTAGGTGCCCTTGAAGTTGCGCACAAAGCTATAGACCAGCTCTTCCCAACTGCGAATAGATCCGCATGGGAGGTTGTTGAGCCATGCTCGGTGGCGCCTTACAGCTGTAGCTGCAGGCATTGCATAGTCGTGCTTCGACTCCCGCCGTGGAGCCTAACGGAGGAGATATGATCCTCTAACCAGATTTTCGGGTCCTGCACACCATCGAACTTTGGGTTCTCTGATGGGATCTTAAACCCCTTGGACATTCGCTTTTGTCTGATGGCTCTGCTGAAGCATCTAGCGCCACAGAGCTCCACATCTTCGTCTTCTGAGTCAGTCGACCGAGCGCGTCGTGCTCTTGATTTGTCGATTTTGCGTTGTGTGATGTCATCACGCGCGTCGTAGTTGTGGTCGTGTCGTCGTGAGCGGCGGCGTTGAGACAGGTCATGACTGTCGTTGCTGGATGAGGGTGAGGAGTAGCATTTCTCCAGGGCCTTGCCTTTCGTCGGCTCCAGCGCTGGTTCTTTGTCGAGGGCATCCTCGACTAATCCCAAGCCTGCGATTGTAGATCGATGCATGGCAGCTCGAGGATCTCCGGCTGGCGGCTGGTTGTTGAGGAGGTACATGGTGGCCGCCGTTACCGCAGCTTGCGGTGTTTTTGGGAGCACGTTGCCATGCGTATCCACCGTCATGGAGCTGAAGTCGACGACTTTGGTGGCTTCTACACGTTCTTGTTCAGTGAGGTGGTTGAGTCGAGATCGCCTCTTGTTGACGATGTACTCGTTGCACCTAGAGGAGGATCCTCCGTGGGAGCAGAGCCCAGCTCGTCGGAGGCTTGATTCATCAGCCGCCTTTTTACGTGCCTCGAGTTATGCGATTGTTTGTAGTTGGCGCTTGTATTCCTCTTTCAGGAGCCAATGGTAACCCATCAGCGGTTCTTGCGGGGAGCCGAAGGGTAGAGGATGGCCTCGTAGGGCTTCTCGGCAACGAGCCCACTCGAGGTCGTTGAGCCTGATCACGACACGTTCGCCGGTTTGCTTGTTTATCATAGTTGGAGGTTCAACTGCCCCCCATTGTTGACGAGGGCGCCGTTAGTGGGGCCGCCGTTCGGCGGTGGTCCTCCATTAGGTATACCACTGTTTGGTGGGTCGGTTTCATTGCCTCTGTTGCCCGTGTTGTCGCGGTTGGTGGTGGGTTCGCCCGCGTTGCAAATGGCACACATGAAGTGGTTGGGGAAGCTGCTGCTCCCGCAACTTTCAGATCCGGAGCCATAAGCTCCATCTTCAGTTGCCAGGTCGCCCAGATCGGATTCGCGACTGCTGTCGCCGACCGTGTTCTCGACTGTTGTCGAGACATTGAGCTCACTGAGGGTGCCGATCGGTGGAGGGAACCATGATGCTGGAGCAATCGATGGTGTCATCGGCTGGTCAGGCATGCGAAGCGTGCTCATCTGACCAACTTGGAAGCGGAAGCTCCTGATCGCCAGGCTGATTCCGTCGCCCACGGACTCGAAAGCCGGGCGAGTGGCCGGCGTGTGGACGGTGAAGTCGAATGCACCAAAGAGTTGGCGAATCTCCGTTGTTGTGGAGTTGTAGATCGCGGTTGATGGGGTCGAAGAAGCCGCAACATTAGCACTCCCAGTTCCCACAGGCGGCGCCAATTGACGAGGGTTTAACTCATCAATGCCTATTGTTATGGACTTGGGTTTTGGAGAAGGAGAGAGCACTGGAGACATCTACCGGCTAGCAAACAAGCACACAGGGGACTCGAAGATTTATCCAGGTTCAGGCCTCACAGAGGTCCTTACTCCTTCTTGTCTGCTCGTGGAATTATTGAAAAAATCGAGGATTACAATGGTGCGCAGATGCAATCTGGCAAGGGTTGTGGAAACTAGGGTTGCATGTGTCCTCCTCGCTGCCCCCTCCTAGCCTTTATATAGATAGGCTAGGTCTTGGGTAGCAGGTCTAGTCGGTTACAGGTTAGGGTTTTCCCCTTTGAACTTTCTATCTTTAGCTTCTTCTTCTTTTAGTTCTCCAAGCAATCGAGAGTCCGTAGGTTACTCGAGTTCTCTGTTTGGGCCTTGGTGACACCGTGGGCTCCCGCTGTATTTAGGCCGTATATACCAAGTTCGATTACCTGTAGGGTATACCCATGTCAATGGTACTATGGATTTTAGTCGTCATCTTCATCTCTCATACTTGACTAATCTAAAGGCCTACTCTGATATTGAATGGACTGGCTGGGCAGACTCTTGTCGCTCTACGGCAGGTTATTGTGTCTACTGTGGCACTAGTTTGATCTCTTGGTCCTCCAAGAGATAGACCACCGTCTTCCGATCCAGTGCGGATGCTGAGTACCACACAGTTTCTCATGCATTGCGGAGTGTTGTTGGCTTCCACAACTTCTTCAGGAACTCCATCGACCAGTTCATTCTAGAAAGCTTGTCTATTGTGACAACGTATCCACCATCTACATGTCAAACAATCTAGTGCCACATCATCGCACAATGGATATTGAGATCGACATTCACTTTGTCCGGGAAAAGGTTTCTCTTGGAGTAGCAGTCTATGATGAAGAACTTCGAAAGCACCTCATCAAGTGTATTTCAATTCATTTTGAAAGACAAATTGCTATACTAATTCACCTAGATCACACTTACTAGGAAATTAACGTTTCTACTAGGAACATTGATTTTGTCTTTTTATTCGTCAAGGAAGCACATATTCATTATTAGCTTTTTTTGATAATAATATAACATGATTGTGGTCGGAGTATGTGACCATTGTGCCATGGATAGTGCATCGTGAAGCACCTCGAAAGCACCGTTAAAAATAAGTGTTATACTCTGTGAAATAACTTATTATAGGGAAGTGATTCATAAGAATTTGATAAAATGGAGAGTGGTACGCCATGAATATCTAAAAAATACTTTATAAAACATAGAACGGTCCTTCATGAATACTTTTGCAATTATGATGGTCCGATATAAGTTTGATGATACTAAAATATAGAATATTTTTGAGTGAACTTAGAAGATGAAGATGAAATCCGCTAGTCCATGACATGTCCACATTGTGACCGTCACGAGAAACATGAAAACCTCGCTATAACAAGTTATTTCACCATAACTGTGACTGTCAGGAGAATGTCATATAGTTACAAGCACCACACTCATCAGAAAACAATTTATGTTAGGGGCCCATGAAGTTTTGTATATCTCCGAGTGTATATGTTTATGGCCATTTATCTATATACCATGGCATTGACTAAATTTTAGTGCATTTAACAACTCTAGGCTTCATCTCATTAAATGTGTTCCGGATCTAGTCTCCTTAGTTAATACAAGTAGGAAAATTCAAACATGATATTGGGATGATTACAAAAGGTCAGGAGGGGTTTAGGCAGAGAGCATGTAACTTAGGTAGCATCTTCCTGATCGTTGTAGAGAGGCAGAGCAGTTCGGATAGGAGGGGCCCTAGGGCGTAGTTGTCGACAACATCGAAGGTAGGATCTCGTGGTGGCTTTAATTGATGGTAGAAGCTCGAAGCGGTGAAAAGATGACGAAATATTAAATCCATAGGTCAGGGATCATGTAGCTCATCGGAGATCGAGAGGGTGGGGATTTCTGTGGGAAGATAAGTAGAGGAGAAGGAGGATGGGAGACAGGGGACGGGAGAGAGCAACAAGCCAAGGGCTTTGCGGTGTCATAGACTGGTAAATATTTTCATATTGAGGGGCAAATTTGGACGACCTACCAAGCCATCATCACCTATTGCAATTTAATAGTAAAGATGCTATACATGGCCAATCAACAATGCTAGTTAGAGTGTCGACGTTGCACAATTAGACCGCTCTTCTCCTACCCCCCGCTGCTATAGTTCTTTGTAGAACTGCCGCCTGCCCCGGGTCGATCTGACGCTGATCCCGCCGGCGCCGCCGGCGGGGAGAGGCTGAGGACCAGCGCCAGGGGCCCCCTGTAGATTTTAGGTGTTTTGTTTGGCTTTTTGCCGGAGTCTGGCACCATGCCGGGAGGTCAACGACGGAAGTCTGGGGCCAGATCCGTCGTGGGTTGGTCTCCCCCTTCGATGTCGTCCGCTCGCCGGCGGTGCGGTGGAGGAGGACCGGCGAACCCTCCAATAAAGGCCCCGTTAGGTGTCGTCCAGCTCTGCGGGTCGATCCCCCCTCCTCGGCCGGCCATGGTGGCGAGGGAGGCTTGAGGGATTCGGGCCGTCCGAGCTATGGCGGCTGCCTCTCGCCTCAACTCTCTCGTGTAGGCTTCTTCCCTGCGGTTCTCCTTCCGGTCGGCCGTGGCGGCATGGGGAGGTGGGTTTCATGCGGGGTGATGGCTGCGGGGAGTGGAGGCTCTGGATTATGTCTCTTGCCGTTTTTGCGCAGCGACAGGAGGCCGTGGTGGGTGATTTCCGGCGAGTTCCAGAGGTTGAAGACGCCGGTGAAGCAACTCCAAGCGAATCCAGCTTGGAATAAGCGCTGGTCTACTTCTAGTCTTACTCATGGTGAAGTGGTGTGGGTCTCCCTCCTCTCGGTCGACCGTGGCGGCGAGGGAGATGGTGGAGACCTTGCTGCTTTCGCTGGTTGGGTGAGACACGTAGGGGATGGGGTTGTCAGCTCGAAGTTCCCCTTGAGTGTCACCTCGCCGGCAAGAGGGCCGGTGCTATCTGCTCTCCAGGATGTAATGGGGAGCTACACTTCAGAAGCTACGAAGAAGCAATGGAGTCGGGAAGGAATATTCTTGAGCTACACCCCGTCGGCGGGTGATAGTCGTCCGACATCCAAGGCCAGAACATGGCCTATCCTAAAGCCGGCGAAGGGTCCCGGCATGCATCCAACCTCTTCGGTGAGGCCCCTCTTGAGGTCGGCAACCACATTTCTCATTTGCACGGAGGCAAGTGGTCTTGTCCCCGCTTCCGGGGTTGACGGAGGTGCGCCTGACTTCTGGCTCGGCGGTGGAGAAAGAGAAGGACTAGTTTGCTTTTTTCTATCTTTTAGTGATGTCCTTTCTACTTTTTCAGGGATCTATGTTTTTTTCTATACTTTATGGGGTCCTTTGTAATTAGTTGTACATCCACCGCTTGGATTTAGTGAATGCTTCCAGTCCATTCGGGGACCTCCTTGTTAAAGTAAAACAATGCTAGTTAGAGTGCATTCTATTAGGAAGTCCCTGCAAAGGAACATATTAATATTTGCTAAACCAAATAATGCGGGAGGTCTCCTAGAGCCTAGCGGAGTTTAGAACTTTCTTTAAGCATGTCCCAATCAAGAGAGCCAAATTTGAACATTCATCTTGACCACAAAATAGTGGTCACGCTATGAATTTTTTGGAGCTTCATGACTTTGGTCATCATTAGGTCGTTGATATCAAAAGGTTAAAATAAATTAAGTGTTTTAAGTTCTTTATGTATTAGAAGATAAGTCTTTCTATACAAAATGATGCTTGAATCAGACGAATAGACACGAAAATTTACCTAAGCTTATTTTTTCCCACACGTGTTTCAATTCTTTTTACCACACATATTTCCATACTTATTCATGAGACAGTAATTGTTGGAAAAGTTAGCCGATTTTATCTAACACGTCGTCTTATCTGATAGTGAAAGGAAGTTGGATCATAGGAACTGAATAAAACCGAGTGTGGTACATCATGTATATGTGGCAAGCACTTTATAAATTAGAGGTTGGCCCGTCAGAATATACCTATCATCTACTAAAATGTTTAGAACTCGGTATGCGCACTTTTTAGTAACCATAAACATTTGATGAGCTGCATATAGTTCAAAACACTTCAAAGGCTTATACTATGAAACATGGAAGAATCGAGAGAGCAAAGAGGATGTGAGTGTGACCCTGAAATATTATTTGCACATAAGGAGGGGAATGACTATGTGTCTTGCGTGTCGATATTGAATCCGGTTGGTTCTTATTGATGTGACGCGTATAGTTATCACTTGGATAAATCGTTAATTCCTCTAGCATACAGCTGTTGTAACTGCTATGGGTAGGATCATCGATATGTTTTCATGCTTGAGAAAGTTGATGCCAAACTGCTCAGAGTCCGATTTTAATTGGTGTGGGTTGCATACCTGTTTTTAATTGGTGTGGGCTGCATATCGACACCGAAATAAATTAGTGGAATGAGTAGTGGATAACGAGCTAAAAGATTTACACTATGTTGGACAGTGTGTGTGCAAGTATCATGCTCACGTTCTGCCGCTGGTTATATAGGTAACGAGGGTTTAACTCATCAATGCCCATTGTTATGGACTTGGGTTTTGGAGAAGGAGAGAGTGCTGGAGACATCTATCGGCTAGCAAACAAGCACACAGGGGACAAAGGATTTACCCAGGTTCAGGCCTCCTAGAGGTCCCTACTCCTACTTGTCTGCTCGTGGAATGATCGAAGAAGTCGAAAGTTACAATGGTGCGCAGATGCAATCTGGCGAAAGTTGTAGAAACTAGGGTTGCGTGTGTCCTCCTCGCCGCCCCCTCTCAGCCTTTATATAGATAGGCTAGGTCTCGGGTAGCAGGTCGAGTCGGTTACAAGTTAGGGTTTTTCCCCTTCAAACTTTCTATCTTTAGCTTCTTCTTGTCTCTCAAGCAATCGAGAGTCCGCAGATTACTCGAGTCCTTTCGTTTGTGCCTTGGCGACACTGTGAGCTTGTTCGTATTTAGACCGTATATACCAAGCTCGAGTACCTGTAGGGTATACCTATGTCAGTAGCCCCCGAGTATCCAGTGAAATCGCAGATTCGACTGGGTACTTTTTGAAGTCTTCGAGTGCCTGAATGAGTACATTTTCCGACTGCTTTCATTTATGTCATAGGGATTGTTGATATACGTGCCCGATATAGCCGAAGTATCGGTATCATTTAACCACCTTAGGGTGAAACAACGCAATCTACTCGAACTCGAGTCCCCGGACTCGAACCTAGAAAAATGCTGGCGTAATTCGACTCAGGCCGCGGAGGTCTTACAGGAGTCGAATTCCAGTTATATGGGTGTGAGCACTTGATGCGTCCGTCAAGGCATGTTCATCGTGCATGTAGGCACGAATATGTTTCTGGTAGTGCACAGTTAAATACATTGCCAGGCCTTACTCAGGTCTTACCTTCATGCTGTAAGCGTGGCATCCGAATTTTATCATCGCGGAGATGATTCGGACGACCCAGGAGACGCAGTCTCTTTGTAGGGAGAATTATGAGGCGGTGTCGCCATGATCTACGAGTGCGAATGTAATCAACGCACAGATCTCGTGCAAGTAATCATAGGGTGCGCGACCAGCGCTCCCTATGGGAGTAGCCCCCGAGTGCCTGGTTGAGTCGAAGACTCAGGCAGGGACTAAATAAATTTTGCGATGGCTGTCGTCTTTGCTTGTTTGTTTCAGTTGAAGATTCAGACAGGGACTAAAACACTTTTTGCGACTGTTGTCGTCTTTTGCTTGCTTGTCTCAGTCGAAGTTGTTTCCGGCGCTCCCTATGAGAGTAACTCATGTCCATAGTCAAACTGTGTTTCGAGTGGTTGGGTTTGATTGCAATTGCCTGTATCCCTGCAATAAGAAAAGAAAAATCATAGGGTGCGCGGCCAGCGCTCCCTATGGGAGTAGCCCCCGAGTGCTTGGTGGAGTCGAAGACTCCAGCAAGGACTAAAGTAATCGAAGTTTTCCGCTAAGTAGCCGTTGATGACGTTAGTGCTGACGCTTGCATGACCCCAGTTGCCCGCGTGAGCGGCTTTGACGGGACGTGACGAGTGGTGGGTCCCACTTTCTGACTTTGATTTGACTGGGCGTGTGTAATCTTATTATTAACTGTGCCTCCTCGATTTCTGCGCGTAATGGGAGCAGTGGAGGGACGGTTCGCGCTTCCTCTTCTCCACGTGTCGAGCGCGATGCATGCCGCGCGTCCAGTAGGGTTTTTGTGAGCCGTTGGATTGCATCTCCTAAGGGTTAAGTAGCGATGCTACGGCGGTAATTTTCCATCTACGCCCTTTTCTTCCTCGCTGCCATCGCCATTGTTGCTGCTCCTCTGCTTTCCTCCTGCGCTCATCTCCTCCTTAGCTCTGGACCATCTCCGCTCGTTTCCAAGTTATTTCCTGCGTTCTCATCACTGCCGCGCAATGGGAAAGAAAAAGGGAGGCGCTGCCACTGAATCCGCCGCCACCGCTGCTGCGACGAAGAAGAAGGGTGGCCCCACTGCTGCGGGAACCAGTGCTGCCGCCGGCGGAAAAAAGAAGGTCGCGGGCACCCGCGTGACCAATGGCGCGTGGCGCCCCTCTATCATCAAGGCATCCGATCTCCGTCTTCTTCGCCAAGACGGAGTTATTTCTGCAGCAGTCGCCGACGCGCGTCCCTAGCAGTGAGACCATTCCTATGCCTCCCGCTGGTTTTCGAGTGATGTTTCTTGCTTTCATCATTCACGGCCTTTCTTTGCCTCTCCACCCCTTTCTTAGGGGTCTCCTCTGTTTCTACGGGCTCCAGCTCCATCAGCTGTCCCCAAACTCAATTCTTCACATCTCTTGTTTTATCACCCTTTGCGAGTGCTGGCTCGGAATCGAGCCGCACTTTGGCCTTTTCAAACGCTTATTTAAGTTAAAGCATCAATCCGCATCTGGCTCTTTAGTTTATGACGTAGGTGGTTGTGGGATCCATGTCGACCCATCCGCCACCTACTTCGAAATCAAGCTCGCCAAGTCCGTCCAGGGATGGAGGGACAGATGGTTTTATGTTCGTGACCAGAAGGCCAAGGACGAACATTTTGGACTCGCGCCTTTCGACCCCACGACTCCCTGCAAGAAGATGTGTTCTTGGAAGAACGTGATCATGCCTTCCAAACTCACGGAGACAGACGTGCTATATCAACGCGTCTGCGACCTCGAGAGTCGCATAGGCGCAGAAGAGGGAGGCTGCGCCCTTGACAGGACTTGGCTGCGTCGTCGCGTCCAACCTCTCCAGGCTAGAGTCCATCCCATGTTTCAATGGGGTGGCGCCGATGATGCCACTCGCGTGTCTGCCGATGGCATGTCCGCAAGTGAGGTAGATAAGAGGGTGCAACTGGTCACGAAGTACACCTTCAAGGATGTGCTTCCGAATGAGCCAGTCGTTCCTCCCTTCGATGCTTCGAATCCTCCTCCCGAGGTATAGTCATGCTACGCAGTAGCTTATGTTCGCGATTGCTTTTCTGTTGCTTGCCTGCTCTGTTTTCTGATCTTCATTGTCTGTACGCAGGATTGGGCGGTGTCGCCTTGTATGCCTCCTCTCCCTGAGGGCATTATTCCTCGCGAAGCTTTGGAAGAGGATGAGTCTGAGTCGACCGTCCCCTCTGATGTGGAAGAGGAAGCCCCCGAGTCTGAGAGCCCAGATACTCGCAACCGTTCGCGCGGCGAGGACTCCGATGCGTCGACTCCTTCAACTCCAGAAGGCACAGTTGCTGGCGCAGAGTCACCAATTCCCGCCGTTCCTGTGAGGGTTGTAGCACCGTCTTCTCGCAAGAAGATGCGATTGCCCAAGGAGTCTTCGTCAGAGTCGGCGGAGGCCACGTTTGATCTTGACAAGTTTGACTGGTAAGTTTATGAGTTCATTCATTCTTCTTTGTTTTCTACTTGTTGGCTTTGCCCTGGAGTTTTGCCCTTTCTCAATGCGAATTTGGTCTTGCAGTCAAGAGGCGTCGTCATCTTCTGGCGGCGTCGAGTTTTTGAAGGAATCAGGAG
Organism: Avena eriantha; assembly: GCA_910589775.1. Lineage (NCBI taxonomy): Eukaryota > Viridiplantae > Streptophyta > Magnoliopsida > Poales > Poaceae > Avena > Avena eriantha. The sequence goes on from OU342746.1 coordinate 125,833,285, forward strand.
TCGCGACCTCAAGGGCCAAGGTAGAGGTTGAGCGCGCTCCTTCTCCTCCGGCGGCGGCCCACTCTGGGCACAATTCTTCGAGCTCTCCCCACGGAGGGGAGCATGGAATAGTTGCTCGGATGACGGCTCAGCAGACTTCTTCGGAGTCGCTAGAGGACCATGTGAGTATATCTTTCCCTCTTGTGTAATTTGGCAGTCAACACCTTCTATTGCCCTTTCTGATTCCTTGTTTGGTGCAACAGCTCCTTGTAAGGGAGGCCGCGCAAGTGGCGGAGCAGGTGATGGCGATGGGTCGTCAGCATGCGATGCTGGAGACGCATCACCGCGTGGTCAAAAGTGAGTGCTTCCACGCTTGTTCTTTTCATCTTCTCTTTGTTTTGGTATATTCGACTGATAGCCAATTATTGACTGCCATGTAGCTGAGCATAACGCTTTACTGCGTAATGTCGCAACATTGGAGAAGACATTGGTCGTAGCTGTGAAGGGGCGCGATGAGGCAATCGCGGCTCGTGATGATGCCCAGAAGCGTGAAGAGGATCTGCGTGCCTCCTTTGCGGCCAGGGTAAAGTTGTTCGAGGAGCAAATGTTCTCAGTCGCCAAGGCCCTATCAGGTACCTTTACTGGTGGATATTTTATTGTTGCTCTTTTCTGCTTCTAGAGTTTTGCCGATGGCACTAGAGATTTGATCCATGTTTTTTGGTGTAGATGCTGGCGACTTGAGTTTTGACTCGCAGACCCTTCGTCGTGATGACGCTCTGGCCGGCGCGGTATCCGCGGTCGAAGACTGAAGCGCCGCCGTCCAGGATACATTGTCCAAGGCCAAGGTCGCCCTTAGTCGCCTCCGGGAGGAGTTGATTCCAAAGGCGGAGCAGGTCGATAATATGGACGAGCTGGTGGAGTCACTCGCCGGGGGCGTGCCTTCTACCTACAAGAACTCCCTCCGGGCGGCTGGTGCAACGATGTCACTCGCCATGGTGCAAGCCCACGGAGTCGAGATAGATCCCTCTGCGGTGTCGAAGACAATGCCTGTTGGCGCGGATGGTCAGCAGGTAGGCTTCGCTCCCTTTGCGACTGCTTGTGCCAAATATGGACATTCCTTGATAAATATTGTTGCCAAGTATTCGGAGGAGCTCCAACGTGCGACGAAGGCGACGAAAGGTTCGGCCTCAGGGGCAGGCGGTAAGTCAGTGGCATCTGATACTGCCACGGACTTGATGAAGCCCCCGAAGTCGAAGAAGCCAGCTGCTCCTTAGTTTAACTTTTGTAATAGATGATGAATTATCCTTTTAGTCTGAAGACATGCCTGCTGGCGAGTGTGTTTGTGAATATTTATGCTTATCTTGAATGCATCTTTTTCTCCTTGCCTTTGTGTTAATTTGGTCGCCTTATTTGTTTCTGTCTTGACTTGTGGTAGGGCACATCGAGTGGTCCCGTGGGGGGAAACCAGGACTCGCCATTTCTTGATGAGGTAGTTGTACCGCCGCGCTCCAGGGTAGAGGAGCTGTCCTTGCTATCACGACTTCGTGATCGCGTGAAGGAGCTGGAGCGTGAGTTGCCCCTGATCCGTGGTAACGCAGACGTGTGGAAATCTAGGGCGGAGAAAACCGCCGCCCGCGAGCAATATTTGCTTGGCGAGGTGACGCGGCTGGGCGACCAGTTTAATTGTTAGTTTGCTCGTCCTCATCTTCTTCTTTGTAGTTAGTCGCAGTGGTACGTCGTACTCATGCTATTGATGCTGCTTCGTGTAGTTGTTAGCGTACGCCATCCGCAGGAAGAGAGGAATAGGATTGCCATCCGTCTTCATGGTCTCACCCAGGAGCAGCTTCAAGAGAGTGGGTACTTCTGGGTGGATCATGATCGTGCGACTGCATTGGCGACCCTGCAGGATCGCGCTTCGCGAGTTCTGCTCTTTCTGAAGAAGTCGCGGTCATGTTTGAAGAATATCTATCGGGCGATGTTCCCATTGGATGACACGCCATCAAGCCTGTTGGCTCTCCTGGCCAAATTTCAAGATATGTCCGCGGTTCGCGAGTGCGTGAGGCAGCAGTTGGTGGCTGGTGCCAAGGCTGCCCTCTCGATGGTGCGATTGCACAGGCCTGGCGTGGATGTCACCGTTGTAGCTTCCGGTCTGCCAACACCGCCAGCCGGATCTGCTTGGAATATGGTGCCGCACTATCAAGCAGTGGATCGCCCAGCAGAGGAGATTGTCGACTTCTTTGAGGAGCAAACCAATGTTCTTCTGTTGCAGCAGTAACCAGATTTGTGTCCTGCATATAAGTGTGTTTGTGCTGTAAGGTTCATATATATGTTATAGATAATTTATTGTCACACGCGTATAAACAGCTTTGCTAGCGCGGGGTGCGTTGCACCATGCGAGTCCTTTTCGTTAGCCTAGCCATCCCTTTATTAACCTGCCAGGTGCGTTGCAACTGGGTTGGGTTTTCATTAAGGGGTTTGATTGATGTGCCAGCTACTCAGGATATCACGTTTATATGTTCGAAGAATAGATGTACGTAGGGTGGCGCAGCCCCCGAGTATAAAATTGACAGGAGTGAAAAGAAAACACAGAGTTTTGGGACACTTAGCTTTTTTTATTTGGAGAACAGTACTAGGTACAATGTGTGGCTAAGTAGCCTTGGCTGGGTAGCCTTATTTGCGATGTAAAAGTAAAAACAGCTAGGGGTAGAAGCGTCGCAGTTGTGCGACGTTCCAAGGGTTGGAGTATGCGACTCCTGTCTCTAAGTCTTGAAGGCGATAGGCGCCACCTGGGATTACTTCTGTAATCAAGTATGGTCCTTCCCAGGGGGACTCGAGCTTGAGATGCCCCTGCTGCTTCAGTCGCAGGACCAGGTCACCTTCGACGAAGGATCTGGGGCGAAGCCTTCTACTGTGGTAGTTGCACAGGTTCTGCTGGTAGATCGTGGATCTTTCTACGGCGATTTATCTTGCCTCGTCGAGGAGGTCTACGGAGTCTTCGAGTACAAGAGATGACTCTTGTTCGCTGTAAGCGACTATGCGCGGCGCCTTGTACCTTACTTCGGCGGGTAGTACCACTTCTGCTCCGTGCACCATAAAGAATGGCGTGTAGCATGTGGCGCTGTTTGGAGTTGTACGTAGGCTCCAAAGTACGGATTAGAGCTCATCTGGCCAGCAACCCGCGGCTTGTTCGAGTGGTCGAAGGAGTCGCTTCTTGATGCCGCTACAGACGAGCCCGTTTGCTTTTTCCACCTGACCGTTGGTCTGTGGATGCGCGACTGAGGCATAACTGATGTTAATCCCCAGGTTTCCGCAGAATTCTTGGAACTCTTTGGATGTGAAGTTTGTCCCATTGTCAGTGATGATGCTGTGCAGCACGCCGAAACGGTAGACGATGGACTCGAAGAACTTGACTGCGTTGTGCCCTGATTGCTTGGTCACTGGCATGGCCTCGATCCACTTGGTGAATTTGTCGACTGCGACCAAGAGGTAGACGTATCCTCCTTGCAAGGACCTTGGAAGTTTGCCAACCATGTCGAGACCCCACTAGGCGAAGGGCCAGGCCAATGGAATAGGCCGTAGTTCTGCGTCTGGTGCGTGTGGCTTGTCGGCGAATCGTTGGCAAGCGTTGCATTATTGAACTATGTCCTTGGCATCACGCATGGCCGTGGGCCAGTAAAATCCAGCTCGTAGAGCTTTGGCGACGAGGGCACGACTGCCTGCGTGGTGCTTGCAGGTCCTTTCATAGATATCGAGGAGAATTGCTCTTCCATCAGCCATGGAGACGCATCGCTGTAGCACTCCTATAATACTGCATTTGTATAGTTCGCCGTTAGTAACGGCGAATGCTTTGGAGCGTCGCGCGATGTGTCGTGCGTTTGTCGGGTCGTCCGGTAGGCGCTTGTTGAGGAGATACGTAATGTACGGCTGTGTCCAGGATTGTTCGATCATCATGACACTCATTGGCCCTTCGAGTCCCGTGTCTAGCTCCAAGTTATCAAGTGCCATTGGCTCATTGGGTGGCGTAGCCCCCGAGTCTGTTGATGCGCTTGTTTTCTTCTCTGCGGCCTTTGGCTTGATGGAGCGTTCGCAGATGCGCTCGAGAAATACCCCAGGTGGTATGGGGGCGCAAGTAGAGCCTATGTTGGCGAGTGCGTCCGCCTCCTCGTTGCTTTCGGGACCTACATGTCGCAACTCGCAACCGTCGAAGTCTCCCTCGAGTGTATCGTAGAGGTTGCGGTATACGATCATGTTGTCATTTAGTGCGTCGCACTCGTGCATTGTTTGGTTGACGACCAGCTTGGAGTCGCCATATATGATGAGCCTCTTTGTGCCGCAGGCTTTTGCCATCCTCATCCCGTGCAACAGGGCCTCGTATTCAGCCTCGTTGTTTGAGGCTGTGAACTCCATTCGCAGGATGTATTTCAGCTTGTCCCCAAGAGGTGATGTCAGTATGACACCTGCTCCTGCTCCTGCTCCGTCTTTCTGCTTGGATCCATCGAAGTGTATTGTCCAGAGGTAGGACATATTTGGTTTGTCCGGGAGTTGGTTTTCCATCCAATGCACGAGGAAGTCAGGGAGAACTTGCGACTTGATTGCATCGCGCTTTTCGTATGTGATGTCTCGTGGAGACAGTTCGATTCCCCAAAGCGCGACTCGTCCCGTGGCGTCGGGGTTATTGAGGATATGTCCCAATGGGGCGTCGCTGACTACCACGATTGAGTGTTCCTGGAAGTAATGGCGCAGTCGCCGGGCGGTCATGAAGACACCGTACGCCAGCATCTGGTAGTGCGGGTACCGCTGTTTTGTTGGCGTGAGGACCTCGCTGAGGTAGTATACCGGGCGTTGTACGCCTTGGACCTTGTTTTCCTCTGCCCGTTCGACGATGAGCACTGTACTAACCACTTGGTTGGTAGCAGAGATGTACAGCAGTAGTGGCTCCCTATCTCGTGGAGTCACCAGTACCGGCGAGGTGGATAACAGGCGCTTGAGATCTTCGAATGCTTCTTGCGCTTCCTTGGTCCACTCGAATTTGTCAGCTTTGCGGAGGAGCTGATAGAAGGGCAGTGCCTTTTCTCCCATTCGACTGATAAATCGACTAAGGGCCGCGATTCGTCCGGCTAGTTGCTGGACGCCTCTTATGTTCTTTGGCTTCTCCATTGCCAGTATGGCCTTTATCTTTTTCGGGTTTGCCTCAATCCCTCTCGCGGAGATGAGATACCCGAGCAGCTGCCCAGATGGTACGCCGAAGGCGCATTTGTCTGGATTGAGCTTAATCCAGTAACGATCGAGGTTGGCGAATTTTTCGCGCAAGTCGTCGATTAGAGAGGCTTCCTCCTTGGTTTTGATTACTATGTCGTCGACATAGACTTGGATGTTGCGACCCAATTGCTCCTTGAGGCAAGCCTGCATGCATCGTTGGTAGGTGGCTCCTACGTTTTTTGGCCCGAAGGTCATTGTGTTGTAGCAGAACACGCCGAAGGGCGTTGTAAACGCGGTCTTCTCCTGGTCTTCCTCCTTCATTCGAATTTGGTTATAGCCTGAGTAGGCATCGAGGAAGCAGAGGCGCTCGCATCCAGCGGTGGAGTCGATGATTTGATCGATCCTTGGTAGCGGGAAGTGATCTTTTGGGCAGTGCTTGTTTAAAGAAGTGAAGTCCACGCACATCCGTAGGATATCCGTGTCTTTTTTTGGCACCAGCACCGTATTGGCGAGCCAAGTGCTTTCCTTGATCTCGCGTATGAATTTGGCCTCGAGGAGTCTGTTGATCTCCATTCCAACTGCCTGCGCTCGCGAAGCGTCCCTCCACTGCTCCCATTACGCGCGGAAATCGAGGAGGCACAGTTAATAATAAGATTACGCACGCCCAGTCAAATCAAAGTCAGAAAGTGGGACCCACCGCTCGTCATGTCCCGTCAAAACCGCTCACGCGGGCAACTGAGGTCATGCAAGCGTTAGCACTAACGTCATCAACGGCTACTCAGCGAAAAACTTCGATTACTTTAGTCCTTGTTGGAGTCTTCGACTCCACCAAGCACTCAGGGGCTACTCCCATAGGGAGCGCTGGCCGCGCACCCTATGATTTTTCTTCGAGGCCAAATTCAGTTGGCGCCGTCTGTAGGAACCTCTAACGTGGTCGTGGGTTTGATTCCCACAGACGGCGCCAATTGACGAGGGTTTAACTCATCAATGCCCATTGTTATGGACTTGGCTTTTGGAGGAGGGAGTGCTGGAGACATCTATCGGCTAGCAAACAAGCACACAGGGGACAAAGGATTTACCCAGGTTCAGGCCTCGTAGAGGTCCCTACTCCTACTTGTCTGCTCGTGGAATTGTCAAAGGAGTCGAAAGTTACAATGGTGCGCAGATGCAATCTGGCAAAAGTTGTGGAAACTAGAGTTGCGTGTGTCCTCCTCGCCGCCCCCTCCCAGCCTTTATATAGATAGGCTAGGTCTCGGGTAGCAGGTCGAGTCGGTTACAAGTTAGGGTTTTTCCCCTTCAAACTTTCTATCTTTAGCTTCTTCTTGTCTCTCAAGCAATCGAGAGTCCGCAGATTACTCGAGTCCTTTTATTTGGGCCTTGGCGACACCTTAGGCCTGTTCGTATTTAGACCGTATATACCAAGCTCGAGTACCTGTAGGGTATACCCATGTTAATAGGCCAAAAATACCTACATGCTAGCCCAATCACACTAGTTATATGTTGCTACATTATGCTTTCTGAAGCTTAGACTCAATTGATTGATGAAACCCAGGTATTTGATGGCCATGATGTGTTCTTGGATCTTCTACGAGTTTTTCCCAATCCATGCTTTTCTAGATCAGCACGGGGAGTCCCGGAGATAGGAAGGTATCTTTCGACACGATCACGACAGATAGGAGATTTCTTGTTGTACTTGAAAGGATTTTTTTAGATGGACTATATCCGAAAAGTTAGTCAGAAAGTTCTAGTAAACCATAGCAAATGCTTAATCCCCATGTTTTGAATGGGTGGTCTATCACGCATGACCAATTTTTTGGCCTCCAATAGATAAGAACTTTATAATTGAGAGAATGGTACGTCATGAATATTTCTAAAGAACTTTATAAATTAATGATTGGTCTGTTATGAATATTCCCAAAAACTTTGTCTATGGAGCACATGGACTATTTTGTAAATCTTTGTGTCACTTGTTTCTAGTAGCCATTGCATTTGATATACAAAAAATCAGAATTATCAAATGAAACAAAAAATGTTATTATGACTTACTGTGTGTATTAATAGATCGTGCTTCTAATACAACATCATGATTGAATTAAACGAAAAGAAAACTAGTCTCGTAGGGATGCCAACTAGGTGGAACAATTTTGACACAAAATATTGTCAGGCCTTGGGTGGTTAACAACGAGACTCATACGCCAGCGAGACCCAAATTGTCCCCAACATGAGTCTGCCAAGATTTAGAGATTGATTAGTTTCACGCTCATTACTTCCGTGCCTATTCATTTTGTTGTTCTCACACATTATTGGCATCCTTGTAATATGTGAACCAGTTATCAATAATATGAGAACTAATCTAAGAGGAAAGGGTAGGCATCGCTTTTGGTGTTTATAGTTCTAAACGTGTTGTTTGGTTTTAACTCTCTTATTTTGGAACTAACAAAATTATAGCACATAATATATATACTTAATCATAATAACGGAAATATAAATAATAACACATGTATTATTGTCTATATGGCATATTTCCAATAGTTGGTGTATCTCTATGACCGACCCGCTGCCCACCTTCCTTTTGGTCCGCGGCATGCTGCTGATGGAGGAGATGCAGTAGCCAATGCCGCCTCCAACGCTGCGTCGACGTCCCTATTCGATTAGGCTCGCACTGCTCTGCCACCATCCACTGTCGCTGGCTATCGCAACGACTCCTCCACCTCCGGTAAGCAGAAACTTGCGTACAAGCCAAATAACAAGACCACGGGAATAACAGTGTCGGCTCCAACCCTGCACAGCGCACGACACTATCAACGACACGATGCGTACCCTTATTGACACGACTGGATATATCTATACAGTACAACAGATATGCCTTCACATACACGCTCCACAATAACATCATCTTGCTCTCATCAAGAGTGTCCTCCGCACTGGATCGGGAGACGATGGTACTATGGAGTTCGATTGTCATCTTCGTCTCTCATCCTTGACTAATCTAAGGCCTACTCTGATGTCACTGGGCTGGCTGGGCAGACTCTCGTTGCTCTACATCATGTTATTGTGTCTTCTATGGTAATAGTTTGATCTCTTGGTCCTCCAAGAGATAGACCACCGTCTTCCGATCCAGTGCGGAGGCTAAGTACCACACAGTTTCTCATGTGTTGCGGAGTGTTGTTTGCTTCTACGGCTTCTTCAGGAACTCCATCGACCGGTTCATTCTAGCAAGCTTGTTTATTGTGACAATGTATCTGCCATCTACATGTCGACCAATCTAGTTCCACATCATCGCACAAAGGATATTAAGATCGACATTCACTTCGTCTGGAAGAAGGTTTCTCTTGGAGTAGCTGAGTATGATGAAGAACTTCGAAAGCGCCTCATCAAGTGTGTTTCAATTCATTTTGAAAGACAAATTGCTATACTAATTCACCTAGATCACACTTACTGTAAAATTAACATTTCTGCTAGGAACATTGAGTTTTTCTTTTTATTTGTCAAGGAAGCACATTTTTATTATTAGATAACTAGATCAGCATATTTTGTTAATAATATAACATGATTGCGAGTATGTGACCATTCTGCCATGGATAGTTGTGCATCGTGAAGCACCTTGAAAGCACCGTTAAAAATAAGTGTTATACTCTGTGAAATAACTTATTATAGGGAGGTGATTCATAAGAACTTGATAAAATGAACTATACCTGAAAAGTTAGTCATAAAGTTCTAATAAACCGTGGCAAATGCTTAATCCCCATGTTTTGAATGGGTAGTCTATCATGTATGATCAATTTTCTAACCTCCGATCGATAAGAACTTTATATACGAGAGAATGGTACGTCATGAATATCTCCAAAGAACTTTATAAATTAAGGATTAGTACGTCATGAATATTTCAGAAACTTGGCCTATGGAGCAAGATGGAATATTTTGTGCAGCTTTGTGTCACTCGTTACCGGTAGCTATTGTATTGATATACAATAATTTGGAATTATCAAATTAAACAAAAAAATTCATTATGAATTACTATGTGTATTAGTAGGCTGTTCTTCTAATACAAATGATGATCAAATTATACCAAAAGAAAGCTAGTATAGTAGGGATGCCAACCATGTGGAACAAGTGAAAGGGAAATGGACGTCGCCTAGAGGGGGGTGAATAGGCGTTTTAAAATTATTACGGTTTAGGCTCTAATAAATGCGGAATAAAACTTAACGTTTAATTTATCAAGCCAAAACCTATGTCCACTAGTTTCACTAAGTGCACCAACAACCTATGCTAAGCAATACAAGCAACAAGGCGATAGCAAGATATAATACTTCAAGCACGAAGGCTATCACAATGTAAATTGCATAGGTAAAGGGCTCGGTTGAGAGATAACCAATGAACACGGAGACGATGATTTGTTTCCCGAAGTTCACTTCCAAAGAAGCTACGTCTCCGTTGGAGAGGTGCGGGGGCGCAATGAACTTCGAACGCCACAAATGGCTCACCTCGAGGTGTGGTGGCTCGATGCTCACCCAACGCCACACAAGGCCTCACCAAGGATGCGAAGCCACGCAACTCACAGAGGCCACAAAAAAGCTCACCCTATTCTTCCGTGAGCTCGCCACAAAGGCCTACTCACGTTCCACTATGGGACAGTTGAGGGCGGTAACCGAACCCGTACAAGGCTTGGGGCAATCTCCACAACTCAATTGGAGGGCTCCCAAGAAACGCCACAAAGGCTCCACAATGCCACAAAAGGCCAACAAGCTTGGGGAACCTCCACAACTCAATTGGAGCCCCAAGAACAATGCCACAAAGGCTACAAAGCCACAAAAGGCAACAAGGCCACAAAAGGCTAACAATCCAACCACACAACCGTCTAGGGTTCCAAGAACCCAAGAGAAACAATCCCAAGGGCTTGAACTCGCCGAATCTCCGAGGAGAACTCAAACCTATGCACCAAATGCAAGAGGCAAGTCATTCACTCTCAAATTCCACCAAAGCTACAAAAGCTATTGGGGGAATAAGGGAGGAAGAACACAAGAGGAGAACACAAAACTCTCCAAGATCTAGATCCCAAGGATTCCTTCACAAAGAAGGGATTTTGCTTGGTGGGGCTTGTAGATCTAGATCTCCTCTCTCAAATCCCTCAAAAAGATGCAAGAATCATAGGAGGGGGAAGGGGAGAGAGCAAGCTCTTCAAGATCAACAATGGAGGAGAGAGAAAGCCAAAAACCAAGAAGAATAAGTGGGGGCCGAAGGGGAAAGGGGAGCTCCTTTTAAAGGGCTCCCCGATCTGCCTGTTACCCACAGAATCGCGCACGGCCGGTAGTACCAGTGGGTAGCCGGTACTACCGGTGGCACTCAGCTAACGGTCCAGAAACAAGGTGCAAATGGACACAAAAACGAGGCCAGCCGGTACTACCGGTGGGTCACCGGTACTACCGCCTGGGCCGGTACAACCGCCCAAGATTCCGACTGAAGTTCCGTCAAATAGCGCAAACCAGGCAGAGAGCATACTGAAGCGAAAATGGGTTCACCGGAAGTTGGGTCGGTATTAACACCGGTACTACCGGCGGCATTTCTGCCCGAGCAGTACTTCCGGCGTCTGGCCGGTACTTCCGGTCAGAGAAACTTCAGAACCAGAAATGCCATAACTTTTGCATCCGAACTCCAAATGAGATGAAACCAATTTTGTTGGAAAGATTACGACGTGTAGAATACCATGAATATATATGTGAGATACCTCCGAAGGTGTGGAGCCAGAAAACCTGCAAGATCAAAAACACAATGAGATATGCATGGGAAATCCGTTTTTGATGAACTAGAGCATGTTATGAAGATAACCACAAGCTATAGATCCTCACATGGACAAGAACCAAACAACAACCAAGAAAGATGATGCTATGTATGCAAAGGTTTGAGCTCTCACCGAAAGATACGAACGAGTCACCCACTCGAGAGCCCCTCTTGATAGTACGGTTATCTATCCTAAAACCGGTCTCCCAACACTACAAGAACACTACAAGAGACCGGTAAAAAGGAAACCCTATCAAGATCATACCTTTGCCTTGAGCATCCCACTTGAGCTTGATGTAGACGGTCTTGTCCTTCTCAAGATGGAACACCTTTCTTGATTGCTATTGCGTGCTCTTGTTTGATGAAGACTTGCGAATGGCTCCCCCATACTCCATGAGCAAACCTCTTCTTTGACCTTGTATTCATCACTCCATGAACTCCGAGGATGGCAAGCTCCAAGCATGATATCTTCTAGAGATGGCGCATCGTGAGCTTGCACAACAAATCTTGATGATGATGTCTTGAAGGAAGCCATGAGGAACTCCATCTTCTTCTTGTTCTTCTTCTTCAAGGCATACTTGATCTTCTTCTTCTTCTTCTTCTACTTGATTCCAATAAGCACAAAGCCCTTGGACGATGCTTCTTCTTTTTCATCCTTGAAACCAACACATGGTCCAAGCGATGCCAATGGACAAACCTACAAGTGAAACTCAATTTGCACATTAGTCCATAGGGATTTTCATTAATTACCAAAACCACACATGGGGCATACATGCCCTTTCAACAAGTTTGAGAGAAAAAATACTATCACACCTTGGGTGGTGGAGCACGCGACTCATAAGCCACCTAGGGACCCAACTCGTCCCCAACACGAGTCTGTCGATATTTAGAGGTTGATTTTCTTCATGTTCTTCTTGTTTCATTGCCATTTCAATTAGTTATTCTCGGACATTATTGGCATCCTTTTAATACACATAGTCAGGAAAGCTTGCTACCAATAATATGCCAACTAGTATTATAGGCAAAACTAGGCATCTCTCTTGGTGTTTATAGTTCTACACGGGTTGTTATTAGGTTTTCCTCTGAATCTCATATTTTGTAACAAACATAATTACAACACATAATATATACTTAAGCATAATAATAGAATATAAATAATAACACATGTATTATTTTCTATAGGGCATATTTCCAACAGTTGGTGTATTTTAATACGAATGGGTGATTAGACTAGAGATTAAGCTCATGTATTTGGTGTGCTCACTACCCAAAAACATCTAGATTGGTAGTCAAAAAACAATATCTAGATTTAGTGTGCTCATTATCCTTTACACCATGTAAAATTTCGAATGGCACAAAAGGAAAACATCGGAAATTTACAAGTTAGAGCATTGTCCCTTATGACATATCTCAAAAGCACCTTTGAAAAAATTAGGTGCCTTCTAGTTCATTAGTTGATACAAAGAAATAACATAGTAAACGAATACTTCACCGATTCGAGGTGTTGAGACAACTCTGAGTAACACGGTGGAATAGAATTTTCTGGCCAGGGCCGTTCCATATCTGACTAAGGTCAGATGTCATGATTCTTACCCCTTGACACACAGGTGTGGAAGGTAATGACACGCGCCGGATAGCGTTATCCTTGTATGACATCCCACATATGGCTCCTGCACTAGCTCTGGTGAACCGCTCCATCTCCAGCTCCGGTGAGGGTCTTCGTGAGCAATGGATCGCCTGCGGTCTCTTCACCACCAACAAGGCGACCAAGGCAATCTACCTCGACAATGAGTTTCACCAACTCCTCTAGGGCGCCTCCTCCATCACCCATTACTGCCTCCGCCAGAAGCTTCTCGCTGACGCGCTCGCCGAAAACAATTCCACCATCTAATATCGCATGCTCGTCCTCAACACCCTTCGCGGCCTCGGCCCACGGTTTGCCTCCGTCGCCACGGTCATCACTATGACCGATCTGCCACCACGATCCTCTAGGTCCGCGACATGCTTTTAATGGAGGAGATGCAACAGCCAACGCAGCCTCCAACGCAACATCGATGGCTCTTGTCAAGCGTGTCCTCCGCACTGGTTCAGGAGACAGTGGTACTATGGAGTTCGATCTTCATCTTTGTGCCTCATCCTCAACTGATATCACGGCCACGGACGGAGCTGCTGCCGGTGCTGCCGGCGCTATAGCACCGGTCCAGCTGACTTGCCAAAGGGAATAATTTAGATTACATGTGTAATATGCGAAGGCCTGGGGTGGCACCAGTACCAGCACTGTCTACGCTCGTTCATGTGTCACGTTTGCTCGTTTCGCTTAGGCTATTAGCTGCACATTTCCAACCTCATTCACTCCAGCAGGAGTGATGGCCAGCTTCAGAATTTAGCACCCCTTGTCATTCCCTTCTGGCTCAGCCAATGATCATGGCCTACTCTGATGCTGACTGGGTTGGTTGCGCACACTCTCGTCTCTCTTTATTGTGTCTACTATGGAGATAGTTTGATCTCTTGGTCCTCCAAGAGACAAACCACCGTCTCCCAATCCAGTGGAGAGGCTGAGTACCGCATAGTTGCTCATGCGTTGATCCAGTGGGGAGGCTGGGTACCACATAGTTGCTCATGCGCTATGGAGTGTTGTTAGCTTCGACAACTTCTTCAAGAACTCGATGAACTGCTTTGTTCTGCCAAGCTTGTCTATTGTGACAACGTCTCCACCATCTACATGTCTACTAATCCAGTGCAATATCATCACACAAAGGATACTGAGATCGACATTCACGTCAAATGAACCTCATCAAGTGTATAGTAAAGCTAAATTATCTAAAAATATTCTGACACAAGTTTCTAACCTCTTTCCTCCGTCATAAGGTGCAAACCGTTTATTACGAGAGAAAGGTTCTAGCTCTGATGGAACCAGATTATCTCAATACAACAATTAAGTATGTGCACTATTTAGTAACCATACGAATTTGTTTAGCTGCATATAATTCACAACAAATGTGTAACATCAAGTAGTAAACTGATTATTGGGTAATCGCATCCATTACACATACATGGAACTAAACTGATTATACATCTCAATAAACTTTATACATCTCAATCAAGTAGTACACAGTAGATCAGCTACAGAGAATTCCATCCAGCCGTATTACATTGAAAACCCATTTTAGAAAGTTGTGTCAAAATTATAAAATATAATAGCATCGGAATGTGTTGGACTATGAGTACCGTAGCAAAACCGTGTCTCAATGTACATATGTTTTGAAGTCAAGTATAACATACACAGTCTTGTGTTTCTTTGATTTCAGTTCGGGAAGTCAATAACACATCTAAACAGTACTATAGTTTTCCCAAGGGTGGAAAAACAACACAATACTGTTCTAATTCCTATCTGTATTAGTAGATAATTGTTTTGATACAAAATGATGGTCAAGCATAAGGATCGGACACAGAGATGACCGGGGGCTAATTGTCCCCTCATGTGTTTCGAGAAATTTCGTACCTTAGGGACCACACATCACATAATGGTACTAATATACCTGCAATGCTTGGCTGGTCATAGTGGGGTATTATATTACTAGTATCATGTATATGATATTAGTGTATGATACTATCTCTCTAATGGTTAGTATCATCTAGTAGTATTATCGTACCATTGTATTTAATTTTTTCTAATTGTGTGTATGAGATGTATTGAGCATTAAATTACCTAGTTTCACGAGCTATGATACGTATCATATTATGATACTACTAACATTTCTCTCTTTATTAATTGTGGTGCCACATCAGATTTTTGCCAAGGTGGCATGCATGATACTCCTTATGATACTCCCACTAGCACTAGCCTACGTTAAGTCGGCTTGAGACTAACTCTCATAATGATACCATTGAGACAACTTCTAGCCCTGGTATTTTCAGACTAGCTCAATTTAACCATTTTAGACACTCATAAAAATATAGTATAAAAGAACTAGGTACCTCTCAAGAACTTAAAGTCGCTACTCAATTATCCGAGATCATTCGGGAAGATCATTCAAGAACTAGGTACCTCTCAAGAACTAGGTAGTTTCTACCTGGGTTTAGTGGGATGTGTCATAAGAGGCAAACCACTCATTGGAATGCATTGAATTTTAATATCTTTTTAAAAATAATCAACAAATTCAGAAAATAGTTACATAGACATACGGTGGTAGGTGTATCCGTGTAGCAAGTCAGGTCTTGTCTTGTCTTGCATGGTTAATCGGTCTTTTAATCTCCCTTCAGTGTACCTACGATTTCCGAGATCATTCTGAAAGATTCGGTGTACCACGATAGATCATGTCTGTTAGAGCTTCTAGATGATGGCCTTCTGGTCACGGAAGTTGAGGCTGTAACGGGATATAAGAGGTTCAAGGACCGTGTCGTAGGGTAGATAGGCCTTTACACACTTATCTCCGACAAGTTAATCTCCAACTTTATCTTTATTCGAAATTGTTAAATTGAATTAGTCTGAAACTTTGTCTTCACTTGAAGCCGTCGAAATTACTATTACGTCCGGTTCATATTATTGTTCTCAACTTTATCTAGATACAGATGCACCTAGTCTAAATGTTTAACTAGGTACATACGAATCTAGACAAAGTTAAAAATATTAATATGGTTCGGAGCGAGTAGAACATGTCACTCATAATGAGCGGTTTGCAACAATTCATGACTTTGTTATCAAGACAGACGACATGTTCTAGTGTCTTGATAGATGAACCTAAATCGTACTCACCGTGTGTAAATAAATGCTAAGCTTGAAATCTGTACAAGGAAACGAGCTATAAGTACCTTATATAGTACGAATTGGTCCCTCATGGGTGTCTCAAAAGAACTTCGTAGATTAGAGCTTGGTCCTTCGTGAGTATCTCAAAAGAACTAGGGTCTGTCTAATACTCAGCTGACTGAGAATTACGAGACAGTCATTGCGCGCATTAAACTCCCGCGACCTGCTATTTATCCGCTGCCGCACGCGACCTGCTATTAGTTTTGAAGTGTCGTACGTATGCACGCCCGTCTGGCCACAAGCTCCTAGGCAGATCAAAAGCGCGTGAGTGGTGAGTTGTGGCAGCATTTGATACTCGATACATGTGAGTAGTTCATTGTACTCCCTCCGTTTTAGAAAGAATGCCATAAATTTGTCTAAATTTAGAATATATAGATATTATTTTGTATTAGATACATTTAAATTTAAATAAATTTGCGACATCCTTTTCCGGATGGAAGGACTACATGTTTTTTAAGCAACGTTCTTCGTCATCCGACTTCGAAGAAATTGAGCTGTTTGCTAATTCTCAACTAAACTAGAAAAAAGTACCCCATTGTCTTTAATCACTTGTCATGGATTTGTCCAGATAGACATGTATTTAGATGTGTTCTAGTATGTTCATACATGTCAATTTAGACAAATCGGTGACATCTAATTCGAGACAGAGGTAGTAATTGCAACCGGTTTGCACATTCACAATTTGCACCGAAAAAACAATTGTAGCCGGGGAAATCACAGTCGCAACTAAATTTGCAATTGACAAATCATAGTTGCAAATAAAGTTGCAACGTCGGGAAAAAAGTCGACAGACTCCTAAGAAAATGACATTTCAATGCTCAGTTATTGTAACCGCAGTTGAACTCACGAGAAAACTAGCTTCAATTTCAGTTTCAATTCATAGTAAGAAGGGACATCTCAACAATCCCGAGAAAAACTCAGTTGTAAGTCCAGTTGAAACTCGTAGTAAGATGTGACCACGAAATAAGGAAATGAATTTTCAATCATCGGTTGCAATCCTAGCTAGTTGCAACTCCTGAGAAAGACAGATGCAAGTCTAGTTGCAACTCAAAGCAAGAAGGAACGAAAACAATCCCCGGTTGCAACTCAACGACAAAAAGTTAGTTGCAAGTCCATCTGCAACTCATAGTAAGAAAGGACAACGAAGAAATTCTCAGTTGTAACTCCCGAAAAAGATCAGTTGCAAGTCCAGTTGTAACTCATAGTAAGAAGGGACCACAAAACAGGAAAATGACATTTCAATCCTTAGTTGCTATCCCAATTGCAACCCCTGAGAAAGCCAAAGTCAACTCAGAGTAAGAAGGGACACAAATCAATTCTCAGTTACAACTTCCCCATGATAAAAGTCAGTCGCAAGTACAATTACAACTCATAGCAAGAAGAGACCACGAAACAATCCTCAATTGAAACCTCAATTGCTGCTCCCCGAGAAGCCAGTTGCAAGTCCATTTGCAACACATAGTAAGAGGGCCACGAAAACAATATTGGGTTGCAACTCGTGGATAAAGACAGTTGCAACTTATAATAAGAAGGGACCATGAAACATGGGGTTGTAACTCGTCAAGAAAATCAGTCGCAACTCTAGTTGCAACTCGTAGTAAGAAGAGACCATGAAACAAACATCAGTTCAAATTCATCAAGAAGCTAGTTGCAAGTCCGGTTGTCATTCATAGTAAAATGGGACCATAGAACAATACTTAGTTTCAACACTAGTTAAAAAATCGCTGAGAAAGCCAATTGCAAGTCCAGTTGTAACTCATGGTAAGAAGGGACACCTCAACAATCCTTAGTTGCAATACCAGTTGCAACTCCCAAGAAAAATCTAGTTCCAAGTCCAGTTGCAACTTGTAGTAAGATGGGACCACGAAACAAGGAAATGAATATTTAATCATCAGTTGCAATCCTAGCTATAATTCTCGAGAAAGACATATGCAAGTCTAGTTGCAACTCATAGCAAGAAGGAACCACGAAAACAATCATTAGTTACAACCCCGGTTGCAATTAACCGAAAAAAGCTAGTTGCAAGTCTAGTTGCAACTCATAGTAAGAAGGGACAACGAAGAAATTCTCAGTGGTAACTCCTGGGAAAGACCAGTCGCAAGTATAGTTGCAACTCATTATAAGAAGGGGCCACGAAACATGAAAATGACATTTCAATCCTTAGTTGCAATCCCAATTGCAACCCCGAGAAAGTCAGGTACAAATCTCCAGTTGCAACTGATACTAAGACGGGACACAAATCAATTCTCAGTTGCAATTATAGTTGCAACTTCCCCATGCTAAAATCCAGTCGCAAGTACAATTGCAACTCATAGCAAGAAGAGACCACGAAACAATACTCAATTGAAGCCTCAATTTCTTCTCGTTGAGAAGCCAGTTGCAAGTCCATTTGCAACACATAGTAAGAAGGGCCACGAAAACAATCCTGGGTTGCAACTCACGGAGAAAGGCAGTTGCAACTCATAGTAAGAAGGGACCGTGAAACATGGGGTTGTAACTCGCCAAGAAAGTCAGGGTTGCAACTCATAGTAAGAAGACACCACGAAACAAACCTTAGTTGCAATTCGTCAAGAAGCTAGTTACAAGTTTGGTTGTAATTCTTAGTAAACAGGGACCATAGAACAATCCTTAGTTTCAACCCTAGTGGAAAAATTGCCGAGAAAGCCAATTGAAAGTCTAGTTGTAACTCTTGGTAAGAAGGGACACCTCAACAATCTTTAGCTGCAACCCCAGTTGCAACTCCCAAGAAAAAGCCAGTTGCAAGTCCAATTGCAACTCGTAGTAAGATGGGACCATGAAACAAGGAAATGAATATTCAATCATCAGTTGCAATCCTAGTTGCAATTCCCGAGAAAGCCAGATGCAAGTCTAGTTACAACTCATAGCAAGAAGGAACCACTAAAACAATCATCAGTTACAACCCCGATTGCAATTAACCGACAAAAAAGCTAGTTGCAAGTCCAGTTGCAACTCATAGTAAGAAGGGACAACGAAGAAATTCTTAGTGGTAACAACCGGGAAAGACCAGTCGCAAGTATGGCTGCAAATCATAGTAAGAAGGGGCCACGAAACATGAAAATTATATTCCAATCCTTAGTTGCAATCCCAATTGCAACCCCGAGAAAGTTAGGTACAAGTCTCTAGTTGCAACTCATACTAAGACGGGACACAAATCAATTCTCAGTTGCAACTTCCCCATGCTAAAATCCAGTCGCAAGTACAATTGCAACTCATAGTAAGAAGAGACCATGAAACAATCCTCAATTGAAACCTCAATTTCTGCTCACCGAGAAGCCAGTTGCAAGTCCATTTGCAACACATAGTAAGAAGGGCCACGAAAACAATCCTGGGTTGCAACTCATGGAGAAAGGCAGTTGCAACTCACAGTAGAAGGGACCATGAAACATGATGTTGTAACTCGCCAAGAAAGCAAGTCGCAAATTGAGTTGCAACTTATTGTAAGAAGAGACTACGTAACAAACCTCAGTTGCAATTTATCGAGAAGCTAGTTGCAAGTCCGGTTGTAATTCGTAGTAAAAAGGGACCATAAAACAATCCTTAGTTTCAACCCGAGTTGCAAATCGCCGAGAAAGCCATTTGCAAGTCTAGCTGTAACTCATAGTAAAAAGGGACACCTCAATAATCCTTAGTTGCAACCCCAGTTGTAACTCCCAAGAAAAAGCCAGTTGCAAGTCCAGTTGTAACTCGTAGTAAGATGGGACCACGAAACAAGGAAATGAATTTTCAATCATCAGTTGCAATCCTAGTTGCAACTCCCGAGAAAGCCAGATGCAAGTCTAGTTGCAACTCATAGCAAGAAGGAACCACGAAAACAATCATCAGTTGCAACACCCCGGTTGCAACTCCCCGATAAAAAGCTAGTTGCAGGTCCAGTTGCCACTCATAGTAAGAAGGGACAAAAAAGTAATTCTTAGTTATAACTCTCGGGAAAGACCAGCCACAAGTCTAGGTGCAACTCATAGTAAGAAGGAGCCACGAAACACGAAAATGACATTTCAATCCTTAGTTGCAATCCCAATTGCAACCCCCGAGAAAGCCAGGTACAAGTCTCTAGTTGCAACTCATAGTAAGACGGGACACGAATCAATTCTCAGTTGCAATCATAGTTGCAATTTCCCCATGATAAAAGCCAGTCGCAAGTATAATTGCAACTCATAGCAAGAAGAGACCACGAAACAATCCTAAATTGAAACTCGTTGAGAAGCCAATTGCAAGTCCATTTGCAACACATAGTAAGAAGGTCAACGAAAATAATCCTGGGTTGCAACTCGCGGAGAAAGGTAGTTGTAAGTACAGTTGCCACTCGTAGTAAGAAGGGACCATGAAACATGGGGTTTTAACTCACCAAGAAAGCCAGTTGCAACTTATAGTAAGAAGAGATCACAAAACAAACCTCAGTTGCAATTCATCGAGAAGTTAGTTGCAAGTCTGGTTGTAATTCATAGTAAAAAGGGACCATACAACAATCCTTAGTTTCAACCTGTAGCATCCCAATTGTCTAACAGTTGTAATGCTACTTACCTAGTCTATATATTGCTACTTGCTACATATAATTAATTGCATCATCATTATATCATGCTCATGTCACCATGCCACATTGCATTTGAGCATCATATAAAACCCCCCTTGGTTTGGTTCTTCTCATATGGCATTTGCCTTATTAATTGTATTTGCTTCTTAATAATTTGCTTCTTGATATTATTCTTGATGCCCAAATTGAGTTGGGGTATATCTTTTTCAAACTCCACCATCATTCTTTGGCTCTATCTAAATTATATCATTCTAATTATATATGAGCCCATGCATTTCTTATAGTATTTAAATCTAGCTCATAAATAGTTTGGGTGGATCCTATCTTGTTCTCCTACATATGGTTCCTTCTAAATCTATGGTCATGATTGGATGTATGGGAGCTATATGAAACATATACACCACCTTGCTATTCATGCTTGCTCATGATTTAGAATTAAGCCAAACAAGTTGGGAGAGCTTCTTCTTACACATTCCTTCAATCCCCATTTCTTTTGTTGAGCTTGCATAACTCTTGGACCATGCTAAACATCTAGTATTTAACCAACATTTATCTCTCTTACCCCTTCTGTTTTCATGCCCAAACCCAAAATCACGGTGGCCAGCTAGCATTTTTTTCCAACACCCCATCGACACATGCACCTGGTGCCACCCTCCATGTCCCGAACCTGGCCTCTCCCTGTTGCAATTAGAAGCAACCGAGGATCTCGTCAAACCAGCCCAGTCGCACCCTCTGTCCCTGCACCAAGGCCTCATGAACCATGCTGCACCTCTGTACCTGAACCGAGCGATCACAACAAGCAGTGGACACGTTGTCCACTGTTTTTCTTCTACCCAGAGCCGAGATGTGCACGTGCCACTACCAGCCGCGTGAGCCCTGCCCCTGCTTCCCCCTGAACCACATAAAGCAGTGGAGAAAGCATCCGAGGCCAACCACCACCACCCCTCTCCATCTCCATCCAAATCTCTAGCCCCGTCCTCCTTTCTCCTCGCCACCATATCCTGAACCCGGATCACAGCCGCGCCATCACCAGGTTGCTGCAGCTAGGAGGAGAAGGCCTCGCCCATGTCGTTGCTCCGCACGCCGCGCCTCTCTCGCTGCCTCATCGGCGTCGCCGTCCGGGTCGAGTTCCAGCCGGCAACCGCCATCCCCGACACCACGCCGATGAGCCTCCGCTTCGTCCCCTTATCTCTCTAGCCTCTCCATGCATCGGCACTGCGCTGGCATCGTCGCCGCCCGTGCTCGCCCAGACGCTCGCCATCCCCGCTCTGAACCCGCGCGTAGGCGACAGACAGTGAACCCGCAGCCTGCGTCTGCCCTCTGTTCGTCGCTATAGCACAACCGACACAGCCCACCTCAGCCCGTGACTTGAGCACCGTCTTGTAGCCCTAGGTACGCTCTTTGAAACGGGTACCTACACACCTTGATCTGATATCTACAGCTCTTGAAATCATCCGGCAAAGACGAACAAATCTCTGACGTTTCTGTTCGTTTCCGACAGTCTAAAAACCGCTAGATCTCCTCTGTTTGTCGATGTTTCCGAGCGCTACAATTCTCCTCCGCAACGGTGCCTTGATGGGAATCACCCTCCCTTGTCCCCTCTTCGTGCAGGTTGAAACCATGCTCAATTCCGACAACCGTAGCCCTCGGAATCGTCTGCCGATTCTCGCTCTATCTCCTGTCAGTCAACGTATGTGACTGCAGTGTGTTCCAGCTATGTTCTCGAATTTATTCTGGCTTGCACAGTTAATCCCCGACGCCATACTTCGATTCTGCATCTTCTCCTTAATCCCACTTTTCCAACGTACTATGCCACACTCAAATCCCTGCACTGAGTCGTTTGCCATCGTCCGCTGAAGGTCGTTGGTTTTCGCTATAGCCTATCGCCGTTTGTCGGCAGTTCATCAACGTTATGTTCTGCAGCAGCGACCTCTGTTCTTCCGTGCTTAGTAGCCCTCCCGTGACCATTTTTTCCGCGGTTCCTGCAAGAAACCGGAGGCCCAAACTACTAAATCATTCAATGCCTCAATCCAGCGGCTGCTTTCTCGATCTGAACAATTTCGGCGTGATCTCTAGCTTGATTCTCGTCCAGTTTTCGGACAGACCGAAGCTTCCTCTAGTAATCGTCAGTTTAACCCAACACCAGCCAGAGCTTTTCTTAAACCGTCGATCTGTCGTTCTATTATCAGCTGGGACGTAGCTTGGTGGATGCGCCCTTGATCATCCACTTTTGGTCCCTTGATCGATTCCTAGTGCTGCCGCTTGAGCCCCCTCCTTGCTTTTGTTCTCCTGATGTAGGAACTTCAGTTCGTTGAATATCCAGAGAGGCCCTGGATCAAGCTCATAACTCAATGAAAACTTTTGAATTTGAGAAAATTCCTAAAACCAAAAACATGTGAAATATTTTAAAGATTAGTAATATATGTTTTATTTTGAATAATGATTATTATTGATATATAAACATTAAACAATTTGACTTTTTTATTAAAATAGAATAACTCATATCTTTTGATTGCTATTTCTAAATAATGCATATGATATATGTTTTTGGATCAGAAAAATGTGAGGAATTCAAATATGCCATCTAAAATAATTTTTGAGCAATTTAAAATTTCGAAATTATTAAAATGTCAATAAATGTTTTTCCTTAATAAATTTATAACTTTAATTCCGTAAATCCAAATTTGACAAATAATATATCTAAATCGATCAGTGCGACGAGCCCGTTCTAACTATGCATTCCATGCTATGAATTGAAGCATGCATCATGTATAACTAAAAAAACCTGAATGGTTTATGCCACTAAAATATGCCTAATAAATACTAAAAGTGCTATTTTAATTGTCCCCACACCTCACCCTTGCCATTCTACATTATTGCCATATAAATTGTGCATAATTCATCATGGCATGCTTGTTTGCTTGTAACATTATATTTATATGCTTGTACATTTTATTTATGTTGGCCCTTGTTTGTTTGGTTCTTCTTTCGAATAGCGCCGAGCAGGGGAAATTATAGGAATCCCATGAGTACTACCCAGATCCATCCTTCGCTTCAACTGAGCTTCCAGGCAAGCAATTCCCCATGCTTGCATACATATAGTACCTATGCTTCTATCTTACTCTTGCATCATTGTATCGCGATTGCATTAAATTAAATCACAAGTATTACATTATTCTAAGTCTTAAGCGTGAGAAAAAGCGAGAGCGCTGAGGCCATCTGCGGCACATTGTCACGCGTGCTGCCGCTGCACGTGGACCTGGTCCTACGCTGCCGCCTCACAATTTCGGTTTGGTCAACGCGTGCGATGGTGGGAGAACTAAATGTGTTTCCCCCTCCTTCCTAATCGCCCCCATCTCACCTCCCCTCCTGCCTCGCTGGCGACGACGTTGGATACCGGCGCCCTCCTGGAACTGCCGCATCCGCCCTCCCCAGCTTCATCGCCGCGTCCTATGGTAAACTGACCTTGGTAGGAGCAGTTGCAGAGGAGGCGAAGCACATCCTAGGAGCTATCAGGGTCGCTATCGCAGAGAAGTATTGTCACCTTACTCCGATCGACTAAGGACTGTCCTCCCCCTACCCTGGCGTCGCTGCCGCCACCGCGACCCCCCTCGCAGGTCATACTCCAAGCCCCATGTGCGTGTGCCCAATCCCACCGGCGAGTTCTTCAAATCAGCAGAGGATAGAGCGAGAGAAGCAGTAGACGCAGGAGGACGAGGCGGCTGTTGGATCTGCGGATGCCTCCTCCTCCATTTGTGTCGCCGCCGCTTGTACCCCCCAATCAATTCGGCTCCTGGCGAGCTCCTGCGCCCGGAGTCTAGAAATTGTGGCCAGCCAGTCAGCAGTATCAGATACTAGGAACGGCGTTTGCGCCCGGCGGCGGCTGCCTCCGCCCGTCTTAGTCCGGCCCGCTCCATTATCTACGGTTAATCTATTCAGGACGGTGGCTGGCTGGAGACGGTGCGATGTCCACTCTTAGATATTTTCGTTGCCTTTTTCCCTTGCTTTCCGCAATGGGGTGGGGGGACGCCCAGCCCTGCAGGGGAGAAGCCAAGATATTTAGCGATTGTTGATGACAATTTTGCTATCCTACTAGCTAGCTTCTTCCTTTTGCACACCAATGTCTATGATTACGATATATTAGAACTCTGCAGCTTTTCCTACCTGCACAATTGCTGGAAATCCAAAAATCAATCATGTTTTTCTTCCAGCAAATCTGACATTATTTTCTCATTTGATTTGCTTTGCATCTATATACTGTATTGTGCTTGCAACTTGACCCTATATCTTAAGGACAATGCAGTAATTTGACTTGCCAAGTTTCTGCTGAATCTATGAGAAAATAAATTGAAGGTAATAATAATTTTGTGTCCTTTTTAAGGAGAGTCCTGCCTAAACTTCTGGCTCTTTTTTCGTTTTGGCATCAAGTTTGCATGTTATGATATATTTTTATTTCTTCATATGTATTCATATTATTGCAGAGAGTGTGTGAGAGAAAAACATTGTGGTCTCAAGAGAGAAATTCTCAAACATCTGTACACTTATATGTCAAAAC
Organism: Avena eriantha; assembly: GCA_910589775.1. Lineage (NCBI taxonomy): Eukaryota > Viridiplantae > Streptophyta > Magnoliopsida > Poales > Poaceae > Avena > Avena eriantha. The sequence continues at coordinate 125,858,155 of OU342746.1, forward strand.
AATTTAGTTTGAAGAACTAAAGGAGTAATAGTTCATCTACCAAACTTGCTGAATTAGGACAGATGGTGCCGGTATTTTAGTCTCATAGCATTGATATTCAAGATTTAGCATTGATATTCAAGATTTAGCATTGATATTCAAGATTTATTATTTTCCTATGTCTGCATGTTTGGAGACAACATATTTGTAAATAATTGCTATTTGAAATTCATATCAGTGCTGCAGGTCCATAGTTGGGACATATTTACTCTATATTTGAGGCAACAGTAGTTTCTTCCTACAAATTGTAAGTTGCAACAATTTAGTTTTTCATGAAAAGTATACAAAATATATTCTAATCACATTGGTTAATTAGCTGACCTAATGGAGTTTTGGTTTTAAACTGTAAGAAACTAAGTTAAGTGGTCTTAATTTTCTTTCGAGATAGGTTCATACAGAAATATTTTTTGGTTATGGAAATATCTTGAATAGCATAGCACAAAGGAGATTTAGAGAAATATCATGTGGAAATTGGTGTGAACATATTTCGGCTTCATCTCATCTCATTCATGCAGGTTTGTCTATTTTTGGATTGTCTAAAGAGAGATTAATTACACATGGACGATAAGGCATCAATTTCTATCTAGAACAATTTTCTTATGCTGGTTATTTTAATATGTTTTCCTGGTCTGTTGGTGTTTTTTTGTTTAATACATTTTTCTCTTATGACCTCTAAGTGCTTTCCTAGTTTGTTGGTGATATTTTTCTTTAATATATTTTTCTTTTATGACCTGTAAGTCATTATTAACTAAAAGCTTACGCTTGGTGACATGCAAGGAAGCCGAGGCCATCTGCCATGCAATGGACGCATATGTTGCCGCTGGTACTGGGCCTTGCCGGTTTATTCCGTTGTTTGTGGGCTAGGGGTGCCTTTGTCGACTGCGCTTGTCTGCTGTGTAAGCCAAGTAGGTTTGTGGGGAAGATGGTGCGACTTTTCCTCTCACGTCTCTCTCTTTCTCCCATTCACCTCCTCGCTTCTCTCGCGTCCCTCTGCGGTGGTGGAGCGTCCGGAGGTGCAGGCAACGGGAACAACTAGAGAAGGGTCTTTCCTTCCGTGGATGCAATCTCTCCCCTGCTCTCTCCCCTATCTCCTTTGTGGACCTTTCCTCCCTTTCTCAGCGAGTAGCGGCGGGGAACGGCGAGTGTTGATAGGGCAGAAAATCTAGCAGGTGGCGGTGGGGAACGTCAAGAAAAGTAGCCTCCCTTCCCCTCTATGGATGTGAGGGATGTTCTTACTCTCTATTGTCTACAGATGGTAATGTATTCATCGAATCCAATGAACAAGAAGGCGACTCGGACATGAACCGAAGGCATGTAAGCAAGTAAGCATTGATTTTGTTTCAATCATTCTTCCATTTAAGTAGTAGATCAGATTCAATGTTTTGCTTTATTATACTATGTCTTAAGCGTGGTGCTGACCCTGCCTTCTGAGGCTACTCCCGGCCATGTGTGTTGTCAACCACTCAATGTCACGTATAACTCATCTGGACCATTGGTTCGGGCTGGTAAAGTAAGTTTTTTTGTTTCCATGGTGGGACACCTCTCCTGTGAAACTAATGGCCCCAACCGTGACATCGGTCCACAACATAGAGGCCAATATGCTCTGCACACACGTGAAAAAGCTGTGCGTGACACCCCGCAGAGGCGCTTGCCCGAAATTGCCCTCTCCCCCGCACCTCCTCTCGTGTCTCCTCCATCGGTCTACCCGGGACAAACCCTAGCTGTGTCGCTCGCACCTCCTCTCCTCCAGCCTCCGGGGCCAAACCCCAGGCATCTCGCCCACGCCGCCCTCGCAGTTGCCTCTAAAAATGGAGATGCTTCCCAACCAAACAGAACTCAGAAGGGGTGGCAGTGGAGCCAAGGCCGGTGATCCCCTTTTCTCAAACCAGCAACAACGAGGCTCGATTTGGCATGGAGGAAGTTGTCCTTCCATTTATTTCAAGGTCCCCATAATCGTGGACCCAACTATGGAGAAGGAGGTGTTGGAGGGCGGTCGATGACCCATGCAGGAGGCACTGCGGCTTGCAATATGCATCACCGTGATGACCCACATGAGCAACAACGGGTCGAGAGGTCCCCTCCGGCATGCAGATATCTCCATGCATCCAAGGAGGTGATATCGTGCTCCACTGTTGTGTTCTTGTGATTCCTTTCAGTATGTGTATTGCAAATTTGCAATTTCCTTAATTTGTTTAATTTTGTGAGGATGCACTTTGCAGCAGTCATGTTGCTATATCTCTATTATATATAAATTGTACTAATTTGTTCAGTTAGTTATGCTGCTATTTGAGATGGTTTAGTTCTACTAATTTGTTCTGTTATGGTGCCATTTCATATGGTACTAAATTGTACTTATAATCTATATTTGTTGGTCGTCATTTTAGGAAGTTTAATTGTATCAATTTATCAAATTTAGCTTTTCTTAGCATGCTCTCTTGCTTGGTTATTAGTAGACATTTACACTCATTATTTCTTCAGTTATGATGCTATACACTTATGCACAACATGCAGCCCATCTGTGAGAAAAAGGATAGGTCAGCAAGCTAAAATAAAAGAATAGCCAAATGCCCCTAGACCCTGTGCGCACAACTGCATCGTCCAAACCAGAATTACCTATAATTTTCAGTCCTAGGAGACTGATCCAAAAAAGGACATGTATTGGGCTACTTAACATCAATTTTAGGCTTGATTTATCAGATGGCCAAAAGTTTAGAGATTAGTTCTATGTCTCAGAATTTTCCTTTCTATGCTTAAATCATTTCAGATCATTCTAAGCACTACACTTGATAAAAGATTTATTGCGGGTATACACAACAGTAGGGTTTTTCTTTTCGCTAAAACGCAAAATCTTTGCGTTTTGATTCATTGATAGAAAAAGAGAGTTCTATACATAACATATAAGGGCTCAGAGAGCCAACACCGCAACAACTCAACCCACTAGGCTACGGGGCCGCGGGGATCAAGGCCCGGAGGCCAAGTGCTCCGGCTACGGCCCAACAGCGAGCCTCGGATCAAATCGTGCTAAGAAGGCTATCCATGGTAGGCGACGTGTTATCGAAAACGACCGCATTGTGTTGCTTCCAAATCCACCAAGCTGTTAGCATGATCAGCGAGGTCAACCCCTTGTGCATCGCTCTGGGGGTGGAAGCCAAGGTCTGTAGCCACCAGTCCACAAAGTCACCTTCTCCATCCGGGGGCGCCGCCGTGGATCGAATTCAGGAGAGCACCTCGTGCCAGACTGCCCTGGAGAAGGGGCATTCCACCAGGAGGTGGGTCATGGTCTCGTCCGACTGGTCACATAGGGGGCAGCGCGGGGGGTGTGCCAGTCCCCTCCTCGCTAGCCGGTCAGCCGTCCAACAGCGGTCCTAGCAAGCAAGCCACACGAAAAACTTGACCCGGGGAGGTGCCCAGCCCTTCCAGTTCAGCTTCCAGGATCTCGAAGTGATCGAGCCCTGAAACAGAAACTCGTAGTAGGAAACTCGTAGCAGAAACAACAGTAGGGTTTGGTTTGGATTCACATATTTGTTTTCCATCTTGTGTTCCTATATATGTTTATCATTGAATCTGTGTTATTCCATATATGTAGATGTAATCACGATAGTTATAGATGTATCACCCGTTGACAACATATATGTGAAAGGCAGGCTGACCTCGAAAAGAACTCTACGGATCACGGACACGAGGTTTGAAAAACTTATCCCCTTGATTTGTATGATCATTACTTTTGAAACATGTTCATTAGCAAGAAATACTTATACATGCTTGCTAAGCCATTTTAATATGTTCATCTAAATATACATATGATTTCTCTGTGTGGTGAAACAAGTAAACCAGAGAGAAACACCTATTTTTTGGTTATAAGATGTACAAGACAACAGACAAGAACTTAACCTATCTACTAGCTATGGCCCTCCCGTCTTCCATACACTAGGGTGAAAAGACAGGATTCCACCGAACGAAGTGGCAAAGTGGAGCCTAATCTCTCTTCTAGATCTGATCTGTAGAAACATATTACCCCAAAATACAGAGAATTGACACTTGGCACCATAGCTATTAGTACTTCATAAAACTTCTCCTTTCAATCATTTCGTGAAATAGTTTTGCCATATACTATACGTATCAACTTCACCTTTTTGCATGTTTGCAAATTGGTGCGTTGCGGAAATAAGAATCGCATCTATAGCATGGCTCAACATGAATAGCCTACAACACAGCTATGTTGTACCCAGTATGCTACACTAGATCATCAGGGTGTGGAAGCCTACTGGAACACTGAGAATCAGGATAAAGCTGTGAAAGGTATCAACAATCGTTTCCCTAGATAGCTAGCTATAAAATTGTGTTGCATTATTCTTTATGCTCTACAATTCCGTCTCCATGCAATGCTTTATCAGTTTATTGCATTGCAACACAGTAAGCACAAGTTCTTGCCTAATTTAAAGTTACATAGATCTTTTACGTTGACTTATTAGGCTGGAGATTGTGGACGTGCTTGAGAGTAAGGAAAATATGCAGTATGCTCCTAGCAACAAGGATCTGCAGTAGTACTATGCAAGCATTCAAGACAGCCTTTTATCTAGATGTTGTTCACTCCATGTCAGTTTGTCTGATGGATATGAATCTCCAATGTCCTCAAGAGTGCTCTTCTCACTAGAGCTCGCAAAGACAACTTTGCTGATGGCGCTACCGCATTTAGTGGCATCATTTTTGTGTTAAGAGAGAAAGTATATTGGATTGCCCTAACTTACTAGAGTGCACCATGGACAATAACTAAAAATACAGACATGTTACGCCTAGGTTCGTCACAAATGTAAGCACCTTTGAGTGTACCGCAGCAGGCAGGTTGTGTGCCGACTCCATGTATGCGGTGCGGCAAAGCGCGCTTGTTCGTCTAGTAGCCTTTAATTTTAAACCCCACCGAAGCTTGTTCCTCTATCCCACGAGCCATTACTACAGGAGTTGTTTGAGCCATGCGAGTCGTAGAATGGCATGTGTAGGGTTTGTACGAGTCTTTGGATAATGAGGTATCTAAACAACTTAATGAGTAAAGACCTAATGAAAGAGGATCGGTGAGCATTATCTGCTATTTGGTTCTTTAAACTCACTTGTGTCCCGTAGGACCCCGAGTACTTGATTCATGTTCCTTGACTATCGCACTATCCGCATGTGGGACCATGAATCCCCTTTGCCTGAGCTTGATTCACACTTTATTTCTCGAGACCACAAACTAGTTTGGGCTTTATTACTATCCTATACTTATGCCATGCTTTACTGCTTTATTTATGATTGTGCGTGGAGCACCTGTATTGTTTAGGAATTACGGAGTGTTTTCACGGTATCGACAAGCCCAGTCACACTTTCGGGTTCCCAGTCGTTTACCGCCATTGGCACAAACCTTAGGTCCGTCTCGGAGCCGGCCAACTTCGTTGCGGGTAGCTTAATGGGATGGCCCCCTGAAATAATTTATGAATCCTATGAATGCTGTCGTGAGGCCTCATTGTGTTTTATTTGGTTTTCTCCGAGATTGATCGCGTGTGTGTTGCTATTTGTGCACCCCTGGACGGTAAAACTTTCTGAAAGCCGTGTACGCGGTTATGGACGACTTGGAGCACAGTTTCTCGATCATAAACAAGCATAACTAAAGCACCATGTTTAATTTGACTAAATATCTGACTAGTAATTAGTGCAATACTCATGGAATGGTTAATAAAACTGCCAACATATGAGTTGTTCGTCCGCCTACTCGTTGGTAAGCGAGAGGGAGGATGGATCTGTTACTTCATCCTATTATAACTGTTGTTCTAATTAACGGACATCCGTCTATCAATGGTTAGGCGGATGGTTAGCGAGTATCTATAGACTTGTTAGTTATTATCTTTTGCTGCAATTACGTCACCCCAGGTATATGTCCCCTTTAAAGGCATAAAGATTTGCTGAGTACCTCTAAGGTCTCACACAATAAATTGTTTGATTCAGATGAACAGGTATATTCACAAAATGGATACTAGGTGGAAGAAACAGAGGATGTTGGCAACGACCACTCGGTGTAGAGATTCCGATGATGGAGATCCGTGGGCAGGATGTGCTTATTTATGTGGCATCTTATGCCGATTTTCTTCTTGTCCGTACTCGGATCTTGTTTCCCGCTTCCGCTTGATACTCTGTTGCGTGATGTTGAGGAAGTATCCTAAAATATTATGTCTATCTAGGATTTGGATCTTGCCATATGGCGTTGAATATTTCTATTTCTTTTAAATGGTGTGACTCTGATGTTTGTTGTGAGTCGCAGGCATACACACGCATTTGTGTATGTCGTGGTCGCGTTACCTGTCGCTTACGCCACTCGCTCTTGTCCCGATGTTCTTAAAAGTGGATAAGGTGGTAGGCCGGTACCGTGCCCTACTCCGCTTCGACGGGCCTACACATGGGTGGCCTTGGGCCTCCGCGGTAGTCACTTATCCACTTTTGGTTCGTCCAGGCTTGAACTTAGAGCGTAATGTCCGAGGTATTACACAAATTGCCGAGAAATCCAATTGCAAGTCTAGTTATAACTCATAGTAAGAAGGGACACCTCAACAATCCTTAGTTGGAAGTCCACTTGCAACTCGTAGTAAGATGGGACCACGAAACAAGGAAATAAATTTTCAATCATCAGTTGCAATCCTAGTTGGAACTCCCGAGAAAGCCAGATGTAAGTATAGTTGCAACTCATAGAAAGAAGGAACCGTAAAAGCAATCATCAGTTGCAACCAGGGGTTGCAACTAGATGCAAGTCCAGTTGCAACTCATAGTAAGAAGGGACAACGAATAAATTCTCAGTTGTAACTCCTAGGAAAGACCAGTCGCAAGTCTAGTTGCAAATCATAGTAAGAAGGCACCACGAAACATGAAAATTATATTTCAATCCTTAGTTGCAACCCCCAAGAAATCCAGATGCAAGTCTCGAGTTGCAACTCATCTTAAGACGAGAAACAAATCATATCTCGGTTGCAACCCTAGTTGCAACTTCCCCATTACGAAAACCAATCGCAAGTACAATTGCACCTCATAGCAAGAATAGACCACATAAACAATTCTCAATTGAAACCTCAACTACCACTCTCCAAGAAGTTAGTTGCAAGTCCATTTGCATCTCATAGTAAGAAGGGGCCATGAAAACAATTCTTAGTTGCAACCCCAGTCGTAACTCACTGAGAAAGATAGTTGCAAGTACAGTTGCAACTCGTAGTAAGAAGGGGCCATGAAACATGGGGTTACAACTCACGAAGAAAGCCAGTCGTAACTCTAGTTGCAACTTATAGTAAGAAGAGACCATGAAATAAACCTCAGTTGCATCTTGTGAAGAAGCTAGTTGGAAGTCCGATTATAACTCATAGTAAGAAGGGACCACAAAACAATCCTTAGTTGCAACCCTAGTAGAAAATCACCGAGAAAGCCAATTGCAAGTCTAGCCATAACTCAAGAAGTGACCACAAAACAATCCCCAGTTGCATCTTACCGAGAAAGCCAGTTGCTAGTCCAGTTGTAACTCGTAGTAAGAAGAAACCACGAAATAAGAAAATGACATTTCAATTCTCATTTGACACCCCCTAGTTGCAACTACTGAGAAAAACAGTTCAAAAACAGTTCTATGTCTAGTTGCAACTCATAATATAAGAAGGGCCATCATGTGCCATGCATTTTGCTTGATCAGTGTGAAATTTGTGCAACGAACATCATGCAGTCTGGCATGGCAAAAAACAAATCTAAAAATCTTACACTACAATAAGAATATAAAAACACTAAAAAAAATTCCTGATAACTCACAGAAAGCTCTTCTCCTCTCTTCACTATTACAAAAACCATGATACACATAAAAATTGCAACAATGAATCTGTAGAACATAGGGAAGGAAATCATAAAAAAATTCAACGAGCGCTAAAAACATGTTCAAATACACTCACTAGAAAAAGAGACCGGCGCTAGAGAAGAACATATCGAAATCAACATTATTCCACCTCTCTCCACCGTAGTCACCAAAGAAGAATCGACGTCGTCGCAAATCAGCGGGGCTCCGAGCCAAAAAAACACATCTGTTCAAATAAACGACCCGTCTCAGCCCCTACTTCCGCTGCTCTCGGCCAATGTCCACCGATTTTCGCCACCCGAACCTCTATTAATAAAAAAGTCAACGCCGCGGGGAAAAAGAAAGAGGCAATGACCCACTCAACAGGACACGCCGGAGGACAAAAACAAGCCACTGCCTATTCAACGGTCTACAACGACAAAAAAACTTGACCATACGACCTTCACGGATCAAACAACTTAATCCCAGACAAAACAAGCAAAAATGAATATAAGTAAAAAATATATTTTCTAGAATAATTAAAAAACACAACCATACACTATTTTCGTACAACCTATACATGGCTGCTGCTCAAAACAACAATAAAAATTGCAACGTCTATAGCCATTTAGCACCCTTATTCAAGCAGAAAACAAACAAAAGAAAAAAAAAATGCAACCGAACAACCAGACCCACACACGGTACAACAAGGACCGTCCACCGCACGCTGCGCGCGCGACAACAAACCAGATAAGGCGCACAGAGGCACCACACGGGACAGCAGGCCTGCAGGCACAAATCTTGATGCAAGAAACAAATCGAGCGGACAACAACTTGACTATGACCTAAGCTAAATCTCAGCTAGCTGAGAATTAGCAAATCCCAAAGAACTATGGTAAAAAATGGGATCTATGATGAGCGAAGTAATGTAGACGGTCTCAGCTTTCTAGATTCACATATCATGTAAAATCTTATCATAAATACTTCCTCTCCAAAATACAAACATTTTTAGATGTAGTAATACCGCCAAACAAATAAATTATAATGTAATCTTATTTTTTATAAAACATAAGTTTATACTCCCTCCGTTTTAAAATATAAGATGTTTTAGCTTTATGAAAAAAGTGTATCTAGACTCTTTTTACTTTTAATGTGTAGGTTCATTTAGGTTTGGAGTGAACCTACACACTAAAAGGGTCTACATACACCCCTTTCAGAAAACTAAAACATCTTTTAAAACGGATAGAGTAGATACGAGTGAAACATAAAATTTCAGATACATTCAAAAGAAAAAACTCCAGACGTCAGCCTGAGCTAGCATGGAGAAGGATGTCCAAGATTCCTTTTAGATGTGACAAGCGACAGGGCCCCAACCTTTATCACCGGGGTTCTGGTCTAGTCTTAATTTAGATTTTGTTATAAAGTTCTTGTGAAATTTGTACGAAGTTCCCCTGGATACTCATAAAGTAATGAATCTAACACAAAGTACATATTGAACTCGATAATATGTACTCCCGCCGTTCCAAAATAAGTGACGTGGATTTGTCTGAATTCAGATGTATCTAGACATGTTTTAGTATATAGATACATACGAATCTAGATAAACTCAAGTCACTTCTTTTAGGACGGAGGGAGTAGTACATTACCTCATAGATGTTTTATGATGCACCTGATAAAATGAGAGTATGTACCGTTTGAGCAGCCCAATAACTCGATAATATGTAGTACAGTACCTCATAGATGTTTTATGGTGCACAACAAGAGTATGTACCGTTCGAGCAGCCCAATAACGGTGTACCTGATAGAAGTTCTCAGTCTCTTGTGGAAAAGGACAGGATATGGGTAAAGGTAAAAGGTTCCGCCGTTTCGTTTTACAAAGTCCTTCTCACATATCTGAGAAGTTTTTTCCTCGAGCAGCCCAATAACTCACAAATGATGTGCTGAAAAGTTCTTTAGAGTACATGATAAAGTACATCTACTTAGTATAATCACCTCAATCCGTCCAAATTTCTCTGCTTGTGTCTAAATATCTCAATGAAATTATAATTACTGAAAAAAATATAAGAACAACAGGATGCAGTGTTTGTCAAATTGCCACCACCGTGTCTCCCAATTTCATAGATTGGTTGAATACAAGCTAGCTAAAAATGTAACAGATAGCTAACCATACCCACGCATGATCGGCAGGGGCAAACAAGACTAGACATGGGGGAATCAACGAACGTGCCTATAAAATCTGTGTGCAAAACCAATAAAGCAGCAAATCACAGATCTATGTACGAGGCACAAGAACACTGAAAGCCACATCAGGAAAAAAAGACAGCAAATCACATCCAGAAAAAAAGAGATACAACATAATAAAAAGAAAGAATGTGGAACTCAAACCGGCAGCATCTCCACTTTGACGCAAGAGCCATCAGCTCGGCGACCTTCCGGCCGCTGCGTTGCCAACTTCATGGTGGCCGTTGTCGTTCCAGACGGCCGGTCTTTGAGGATGGATTCGGCGGCGTTCGGCGTCGCGGACGAGTTCGTAGCGCTCCATGGCTCGAATCTTCATGGGGGCCCTGCGGCCGGCCTTGGGCAGCGCGAATGGCGGGGCGGCACGCCGTTGTAGGTCGTCTCCCAGAGACAGGAGGAGGAGAGATTGTGGAAGGTGGAGCCGACCCTGGCCGGAGGGCCGCTTGTGGGGCAGCAAGAAGGGGGAAGATCTGTGAGGTCTAGATCTGAGAGAAGGTAGGGGAATGGAGCCTGGATTAGGAGTAGAGGCGAGGAAGAAGACGCGAGCTGAGCCGGTCGGTGTGGGGATCCACACGACGGGAGCGGTGCCGCATGTGGACCTACCGAGCTCCTTTTCCTTCGCAATACAAGCGCATAAAAAAAGGCTTTGTCCCAGCGATACACGGTAATACGGCCACATGCAGGCCCATCAGTCAACAACCGGGACGGATCCCAAGCCAACGTGGACGGTCCGATAGCTATTCCGCGCCGAACGAGTTGGTGATTCTCCGGGTCGCTCGGACCGCTTCAGCGGCTAACTTGGGACGACGTCCATGGTAGCTATGGTTTGGTGCCTGCTCGCCTCGCGCCTCCACCGCCTGCTCCCCATAAATAGACCGGTGTAGTCCGTGGAAAAAACAAGCTAGCTAGAGACCCATAAAGAGATAGAGAAAGAGAGAACAAACACCTCTACCGTTGTAGGTACGCAACGAAAGGTTGAGCTCGACCTCACCACGGCAATGACGTCGCCTTCGCCTTCGTTCCTGGCCCAGCTGGTGCGCTACGTGTCGTCCCTCCCGAGCCATTTCATGCGGGCAACGACGAGGGAGCTCCCGCTCCCGAGGGAAGGCGCCGGCGAGGTGATCCGTCCCCTCGCCGCCCTCACGCCGAAGCCACCAGGACCGCCGGCGGAAGGCCCCGGCGGTCACGGTGGAATCATCCATGGCGCCTTCCCCACCCATGCGAGCTGATGCGGGCGGCGCCACAGCGGCCCGGCACACCATCCGAAGGCAAAGGCGTCGCGGCGGGATCATCCATGTTGCCTCTTCTTGAAACCATCAAGTGCATTCATTTTCGGGACGATAACACAAGGCTGAAGATGATCGACAGAAATCGTGATTCAAGTTTCTCGAAGAAACAAATCGAGATTATTTCCTTTTTTCTGGGTACGTACAGCTCGAGATGTAGGTAATGCATGTCCAGTGTAGGTACGTGGACGCGCGTGCTTCAGGTTCATAGGAAAAGAAAACAGTAGCTGGATTTCACTACAGTCACATAATCTGAAAATTCAAGTAATACTCAATTAATATAAAATATTCTTTATACTTTCTTGTGGTGCATTTGGAAAGCTAGAAATGATGCCCTGTTTGGTAGGAGATTCTATAAGTCTTCACAGGTATACTCGGTAGCCAACGCGATCTTACAGGGCTCCAAATTAGAAGAGAGAGGATGAAAGGGAAAGAACAACTCGCATTGGCAAGCACAGTTCATCATGAAATCCCTCTACAGGAACCAACATACTCTTCATGTCATCTAATCTTCTGTGATGCAACATGGACAAAGCAAGACAACATGCAGTCCTCTCTGGCGGGTATAGGAGTCATAATACAACTCGACAATAATCAACACTACCATCAGGTACATGTGTCAGCGACGTCTCCTCCAGCGTCATCCCCTCTAGTGGTTGAGGCATATGGCCTTCTTCTAGCTACAAAGCTTGCAGACTTACTTCACATTCAGCAACCACACTTCCACACATACTGCTCGGTTCTAGCTTCAGCAGTAGCCTCGACATGGATCTTCAAAGGAGCGAGTCACTGGAACATCAGGCCCATTATAGCTTCAATCTAGACTGCCAGCGTCCTTTATGAGTAGCAGGATAACCCATATCAACAGGTTCTATAATATCAAGGCGCATCATCAAGCAAAGTTAGCTACTAGAATTCCAAATAGACCTGTAGCTCTTAGATGCCTTTGTTCGGATACAGGTGCTTGTACTGAGCGGAACATTCTCGTTGCTGTAAGTGTGGAACCATTCACACTCCTTTATGTAAAGTGTTGTTAAAGTAATAAAATCCTTTAATGTTAAAAAAAGTAATACTCAATTGTTCAAATATGGTACGGTCCTCATGTGTGTTCGCCGACACTGCTCAATTATTATTATTTTTGTTTCATTTGAGTAAATTTCGGAAACTCAATGAGAGGAGACTTCACTAGTACAAACGCGTTATTTAGAGACGCTTATACCCCATAGGGCGCAACCGGTTTCTCATTCCGATTCAAGCGCATAGTCTTTAAGAGCGCACCAACCTAAGCCAGTTTTCCATTCCGGCTCTAAGATACACAACCTCAACAGGTGTAAATATGTAAACGACTCTAAGATGTACAACCTCAGCAGGTGTAAATATGTAAACGACTCTAAGATGTACAACCTAGAGACGGCTATTAGTCTTAACCGCTTACAAGAAACCCTCACTCTCAGACGGTTTCTAATAGGGACTATCTCCAATAGTAAGGCACCTAGTCGGATTCAAATCAAGATCGTCTCTAGAACAAGGACGCCTCGAAGCGATGGTTATTCATGGCCGCCTCCAACGGTATGTAATTTAAGGCGACTGGTTAAAGTGACCGTCTACAGTTCGCACAAACTCTTTTAAATAGTACACATCATGCTAATTCAAATTCAATCATACCACATGTCACATAATCATAATTCAGCAGCCAGAAAATGGATAGACATATTAGCAGCCAGCTAAAAGAAGACCATTATATTAACAATTAACCTTAGCCAGATAATTGGGAAAATTCGTACATATTTAACATATTTAGTAGTACATACAAAGTGGATCCCATATATCAAACACGTATGATTAGTACTCTCTAACAACCAGCATTGTATTTATAATGGGCCGCCCGGTGGAAGTTGCGGAACCAAAATATGTACCTCTCTATTATCTTTTTCATCAAAGCAAAAAAGGACAATGCTATGCTGCTTTAAGTTGAAGTTTCTCACAAGCTTCTCCTATCCAGTTGTCAAGGTTGTATTTGACCCAGCTCCTATCTTCATCCTAACCATCTTTAGCTTTTTGTTGTTCATTTGCCAAACATGTACATCAATAGGTTCATTAAGACGATTCTTTAGGTATTTTTTGTGAACTCGGTTCTAAATGTTTCGCAAGTACAAAGAATTGAAGAGTTAGCATGCTTGTGATTACTAGAAGTAATTAAATATATCAGGTTAGCATGTTGATCACATGTTCATCTTACCAGCTTGCACTTCTTTTTCATGACAGATGAATATGGCAACATATAAATCTAGTATTTGATTTTTTGGTGGAAATTCAGATACATGTCATTTCCAAAAAGGTTCTACTTTTCAACACTAGTTTCCCCCTTGCGTTGAGGCCCTAATGCAACAACACATAAAAAAATTCAATGCGGTGGAATATTTTGAAGGGTTTGCAACATAGAAAACAAAAAAATCTACGATATGAATGCCTAATTACGCCAATATCTAATATAATAGATGCTAGTATGAGTAAGGAGGTAACCAGGAAAACTTACCCTCGAAGACAGAAAGATTTTTGTGAAATCAGATTTTGTTATTGATGTAGTCGATCACTTGTCGATCTCAAGATCGAGTTGAAGAGTGCCACAAACTAGCAGCGCATCCGTCCTCGGGCACACGTCCATCTCCCTACAACATCCACGCCCTCACTCCAACAAAGCAGTGAAGTAGCAGATCCTTCTAGAGAAACCACCGAGAATATGTACTTCGCTAATCCAAAACCGTGGGGAATGCTAGAGTGAGAGAGAGAACCTTCACGAGGAGGCGGTACAAGTGGAGAGGAGGGAGTTGCCTCATTTTATATGGGAGGGGCAGCTCAAGGGGTCATGGCACCGTCCATAGAGGATGCCCCCACCTCTCCCTCATTCATTTGGGTGGACACTCCACTCACATCAATTTCCTCTTCACTAGATTAAATGCAATCTTTCATTTAATAAAAACAATTTATATTTATTTTATTCAAAATATTTCAATTACTTTAATTAAAAAACATTTGCATAAAACCCCTAGCATTATTTTAATATTACATCTGAAACCAATTTTAGTAATTTGACCCAAAACAATTCTAGTGCTTATCGAATCTCAACATCTATAAAACCTTTCTCTGGTATATTTTATCTGTCCATTAGTGTCGTCACCCTACAGTTCGCGAATAATGTAGACATGATAGAGACACATCTCCGATCAATAATCACCATCGGGGTTTGGAGATCCGTACTGGCTCCTACACATTTAACGATAACTCTTGTGATCGTGTGAACCATTAACGTTGTACCCGGTTCCTTTTGTCTCGCGATATGTTACTTGTCTGAGATCCGATCACATGTATCAACCATATGTTGGAAATATGCCCTAGAGACAAATAGTTATAAGGACTATTATCATATTTCATATAGTTTATGATTAAGTTTTATATCATGCTATAACTGTATTGATTGGTAATATCAATACACGTGTGATATACAAACAACCAAGGGTTCTCAGTGAAACTCTAGTCACTGGTTCATTGGTCAACAGATGATCATGTTTCCTGATCATGTGGCATTTTTGCTAGTTGAAAATGGAGTCAACTCATTCGGAGAATAAGATGATGAACCAATACCCAACCTAAACATCGTGACCCGATCATGTCACGAAGTTCAAGTTACGATGATTAGAAATGGATCCTCGTAGACTATTCCTTAGACCGTGAGGCTATATCAATCACTATCTCTCGAGAGTGCTTTGATAGCATCAAGCGCCACTTGGTAAAATAGTGGTTATAAAGATGTGTTCAGGTATTCGGAGGAAACCTTTGAGGCAATATATGTCAAGAGCGGGATTTGTCCGTCCATGTGACGGGAAGATACTCAAGGGTCCACTCGGAAAGGTTATATCCAATAGCTGCGCAGCGTGTGATTTGATCACAGGGATATCACTTGTCGGAACGAGTCAAAGTAGCGTTGTTCGGTAACGAGATTGAACACGACATGGTAATGTCATTGATCAGATCTTGGGCAATGCAAGTATCGAGAGACAAAGTGAATAAGACACGACTGTCCCGGTTCAAACAACGAAAGATCTTCGTGGAACGCACAGGAGTCACATGGCCATCCAGACCCCTCTGTCGATCATTGGTGCGGGAGTGTCCCGACCATGTCTAGAGTGTTCCCGAACCATGGGGTATCACGCTTAAGGGCTTGATGATGTTTAGAGAGTGTTTATAGTATCGGTAGAATCACCGAAGAATAGTAGGGAGAAAACCGAAAGGGTTTTGGTAAGTCCAGAGGATGTCCGGGGTGGAGGTGGAAGTGTTCCACAACCATAGAGGTTGAATAATATATGAATGAATGTTAAATATTGATTTAATCATTTATTCATAATTATTTAATAAAGAGATAATCAATTTAAAAGGTCAAAAGGTTTAATGGGCCAATTCCCGGAGGGGAGAGGGCCCATTAGGGAAAGGATAGAGGGAGAAGGGGCAAGGGGGTTGGCCGGCTAGGCCAAGTCCCCTTGCATGGGGCCCACCAGGGCTGGCCGGCGGCTGCCCCTCCCCCTCCTCTCCTTTAGTCCCACTCCGGGACTTTGAGGGAGGTAGTACCTCCCCTCCCCTATATATAGTAGGGATATTAGGCCAGATAAATACACCCAAAAGTCAATAAAGGTCTTCTCACTTTTGGGAGGACCTCCAATTGATATTTTCTTTGTCTCCCTCTCTCTCTCGTGACTGTGGTCCCAAGTTCGGACTACGCGAACGAGAGACATCTTCACCGCGGAGTGCCGTCGCGCTGCGGGATTCGGATCCAGGAGCTCTACTTCCGCAACTGTTGCTGGATCGGGGAAGCAGGAGTCATCGTCAGGCACCCGACGTGTGTAACTCCCCGCGAGGTGTCGCACTTGAGGCACTCAAGTCGTTGGATCCAAAGGAGCGCAAGGACTTCATCACGACCTTGAGGTCGGCTTCGGCTCGTCTACATCAACCACGCTCTCCTGAGCATTGACAACGCTTTTCGGTCTTCAAGGGTAAGTTCACAAAAAGCCCCTCCTATTACTGTATTACTAATAGATAGGTCCTGGCGGCATCAGGGGTTCAGGGGCGTAGGGTAAAAATTATTGTTTTCATACGCGGAACCCCTACAGTGGTATCAGAGCTAGATCTATGCGTAGTAATGCTAGTACGGGTAGAACACACAAGATGTAGCGTGTGGGCGTTGATATTTTAGTTGTTACCCTCCCACGTGTACTTGTGTATACCGCAGTAATGCTTGATGAAGCGGCCCCCAACCAACTTTACGCGTTCATTCGCGAGACTGATCTACGCTTGACATACGGCTTGTACCGTATAAAGTGGCTTAAGGGGGTGTCTGTCTCTCTCGCATTAGTTGGTATACCATTTGCAACGGAGGGCCTCGAAAGGGGTGTAGTAGAGACAACTACTTGATCAACGTTGTGCTGAAAGTTCGTAGGTAAGAACGGTTCTTGTGCGAAAGCCCATTCAGCCACGTAAAACATGCAAAGATAAAGTAGAGGCGTCTAACTTTGTTTCGCAGGGGTGCGTTGCTTTGTGATATGGTTGTGGCAAAGGTAAAGTGATTACCTTATGTCACATAGTAGTAGATAGTCACGGAGGTGACGGACTACCACGCCAAAATGACACCGGTACCCTGGTGTCTACGGCGCCAGAACCCTGGCGCCGGAATCTGGTGATGACGGATGGAGATCATGACGTGAAGGACCATATCACATCGCATTTACATTCAATGTTATTATTTGTATATCTTATTGTGTGCTAGTATTAGATACTCGACGGTAGCCTAATAAGATGATCCCTGTTAAAATTACCAACGATTGTGTTCCCCCTTAGTGTGCACCACCAAGAAATTTCTTCGGTATGAGGCGATCCATGGTACATGCATGTGTGTCAGACATATCTAGGTTCGCATATAGTGGGTGTAAGCCATGTTGCACAACGAATACACTAAGGTTGAGTTGGCAAGCCTAGCACGCCATAGAAGCATGGTCTCAGAACACGGATGGTCGAAAGATCGAGCACGAGTCGCATGAATGATGTGACCGACGTTTAGCGTCCACCTTTGAACCCACATTGATGGCCATATTAATCAGGGGAGATGTGGCTGATAGGGGTCGTGTTATCACTAGGAACCCTTATGGGGATAGGTGTTTATGAGTGGAGTTATTATTAACTCATTTAATTATAAACTTAGGCTAAATTCCTTTTGCAATTATAAATGTAGAGATGGCTCACCGTGAAGCTTACTTTTTCATTGAGGAATGGGTAAAGGGTGAGAAACTTAGACTTGATGGATCCAACTTCCCTAGTTGGCTTGTGCGCCTAAATGATCTCCTTACTAGGAATCATGTTGTAGACTACATACGCCGCACGATGGATTTGACTGAGCCAGACCACTATGAGACCCCACAAGAGCTGGCAGACCGCTACTATTGTCAAGAGATGTCCACCTACATTCAGATAATAATGTGTTACAGGATGCTGGATGAACTCCATCCTCTCATGGGTGATCTTGATCCATATTCAATGGTGGATCAACTGAGAGCAGAGTTCGTAGGCCATGTGCGCATGTGGAAGCACGAGCTATTTGGAGAGTTCCTTTCCATACAGATGGAGGAGCATACATGTCTGAAGGGTCACTTGGAGCGCATGCTTGATGCACACATGAGACTGGTTCACTTCGTGGATTACTGGATGGATGATCCGTTTGTGATAGGCGTACTGCTTTGATCGTTGCCTCCCAGCTACGAAGGACATGTCCGGAGTAGCGTCATGAGTGGTGATACGGAAACATTGGATTTCCAAGAGTTCATATTACGTTTCAGGAACATAAAGGTTGAACCAATCACCGGAAAGGTCATCGATGGCAAAGGTATATATTTGATATACAATTTTATAAATGTTATAATCTTGCAAACACATTTGTAGTGTTAAGTATATTTGATACTTGTTCTGTTTTGCTGAAAACAGGTCCTTCTGCATGAGAGGTGCTTGCTGGAGAAGAGGTGACGTTGCGTGCTGATGGCAAGCATGATGATGATGGCCAACAACGCCCTCCCTCAACATTTATCATTTAGTTTATGTTTTGAATAGTTATCGTAATCAAAATACTATGAACTTTTTTAGTGTGTCTCGCACTTTGTGAGACGGTTATTCATATGAGTTTGTAACAAACAATTGTTCTACTTTTATGAATGATTTCTATTTGTGTCCATATCTTGTTTGATTATATGTGAATTATCCTTGTTGTTTGAAACTAATTGATAATGCATGAACATTTGTAAAATATTGAAATGCCTTGAAAAATACCCAACTTAATGATATTTCATTAAGGAATGAAAACCATTGTTTAAAAATTCAAAGTTATGTGATAATATGTGAAAGTCATTCGATTTATTATCACATATAAATCATGCCTAAGTTTTGCAAAATAACTTGAACATTGTGTATTACTTGAATACAGAGTGTTTTAAATGAATTGTTAAAAGTAAATGCATATTCGATGTATTGTGTTTTAACAAAATGGTAATTATCATTAAATGATTGTTTAAATGCGTAAAGAAGTTTACCAAAGGAAACATGAATATAAAACTATTTGATTTGATCAAAGTGTTTCATCAACAAAGGGTATAAAGATAAAATAGAATCTAATTACTATGATTTGATCAATAGTAATGAAATTCGACTTTATAAGAATGGCATAAGAGAAATTGTGAAATGCAAAGCGTTTTGAAATGTCAAAATGCAAAGCATCACAATGTGATATTAGATATCAAAGTGGGTAAATAGATGGCACCAAATAAATCGTTGTAGTGTAGATGTAGAGACCATTAGTTAAGAAATAGTTAGCACTCAATTAGAATGTAGTGAACCATTTGAATTCATGAAAATTTTGGGGTTATTCGATATAACCAAAACAATAGCGAATAAGTCCTTGTAGAGTATTCATTGGAAACTTTGAATACGAACCCATAGCTGAAACCAAAAGAAAAGCAAAACTGGTATTGCTTGGATTTTGATACATTCTTAAGAAAGCTCACTTTTAGTGATATTTCTTGATTATGGAGCAAATGGAAGATAGTGAAAAACACGATGAGGATTCAAAACCCTACATCAAAGTGTTGAGAAATGCAACGGACAATGTTCCTAGACGATTCTCTTCACGAAGGAAAGAACCAATGATATTGATCATTATGTTTTCCCTACTGGTGTTTTCACCACATGAAGTAGGATTCAAAATGTAATCCATATCTTGTATGGAGACATTTGTGAATCATTTGTCATGATTCTTGGAATATGACATACCTACGAACTACTAAGGAAATAATGGTAAACTAGAATTATGAGAAATCCTAGAAGCTAAATTCACTTGAGATTAGAAAGCAACTCGTTGCTGAATCTCACAAGTAAAAGGGGTTACTTGAATTTTCCCAAATGACTGCAAAGCCAAAGTGGAAAATGGGGTGAATGACAAAGGCACAATTTTTCAAGTATTGGACGAATTCAAATGAATTTGATTCAATTATGCTGAATGTCTAGAGGATTTAAGACTAGTAAAAGTACTAGTATCTCATAGTAAATCTCTCATTTTGATATTTGATCAAAGGATTTTGAAATTGTTCAAAATAGTGAGTGGATATGCAATTTGCATGAAATTGAGTGGGAGCTATGAAAGGCTTCCTAAAATAATATGTGAATGACATATTTTTGAGTGGGAGCTTATACAGTGATTCTTAAGTGTGTTAAGAATAAAAGAGCAAGTACCAATAAATAGTGATTTATAAGGTGTAGAAGTTGATTATAAGTATATTATGATATTATGTAGTATTCGTTAAGGGATTCTCAAAAGGGTTTCAGAATAAAAGTTAATTAAGGAACTGGTCCTTAATAACTCAAATTAGGAATAGTATTAAGTTAAACATCAATGGTTGAAAGAAAGAAAAGTATGATCATCATCCACTATGTTGAGACATAGGTTCTATCTTAGAAAATCATGATGGTAACTTAACATAATATATGATCCAACAAGGAATGTTTGAAAGTGATTAAGTTCGAATCACGGAACGTTGAGCTAAGCTTGTCCGCAGTGTCTAGTAGAGAACTGTGGATATATTTTCCAAATCCATAAAGGATGACATATCGTAAAACATAAAGAGTTATGTTATAAGAGAATATGTTGGAAACTCCCGTAAATACCGATTGAAGTCAAGTAGGAAGCGATGTGAACAAAACATCGAAAGTTGCACAAAGTGCACTCATGTTTCGATGAATACATTTATAATAATAGATAAGGGTATCATCTAAAGTGTTTTATAATGTTATGGCGGGGCTAGTTCGCTTTTAACGTACAATGATGTGTCCCAGGGCACTGTGCCAATGAGAAAGCCCTCGAGGTTGATTTAAAGTCATTGTAGGCTCCTGGAATCAGGCCTTGTTCCGATGCCATAGCGACAATGCATATACACAGATGTTATCATGTGATGATAAAGTATTAATGTCAATCAAGGTGACATTAGTAAGTTGCAAAGGATTTGGGACTGTAAAGTATAGACCCAAGACTCAACCTCTTCCATGAGCAAGCATGTTCAAGGTACCGGATATGGTGCCAATGATTAAGAACAAATGCAGCTAGTGTATTTGTACTCTAGTGCAAGTGGGAGACTGTTGGAAATATGCCCTAGAGACAAATAGTTATAAGGACTATTATCATATTTCATATAGTTTATGATTAAGTTTTATATCATGCTATAACTGTATTGAGTGGAAACATCAATACACGTGTGATATACAAACAACCAGGGGTTCTCAGTGAAATTCTAGTCACTGTTTCATTGGTCAATAGACGATCATGTTTCCTGATCATGTGGCATTTATGCCAGTTGGAAATGGATTCAACTCATTCGGAGAATGAGATGATGAACCAATACCCAACCTAAACATTGTGACCCGATCATGTCACGAAGTTCAAGTTACGATGATTAGAAATGGATCCTCGTAGACTATTCCTTAGACCGTGAGGCTATATCAATCACTGTCTCCCGAGAGTGCTTTGATAGCATCAAGCGCCACTTGGTAAAACAGTGGTTATAAAGGTGTGTTCAGGTATTCAGAGGAAGATATTGAGGCAATATATTTCAAGAGCGGGATTTTTCCATCCATGTGACGAGAAGATACTCAAGGGCCCACTCGGAAAGGTTATATCCAATAGCTGCGCAGCGTGTGATTTGATCACAAGGATATCACTTGTCGGAACGAGTCAAAGTAGCGTTGTTCGGTAACGAGATTGAACATGACATGGTGATGTCATTGATCAGATCTCGGGAAATGTAAGTATCGAGAGACAAAGGGGATAAGACATGACTGTCCCGGTTCAAACGACAAAAGATCTTCGTGGAACACACATGGGTCACATGGCCATCCAGGTCCCTCTGTCGATCATTGGTGCGGGAGTGTCCTGACCATGTCTGGAGTGTTCCCGAACCATGGGGTATCACACTTAAGGGCTTGATGATGCTTAGAGAGTGTTTATAGGATCGGTAGAATCACCAAAGAATAGTAGGGAGAAAACCGGAAGGGTTTCGGTAAGTCTGGAGGATGTCCGGAGTGGAGGTGGAAGTGTTCCACATCCATAGAGGTCGAATAATATGTGAATGAATGTTAAATATTGATTTAATCATTTATTCGTAATTATTTAATAAAGAGAAAATCAATTTAAATGGTCAAAAGGCTTAATGGGCCAATTCCCGGAGGGGAGAGGGCCCATTAGGGAAAGGAGAGAGGGAGAAGGGGCAAGGGGGTTGGCCGGCTGTGCCAAGCTCCTCGCTGTAACATACCGAAACTTTAATCCAAGGTTATTAAGATCCAAATCATCAAAATTAGGGTTAACAAAAACTTTCCCAATTAAAATTATTAAAGCATTCATATGTGTGTGCATTTAAATAGGAGTTGTTTTGAATTGCCATGATTAAGTGATCCTTTGCTTGTAAAATTATTCTTAGGTGAAATAAACATCATCTAGATCATTCCCAAACAAATCCCAAAGAAAAACAAATCAAAATGAATAAAAGAAAGAAATGGTCATTTGTGCCATTTTAATCAACATGCCTACTTTGGCTATTCCTAGTACTCAATTCTTAATAGAAATAAATATGGATCTTTGCACCCCTCGCTAGTACAAGTAATAGTGTACCAAGGCCCACCTTGTGATCTGCCAAAATCTTTCAAACACTAATTTGAAATGACATTTGAAAATTGAATCTAGTGTAGGTATCAAGATCACCCTATTTCAAAACCACTCAAAGGAGCTCCAATTTCAAAACCCAAGCAACCACAGAAGCTTAAGCATGTGTATAGCAAACCCACCAAAATTCATCCAAAAATTCCAAATTTGATTTCTTTCGGCCATTTTCACAAACACTTGGTGGACAAAATTCAAACAAAAACCAAATTCACTATTTGAGCAGTGTTCTGGCCAAACATGTCCCCTACATTGCCACCAAACTGTCTCCACTGCTCCCCTACCCCTCTAGCCTAGCCACTCACTGTGCCACGACCAAATGGTCATGGCCATTAAGGCCGAGCCCCCATTTGGGCACCTCACTGGCGACAGCACGCCACAGCCGCCGCCAGTGCCATCCACCATGTCCAGGAGGTAGCCCGTGGTCCACCTCCACCCCCAACCAGCCCCAGCCGAGGACAGCGACTAGAACGGCCAGGAACTGCCGCGCCCGGAGACGGTCGGCCATGCCAACGCCGCCCGCAGAGTGCGCACTGTCCCCGTGTAGCCAGACCTCGCCTCGCTCCAGCCCCCCGTCTGCACGATCCCCACCGGCCTAGTAAGCTAACAGGCACGCCCTTTCCCTCGACCGTGCCCCGTAGTCGCCGGCCGCCGTGAAACTCGTCGTCGGCAGAGACTTAGTGCGCGCTGCGCCATTCACTGCCCCCGACCACAAACCACTGCACACTCACCGCCGTGACACTCATCAGGCCACCGCCCACCGTCCTAGCGCACCGCCCACGCCTCTAGCTCGCTGTGCCGTCGTCACCGATGAGCACCGCCCATGCTTCTCTGCCGCTTAGCCGCGCCTATAAAAGGAGCCCTTCCCCGCACCAACTACTCACACCATTCCACTCCCCTGTCCTCACTAATCCTTTCCCACCTCTCGCCGGAGCCGCTCGAGCCTGGGTTCGCCGGAATTTGGCCGGAGGAGCCCGCTGCAGAGGAGGAGAAGGCGCCGTCGATTTCGTCCACCCTAGGAGCTGCCGCGACCACCCCTGAGTCCACCGTTGACAGCATGTTCGATCTCCCCCATCGCCGCAGTAGCTGGAGCCCTGGTATGCCCCCTGAGCACCCCCACCGAGCCACTAGGGTTAGACCTCGCCGGCGACCTGTCCATCGTCGACGACGAGCCACATCCGTAGATCTCCATTCTAATCTAACGACCCACATATCCTCGTACCACTTCGCGTGTAAAGAGCCGCTGACCGGTGGACCCCCCTGTCAGCCGCCACTAGGCCGACCCGTTTTCCTTCTCGCATGACCCATTTAATTCAAATTAGATTTTCCTAATTTAGTTTGAACCTAGTTCTGTCCCTTAGTTTGAAAATCAATTCAGGGAGATCTACAAATCCAAATGGAGTGATTCCAATTTTGTTAGAAAGCTACTGAAAAGCTCTACCCAAGCCCGTTGGATTTAATTCTATTAGAATTAGAGATCTCTCCTAGTAAAAATAAAAAGATAGAAGCCTTTGCACATTCAAACATTTTTATAAAATCAACCATGATAGCTTTTGAGTTGATTCCAACTCTCAAAAATCACATTTAACCATACCTATCTGAATATGTAATAAGATTAAGGTTTACATGCAGTGACTTTGGACTAGTACCAAAATAATGCTATATAGGCATTTCTAGTCACTTTAAATCATTAAATAATAAACTTAAACCTAAGTAAAAATGATCCAACCCTTAAATCACATTCCCACAGGTTAGAATATGTGGTGATGACATGTGTCCACATGATCCCATATTTTAAGTGGTGAATATTAAATCTTAGTTAATTTTCAGTGAGTAGAAATTACTTTTCTTGAATAAAAAGAATGAAGCTAGTTAATAATACTTGTGATGCTTGTGATGATAATAGATCATCAAATGTGTGCATTAGAGTGCTAATTAGACTAGTTAAGTATTGGTTGGTGATTGTGTACTGCATATGTATTTATAGACGATAGTACGGACCAAGCTTTCGAGGAGGAGGAGTTCTATCAAGAGGAGGAAGAAAACTTCAACCACTGCACTGCACAAGGCAAGCCACCATTGACAATGCAAGCTAACACTTGCAAGTGTAATGCTTAGCAAGCTAGAATTAAGCTAGATGATTGAGCAAAGATGCTTCAGGCATGCTTTGCTTATATCACTTTGACTAGTATTTACCCAAGGTATTATTTCCAAGATTTACTTCCTTTACTTTACCCAAAGTCTTTTACTTGTTTTGAAGGTAGCATAAAGAGTATAAAACTTGACCTATATAGATAACTTTAGATGTCATTCTATGGCATGAGATTGATCCCATCTTTCCACCTTAGTGAACACTCTTAACTTAGTAGTTTAGAGTAGATAAAAACTTGAGTCACTTTAGATGGGAATACTTGGTGAAAATGAATTATGAAAACCTTGGAATGATGAGTCATTCTATTGAGATGTTTTGACATGTGTTGAGAAACACAAATGGTTTATGATGGTGAAAATGTTGAGGCATGAGCCTTAACCCCTTTTACAAAACTGATGGTTGGATTCGGATGCGATACCATACCAAATTTACCGTACAACCACAATTCCTGAATTGGGTAAGGCTTAGCCAGAAATTTATATGCATTAGTATTAGTTCCCTCGCGGGAGAGGTTTGAGCCGAGGCTACCTCCTAATGTTGTCCACCTATGCAGTGCCCAAGATGACAAATGGTCATGGTTGGGAGGCCATACTCATAGGAGAGGTGCTTATACTAGGGTGTGTAAAGGAAAGGTTATGTTTGATTATCTGCATACTAAGTATGATGATTTAGGGTTATCCCTGACAGATGTATCGAATCTTGTGGTGAAAGTGTACCACCTCTGCAGAGTGTCAAACTATTCGAATAGCCGCGTCCGCGGTTATGGACAGTTGGAATGGCCATACTGTTTTGTTGTAAGATGTTTTCAAATTAACTTATGAAATGAATGATGAATCTTGACTTGACCACAACAGGGTTGTGTTTATGCACTAGCTTCCCAACTTAAGTGATTCTAGAACTTTATTTTATCTTTCTTTGCTTCTGAACTCAGCTTAGGTTTCAAACTTAACTTTATATTTAAACTTAGAGTTAGCACTTTACATTAGAACTATACTACTTGTTAGTGGTAGTTTGCGAGTACTTAAACAGTACTCATGGCTTTTGTCCCTGGCTATTCTCATGGCCAGACTATGAAGGAGACTACCAAGATGATGGCCCGCAGGACGGCTATGATAACTAGGATTATTTGCCTTCATCAGCATTGCCTGTACCCCTGAAGATGGACCCCGCCGCTATGCTTATCTTTTATTCCGCTGTTTGTTGTATTAAGACTGGATCATTAGATCCTTAATTGTGTAAGACCTTATGTATGGTTTGTAATGGATGATGTACTGTGATATCCAATCTGTTATGTCTCGCAAAAATGGTAATCCTGGGATTGCGATGAATGACATAACAGGCATCTGGGATTAAAAATCTGGGTGTTGACAAGTTGGTATCAGACCCATCCTGACCATAGGAGACTCTAGTTAGAATGGACGTCCGAACAAAAACTTAATTTCCAAACCAAAGTGAGTATTTATGAAAAACTATTCCCCTCTTACCCTTGGGAATTCATTCTTTCTCAAAAATTCATGTTCCTAAAAATTCTTACATTACGACTTAAAATTTTACACACTTGATCACTTCACTAACTTCCTCATCCTTAATTCTTGTAGATGGAGACTCATTTCAGCAAGTTCTACCAGTTGGGAAACAGAGGCTAGTTGATCTTCGAGAGGGACCTAGATTCACTGTCGGAGTTACTGGGACGCCCACATCCGGAGTTTCTTGGAGCTCAACTTCCAAGACCCTTAGGAGGAGATTTACAGTGGCTAGTCACAACTGATCTTAGAGGAAGCATAGAAGCACCAACGTCCGGGAGAATCCAGTTCTCCGTGAGAGAGAACAACTGGCTAGACGGATTAGCCAGGGCAATGCATGAAGCTCTCGCACGTCTATGTGCCCTTAGCATCAACCAAATCCAAGGAACCTGTTTTGCTCACTACACAAGACGTGACTTCATGGGAATGCCAATGGAGATGCCAAGTCACCCAGAGCTGAAGCATCAAGTGGAGAACCTTGACTTCCTGCTGTACGATCGCCAGAAGGAATTGGACAATGCTAGGGAGTTCGCCAACCACAATCGTGCCATTGCCACCCAGAAGGCCCAGACTTTCTCACTGCTAGTCAAGGATCGTCAGTCTCTTCGCCTCCAGCGCGAGAAGAAGGATCGCACCATCGCCCGTCTTCGCAAAAAGGTGGCCGACCTCGAGAAGACCGTCAAGGAGCAAGAACCTCAGCTTGCAGCAAAGGAGGAAGAAGAGGAGGGTGAAGACATCCAGGGAGACATGGATTCTTACCTCAGCAATGATGATGACTTCCTAGAGGAGGATGCTGTGGACTTCTACACTGACGATGAGGACTCTGACTTCATCGACGATGAGTAGATGCACTAGAGCACTGTCGTAGCATGAGATGTATCGGTCCCATTGTATCATAGCTTACAGACTGGTTCTTAAAACCATCTGTTTTCCCTTGTTGTTGTGGTGTGTGTGTGTGTGTTTGTATTGTGTGCTTGTTTGAATGAATGAAATGAAGTTAGTTGCAAAACCTGAGTCAAACTCAAAGTTTTAACCTTGAAACCAAAACCATGAACCTTAGAACTTTCCCTCTTACCCCTTTATCTACCTCAATCTTTAGATGACTCGTGGAAATCATGGAGGGAGCAGCTCGTCGCAAGACCCAATGCTGTAGATTATGCAGATGTTAGTTGCAGACCGTGAAGCAAGCAGGGCAGAGCGCCAGGCCAACTTAGCAACATTGCGGCAGATAGCTCAGATGGCCCAAAACAACCAAGGGCATGGAAATCAGGATCACCATGGATCCAAACTCAAAAACTTTTAGAATACCAATCCCCCAATCTTTAACCAAGCTAAAAACCCACTAGATGCTGATGACTGGTTAGAGACAATGGAAAACAACTTAGAAGTTGCAGGAGTTGATGACAACGAGAAAGTTCTCTTCGCCACCCACTACCTGGCGGGAGATGCAAGAGCTTGGTGGACTAGTATCCGTAATATGAACCATGGTCAGGTGATGACATGGGAAGCCTTTAAAACCAAGTTCAGCCACACCCACGTGCCGCAAGGTCTAGTCACCAGACTAAGGGATGAGTTTCGCGATTTGAAGCAAGGCAGAATGACTGTGGTGGAATACCGTGACAGATTCCTGTCGCTTGCAAGGTACGCCCCTGATGAGATCAACACAGAGGTCAAGAAGAAGGAGAGATTCCTGAACGGACTGCATGACGAGATGCATACTGTCCTCGTCAACATCCACTTCGAGGATCTCGAAGAGCTAGTCGACTCTGCCATCTAGATGGAAGGGAAGATTAATCAGGCAAACAACAACCGCAAACATCGTATGATGTAGCAATCCGGATCCAACAGTCACCAGAAGTACCGTCCCAACCCCTCACCAGGATATGCACCAAGGAACAATCGACCCCCAATGTCTCGCCCAAGCTACCCCAACCGTAGCGGAGGCAATGTGAAGTCCGGAGGAAACAATCACAACTCCGGCAATGCCAACAACTTCAACCGTGCACCTCCCAAGAACAACAACAACAACAACACTGCACCCAGAACTGGCAGCAATGCTGTGCCTATCGCAGCAAAAGACAAGTCCTAGATCACTTGTTTCGAGTGTGGAGTGAAGGGTCACTATTCCAATGAGTGTCCCAAGAGGACTGCCGCCTCTGCCAATGTGAATGCCCCAGCTCAACAGTAGCGTCGTGTTCCACCAGGGAGAAGGTTTGCCCCAGGAAACCCTCACAACCGCAACGGTCGTCTCTTCCACATGAACGCCGAAGAAGCCTAGGAAGCGCCATATGTAGTGCTGGGTATGTTTTCTATCAACTCCGTTTTAGCAAGGGTATTGTCTGATTCAGGAGCATCGCATTCATTTGTCACCGAAGAATTTGCATGCACTAGTAAGATTCACCCAACCAACTTGAAGAATGTCATGATAGTTCAAATCCCCGGGTCAACTACAAAAGCTAGAAAAATTTGCAAAGCTGTGCCTATCAGAATACATGAGATAGATTTTTATGCCAACCTAATTGTACTTGGAACCAAAGGATTGGAAGTAGTACTAGGTATGGACTGGATGTCAAGGCATAAAGGAATGATAGACTGTGCTAAGAAAGCCATCACCATGACCAGTAGCTCTGGAGTCACAATAGAGCATATATCTGAGACCTTACCTCGCCAATTCAAGTGCAACAAGAGTCCAGCCCTGCCCACCATAGACCAAGTCAGAGTAGTCTATGAATACCTCGACGTATTCCTAGATGAATTGCCAGGTATGCCCCCAGATAGGGATATTGAGTTCATTATCGAACTAATCCCCGGAACTGGACCCATAGCCTAGAGACCCTATAGCATGAACCCCTCAGAGTTAGTGGAACTGAAGAAGCAGTTTGATGCCATGTTAGCAACAGGCTTGATTCAACCAAGCGCATCGCCATGGAGATCACCAGTGTTATTCGTCGACAAGAAAGATGGAGGGAAACGTTTGTGCACAAATTACAGAAAGTTGAATGACGTCACCATCAAGAACAAGTACCCCTTGTCAAATATAGAGGATCTATTTGATCAGTTGACTGGAGCCCAGGTATTCTCAAAGATTGATCTTAGGACTGGCTATCACCAACTTAAGATTCGTGCAACGGATATTCCGAAGACCGCCTTTACTACTCGCTATGGTTTATACGAGTATATGGTTATGTCTTTTGGATTAACCAATGCCCCTGCTTATTTCATGAATCTCATGAATACGATCTTTATGAGTTTCCTAGATAAGTTTGTAGTGCTGTTTATCGACGATATCCTTGTCTACTCCAAGTCAGAAGAAGAGCATGATCAACATCTAAGAATCATCCTAGCAACCCTGAGAGAGCATCGGTTATATGCCAAGTTCAGCAAGTGTGAGTTTTGGCTGAAAGAAGTAGGATTCCTAGGACATATTGTGTCTGCCGGAGGAGTCTCTGTTGATCCCACCAAGATCAAAGATGTCGAAGAATGGGAAGCCCCAACCACTCAAACCCAAGTCCTCGCATTTCTCGGATTAGCGGGATATTATCGCAAGTTCGTCGAAGGATTCTCGAGCATTGCCAGACCCATGACCCAATTGTTGAAAAAGGACAAGAAGTTTGAATGGATCGACAAATGTGAAGCCAGTTTTCAAGAACTGAAGAAGAGATTGATATCAGCCCCAATATTGATCATGCCAGACATCAAGAAGCTGTTTGATGTATATTGTGATGCATCCAAGATTGGTCTCGAATGTGTGTCGATGCAAGAAGGCAATGTCATCGCTTATCTGTCTCGATAACTGAAGCAGCATGAGCAGAACTATCCGACCCATGACCTTGAGCTAGCAGCCGTAGTTTTGGCATTGAAGACATGGCGTCATTATCTGATGGGTAATCGCTGTGAGATTTACTCAGACCACAAGAGCTTAAAGTATATTTTCACTCAGAAGGAGTTAAATATGAGGCAAAGGAGATGGATAGAGTTAATCAAGGATTATGACCTTGACATTCACTATCACTCCGGCAAAGCCAATGTGGTAGCGGATGCTCTTAGCAGATTGCCTTGCAGGCTAAACACCATGATCAAGGAGAAGCAGCCAAGTTTGTATGAGGAGTTAGAGCAGTTTAGAACTGAGATAGTTAGCCGAGGATTCTTAGCTAGCATTGAACTTCAACCCACTTTAATTAGCCAAATCAAGGAAGCCCAGAAGGGAAATGAAAGTATCGACGGCATCAAACATCGTATTGGTACAGGAAAGGTACCTGGATTCACTGAAGACGAAGAAGGAGTTCTGTGGTACAAAGGACGTATCTGTGTGCCAGCAGATTCGGAGCTGAAGCAGGTTATCATACAGGAAGCTCATGATACTCTTTATTCTATCCACCCCGGAGGAACGAAGATGTATCAAGATTTGAAAGAGCAATTTTGGTGGCACAAGATGAAGAGAGAAATCGGAAGCTACATCGCCAAGTGTGACATCTGTCAAAGAGTCAAAGCAGAGCATCAGGGACCCGCAGGACTATTGCAACCATTGCAGATTCCAGAATGGAAATGGGATTCCGTCGGAATGGACTTTATCACCAGTTTGCCTACTTCTAGTAGGGGAAATGACTCAATTTGGGTCATAGTTGATAGACTGTCCAAGGTAGCTCACTTTATCCCTGTCAAGACTACCTACCAGAGTTCAAAGCTAGCAGAACCATATATTGCTAGGATTGTTAGTCTACATGGAACCCCCAAGACCATAGTATCAGATCGAGGAACCTAGTTTACCTCGAGATTTTGGCAGAAAGTTTAGGAAGGATTGGGAACCAAATTGAACTTCAGCACAGCTTATCACCCGCAAACTGATGGACAGACTAGGAGCGTCAACCAGATCCTAGAGGATATGTTAAGAGCTTGTGTGTTAGAGTATGGATCAAAATGGGAAGACTGCATGCCTTTCGCAGAATTCTCTTATAACAATAGTTATCAAGCTAGTTTGCAGATGGCACCATTTGAGTTCCTATACGGAAGAAAGTGCCGCACTCCTTTGAATTGGTCGCAAGTAGGGGAGAGTCAGATCTTTGGACCCGACATTCTTCGAGAAGCCGAAGAGAAGGTTCACTAAGTCTGTGAGCACCTCAAGACCGCCCAATCAAGACAGAAGAGTTACACTGACAAGAGAAGGAGAGACCTGACTTTCAATGTCGGAGATTTTGTATATCTCAAGGTTTCGCAATTGAAAGGAACCCAACGCTTTAGTTTGAAAGGAAAGTTAGCCCCCAGATATATCGGGCCTTTCAAGATTCTGAATCGTCGAGGAGAAGTATCATATCAACTGGAACTGCCTGAAGAAATGTCAGCCATCCACAATGTGTTCCATATCTCGTTACTTCACAAATGCCTAGAAGTGCCGGAGAAGACTGAAGTCTTCAAGAACATCGACCACAGAGCTGTGGAAATCAACAATGACCTGACCTATCGTGAAGTGCCCATCCGTATCTTGGAAGAAGCATACAGAACCACCAGGACCAGGAGTATCAAGTTTCTCAAGATTCAATGGAGCAACCATACCGAAGACGAAGCCACTTGGGAGCGAGAAGATTACGTTAGGACAAAGTTCCCAGATCTCTTTAGTTCCTAGTTTTCCTTGTAAATCTCGGGACGAGATTTTGTTTAAGGGGGGAAGGTTTGTAACATCCCAAAACTTTAATCCAAGGTTATTAAGATCCAAATCATCAAAATTAGGGTTAACAAAAACTTTCCCAATTAAAATTATTCAAGCATTCATATGTGTGTGCATTTAAATAGGAGTTGTTTTGAATTGCCATGATTAAGTGATCCTTTGCTTGTAAAATGATTCTTAGGTGAAATAAACATCATCTAGATCATTCCTAAACAAATCCCAAAGAAAAACAAATCAAAATGAATAAAAGAAAGAAATGGTCATTTGTGCCATTTTAATCAACATGCCTACTTTGGCTATTCCTAGTACTCAATTCTTAATAGAAATAAATATGGATCTTTGCACCCCTTGCTAGTAAAAGTAATAGTGTACAAAGGCCCACCTTGTGATCTGCCAAAATCTTTCAAACACTAATTTGAAATGACATTTGAAAATTGAATCTAGTGTAGGTATCAAGATCACCCTATTTCAAAAACCACTCAAAGGAGCTCCAATTTCAAAACCCAAGCAACCACATAAGCTTAAGCATGTGTATAGCAAACCCACCAAAATTCATCCAAAAATTCCGAATTTGATTTCTTTCGGCCATTTTCACAAACACTTGGTGGACAGAATTCAAACAAAAACCAAATTCATTATTTGAGTAGTGTTCTGGCCAAACTTGTCCCCCACATTGCCACCAAACTCTCTCCACTGCTCTCCTACCCCTCACTAGCCCAGCCACTCACTGTGCCATGACCAAATGGTCATGGCCATTAAGGCCGAGCCCCCATTTGGGTACCTCACCGGTGACAACACGCCACAGTCGCCGCCAGCGCCATCCACCATGTCCAGGAGGTAGCCCGTGGCCCACCTCCACCGCCCAACCAGCCCCAGTCTGAGGACAGCGACTAGAACGGCCAGGAACCGCCGCACTCGGAGACGGTCGACCATGCCGATGCCGCTCGCAGAGCGTGCACTGTCCCCACATAGCCAGACCTCGCCTCGCTCCAGCCGCTCGTCTGCATGATCCCCACCGGCCTAGTAAGCTAACGGACACGCCCTTTCCCCTGACCGTGCCCTGTAGTCGCCGTCCGCCGTGAAACTCGCCGTCAGCAGAGACTTAGTGCGCGCCGCGCTATTCACTGCCCCCGACCGCATACCACTACACACTCACCACCATGACACTCGCCAGGGCATCGCCCACCGTCCTAGCGCACCGCCATGCCTCTAGCTCGCTGTGCCGTCGTCACCGGCGAGCACCGCCCATGCTTCTCTGCCGCTTAGCCGCGCCTATAAAAGAAGCCCTTCCCCACACCAACTACTCACACCATTCCACTCCCCTCTCCTCACTGATCCTTCCCCACCTCTCGTCGGAGCTGCTCGAGCCTGGGTTCGTCGGAATTTGGCCGGAGGAGCCCGCTGCAAAGGAGGAGAAGGCCCCGTCGATTTCGTCCACCCTAGGAGCTGCCGCGACCACCCCTGAGTCCGCTGTCGACATCACGTTCGATCGCCCCCTCGCCGTAGTAGCTGGAGCCCTGGTATGCCCCCTGAGCACCCCCACCGAGCCGCTAGGGTTAGACCTCACTGGCGACCTGTCTGTCGTCGATGACGAGCCACATCCATAGATCTCCATTCTAATCTAACGGCCCAGATCGCCCTGTACCGCTTCGCGTGTAAAGAGCCGCTGACCGGTGGACCCCCTGTCAGCCGTTCTCTATGCCGCGGAACGCCACTAGGTTGCCCCGTTTTCCTTCCCGCGCGACCCATTTAATTCAAATTAGATTTTCCTAATTTAGTTTGAACCTAGTTCTGTCCCTTAGTTTAAAAATCAATTCAGGGAGATCTACACATCCAAATGGAGTGATTCCAATTTTGTTAGAAAGATATTGAAAAGATCTACCCAAGCCCGTTGGATTTAATTCAATTAGAATTAGAGATCTCTCCTAGTAAAAATAACAAGACAGAAGCTTTTGCACATTCAAACATTTTTATAAAATCAACCATGATAGCTTTTGAGTTGATTCCAACTCTCAAAAATCACATTTAACCATACCTATCTGAATATGTAATAAGATTAAGGTTTACTTGCAGTGACTTTGGACTAGTACCAAAATAATGCTATATAGGCATTTCTAGTCACTTTAAATCATTAAATAATAAACTTAAACCTAAGTAAAAATGATCCAACCCTTAAATCACATTCCCACAGGTTAGAATATGTGGTGATGACATGTGTCCACATGATCCCATATTTTAAGTGGTGAATATTAAATCTTAGTTAATTTTCAGTGAGTAGAAATTACTTTTCTTGAATAAAAAGAATGAAGCTAGTTAATAATACTTGTCATGCTTGTGATGATAATAGATCATCAAATGTGTGCATTAGAGTGCTAATTAGACTAGTTAAGTATTGGTTGGTGATTGTGTACTGCATATGTATTTATAGACGATAGTACGGACCAAGCTTTCGAGGAGGAGGAGTTCTATCAAGAGGAGGAAGAAAACTTCAACCACTGCACTGCACAAGGCAAGCCACCATTGACAATGCAAGCTAACACTTGCAAGTGTAATGCTTAGCAAGCTAGAATTAAGCTAGATGATTGAGCAAAGATGCTTCAGGCATGCTTTGCTTATATCACTTTGACTAGTATTTACCCAAGGTATTATTTCCAAGATTTACTTCCTTTACTTTACCCAAAGTCTTTTACTTGTTTTGAAGGTAGCATAAAGAGTATAAAACTTGACCTATATAGATAACTTTAGATGTCATTCTATGGCATGAGATTGATCCCATCTTTCCACCTTAGTGAACACTCTTAACTTAGTAGTTTAGAGTAGATAAAAACTTGAGTCACTTTAGATGGGAATACTTGGTGAAAATGAATTATGAAAACCTTGGAATGATGAGTCATTCTATTGAGATGTTTTGACATGTGTTGAGAAACACAAATGGTTTATGATGGTGAAAATGTTGAGGCATGAGCCTTAACCCCTTTTACAAAACTGATGGTTGGATTCGGATGCGATACCATACCAAATTTACCGTACAACCACAATTCCTGAATTGGGTAAGGCTTAGCCAGAAATTTATATGCATTAGTATTAGTTCCCTCGCGGGAGAGGTTTGAGCCGAGGCTACCTCCTAATGTTGTCCACCTATGCAGTGCCCAAGATGACAAATGGTCATGGTTGGGAGGCCATACTCATAGGAGAGGTGCTTATACTAGGGTGTGTAAAGGAAAGGTTATGTTTGATTATCTGCATACTAAGTATGATGATTTAGGGTTATCCCTGACAGATGTATCGAATCTTGCGGTGAAAGTGTACCACCTCTGCAGAGTGTCAAACTATTCGAATAGCCGCGTCCGCGGTTATGGACAGTTGGAATGGCCATACTGTTTCGTTGTAAGATGTTTTCAAAATAACTTATGAAATGAATGATGAATCTTGACTTGACCACAATAGGGTTGTGTTTATGACACTAGCTTCCCAACTTAAGTGATTCTAGAACTTTATTTTATCTTTCTTTGCTTCTGAACTCAGCTTAGGTTTCAAACTTAACTTTATATTTAAACTTAGAGTTAGCACTTTACATTAGAACTATACTACTTGTTAGTGGTAGTTTGCGAGTACTTAAACAGTACTCATGGCTTTTGTCCCTGGCTATTCTCATGGCCAGACTATGAAGGAGACTACCAAGATGATGGCCCGCAGGACGGCTATGATAACTAGGATTCTTTGCCTTCATCAGCATTGCCTGTACCCCTGAAGATGGACCCCGCCGCTACGCTTATCTTTTATTCCGCTGTTTGTTGTATTAAGACTGGATCATGAGATCCTTAATTGTGTAATACCTTATGTATGGTTTGTAATGGATGATGTACTGTGATATCCAATCTGTTATGTCTTGCAAAAATGGTAATCCGAGGATTGCGATGAATGACATAACAGGCATCTGGGATTAAAAATCCGGGTGTTGACACTCGCGCGGGGCCCACTAGGGTTGGCCGGCGGCTGCCCCTCCCCTCCTCTCCTTTAGTCCCACCTCGGGACTTTGAGGGAGGTAGTACCTTCCCTCCCCCTATATATAGTGGGGATATTTGGCCAGATAAATACACCCAAAAATCAATAAAGGTCTTCTCACTTTTGGGAGGACCTCCAATTGATATTTTATCTCTCCCTCTCCCTCTCATGACCGTGGTCCCAAGTTCGGACTGCGCGAACGAGAGACATCTTCACCGCGGAGCGCCGTCGCGCTGCGGGATTCAGATCCAGGAGCTCTACTTCCGCAACTACTGTTGATCGGGGAAGAAGGAGTCATCGTCAGGCACTGGACGTGTGTAACTCCCTGCTAGGTGTCGCACTTGAGGCACTCAAGTCATTGGAGGCAAAGGAGCGCAAGGACTTCATCACGACCTTGAGGTCGGCTTCGGCTCGTCCTCATCAACCACGCTCTCCTGAGCGTTGACAACACTTTTTTGTCTGCAAGGGTAAGTTTGCGAAAAGCCCCTCCCGTTACTGTATTACTAATAGATAGGTCTTGGCAGCATCAACGGTTCAGGGGCATAAGGTAAAAATTATTGTTTTCATACGCAGAACCCCTACACCATACTCTAGTTCGATCTCGTTACCGACATGTACTCTTTACTTGTTCTGTGATACATTATCCTTGTGTACTAATCACGTGCTTGCAAGTGATGTTGATGTGATATCATCGAGAGGGCCTAGAGTATATCTCTTCATCATATGGATGAACAAATCCCATTCTTGATTCATGAGTCTCAACTAATACTTTCAGTGTCTCCAACGACACCTTTATAGTCACCCTATTATGGTGTGACGTTTGATGCCATCAAAGCACTCCTCTAGAATCAACGATGGATATATTGTCATGGTTGAAGAATAAGGGTTACTTTGTATGTGTTTGATATAGCAATGTAAACATAAGGACTAAATATTATTGCTATACCTTCTTTGGTTGTATGTTCATAATATCATTCTTCTAATGATATGACCATGTTATTAACAACATCCAATGATCATGATCAGGAAACCTTGATCATCTGTTAATCAAACGAGCTAGTTAAATGAGAGGCATAACTAGGAACTCTAGTTTGTTTATTAAACATGCATGTATTAATATTTCAGGTTAATGCAATTTTAGCATGAGAAATAAACATTTATTATGAACATGGAATAAGATAATAACCATTTTATTATTGCCTCTTAGGCATATTATCTTTAGTCTCCCACTTGCACTAGAGTCAATAGTCTAGTCGAAACTTGCACATTTTAACACCTATAGTTTCCGGTGTTGTTCATATGTGTTCCTTGTGGTAAACCTATTCTATAGATACGATGCTTTCAGGTCCATGTGTATTTGCATGTCTTTGCGTCTCTACGCATCTCATTATCAAATGAGATGGCATTATATAAATTTGGTCCTTTGGTGATACTTTTGTTCTTTGATGTTAAAATATGTTGATACTATTGTCGTACAATAGATCTTCGTATTATTATCCCACTTGGAACTACATCTGTTTTATTAACGAACTTCTTGACACAAATGCCCTTCTTAGCTGCTACTAGAGCAGCCATATACTCAGCCTTTGTTCTAGTATCTGTCAGAATGACTTTAACTTTGGAACCCATTCAAATTCACCATGGAACTTTCTTGCATTACATTATACCACTTTAACCTACACTACAAGGAAATTTTCCTTCCGCAATGACTTGGCCCGACGGTCATCATAGAAGGCGCGTCTTCCGCGACGAAATTCTTGGATCGGCCGTGGCTGATGGGAAACTTTTTTTCCCGGTTTCGCGGCCCTCTACTACGACGGATCTGCTAAAAACATGGAGGAAGTTCGGCTGGCACGTGGCAGAAGCAAGTTTTTTATTTCCTCACGTGATGTTGACTCACCGAAGTCTCGGTCGCGCCTCCCTGATTTGAACTCGATAACGTAGCTCGAGGCGTCTGCCGTTTAGTCAGGCTGCTAGGTCCCACATGTCAGCCTCTCATTAGAAGGATCATGTGTATGATGGATTTTTTCCTTCTATCGCGCTACCCTGTTCCGAAGATGATAGCGCTGCTCGATGCATCTACCGTTTAATCAACCTCCTAGGACCCACATGTCATCCTCTCATTAGGAGAAATGTGTGTATGATGGAATTTTTTCCTTCACTAGTGCTACCCCGTTCCGAGTTGATAGCGTTGTTCGACGGATCTACCGTTTAACCAACCTCCTGAGCCCCACATGTCATCCTCTCATTAGAAGAAACGTGTGTATAATGGATTTTTTCCTTGGCTCGCGCTACCCTGTTCCGAACTTGATAGCGCTGTTAGATGCATCTACCGTTTAATCACGATGCTGGGCCCCACATGTCATCCTCTCAATAGAAGAAACGTGTGTATGATGGATTTTTTACCCTCTATCGTGCCTTCGTGTTTCGAACTTGATAGCGTTGCTCGTTGCATCAGCCGTTTAATCAAACTCCTGGACCCCACATGTCATCCTCTCATTAGAAGAAACATGTGTATGATAGAATTTTTTCCCTTGGTCGTGCCTCCGTGTTCTGAACTGGATAGCGTTGCTCGCTGCATCTACCGTTTAATCATGATGCAGGGCCCCACCCCCACATGTCATACACTCATTAGAAGAAACGTGTGTATGATGGAATTTTACTCTCGGTCGCGCCTCTGTGTTTCGAACTTGATAGCGTTGCTCGATGCATCAGCCATTTTTCCAGGCTGCCGAGTCCCCCATGTGAGCCTCTCATTAGAAGAAAGGTCTGCATGTTGGACTTTTTTCTTGCTCGCGCCTCCCTGTTTGGAACTTGGCAACATCGCTCGAGGCAGAACCTGTATAAGGCCGCGCTACTGGGTCTCACATGCCGGTCTCTCTATATATCAAACCTACGTATGATGGACTTTTTTTCGGCTGCGTCCGCTGTTTTGACCTTGGTAATGTTGCTCGATGTGGCAACCGTGTATGGTCTTACTGCTGAGGCCCCCATGTCACCCTCTCTGGTATGTTCTGGCGGGTGGGTCCTTGATGCCAGCCTATCTGTACAAGTATTTAACTTTTTTTTCAAACCTGACCATTAAACTCAACGGATGCTGCAGGCTGGTGGGTCCGCGATGTCAGCCTCTCCGTAATGCGATATTAAAAAGTAAATCCTTTCCCCCAAAAAAAGTAAACCCAAGATATATATAAATATGTACACAAAGTGGATTCAAACTAAAGACCTTCAAATCAAATCAAATAGACATAAGCTGAGTGTTTTTCCATAATACCAAAGATACTAATAGAAATTGAATCATTAAACATGTATTAGTACTACAACTTATGTATCAGTCTTCTAAAAAATATTGTTGTATTTCCATGTTATCTCTCTTAAAATAAAAGAGCAGTGCTACTGGAACCTCGAGTTCTAAAAAGCCACATAATGGATTAGTTTCTTCAAAACATGGGTAGGCATAGTTCTTTTAGAGGTGGGGGCAATGTCAAAAAGGCCAAATTTAAAAGTTTTTTTTTGGCTATGGTCAATAGGCTCCTATCTCAAATTTCACTGGGTTGTGTCTCGTCAGATTCAAACACAGAGCTCTTCGAGGGAGGAAAAAGCAATAATTCCTTTGACAGATACTCATGTAAAAATATCTAATGAACACACACCACATGCGCCAAAACAGGGTTGGTATCCAATGACTTCGGTTGGTGAAATCACGATATATATCTTTACACTCTCATCTCTGTCCAAAATGCATCCAACGGTTCCGACGACACAAAGGTAAAAGCTCTAGAGCAAGCAGCCAGCAGCAACAACAGATCTTTTGAAAAATTCAATACCATTGAAAGATTAAGGAGTACCGAATAATAAGACATAAAAAAATCGACAGATTCCTAGTTCATATTCAACAACACTTGAGAAATTCAGAAGCATTTCAAAGTGACTGATTCAGCAATACAAACACTGAAATTCAATATGACTATAGAGAGAGACAATTCTTGTTTCAGCTCTAAAAACCATGCCACGCGATCAGTTTGCCCTTTTCTCCAAACACACTCGATCACTGGAACACAATCTTTGTCATAATATTTGGTCATATTGGGAACAATCATATAGATACATATATACCATACTAGTATGTACTAGTCATAGCTCCAATCCAGCAAAAGGTTATCATAATTTTACCACCCATATATGATCAGTGGAGATAAGACAACCACATAATTAATTACAATAGCATGCGGCCAAAGAGCTAGACAGGTAGGAAGTTCATGAACAACATGCCGCATTCAGGGCATCGAGATACGTCGACCCTGACCGTTCTTCCAATAGTAAGTTTGGCTGCTTTCCGAAACTTGATCCACCTAGAAGTAGCTGCCAAGCGCCCATCAGTCGAGTTAATGGCGTAGCGTCCCTCGATTCACAATCCTTCATTCTGCATCATGAAGACTATTGTGCCCTTTCATCTGGCCTGGAGTTGCTTTGTGGCACTCTTAGGCAATTTCTGAGTCAAAGCAAGAGATAGACCCATAATTACTAAGAGTGATGCACTGAATCATGTGAAACTTGAGAAGACATTCAGGACAGTTTATCTGCTGCCATATACTCACAAACATAATCCGGTGCGACCTTGTGATGACACATGTGTAGGATATGGTCTAACAAGGTGCTGCCCGGGATGATGAATGAGCTTATGTCGATGCCTGTGCTGGGGCTGGTGCTAGTGCAGGAGATGATGCCACTAATTGTAGAGGGGTTGGTGCAGGAGCCAGAAGGCCCAGAACCGGTACCAATGCCAGCAACTTGATGCTAGATTCCTTCTGATGGGTAGCTAAGCTGACTATAGGGATGGTAGAGGCAGATGAGAAGTGTACAAGCAAAATGGTCTCTTATACAACAGTTACTCACAAGACAGTGATCATAGGATATGATGAGCATACAAGTAAATTAAATTACTACCTCCATTCTTTCTACTTAGGTCAACAGGTGCCGGAGAAGGAACTAGGGCCAGTGCCATTGGGGGTGCCAGCAGCTTGGTGCTGGTTACCTTCTGAGGGGTAGGTAAGGGGACTGCAGGAGTAGTCAGAGAGGCATATCAGATGTGGATAAGCAAAATGGTTTCTTATACAACAGTAACTCCTAGATAGAGATGAGAGTATATAGGCGAATTAAGTTACTACCTCTATTCTTTCTCCTACTGAGGTTAACAGGTGCCTTTGTAGGAATTGGGGCCGGTGCTGGTGCCGGTGCCAGCAGCTTGATGCTGGCACCCTTCTAGGTGGTACATAAGGGGAAGCGGACTGCATAAGTGGTCAGGGTCATATGATGAGTAAAGACAATGGTGTAGAACAGTTAGTCGCAAGAAAATAATTAGAGGTTGTGATGAGTACATAATCAAATTAATTAGTACTACCTCTGTTCTTGGTCCTTCGGTCATCAGGTGTACGATGGCGTGCAAGTATCTGCCCAGGCTTGCTAAAATTGAATGTTACCTCGTCTCCCTGCTTCAGACCATTCTCACGGACATACTTGGACCAACCTCGGTCATCCAAATAGGTGGTGGCCATTGTGTGGGAGACATCCACATCATATAGTTGCTGCATGCCTTTAGGGCCCTCGCTATACAGAGTTAGAAACTTGTTGTTTCTGAACATCTTGTTTATAATGGGGCGAGCGACACAAGGGACAACCTTCATGAGAAAATTGATAGAGAAGTAAGGCGACATCAAAAAAAAGTGAGATACAAGATCTTACATCAAGTAGGTCTAAACCACTTGGAATCCATACCTGATACCATAGGTACCCTTTGCGAAGGGTGGCCATGCACCATTTTTCATCCATCTGCTTTTGGAATGGCATACAGGGGCCCCCTTTCAATCCACAAGCTTGACAAGAGGAGGGTAGCAGAAAGGCTGAGTAGCTGGTGCGTGGTACTGATTGAAATTAAGTGGAAAGGTTAAATTATGTAAAGAGAAAGTAAATCTAATAATATAAGACAAAACCATTGGCTGTAAAGTAAAGAGATTTTATTTTTGTGAACTTCTAATGAGCGTAAACATATAGTACTAGTTGATAACAATAACATGGAAAATCATAACATGTGAAATTGTGGATTTCCAAATTATACCCACTTTTTAGAGAGGTCACTGCCCACCTGGGTACTATGTTGGCGGTTCCTCGTTGTGTAGAGGATGTCCTCTTTTGGTGCGGGCATCAAAAATCTACTAGCCTCTATAGCAGCCTCAGCCTCCACAGCAGCACCTTCAATCCGCATAAATAGCAACGAAGCTCAACAGTTCAATACTA
Organism: Avena eriantha; assembly: GCA_910589775.1. Classification (NCBI taxonomy): domain Eukaryota; kingdom Viridiplantae; phylum Streptophyta; class Magnoliopsida; order Poales; family Poaceae; genus Avena; species Avena eriantha. Next base: position 125,900,469 of record OU342746.1, read on the forward strand.
TGTAAAGTTTGGTCAAACTTTCCGTCGCTTGACTTTTCAAAAAATACAGTATACGCCTAAGCCTTGGGACGGAGGGAGTACAATACATAGTAGTCATATACTGACTGTATGAGACAGTCTGACAGATCCAGATCTGGATTCACATAAACACAGTGCCAGAATTAATAAAATCACACACATGTTTCTGAACATCTGATAAGCATGCATCACACCAAGCGAGTAATACATAAATCTGTCTGCACCATGGTAATAAGGGTATTAAGAACAAATACCTTTCTCTTTAAGCTGGGCCCTCCCAGCTGGTCGGTGTCCTTGCGCTTGTTTTTTGGTGAGTAGTGGCACTCGCCGAATCCTGCGGCATGTGGGGGTACCATCCTATTTGCCGCACCTGGAGCAGCGCACATTTGCAGGTATGTACCACCGTGCTACAGTAAATGAAGAAGAGATGGTGTCACAGAGGCTTCCACAAAAACAAGATGCAGACAGAGACAACTTTTAGCATAGGGATACATCCAGGTTGCAGCCAACCATTTTCAGCATTGGAAAGAATGGAAGAACGCAACGAATATACTGCTACATTACATTTTTAGGCAACTTTTAAGGGAACTAATGGGACCATCCCTGTCCATAGTGGCCGTGTGCGTCACTGACCCATAGTTCTCCATACAGAATCTGATGCAAAATCCATTGCATATTACGAGTAGCAACTAAAGGTTATAGAAGTGAAGAACACTGAAATCGAACCTGACCAAATGCCCCAATCAGAATAGTGGTGACCATGACCTGATCTGGAATCCATACAAAATCAGTACCACCTCCCCCCACCCCACCCCCATCCCCACCACCACCCCCAACCCACCCAAATGACCCAATCAATTAGAGAAGAGGAAAAATATCCTGATTAGGTGATTCCGAGGTGAGCAATAAGCAAGAACTCCACAATCAAAGCATACTGAATGCTACTACTCCTAGTACTAATAGTACACCCAATGGCCCAGTCAGAAGCAAATTAAGCAAAGCTTGATTTCAAGATGAGCAAATACACCCACCTATTTCAACAAGAACTCCCCAATCGGAGGTTGCACCAGTTCCAATAGTTGCTTGCTGGATGTGAGCTAGCTAGTGACGGCTTCTTGTCTTGTCGTCGGTAGAAAGGCATGGGCAGGGGAGTAGTAGTACTACTAGTAGTAGGGCTGGGTAGTACACTTTTTTCTACAGTAAGTATTTTTAAGTGGCAGTGGCAGGAACATTTTGCCGGGAGAGAATCCCAAATTTTTGATCCCAACTATCACGTGGTGGCCTACAGCTGTTTCAAGCGGGACCCATGTCAGGGGTGAGTTAAAGCAGGTCCCACATCAAGTAAGTGAGATAATTGACCGAGCCAACCTCCTCCTTCCCTTGGTACCAGTACTAGTTCTCCCGGGTTCCTCTCCAAGGACAGAGAAAATCGCCCCTCTTCGAATCAAATTGATCCTAGCTTATTATCCTTCTACTGATTCATCTCACGAAGCAGTGGACAAGACGGTGGTAGTTGCAGCATAGGTCCTCAAAAACAGTTTAGGAACCGATAAAATGATAAGCTCGGATTTCTGACTAGAAACACACACAAACACACATATACTCTGTATATACTCATATACAGAATAGTTTCCAATTGTAGTTCTGCTAACAAAGGCCTATAAATCATAATAAGGTAGCTCCATATTATAGAACTACGACAGTAGCGGACCAATCATGGGATAGCTCTACACCCCAAGAGTTTTGCAGCTGGGCTAGTGGTCATGAACGACACCAAAAGTACACCCCTGATGATTAGCATCCCTGCATCAAATCCATCCAGACATAGTGTACCCGATCCACAACCTTAGGTACAGGCTCATCAATGAACAGGTCATCGTCATTACCATCAAAGTCCTCTTCAGTTGTCTGCTTCTGCAAGTTAGTAGATTAACAGATACGTTTATAGACAAACATCAAAGATACACAACCTGAACATTTGTCGTTTTACATATATACCTTGTCATCTGGCATAGCGGTAGTACTAGAAATGAAACCTGTTTCATGCAGCTTGCGCTTTTTCTCTCCTCCCCCTTCTCCAAGTTGATCTAGATGCTCAGGAGCTGCCTCTGTCAGTTTATCTAGTTGATCAGCATCTGTTTCCCCTACTTGATCTTGATGATAAAGATGTGCTTCCCCTGGTTCATTTGGAGGATCATATGGTTCACCATGAAATACCCATCTAACATATGTGCTTAGCATCCCAAATGTAAAAATATGGTCTTCCACTATACTTTGAGGCAGCACCCTACGATTCGCACACAACCGGCAGGGGCGATGTACTTTTGAGTTATCACAATGAGCTCTAACAAATCCCATAAATTGTAGAACATCAAGGATACATTTAGTGCTGCCTAATGGAGCAATCTCTATCCAAAATATGCCCATCTGTTTAATTATGACATACAAGGTTGGTTATTATTAAAAGAAAAGCACGAACCATATAGATGAAGTACAAAAACTATATATGCCTATGCATTTCAGCAGACATATTGACATCAAAAATCGCCAAAGGTATTTAGGAACACAGATCTAGCGCAGAATAAACTATGACCATGCAGATTGAGGACAAATTAAAGTACGTAGGAGTATTTGAAAGGGCAATAAAATGTCAACCAGATTGAGCTAGAGATAGAAGGACTACCGTGGGATCGACGTGCCCACCGGTGCATCTCAAGAAGACCGACGGGTAAGGAAAGCTTCTTCACGCATGTTGGTGATGAGGAGCGGCCATAAGCGCGTCTGTTTTGTGGGGAAGGCGGTGAGGCCTAGGAGGCGGAGGGTGGAAATTAATACCCAACGCGAAGGGGTGCGGAGGGATAACTTTGGAAATTCTGACCTACCCTGCTTTGGGCACCACCATATACGTGGTCCACCTACCAGTCACCATAGATCAAAATTGATCCAAAACTTGTCAAAATACAAGTTTATGTTTTACCATGGAAACTAATGCATATAGCATTGCACTTTGTGAACGAATGGCTTTATGTCAAAAAGTTATTTAATTTCAGCATCTTCAGCTAGGAAGCTTGGAAACTCATGAAAGTAGGGCATTATCCATCAAGTCTAGAATCTCCTTGTAAACAATTGCTTGAAATGCCAAGGTGCACCGATCTACCAAATATGTACATGTTTGTAAGCTTGGTTAGTGAAGATGCTTCAATATATGGAGTAGTACAAAAGATGAAAAAGGTACATAAACTATGGATGTGACCTTGCTCCTCTTGTTTGAAAGCCTTGAATTAATGTTCATTAATTTCGGCAGATGTCTATAAACTCATTAAATGCTGGAAAGCATACATGCCTGTGGGTCTATCTGACAGGGACAACATCCCAAGTGGGAGTAGCGTACCTTAGAAGCTTCAACTTCAAAATTTCGGCAGAGCGCCAAAATATCCCGCCCACCCATTTAAACATCCCGCCCATCCATTCAAACATCTAGCCCCCAAAAAAAATCCAGCCGCAAAAATTATTTTATTGCACAAATTTAGCCTGGAAGCTTGAAAGGGCGTTATACATTGTGTGTAAAAGGGGGCGGTGGCATTTTGAGCCATCATTTTTGTAGTTGCTTCACAATAAAACACATTGTTGTTACTTGAAAATTCGAAAACAAACTTCAAATTTGGAAGCAAACATATTGGTTGATTTGCAAAGATGCACCGATCTACCAAATACGGACACGTCATCAGAAACTATTTCCATGGCCGTGGTCACCTTTTTTTGGACGATGGTCATCTTCTTGAAAGCCTTAAATTGTTCAAATTTTTTAGCAAATGCCTAAAAACTCGTTTAAATGCCAGGAAGAAACTCTCGCTGGCGTGTGGGCCTAGATGGTGACAATGCGTCTGAGAGGGCCCACACCGGAGTAGCGTATGATAGAAGCTTCGACCTCAAAATTTGGTACGACGCCCAAACATCGCACCCATCCATTAAGATACCTCGTGCATCCATTCAAACATGCTTCACCTCTTTCTAGAATGCAAAATTCCTCTTCTATCCCTGCTCGGGAAATAAGAATCCGAGGGAGCACTGCAATAACATAGGGATATAGGTGGTAAATTTGCGTTTTCCCAAGTGCATCACCCCATCCACCTTTCCCAGCCCTTCTTCAATGTTTACCTGCCCGCCCACTCCGACCTACACTAACTTTTTGGACCCACTATGCAAGTGACCCACATGTGAGTGAGCCAGAATTACGGGAAGTAGAGATTCCCCTCGCTTGTTGTTCAAAATTCGAACATTTTTCATTAAACTGAGATAAAATCGTTAAAATCATCCAACCTGGCTTATACTATCATTCCACTATATGAGAGTAAAAGCTAAAAAAACAAAGCCAAAAACACTTTAGTAGCTTTATAAGCCAAAAATCAAAAGCCAGAATTAGAGCCGAACCAAACAACGCCTAAATCTCACGGAACTCTTCCTCTTTCTCCCTTGTTTTAGTACCTGGGTACCTTCAATTTTATTTAACAAAAAATATGACCAACCAGAATATCATCGACTTGTAGATCAAATTTTGAGATACTTTCATTAAATTGCGGTAACACCATTCTGTTCCACAAATATATATAACCATAAAGTTTGAAAATATTATTGAGAATTCATGGAATCCTAAACCATAAAATCTAAACCCCTAAACCCTGACCAAGCAGGTATCATGCAACCATAGATCAAAAATTGAGATACTTTCGTTAAATCAGGTAATGCCATTCTATTAGACGAATATAAGCATAAATCCTGAGCATTACCAAAAATTCTCTGAACCCTAAACCGGAAACAACCCATAAAACTAAACTGTAAAACCCTAAACCCTCGACCCATAAACCCTAATCAAGCAGGTACCATGCACTTATATATCAAAATTTGAGATACTTTCATTAAATTGCGGTAACGCCATTCTATCCCACGAATATAAGCATAAAGCTTGAACATTATTTAAAATTCCTAAAACCGTAAATTCTAAACACTAAACCCTAAATCCTTACCAAACACGTAGCATGCACTTATCGATCAAAAATTGATATATTTTCATTAAATTGGTAACTCCATTCTATTCGATAAATATAAGCATAAATCTTAAGCATTATCGAAAATACCCTAAACCCTAAACAACCCCTAATAAAACTTAAACCTAAAACCCCAAACCCTAGACCCATAAACCCTAATAGATCAGGTATCATGCACTTATAGATCAACTTTGGAGATACTTTCAATGAGTTAGGTAATGCCATATATATTCTATTCGACGAATATAAGCATAAAGCTTGAGTATTATTGAAAATTTGGTAAAACCCCTAAACCCTATTTACTCCATTAAACCTAAACCGTAAAACCCTAAAACTCTAAACCCTCGACCCATATAAACCCTAACCAAGCAGGTATCATGGACTTATAGATCAAAATCTGAGATTCGATTTTCATAAATTGTGGTAACGCAATTCTATTCCACGAATAGAAAATAAAGTTTGAACATTATTGGAAATGCCCTAAACCCTAAAACCCTAAACCCTCAACCCCGCACGTAGCATGCACTTATAGATAAAAATTGATATATTTTCAATAAACTGGTAACTCCATTCTATTCGATGAATATAAGCATAAATCTTGAGCATTATCAAAAATACCCTAAATAACCCCTAATAAAACCTAAACCTAAAACCCCAAACCCTCAACCCATAAACCCTAACCAATTAGGTAGCATGCACTTATAGATCAAATTTTGAGATAGTTTCAATGAGTTAGGTAACGCCATATTCTATTTGATGAATATAAGCATAAATCCTGGGTATCAAAATTTCCCTAAACCCTAAACAACCCCTAAAACTTAAACCCTAAATCCTAAAGCCCTAAACCCTCAGCCATAAATCCTAACCAAGCAGGTGTCATGCACACATTGATCAAAATTTGCGATACTTTCATTAAATCAGCTAACACCCATTTTTTTCTACGAGTATAAGCATAAATCTTGAGCTTTATTGAAAATTCGCTAAACCCTAAACCCTAAAAACCCCATAAACTAAACTGTAAAAACCTATAACCCTAAACCCTCGACCCATAAACCCTAACCAAAGCAGGTATTGTGCACTTATACATGAAAATTTGAGATACTTTCAATAAATTGATGTAATGCCATTCCATTCAACGAATATAAGCATAACGCAACTTGAACATTATTGAAAATTCCTAAAACCCAAAACCCAAAACCCCTAAAGCACGAAACCCTAAACCCTTACCAAGAACGTAGCATGCACTTATAGATCAAAATTTTATATACTTTCATTTAATTTGGTAACGCCATTTGATTCGACGAATATAAGCATAAATCTTGAGCATTATCGAAAATTCGCTAAACCCTAAACCCTAAACAACCTCTAAAACCTAAACCCTAAAACCCCAAACCCTCAACCCATAAACACTAACCAAGCAGGTATCATGCACTTTATAGATCAAAATTTGAGATACTTTCAATAAATTACGTAACGCCATTCTATTCGATGAATATAACAATAAAGCTTGAGCATTATTGTAAATTCGCTAAACTCTAAACCCTATACAATGATAAAACCTAAAATGTAAAACCCTAACCAAGTAGGTATCATGCACTTATAGATCAACATTTGTGATACTTTCATTTAAGCAGGTAACGCCATTTTATTCGACGAATATAAGAATAAATCTTTGAGCATTATTGAAAAATTGCTAATCCCTAAACCCTAAACAACCCATAAAACCTAAACCGTAAAACCCTAAATCATCGACAAATAAACCCTAAACCAGCAGGTACCGTGCACTTATAGATCAAAATTTGAGATACTTTCATTAAATTGTGGTAACGCCATTCTATTAAATGAATATAAGCATAAAGCTTGAACATTATTGAAAATCAAAAACCCTTAACCATAAACCCTAATAACCTCCTAACTCTAGAACTCTAACTTCCTAACCCTAGAACCCTAGACCCTTACCAAGGAGGTATAATGCACTTATAGATAAAATTTTGAAATACTTTTATTAAATTGTGATAACGCCATTTTATTCCATGAATATAACCTTATATATAAAGCTTTAACATTATTATTGAAAATTCCCTAAACCCTAAAACCTAAACAATCATAAAACCTAAAACCTTGAACAACCCTAAACCCTAAATCATGAACCCTAGCTAAACCACTAAACCCTAAAAGCTTAAACCCTAAAAGCTTAAACCCTAAAATCCTAAACCATAAACCATGAACCCTTAACCCAAAATAAAACCCTGAACCCTAAACTTAACCCTAGGCTATATATACTTTGAGTGAAAACCGGGACAGTGGGATTTTAAGCCATGTTTTTTAGTAGCTTCAAGACTAAAGCCATTGTTTTGCCTTAGAAAATTGAAATAACTTCCAATTCGGAAGCTTCCTTTGTAAATAATATTTTAAATGCCAATACACACCATAACAAATATGGATAGGTTATTATAAACTATAGAAAAGATATGGCCATGAACTTGGTCATCTGGTTTGAAAGCCATGCATATTCTTACATGGTACTCCATATATTGTGATACAATTTTTTCTTAGAAATTGTCAAATTTCAAGATTATATTTTTCCATGGAAACAAGCTAGTGCACATAGTGAGACACGAAGAGAGAAAATAATGGATGCATTTATTTTTATATTTTGTATTTTTGTATTTTTTTAAATGGCCGAAATTAGGTGTCATTACCATTCAAATCAAAAAGCTGAATTTTCCGAAACTCTCGGTGGTTCTCCAATATATGACTACTTGATATCTTTGAATTATTTTAAAAAGTCAAGAAAAAGGTATATCACACACTTTCTAGCTCGAAATTAGACATATTTAGTTCAGATTGTCAAAAGGTCATTTTATTGCATAGATTTAGCTAGAAAGTTTGGAAATTCATGAAAGTTGGGCATTGTCCATCAAATCTAGAATCTTCTTTTGAAATGCCAAGATGCAGCTATCTACCAGATATGGATATGCTATTATAAACTATAACAGAGATATGGCCGTGACCTTGGTCATCTTGTATGAAAGCCTTCAAAATATATTGTTTACCAATTTCAGCAAATGTGTGGAAACTCATTTATATGTTGGTAAGCATACTGTCGCTGGCGTGTGGGTCTAGATAGGGCCAACACGTGAGAGCAGCCACGTCGGAGTAGCGTACGTCGAAAGCTTCAACCTCAAAATTTCCGCATGGCGCCGAAACATCCTGCGCACATCTATTCAAATATCCCATGCATCTATTCAAATATCTCGCCCTGCTTTTTGCAAATGCAAAATTCCTCTTCTATCCCTACTCTAGAAACAAGGACCATGGGTGACGAGGGTTTAACTCGTCAATGCCCATTGTTATGGACTTGGGTTTTGGAGAAGGAGGGAGCGCTGAAAGCATCAATCGGCTAGCAAGCAAGCACACAGGGACGCAAGGTTTACCCAGGTTCAGGCCTCATAGAGGTCCCTACTCCTGCTTGTCTGCTCTTGGAATTAACAAAGGAATTGAAGATTATAGGGACGCGCAGATGCAATCTGGCTAGAGTTGTGGAAACTAGGGTTGCGTGTGTCCTCCTCGCCGCCCCCTTCCGGCCTTTAATAGATAGGCCAGGTCTCAGGTAGCAGGTCAAGTCGGTTACAGATTAGGGTTTTCCCTTTAAACTTTCTATCTTTAAACTTCTTTTGTCTCACAAGTCATCGAGAGTCTGTGGGTCACTCGAAATCTTCATTTGGCCATGGCAACGCCGTGGGCTTCCACCGTATCTGGAGTGTATATAGTAAACTCGAGTACCTGCAGGGTATACTCATGTCAGTAGCCCCCGAGTGTCCAGTGGACTCGTAGATTCGACTGGGGACTTTATGAAGCCTTTCGAGTGCCTGACTGAGTATTTTTTTGAGTGTTCTGTTTATATCATAGGGATTGTTGATATGCGTGCCTGATTTAACCGATGTATCGGTGTCATTTAACTACCTTAGGGCAAAACAACGCAATCTACTCGAACTCGAGTCCCTGGACTCGAATTCAGAAAAGTGCTGGTGTAATTCGACTCAAGCCGCGGAGGTCTTACAGGAGTCGAATTCCAGTATAAGGGTGTGAGCATTCGACGCGTCCATCAAGGCATATTCATCGTACCTATAGGCACAGATATATTTCTGGTAGTGCACAGCAAAATGCGCTTCCAGGCATTATTCAGGTCTTATCTTCACACTGCAAGCGCGGCATCCGAATTTTTGTCATCGCGGAGATGATTCGGGTGGCCCAGGAGACACAGTCTCTTTGCAGGGAAAAATATGAGGCGGTGTCGCCATAGACTTCGAGTGTGGATGTTATCAACTCACAGTACGTAGTACATATAATCATAGGGTGCGCGACTAGTTCTCCCTATGGGAGTAGCCCCCCGAGTGCCTAGTTGAGTCGAAGACTCAGGCAGGGACTAAAGAAACTTTTGCGTCTGCTGTCGTATTTTGTTTGCTTGTTTCGGTCGAATTTGTTTTCAGTGCTCCCTATGGAAGTAACCCATGAGCCACCGTTGAATCGTAGATTCGAGTGGTTGGGTAAGCTTTGAATGTCCATATTCCTGCATAAAAAAGAAAAATCGTAGGGTGCGCGACCAGCGCTCCCTATGGGAGTAGCCCCCGAGTGCTTGGTGGAGTCGAAGACTCGAGCAAGGACTTAAGTAGTCGAAGTCTTCTAGTGCTCAATTTGATGACATCAGTGCTGACGATGTGATGACCTCATATGCCCGCGTGAGCGGCTTTGACGGGACATGACGAACGGTGGGTCCCATTTTCTGACCCTGACTTGACCGGGCATGTGTAATCTTTCGTTTTAACTGTGCCTCCTTGATTTTCGCGCATAATGGGGGTAGTGGGGGATGGTTCGTGTTTTAGTCTCTCCATGTGTCGATTGCGATTTGTGCCACACATGCAATAGGGTTTCTGCTAGCCGTTGGATTGCATCTGCAAGGGGGTTAAGTAGCAGCACAGCTGCGGTAATTTCCCATCTGCTCTTTCTCTCCTTGTGCCTCCATCGCCATTGCTGCTGCTCTCTTCTTCCTAGAGTTCTTTCCCTTCGCGTCGCTGGACCAACTCCGCGTATTTCCGAGCTATTTTCTTTGCTCGCACCGCCACCGCAAGATGGGGAAGAAGAAAGGAGGCGCCGCCACTGGGTCTGCTGCTGCCATCATCATCGCCAAGAAGAAAGGTGGCTCCGCCGCTGTGGGTACCAGCGCCGCCGGCGCCGGTAAGAAGAAGGGTGCGGGTACTCGCGTCACCAATGGCTCTTGGCGCGCGTCCACCATCAAGGCATCCGAGCTCCGTCTTCTGCGTCAAGATGGAGTTCTTTCTCGCGCCAAAGATGATTCGCGAGTGCCTGGCGACGAGGTAACTCCGCGTCCTCCGTCTGGTTTCTGGGTGATGTTCCTCGCATTCATCATCTGTGGCCTGTCTCTGCCCCTGCATCGTTTTGTTAGGGGTCTTCTTTGTTTCTATGGGCTCCAGCTGCACCAGCTGACTCCAAACTCTCTCCTTCACATTGCATGCTATATCACGCTTTGCGAGTGCTGGCTCGGAGTCGAGCCACACTTTGGTCTCTTCAAGAGGCTCTTCAAGCTAAAGCGCCAATCAGCTTCTGGCTCGCTAGTCTACGACGTAGGCGGCTGCGGGATTCATGTCGACTCGTCTACCACCTACTTCGATATCAAGCTCACGGCATCCGTCCAAGGGTGGAGGGACAAGTGGTTCTACGTTCGCGACCAGAAGGCCGACGGAGAACACTACGAACTCGCACCCTTCGATCCCGCGACACAGTGCAAGAGGAGGCGCTCCTGGAAAAACGTAGTGATGCCCGGCGAGTCCGAGGAGACATAAGTGCTATACAAGCGCGTCTGCGACCTCGAGAGTCGCATGGGTAAAGAAGAGGGAGGCGCCGCCCTCATTCGCACATGGTTGCTCCGTCGCGTCCAGCCTATGCAGGCCAGAGTACACCCCATGTTCCAATGGGCTGGTGCGGACGATGTCACTCACGTATCTGCCGATGGCATTTCAGCGGGTGAGGTAGATAAGAGGGTGCGACTGGTGACCAAGTACACCGCCAAGGATGTTCTTCCCAGTGAACCAGTCGTGCCTCCCTTCGATGCCTCTAACCCTCCTCCTAAGGTCTGATTGTGCTACGAGGTGGCGTTATTTGTCGATTGCTTTTGAGTTCTTGGCGTATACTGAATTGTGATCTGTATGCAGGATTGGAAGGTATCTCCCTATTTGCCCCCTCTTCCTGAGGGGGTTATTCCTCACGAAGTAGATGAAGAGGACGAGTCGGAATCGACCGTACCACTTGAAGAGGAGGAAGCCCCCAAGTCCAGCAGTCTGGACACTCGCAAGCGTTCACGCAACAAAGATTCGGATGCATCGTCTCCTTCGACTCCAGAAGGTCCAGCTATTGGTGCGAAGGCGCCGATTCCTGCCATTCCTGTGAGCTCCATGGCGCCATCTGCTCGCAAGAAGATGCGGCTGCCGAAGGAGTCGTCGGAGTCGGAGGACCAAACCTTCGATTTTGACAAATTTGACTGGTAAGTTTGCATTTCTTGTCTTGGTTCCTTTTGTAGTTGCATTTTCCTGATGCTGGTTTTGTTTCTTAGTCAACCGGCATCGTCATCTTCTGGCGATGTCCAATTTTTGAAGGAATCTAGAGTCGCGGACTCCAAGGCCAAGGAAGTGGCTGAGCGATCTTCTTCTCCTCCGTTGGCGGCCCACTCCGGGCACAGCTCATCGAGTTCTCCACACGCTGTGGAACACTAGATGGTTGTCCGGACGACTGCGCGGCAATCAACTTCGGAGTCCCTGGAGGAGCATGTAAGTTTGATTTTGTTTTTGTAGTCTAATTTGTGGTTCATGCTGTCTGCTGATCTTTTCCTTTCTTCTAAGGCAGCTTATTGTGAAGGAAGCTGCTCGCTTGGCGGAGCAGGTACCTGCGATGGGTCGTCAGCATGCATTGATGGACAATTGCCATCGCATGGTTGAAAGTTAGTATTTTTTGCTTCTTCTTCTTTGTCCTTGTGATGTTTTTTACCTTCGACTGCCATCTTTGTATTTTTGCAGCTGAGCATAAGGAACTTCTTCGTGATGCCGCTTCCCTTGAGAAGACGCTTGCCGCGGCAGTGAAGTGCCGTGACGAGGGAGTCGCTGCGCTGAATGAGTCGCGGAAACGCAAAGAGGATTTGCGCACCTCCATCACTGAGAGGGAAATGTTGTTCAAAGAACAGCTCTTCTTGATTGCCAAGTCTCTCTCAGGTATTCCTTTATCTGGATTTCCGTTGTTTCCTTTCTTTCAACTTTGTTATTGTGCTAGAATTTTTGCCAACACTTTGCTTTGTGTAGATGCTGGTGGTCCGAGCTTCGACACCCAGGCGCTTCGTCGCGATGATGCTTTGGCAGGCGCCATCGCAGCAGTCGAAGACCGCAACGCTTCCATTCAGGGAACGGTGACCAAAGCTAAGGGTGTACTCAGTCACATCCGCGAGGAGCTGGCGCCCAAAGCAGCTGATCGAGAACTTGGATGACCTGGTGGAGTCCCTTGCTGGAGGTATTCCTGTAGACTTCAAGAACGCGCTTCGTGCAGTTGGCGCTTCCATGTCACTCGCGATGGTTCAAGCCCATGGCGTGGAGGTGGATCCCGCTGCGGTCTCCAAGGCGATGCCCGTCGGTGCAGATGGTCAACAGGTAGTTTTGCTCCTTTTTCAACTGCCTGCGGCAAGTACGGGCCGCAACTTATCAACACAGTCGCCAAGTATTCTAAGGAGCTGCACCAAGCCAAGAAGGCAGCAAAGGCTGTGGCATCAGGGGCTGGCGGGAAGTCTATGGCGTCTGATGCTGCCACGGACTCGATGAGGCCCCCGAAGCCGAAGTCCAAGTCGAAGAAGCAAGCTGCTCCTCAGTAGTTATATTTGTAATAGTTAATAGCTCGATTCCTTTTTGTTGAAAACATGCCGCTGGCTAAGTGTCTCTGTTGATACTTTTGATATGTTTGGATGCACTTGAGTTTTTGTCCATGTGTTGCTTGGTCCCTTATTGTCTCTTGCTTGGCTTGTGATAGGGTACATCGAGTGGTCCTTCGAGTGAGCCTCGGGATCCGCCATCCGCTGGTGATACCTTAGCGTAGTCACACTCAAGGGTGGATGAGTTGTCCCTGCTTTCGCGACTGCGCGATCGCGTTAAGCAGCTGGAACACGAACTACCCGTCCTCCACGGTAACACGGATTTATGGAAGTCGAGGGCGGAGAAGGCCACAGCCGGAGACAATATCTACTAGAGGAGGTGGGGCAGCTGGGTGACCAGTTCAAGTGTTAGCTTTCTCCCCCTTATCTTTTCTTGTAGTTAGTCGCGTAGTTCATTGTCTTCATACTTTTGCCTCTTGCTTGGTATAGTTGTCAGCGCGCGTCATCCGCAGGATGAGAAGGACAGGATCGCCATTCGCATTAACGACCTGACCTAGGAACAACTTCAGGAAAGTGGGTACTTTTGGGTGGATCATGATCACGCAATCGCACTTGCGACCCTGCAGGATCGTGCCGCGCGAGTGCTTCATTTTCTGAAGAAATCGCAATCATGCTTAAGGAATATCTATCAGACAATGTTTCTGCTGGACGTTGTTCCTTCGAGCCTATTGGATCTCCTTGCTAAGTTTCAAGACTTGAGTGCAGTTTGAGATTGGGTGCGACAGCAGTTGGTGGCTGGTGCCAAGGCTGCTTTATTGCTGGTGCGACTGCATAGGCCTGATGTAGATATTGCAGCTGTTGCTGCTGGTCCGCCGACTCCGTCGGCAGGTTCGACCTGGAATATGGTTCCTCATTACCAGGGGGTGGATCGCCTAGCGGAGGAAATTGTCGACTTCTTCGAGGAACAAACAAACGTTCTTCTATTGCAATTTTTAACTTATATCCTACACATAAATGTACCAGCGTTGTAAAGTTCATATATATATGCTGTACATAATTGATTGACATTGATGTGTAAAGAGCTTGCTAGCTCGTATGTTTTGCGAGTGCGGTGCACTATGCGATTCCTTTTTGTTAGCCTAACTTGTGTTTATCTCAGCACCTTATCAACCTGCCAGGTGCGTTGCACATGGGTTGGTGTTTGCCAAGGGTTCGATTAGTGCGTCAGCTACTCGGGAAATCGCGATCGGTTTGTAGGATAGGGCGACACAACCCCCGAGTGATAAGATTGTGACAAATAATAGAAGACACAAAGTTTGGGGCACTTAGCTTTATTTATTCATAGAACAATACGAGGTACAGTGTGTGGCCAAGTAGCCTTGCTGAAAAGGCTTATTTGTAATGTAAAAGGAAGAAAAACGACTAAGGGTAGAAGCGTCGCAGTTGTGCGACGTTCCAGGGGTTGGAGTATGCGACTCCTGTCTCGAAATCTTCGAGGTGGTAGGCGCCACCTGGGATTACTTCGGTAATCACGTATGGTCCTTCCCAAGGGGACTCGATCTTGAGGTGCCCTTGTTGCTTCAGTCGCAGGACCAGGTCTCCTTCGACGAAGGATCTGGGGCGTAGCCTTCTGCTGTGGTAGTTGCGCAGGTTCTGCTAGTAGATCGTCAATCTTTCTGCTACGATTTCCTGTGCCTCATCAAGGAGATCGTCGGAGTCTGCGAGTGCAAGAGTTGACTCCTACTCGCTGTAAGCGACTACTCGTGGAGCTTTAAAGCATACTTCTGCGGGTAGTACTGCTTCAGCGCCGTGCACCATGAAAAACGGGGTGTATCCTGTGGCGCTATTTGGGGTTTGGCGCAGGCTCCACAATACGGACTGTAGCTCGTCTGGCCAACATCCAACGGCTTGCTCGAGTGGTCGGAGGATTCGCTTCTTGATACCACTGAAGACGAGGCCGTTGGCCTTTTCGACTTGACCATTGGTATGTGGATGAGCTACGGAGGCATAGCTTACACTGATTCCCAGGTTTTCGCAGAAACCCTGGAACTCCTTAGAGGTGAAGTTCGTTCCATTGTTCGTAATGATGCTGTGTGGCACTCCGAATCAATAGACGATGGACTCGAAGAACTTGATGGCACTGGCTCCTGACTGGTTTGTCACCGACATGGCCTCTATCCATTTAGTGAATTTGTCGAATGCGACCAAGAGGTAGACATATCCTCCTCGCGAGGACTTTGGGAGTTTGCCAACCATGTCGAGTCCCCATTGCGCAAAGGGCCAAGCCAATGGTATTGGTTGGAGTTCCGCACCAGGTGCGTGTGGTTTGTCTGTGAATCGCTGGCAAGCGTTGCATCTATGCACGATGTCCTTGGCGTCGCGCATGGCCGTGGGCTAGTAGAATCCAGCTCGTAGAGCTTTGGCGATGAGGGCGCGGCTACCGACATGGTGCCCGCAAGTCCCTTCATGAATGTCGAGGAGGACGACCCTTCCGTCCGCGTTGGAAACGCACTGTTCGAGTACTCCTGTGATGCTACGCTTGTATAGTTCACCATTGATGACGGCGAATGCCTTGGATCGCCCTGCGATGTGTCGCGTGTCAGTCGGGTCATCAGGCAGCCTCTTGCTGAGAAGATATGTGATGTAGCGTTGAGTCCAAGATGGCTCGATCATCATGACCCTCATTGGTCCTTCGAGTCCTGTGTCAAGCTCCAGGTCGACGAGTGCCATTGGCTCATTGGGTGGCGTAGCCCCTGAGTCCGTTGTTGCGCTTTCTTTCTTCTCTACGGCCTTTGTCTTGATGGAGCGTTCATAGATACGCTCGAGAAATACCCCAGGTGGTATGGGGGCGCAGGTGGAGCCAATGTTGGCGAGTGCATCTACCTCTTCGTTGCTTTCGCGGCCTACATGCCACAGATTATAGTCGTCGAAGTCCCCTTCGAGTGTGTCGTAGAGGTCGCGGTAGGCAATCATATTGTCGTTTAGCGCATCGCACTCGTGCATTGTTTGATTGATGACCAGCTTGGAGTCGCCGTAGATGATGAGCCTTTTGGCGCCACAGGCTTTCGCCACCCGCATCCCATGCAGTAGGGCCTCATATTCAGCTTCGTTGTTGGAGGCGATGAAATGCATTCGCAGAATATATTTCAGCTTGTCTCCCTGGGGCGATGTTAGTATGACACCGGCACCAGCCCCGTCCTTTTGCTTGGATCCGTCGAAGTGCATTGTCCAGAGGTAAGACATATCTGTTTTTTCGGGGAGCTGATTCTCCATCCAGTGCATGAGGAAATCAGGGAGAACTTGCGACTTAATCGCATCGCGCTTTTCATATGTAATGTCTCGTGGCGACAACTCGATTCCCCAAAGCGCGACTCGTCCGGTGGCGTCGGGGTGTTGAGGATGTGCCCAAGCGGGGCGTCGTTGACCACCACGATTGGGTGCTCTTGGAAGTAGTGGCGCAGTCGCTTGGCTGTCATGAAGACGCCGTATGCCAGCTTCTAGTAGTACGGGTACCGCTATTTTGTTGGCGTGAGCACCTCGCTGAGATAGTAGATTGGGCGCTGCACCCCGTGGAACTTGTTTTCCTCGGCTCGCTCCACTACGAGCACCGTGCTAACCACCTGGTTCGTGGCCGAGATGTATAGCAACAGTTGTTCCCTTTCGCGTGGGGTCACCAGTACTGGTGACGTAGATAGTAGACACTTGCTGTCTTCGAATGCTTCCTGCGCCTCATTGGTCCACTCGAACTTTTCAGTTTTGCGGAGAAGTTGGTAGAAGGGCAGTGCCTTTTCACCCATTCGAATGATGAATCGACTGAGCGCGGCAATTCGCCGAGCTAGCTGCTGGACGCCTCCTACGTTCTTCGGCTTCTCCATGGCCAGTATGGCTTTTATTTTCTTCGGGTTTGCCTCGATCCCTCTCGCAGAGATGAGATACTCGAGTAGTTGCCCAGATGGTACGCCGAAGGCGCATTTTTCTGGATTGAGCTTGATATGGTAGCGGTCGAGGTTGGCGAAGGTTTCGCGTAAATCGTCGATTAGCGAGGCTTCCTCTTTGGTTTTGATTACAATGTCGTCAACATAGACTTGGATGTTGCGACCAAGTTGGTTCTTGAGGCAAGCCTGCATGCACGGCTGATAGGTGGCTCTTGCGTTTTTAGCTCGAAGGGCATTGTGTTGTAGCAGAACACACCAAAAGGCATTGTAAACGCTGTTTTCTCTTGATCTTCCTCCTTCATTCAAATCTGATTATAGCCTGAGTAGGCATCGAGGAAGCAGAGACGCTGACATCCCGCGGTGGAGTCGATGATCTGGTCGATTCGCGGCAACGGGAAGTGATCCTTTGGGCAGTTCCTATTCAGGGAGGTTCAATCCACGCACATCCGTAGGATATCCATGTCCTTTTTGGGTACCAGCACCATGTTGGCGAGCCAGGTACTTTCCATGATCTCGCGTATGTATTTGGCATCGAGGAGTCTGTTGATCTCCATTCCGACTGCTTTTGCTCTTGGTTTAGACAGTCACCGAATTGTTTGTTTGACTGGCCTTGCGTCTGGGTTGACATTGAGTGCGTGCTCGGCGAATTCCCTGGGGACCCCTGGCATGTCCGCTGGACACCAGGCGAAGATTTCCTAGTACTCACGGAGGAATTCGACGAGCGCGAGTTCCTATGCGGGACTCAAGTTGTTGGCGATGAGGGCCGTCTTGGCCGGGTCCGATGGGTGGACCTGAACTTTCACCGACGAGTCGAAGGATAGGTCGGGTGAACTTGGCCGGCTCAGGGGAGGCAGACTGTTGTCTGTCGACTCCTTCAATCTTGCGAGTTCCTCCTGCATGCTGAAGGACTGGGAAATTCTGTTGAATACCCTGTTGCAGCTGTCAGATCTCTCAAAGCTCCCGTTGATTGTGATGACGCCATTTGGACCTGACATTTTCATCTGCAGGTAGGCGTAGTGTGGTACTGCCATGAACCTGGCGAACGCGACGCGTCCTAGGATGCAGTGGTACTGTGAGGGCCAGTCGACGACTTCAAAGTCGATGCATTCGTGTCGAAAGTTTTTCGGTGTGCCAAAGATGACGTCGAGGTTGATTTTGCCTAGGGGATATACGCCCTTGCCTGGGACGATGCCGTGGAATGTCGTGTCTGAGACCTCTAGGCAGGTCAGAGGGATCCTCATCGCTCGCAAGGTACTTGCGAACATGAGGTTAATGCCGCTTCCACCATCCATGAAGACGCGACTCATGTCGAAGTCTCCAATCTGTGCCTCGAGTACGAGGGGACAGTTGCCTGGGCGAGGTACTTGGTGCGGGTGGTCACGCTTGTCAAAGGTGATGCAGGAGTCGCTTCTGCTGAGGTACTCAGTGGTGGATGGTGGTGAGTTTGTCGCCAAGTTGACTTGGCGAGTGATGGCCTTCTGCACCCGATTCGAGGGGCGTCCCTTTTGGATCATCATGTTGCCCACAACCCGTGGGTATGGCTCGCCGCCTTGATTGTGGACCGGTGCGGCCGTGGGTGGTGGCACTCCAGGTGGTGGTGGAGGAGCTCCATGTGCTACAGCGCTTGGGGCGACTCCATAGCCCCTGTTGACCGCGTCGCGATTCATCCGAGCCAAACCCTCGTGGTGCTTGAGGAACTCGCGGCAGTCCTTGAGAAGGTGGATAGATTTCTTCTTGCCGTCGTGCTTGTCGATGTAGAAGTGCACGTTGCACGGCCCGGACAGTTTGTCCTCGATTGTTTTCGCGGGTGCCTCTTCATGAGTGCGACGCTGCCATACTTGCGTGGTTTTCCTGGAGTCGCGGTATCCACCGCTGCGATAGCCGCTGTTGCGGTTGTCGTTGCGCCTGTCGGCGTAGCCGGCTGCGACCATGTTGACGTTGTCGCGATCATCGTATATGCGCATTCGACGTTTGCTTCGGCGACCGCGTCTGCACTGGAGTTCTGCTTCGTCATCGGAGTGAACACGGTTTTTCATCGAGTCTTCTCCATCCGCCCACCGATTCACGATTTCCATCAGGTGGTCAATTTTTTTGGGCTTGGAGCGGCCTAGCTCCTCCCTGAGCTCTATGCGGCGAACGCCACCGTTGAATGCGTCGGTTGCGCAATCCTCTGAGATATTTTCTGTGGAGTTCTTGATGATGGAGATGTACGAGCATAGCGATTCACTCGACCTTTGCTAGCAGCACCTCCGTTCTTCGATTGATGCGGGCCTTTTGTAGGTGCCCTTGAAGTTGCGCACAAAGCTGTAGACCAGCTCTTCCCAGCTGTGAACGTATCCGCGTGGGAGGTTGTTGAGCCATGCTCAGGCGGCGCCCTGTAGTTGTGGCTGCAGGCATTGCATGGCCGTGCTTCGACTCCCACCGTGGAGCCTGACAGAGGAGATGTGGTCCTCCAACCAGATTTTTGGGTCCTAGAGGCCGTCAAATTTTGGGTTCTCCGATGGGATCTTGAACCCTTTGGGCATTCGCTTCTGCCTGATAGCCCTGCTAAAGCATCTGGCGCCATAGAGCTCCACGTCTTTGTCCTCTGAGTCAGTCGATCGGGCACATCGTGCCCTTGACTTGTCGATTTTGCGCTGCGTGATGTCATCACGCGCATCGTAGTCGTGGTCATGTCATTGTGAGCGGCAACGTCGAGACAGGTCGTGACAGTCATCGCTGGACGAGAGCGAGGAATATCGTTTTGCCAGAGCCTTGATTTTCTTCAGCTCCGGCATTGGTTCTTTGTCGAGAGCGGCCTCGATTAACCCCAAGCCCACGATCGTAGATCGGTGCATGGCGGCTCGGGGATCTCTAGACGGCGGCTGGTTGTTGAGAAGGTACATGGTGGCCACTATCACCGTAGCTTGCGGCGTCTTTGGGACCACGTTGCCCCGTGTGTCGACTGTCATAGAGCTAAAGTCGAGGACTTTCACAGCTTCTATGCGCTCCTATTCAGTGAGTTGGGCCATTTGAGATTGCCTCTTGTGGGCCACGTACTTGTTGCCCTTGGAGGAGGATCCTCCGTGGGAGGAGAGCCCGGCCCGTCAGAGGCTCGACTCGTCCGCGGCCTTTTTACGCGCTTCAAGTTGCGTGATTGTGTGTAGCTGGCGTCTGTACTCCTCCTTAAGTAGCCAATGGTAGCCCATCAGCATTTCCTGCGACGTGCCTGGAGGCAGAGGATTGCCTCGCAGAGATTCTCGACAATGGGCCCACTCCAGATCGTTGAGCCTGATCACGACATGTTCGCCAGTGTGTTCGTTCACCATGGTTGGAGGTTCGACTGCCCCTTCGTTGTTGATGGGCGCGCCATTGCCACCATTGGGGGGGCCACTGTTGGGAGGGGGCACCGTTAGGTATGCCACCGTTGGGCGGATCGGTGCCAGATCCATTGCCACCGTTTTCGCGATTAGCGGTGGAGTCACCAGTGTTGATGACCACACATATGAAGTGGTTGGGGAAGCTGCTGCTTCCGCAACTTTCAGATCCGGAGCCGTAGACTCCATCTTCCGTGTCCAGGTCACCTGGATCGGCTCCGCGACTACTGTCGCTGTCCGTGCTCTTAGCTACCGCTGAGGTGTTGAGCTTGCTGAGGGTGCCGATTGGTGGCGGGAACCACGATGCTGGAGCAATCACAGATTCTCTTGGCTGGTCAGGCATGCAAAGCGTGCCAATCTGACCAACTTGGAAGCAGAAGCTCCCGATCGCCAGACTGATTCCGTCGCCCATGGACTCAAAAGCCGGGCAAGTGGCCGGCGTGTGGACGGTGAAGTCAAACGCACCAAAGAGCTGGCGAATCTCCGCTGTTGCGGAGTTGTAGATCGCGGTTGATGAGGCTGAAGAAGCCGCAACATCAGCACTCCCAATTCCCACAGACGGTGCCAATTGACGAGGGTTTAACTCGTCAATGCCCATTGTTATGGACTTGGGTTTTGGAGAAGGAGGGAGCGCTGGAAGCATCAATCGGCTAGCAAACAAGCACACAGGGACGCAAGGTTTACCCAGATTCAGGCCTCATAGAGGTCCCTACTCCTGCTTGTCTGCTCTTGGAATTAACGAAGGAATCAAAGATTACAGGGGCGTGCAGATGCAATCTGGCGAGAGTTGTGGAAACAAGGGTTGGGTGTGTCCTCCTCGCCGCCCCTCCTGGCCTTTATATAGATAGGCCAGGTCTCGGGTAGCAGGTCAAGTCGGTCACAGATTAGGGTTTTCCCTTTAAACTTTCTATCTTTAAACTTCTTCTTGTCTCGCAAGTCATCGAGAGTCCGTGGGTCACTCGAAGTCTTCATTGGGCCGTGGCAACACCATGGGCTTCCACCGTATCTGGACCGTATGTACTAAACTCGAGTACCAACAGGGTATACCCATGTCAATGGGAGTACCGCAATAATAGAGGGGTATAGGTCGTAAATGTGCGTCATACCACTTATATCCTCCCATCATCTCTTCCCCATCCACACCCCTCCAACCTTGACCTTCCTCTAGCTACTTCACCGCCGACCTTCTCTTCCACACCGGAGCTCTTCCACTGCAGGCGCTCTTCACCAGAACTATTTCACCGACTCCCTCACAGCACCGGATCTGCTCCGCCAACACTATCGTCTACCCTACCAGGGCCGCTTCACTGAATCATTTGTTGCTGACCCCGAAATGCCGAGCCGCCGCCCCTGCTGCTGTAACACCCCAAAAATTCTAATCAAGATTATCAAGTTCAAATCACCCAAGTTTAGGGTTAACAAAAACTTTTATTAAGAAAATGAATATGAATGCATGTGTGTTTGGATTAGTGTAGAATTGAGTGTATATGCCTTGCTTGATTGTTCTAAATGATGTGAAATGGTTTAAATATGAATACTACATCATCTAGACCAATTACAAACAAAATCAAAAGAAATCAAAAATGAATTAAATAAGCAAATGGTCATTTTGACAAAAGTAAACCACTAGGTCACTTTGTGTGTTCCTAGAAGAAGATTTCTAACAGAAACCTTTCTACTTATTTTCACCCCTTGCTAGACCAAGTAAAAGTGTATCAAGGCCCACTTTACAAACTTACAAAAACATTTTCCAAAGCAATTAAATGGACAGTTGAAAATTTAATCTAGTTCATATGTTAAGATCCCACTTTTTCAAAAACCTACCAAATTAATTCCCCTTGACCTCTCCAAGCAAACATAGACTCTCAAGCTTAACTTAAGATCACTCCAAAATTTTGAATCAAAAATTCCAAACCAAATTTCATGTGGCCATTTACACAAACACCTGAGTTGCACTAATTTAACCTCTGCCTAACTTCATTGTTGTACACAGTAATCCTCGACCATTTGGTCTCCACTTCACTCCCTGTCTCCCCTGAGTCTAAGCAAGCCCCAGACAAGCCCCCCTTCGCCGTATGCACAGTGGAGAGCTGCCCGTTTGTGGTCGTCACCGACCGACAGTGGGCAGCACGCTAGAAGCCTCGCCAACCTCGCCCACGATGCGTACCAGACACGCCTCGCTCTACCACCACCCCCTGTGCAGGTCACAACCCCCACCAAGCCCTGGACCACCCTAGCTACGCCGCGCCCCGCCTCTCTGTGCCATGTCTAGAGCGCGCCAGCTCGCCCCACCCGAACAACTCGCCTAGACCATGCCTTGCCCTCACCACGCACGCTCATGCCCACCATGATCACAGCAACCCCGCAGACAACCCCATTAGCCGCCGCGCGACCCGCAACTGCCGCACGCCACCGCAAACACCTCTGCGTCCGCACGGAGCACCGCACACTCCTCACCGCCCCACGCCTCGCCATTACGCCCATAAGAACTGCCAGGGAACACAACACCGCCCACTAGCCATAGCCATGCCGCTAGCTGCCTGTAGCCTCGCCACCGACGAGCTTGCGCCTGCACCGCTCGGTCCCCTCGCCGCACTATAAAAGGAGGTCACCCCTGCCTCTCTTCTCCACACTATTCCACTCACCACCTCTCACTGACCCTTCCCCACTTCTTCCTGGAACAAGGCGAGCTCTCCTTCGCCAGAATTTGGCCGGAGCCCGCCGGTGCTGGAGGAGAAGGGTGCCGTCGATTTCGACCACCCCAAGCCCTGCCGTGACCGCGCCTTGCCTCGCCATTGTCTACCACATCGATTGCCCCCATCGTCGACCCTAGCTGGAGCCGAGGTGAGCCTAGCCAGACCCCCACCGCCACGCTAGGTCATTTTCCTCGCCCGAGTAGTTCGTCATCGACGACGACTCACCGCCGTTGGATTAGAATCGGATCACACGACCTAGATGCTTAGATACCATTTCACGTTGTTAGTCCCGCTAATTGGTGGACCCCATCTGTCAGCAGCCTGCTGCGCCGTGTAGTGTAATTGAGCCGGCCCATTTAACTTCCCGCGCTGGCCTGGAAATTAAAATATTGAATTTTCCTTTTTAGTTAAAACACTATTCTGTACACCAATTCAAAAATCAATTCAGAGAGTTTCACTTAACCAAATTGCATGATTCAAATTTTCCTAGAAAGGTAATTAAATTATGTAACCAAGCCCGTTGGATTTAAATCGTTTGGAGTTAGAGATATTCTATAGCAAAAATAATAAGACAGAGACTTTTGCAATTTCAAACATTTTTCAAAAATAAACCATAATATCTTTTGAGTTGATTCCAACTCTCAAAAATCACATTTGATAATATCTATCTGAATATGTCAAAATATCTAGGTTTGCATGCAGTGACATTGGACTAGTACCAAAAGAGTGCTATTAGGGCATTTCTAGTCACTTTAAATCTATTAAATGATAATCTTAAACTTTATAAAATATGATCAACCCTTTAAATCACATTCCCATGTATTAGAATATGTGGTGATGACATGTGTCAACATGATCCCATATTTTAATTGGAGAATATTAAATCTTAATTAATTTAAGTGAGTAGAAATTACTTTTCTCAAATAAACTAAATAAAGCTAGCTCTTTAATTCATGTGATGATTGTGATGATGCTAGATCATCAAGTGTGAGCCTTAGTGTGCTAAATAGAATTAGTTAAGTATTGTTTGGTGATTGTGTACCCCATATTTATTTATAGACAATAGTACCGACCCAAGCTACGAGGAGGAGGAGTTCTACCCCGAAGAAGAGGAGGAAAACTTCAATGACTGCACCAATCAAGGCAAGCTATTATTGGCAAGATAACACTTGCAAGTCTTATACCTATGCAAGCCATCACTAATTGCAAGTTAACCCAAGCAATATGCATTAGGCATGGTTTGGTTACATAACTTTGATTTATACCCATCCCAAGTTTTACTTGCAAGCTTTACTCTTTTACTTTACCAAAGTTCTTTACTTTAGTTAGTGCTTTGTGAGTATTTGGAAAGTAGTATAGGTAGCATAAATAGTATAAAACTAGGCCTATACTAGATGTCATTCTATGGCATGAGATTGAGATTAGCATCCCTCAATAGTGAACACTCTTAACTTAGTGGCTAGTGCTAAGCATAAAACTTGATCACTTTAGATGGGAATACTTGGTGAAAATGATTATGAAAACCTTGGAATGATGAGTCATTCTATTTAAATGTTTTGACATGTGTTGAGAAACACAAATGGATTTGATGATGAAAATGTTGAGGCATGAGCCTTAGCCCTTTATAAAGACTAATGGTTGGGTTGGGATGTGATACCATTCCAATTTTACCGTGCAACCACAATACTTGAATTGGGTAAGGCTTAGCCGGAAGTTTATATGCATTAGTATGGGTTCCCTCGCGGAAGAGGTTTGAGCTAAGGCTACCTCTTGATGATGTCCACCTATGAAGTGCCTAGGATGGAAAATGGCCATGACTGGGAGGCCAAGCTCATAGGGGAGGTGCCTATACTAGAGTGTGTAATTGAAAGGTTATGATTGATTATGTGCATACTAAGTATGATGATTCAGGGTTATCCCTGACAAATGTATCGAATTTTGTGGTGAAAGTGTACCACCTCGCAGAGTGTCAAACTATTTGAATAGCCGCGTCCACGGTCATGGGCAGTTGGAGTGGCCATATTGTTCCGTCGTCAGATGTTTTCAAAATGACTTGTGAAGTGAACTATGATTTTGACTTGACCACAACAGGGTTGTGAGTATGAAGTGATTTAGAACATTTACTTAGTTTTCTTTACTTTTAAACCCAGTTTAGATAAATCTGTCTTTTTGCAAATAAACTTAGAGCTTAGGATTCCTACTAGAACTACCTTACTTGTTAGTGATAGTTTGCGAGTACTTAAAGAGTACTCATGGCTTTGTTCCTGGCTATTCCCGTGGCCAGACTATGATGAGGACTATTAGGAAGATGGACAACAGGACGGCTACGACAACTAGGATCATCTCCCATCGTCAGCATTGCCTGTGACACTGAAGATGGAGCCCACTACTATTCTTATTATTCCGCTGCTTGTTTGTATTAAAACTGGATCATGAGATCCTTTATTTGTGTAAGACCTTATTATGGTTGTAATGGATGATGTACTGTGATATCCAATTTGTTATGTCTTACAAAAATGTAATCCTGGGATTGCAATGTATGGCATAACAGGAATCTGAGATTAAAAATCTAGGTGTTGACAAGTTGGTATCAGAGCCATCCTGACCATAGGAAACCCTAGTAAGAATGGACGTCCGAACAAAAGCTTTGTTTCAAACTAAAGAAGTAAGTATTTATGAAAACATATTCCCACTCTTATCCTTGATTCTTTCAAAAAATCATCTTCCTCAAAAATTCTTACATTCCTACATAACATTTGACACACTTGATCACCTCACTAACTTACTCATCCTAAATTCTTATAGCTGGAAGTTCAGTATTGCAAGTTTTACCAGTTGGGCAACAGAGGCCAGCTAATCTTTGAGAGGGATCTAGATGCACTGTCAGAGTATCTTGAGCGCCCGCATCCAAAATTCTTCGGGGCTCAACTCAAGGATCACCCAGGAGGAGATCTACAATGGCTGATAGTTGCAGATCTCAAAGGCAAGATCGAAGCACCCCTTTCTGAGAAGATTCAATTCACCGTTTGAGAGAACAACTGGCTAGATGGATTAGCCTGGGCTATGCATGAAGCTCTTGCCCGTCTGTGTGGGCAAAACATCAACTTGACCCAGGGAACTTGCTTTGCTCACTTCGCAAGGCGTGATTCTATGGGAATGCCATTGGAGATGCCAAGTCACCCGGAGTTGAAGCGCCAAGAGGAGAATCTTGACTTCCTGCTATATGATAAGCAGAAGGAATTGGACCGCCAACACTATCGTCTACCCTACCGGGGCCACTTCACTGAACCACAACCTTGCCATTGCCACCAAGAAGGACCAGACTCTCACCATGCTCGTCAAGGATCGCCAATCACTTCGTCATCAATGCGAAAAGAATGATCGCACCATCGGTCGTCTTTGCAAGAAGGTGGCCATTCTCGAGAAGACTATCCATGAGCAAGAAGTCCAGCTTGAAGCAAAGGAAGAGGAAGAAGGTGAAGACATCTAGGGAGATCTTCACTCGTACCTCAGTGATGACAATGACTACATGGAGGATGATGCCATGGATTTCTACATCGATGATGATGATTCTGACTTCATTGATGATGAGTAGATGCACTTGATCACTATCGTAGGAATGAGTTGTATCGGTCCCACTGTATCTTAGTTCACAGAATGGTTCTTAAAACCATCTGTTTTCCATTGTGTTGTGGTGTGTGTTTATATTGTGTGATTGAATGAATGAATGAATGAATGAGAAGAAGTTAGTTTACAAAACCTGAGTTCAAACTCAAAGTTTAAAGCTGTAAAACAAACCCATGAACCTTAGAATTTTCCCTCTTACCTCATTATCTATCTCAATCTTCAGATGACTCGTGGAAACCCCAGAGGAAGCAGCTCATCGCAAGACCCGATGTTGCAGATTCTGCAAATTCTAGTTTCCGATCGTGAAGCTAGTAGAGCCGAACGCCAAGCCAATCTAGCCACTCTTCAACAGATAGCTCAGATGTCCCACAATAATCAAGGCCATGGAAACCAGGATCATCATGGATCCAAGCTTAAGAACTTTCAAAATACCAATCCTCCTATCTTTAACAAATCTGAGGTTCTCTTAGATGTTAATGACTGGTTGCAAACCATGGAGAATAATCTGGAAGTCACAGGAGTTGACGCCAACGAGAAGGTACTATTTGCCACCCACTATCTGGCAGGAGATGCAAGAGCCTAGTGGAATAGCACCCGTACTATGAACCACAGTCAAATGATGACTTGGGAAGCTTTCAAGATCAAGTTCAGCTGCACCCATGTGCCACAAGGTTTAGTCACCAGAATGAGAGATGAGTTCAGGGAACTGAAGCAAGGAAGGATGACGATAGTTGAGTACCGTGACAAATTTATGTCCCTAGCTAGATATGCCCCTGATGAGATCAACAATGAAGCCAAGAAGAAGGAAATGTTCCTAAATGGATTGCATGATGAGATGCAGACTGTGTTAGTCAACATCCATTTTGAAGATCTAGAAGAGCTAGTAGACTCCGCCATCCAGATGGAAGGGAAGATAAACCAAGCCAATGACAACCGCAAGCGCAGGATGATGCACCAGACTGGGTCCCACAATACCTAGAAGTATCACCCCAACCCATCTGCAGGATATGCCCCAAGAAACAATAGACCACCGATGTCTCGTCCAAGCTACCCCAATCGTAGCCGAGGAAACTTGAAGTCTGGAGGAAACCACAGCAACAACCCCGGCAACTCCAACAACTTCAACAGTGCACCGCCCAAGTCCAACAACAACAACAACAATACTGCCCCAAGGACTAGAAGCAATACCGTGCCCGTTGTAGCCAAAGACAAGTCCTAGATTACTTGCTTCGAATGTGGAGTCAAGGGTCACTACTACAACGAGTGTCCCAAGAAGCTTGCAGCCACCACCAATGTGAATGCCCCAGCTCAGCAGCAGCGCCGTGTTCAGCCTGGAAGAAGATATGCCCCAGGGAACTCTCTCAACTGCAATGGCTGTCTGTTCCACATGAATGCTGAAGAAGCTTAGGAAGCGCCAGATGTCGTGCTGGGTATGTTTTCTATTAACTCAGTACTTACAAGAGTGTTGTTTGATTTTGGAGCATTACACTGATTTGTTACAGAAGAATTTGCATGCACTAGTAAGATTCAACCAACAAAATTGAAGCATGTTATGATAGTTCAAATTCCTGGTTCAACCACCAAAGCTAGAAAAATTTGCAAGGCTGTACCTATAAGAATCCATGGGATAGATTTTATGCCAATATAATAGTACTTGGAACCAAAGGTTTGGAAGTAGTACTAGGAATGGACTGGATGTCGAAACATAAAGGCTTGATCGACTGTGCCAAGAAAGCCATAACCATGACCAGTAGCTCCAGAGTATCAGTAGAGCATGTATCTGAAACCTTGCCCCATCAACTCAAATGCAACAAGAGTCTAGCCCAACCAACCATTGACCAAGTCAGAGTAGTCTGGGAATATCCCGACGTATTCCCAGATGAATTGCCCCGTATCCCCCCAGATTGGGATATCTAGTTCATCATTGAACTAATTCCTGGAACTGGATCCATAGCTCAGAGACCTTATAGTATGAACCCATCCAAATTAGTGGAGCTAAAGAAGCAACTTGATGCTATGCTAGAGAAAGGTTTGATTCAACCAAGCACATCACCATGGAGATCGCCTGATCTGCTTGTGGATAAGAAAGATGGAGGTAACCATTTGTGCATGGATTACCGGAAGCTGAATGATGTCACCATCAAGAACAAGTACCCAATGCCTAAGATAGATGATCTGTTTGATCAGTTGACTGGTGCCAGAGTGTTTTCTAAGATTGATCTTAGGACTGGTTATCACCAACTCAAGATTCGTGCAACGGATATTCCAAAGACCGCCTTTACCACCAGATATGGATTGTATGAGTATACGGTCATGTCTTTTGGATTAACCAATGCCCCCGCTTATTTCATGAATCTCATGAATAAGATTTTTATGAACTTTCTGGATAAGTTTGTCGTTGTTTTATCAACGATATTCTAATCTATTCCAAGTCAGAAGAAGACCATGAGCAACACCTGAGAACCATCCTTGAAACCCTTAGAGAGCATCAGTTGTATGCCAAGTTTAGAAAATGTGAGTTCTGGTTGAAAGAAGTAGGATTCCTCGGACATATTGTGTCGGCAGGAGGAGTCGCTGTCGATCCCACCAAGATCAAAGATGTTGAAGTATGGGAAGCCCCAACCACTCAAACCCAAGTCTGTGCATTTCTCGGATTAGCGGGATACTACCGCAAGTTTGTTGAAGGATTTTCGAGCATCGCAAGACCGATGACCCAATTGTTGAAGAAAGATAAGAAGTTTGAATGGACCGACAAATGTGAAGCAAGTTTTCAAGAGCTCAAGAAGAGATTGATTTCAGCCCCAATCTTGATTATGCCAGATATCAAGAAGCCTTTTGATGTGTATTGCGATGCATCCAAAATTGGTCTCGGATGTGTGTTGATGCAAGAAGGCAAAGTCATAGCATATCTGTCCCGACAACTGAAGCAGCATGAGCAAAACTACCCTACCCATGATCTTGAACTAGCAGCTGTAGTTTTAGCCTTGAAGACATGGCATCATTACCTTATGGGTAATCGCTGTGAGACTTATTCAGATCACAAGAGCTTGAAGTATATTTTCACTTAGAAGGAGCTGAATATGAGGCAACAGAGATGGATAGAGTTAATCAAGGATTATGACCGTGACATTCATTATCACCCCGACAAAGCCAATGTGGTAGCGGATGCTCTTAGTAGATTGCTGTGTAGATTAAACACCATGATCAAAGAAGCCCAACCAAGTTTACATGAAGAGTTGGAGTAGTTTAGAACTGAGCTAGTTAGGAAAGGATTTTTTAGCTAGCATTGAACTTCAACCCACGTTGATCAGTCAGATCAAGGAAGCCTAGAAGGGAAATGCAAGTATCGACGGAATCAAATATCGTATTGGTACAGGAAAGGTACCTGGATTCACTGAAGATGAAGGAGTTTGGTGGTACAAAGGACGTATCTGTGTACCAGCAGATTTGGAGTTGAAACAAGTTATAATGCAGGAAGCTCATGATACTCTTTATTCTAACCACCCCGGAGGAACGAAGATGTATCAGGATTTGAAGGAGCAATTTTGGTGGCACAAGATGAAGAGAGAAATCGGAAGCTACATAGCCAAGTGTGATATCCGTCAGAGAGTCAAAGCGGAACATCAGAGACCTGTAGGACTGTTGCAACATTGCAAATTGTGGAATGGAAATGGGATTCTGTCGAAATGGACATTATCACCAGTTTGCCTACATCTAGTAGGGGAAATTACTCTATTTGGGTCATAGTTGATAGACTGTCCAAGGTATCCCATTTTATACCTGTCAAGACTACTTACCGGAGTTCGAAGCTAGCAGAGTTGTACATTGCTAGAATTGTTAGTTTGCAGGGAACCCCTAAGACCATATTGTCGGATCGAGGAACCCAATTTACCTCGAGATTTTGGCAGAAAGTCCAAGAAGGATTAGGAACCAAGTTGAATTTCAGCACAGCTTATCACCCGTAGACCGATGGACAGACTGAAAGAGTCAACCAAATCTTAGAAGATATGTTGAGAGCTTGTGTTCTAGAGTATGGATCAAAATGGGAAAATGTCTGCCTTTCACAGAATTCTCATACAACAACAGTTATCAAGCTAGTTTGCAAATGGCCCCATTTAAATTTCTGTATAAAAGGAAGTGTCGTACCCCCTTGAATTGGTCGGAAATAGGAGAGAGTCAGATTTTTGGACCCGACATCCTACGAGAAGCCAAAGAGAAGGTTCACAAAGTCCGTGAGCACCTCAAGACCACCCAATCCAGACAGAAGAGTTATGCTGACAAGAGACGTAGAGACCTGACTTTCAATGTCGAAGATTTTGTGTATCTCAAAGTTTCACCTTTGAAGGGAATGCAGCATTTTTAGCTGAAAGGGAAGTTAGCCCCCAGATATATTGGACCCTTCAAGATTCTGAATCGCCAAGGAGAAGTATCATATCAACTGGAACTGCCAGAGGAGATGTCAACCATCAATAAGGTGTTCCATATCTCATTACTTCGCAAATGCCTAGAAGTTCTAGAGAAGACCGAAGTTTTCAAAAACATCGATCACCCAGCCATTGATATCAACAAGGATATGACATATCGTGAAGTGCCCATTCGTATCTTCGAAGAAGCTTTCAGAACCACTAGGACCCAGAGTATCAAGTTTGTCAAGATCGAATGGAGCAACCATACCGAAGAAGAAGCTACTTGGGAGCGAGAAGATTACATTAGGACTGAGTTTCCAGATCTCTTTAGTTCCTAGTTTTTCTTAAATCTCGGGACGAGATTTTGTTTAAGGAGGGAAGGTTTGGAATACCCCAAAACTTCTAATCAACATTATCAAGTTCAAATCACCCAAGTTTAGGGTTAACAAAAACTTTTATTAAGAAAATGAATATGAATGCATGTGTGTTTGCATTAGTGTAGAATTGAGTGTATATGACATGCTCGATTATTCTAAATGATGTGAAATGGTTTAAAGATGAATACTACATCATCTAGACCAATTACAAACAAAATCAAAAGAAAAAGAAATAAAAATGAATTAAATAAGCAAATGGTCATTTTGACAAAAGTAAACCACTAGGTCACTTTGTGTGTTCCTAGAAGAAGATTTCTAATAGAAACCTTTCTACTTATTTTCACCCCTTGCTAGACCAAGTAAAAGTGTATCAAGGACCACTTTATAAACTTACAAAAACATTTTCCAAAGCAATTAAATGGACAGTTGAAAATTTAATCTAGTTCATACGTTAAGATCCCACTTTTTTCAAAAACCTACCAAATCAATTCGCCTTGACCTCTCCAAGCAAACATAGACTCTCAAGCTTAACTTAAGATCACTCCAAAATTTTGAATCAAAAATTCCAAACCAAGTTTCATGCGGCCATTTACATAAATACCTGAGTTGCACTAATTTAACCTCTGCCTAACTTCACTGTTGTGCACAGTAATCCTCGACCATTTGGTCTCCACTTCACTCCCATATCTCCCCTGAGTCTAACCAAGCCCCATACAAGCCCCCCTTGGCCGTATGCACAGTGGAGCACCGCCCTTTTATGGTCATCGCCGGCCGACAGTGGGCAGCATGCTAGGAGCCTCGCTAGCCTTGCCCATGACACGCACCAGACACGCATCGCTCTACTGCCACCCCCTGTCTAGGCCACAACCCCAGCCAAGCCCTGGACTATCGTAGCTACGCCACGCCCAACCTCTTTGTGCCATGTCCAGAGCGCGCCAGCTCTCTGCACCCGACCACCTCGCCAAAACCACGCCTTGCCCTCACCGCGCACGCTCATGCCCACGATGATCGCGGCAACCCCGCAGACACCCCTGTTCACCGCCGCATGACCTGCAGCTGCCGCACGCCGCCGCGAACACCTCTGCGTCCGTGCAGAGCACTGCACGCTCCTGACCGAACCACGCTGCCCCACACCTCGCCATTACGCCCACAAGAACCGCCCACTAGTCATCGCCATGCTGATAGCCGCCTATAGCCTCGCCACCGACAAGCTCGCACCTACACCGCTCGGTCCCCTCCCCGTACTATAAAAGGAGGCCACCCCTGCCTCTCTTCTCCACACCATTCCACTCACCACCTCTCACTGACCCTCCCTCACTTCTTCCTGGAGTAAGGCAGCTCTCCTTCACCGGAATTTGGCCGGAGCCCACCGCTGCTGGAGGAGAAGGGTGCCATTGATTTCGACCACCCCAAGCCCTGCCGTGACCGCGCCTCGCCTCGCCATCCTCTACCACATCGATTGACCCCATCGCCGACCCTAGCTGGAGCCCAGGTGAGCCTAGCCAGAACCCCACCACCGCGCTAGGTCATTTTCCTCGCCGGAGTAGTTCGTCGTCAACGACGACTCACCGCCGTTGGATTAGAATAGGATTGCATGGCCCAGATGCTTAGATACCATTTCACGTAGTTAGTCCCGCTGACTGGTGGACCCCATCTGTCAGCAGCCCGCTGTGCCGCGTACTATAGTTGGGCCGGCCCGTTTAACTTCCCGCGCTGGCCTGGAAATTCCAATATTGAATTTTCCTTTTTTAGTTAAAACCCTATTCGTTCCACCAATTCAAAAATCAATTCAGAGAGTTTCACTTAACCAAATTGCATGATTCAAATTTTGCTAGAAAGGTAATTAAATTATATATCGAAGCCCGTTGGATTTAAATCGTTTGGAGTTAGAGATATTCTATAGCAAAAAAATAAGACAGAGACTTTTGCAACTTCAAACATTTTTAAAAAATCAACCATAATAGATTTTGAGTTGATTCCAACTCTAAAAAATCACATTTCATAATATCTATCTAAATATGTAAAAATATCTAGGTTTGCATGCAGAGACATTGGACTAGTACCAAAAGAATGCTATTAGGACATTTCTAGTCACTTTAAATCTATTAAATGACAATCTTAAACTTTATAAAATATGATCAACCCTTTAAATCACATTCCCATGTATTAGAATATGTGGTGATGGCATGTGTCCACAAGATCCCATATTTTAATTGGAGAATATTAAATCTTAATTCATTTCAATGAGTAGAAATTACTTTTGTCAAATAAACTAAATAAAGCTAGTTCTTTCATTCATGTGATGATTGTGATGATGCTAGATCATCAAGTGTGAGCCTTAGTGTGCTAAATAGAATTAGTTAAGTATTTTTTGGTGATTGTGTACCCCATATTTATTTATAGACGATAGTACTGACCCAAGCTATGAGGAGGAGTTCTATCCCAAAGAAGAGGAGGAAAACTTCCATCACTGCACCAATCAAGGCAAGCTAACACTTGCAAGTCTTATACCTATGCAAGGCATCACTAATTACAAGTTAACCCAAGCAAGATGCATTAGGCATGGTTTGGTTATATACCTTTGATTTATACCCATCCCAAGTTTTACTTGTAAGCTTTACTCTTTTACTTTACCAAAGTTCTTTACTTTAGTTAGTGCTTTGTGAGTATTTGGAAAGTAGTATAGATAGCATAAATAGTATAAAACTAGGCCTATACTAGATGTCATTCTATGACATGAGATTGAGATTAGCATCCCTCATTAGTGAACACTCTTAACTTAGTGGCTAGTGTTAAGCATAAAACTTCATCACTTTAGATGGGAATACTTGGTGAAAATGATTATGAAAACCTTGGAATGATGAGTAATTCTGTTTAAATGTTTTGACATGTGTTGAGAAACACAAATGGATTTGATGATGAAAATGTTGAGGCATGAGCCTTAGCCCTTTATAAAAACTGATGGTTGGGTTCGGATGCGATACCATTCCAATTTTACCGTACAACCACAATACCTGAATTGGGTAAGGCTTAGCCGGAAGTTTATATGCATTAGTATGGGTTCCCTCGCGGAAGAGGTTTGAGCTGAGGCTACCCCTTGATGATGTCCACCTATGGAGTGCCCAGGATGGCAGATGGCCATGGCTAGGAGGCCAAGATCATAGGGGAGGTGCCTATACTAGAGTGTGTAATTGAAAGGTTATGATTGATTATCCGCATACTAAGTATGATGATTCAGGGTTATCCCTAACAGATGTATAGAATTTTGTGGTGAAAGTGTACCACCTCTGCAGAGTGTCAAACTATTCAAATAGTCGAGTCCATAGTCATGGACAGTTGGAGTGGCCATACTGTTCCGTCGTCAGATGTTTTCAAATGAGTTGTGAAGTGAACTATGATTTTGACTTAACCACAACAGGGTTGTGAGTATGAAAACTAGGTTCCCAACTTAAAGTGATTTAGAACATTTACTTAGTTTTCTTTACTTCTAAACTCAGTTTAGATAAATCTGGCTTTTTGCAAATAAACTTAGAGCTTAGGATTCCTACTAGAACTACCTTACTTGTTAGTGATAGTTTGTGAGTACTTAAAGAGTACTCATGGCTTAGTCCTTGGCTATTCCCGTGGCCAGACTATGAGGAGGACTATCAGGAAGATGGACAGCAGGACGGCTACGACAACAAGGATCATCTCCCATCGTCAGCATTGCCTGTGACACTGAAGATGGAGCCCACTACTATGCTTATTATTCTGCTGCTTGTTTGTATTTAGACTGGATCATGAGATCCTTTATTTGTGTAAGACCTTATTATGGTTTGTAATGGATGATGCACTATGATATCCAATCTGTTATGTCTCGAAAAAATGGTAATCCTGGGATTGTGATGTATGGCATAACATGCATCTGGGATTAAAAATCTGGGTGTTGACAGCCGCCCACTTGCCCGTCCCACCCGTCCTCGCCGCGCATCGGTAATTTCTCTTGCCCATTTTCTGTATTTTTGGTACTCGTAAGCTATGAAATCTTTAGGATGTTGCTCAATATCCTGGATGCTATTGCCATTTCAATTGCACCCTTCATCTTGTAGGTCCTATCCACCTCATTAGCTTCTTTCTTTATTCCCTTTCTTTATTCTCACGCTATCGGTTTAATCCTCCAACATGAACTCATAGATTCTATTATTTCCGAGCGCTCGCACGGGTCATGTAAACAACTCATAGAGGTCCCAACACTGAAAATCTGATGCCCAGCAAGGCTGAATTGTGAGGTTTCCTTGTGTTACTGAGGCCAGTTTCTTGTCATGTTAATTAGCTGTATAACTTGAATGCCTAATAAGTTAACAAATCATTCTAACTAAGAACTTTCCATGACATTTGCATTTATGTTCAATTGTGAATATATGTGTGAATGCTTATTCGGAAAATGTCCATCTAGTTCATACTTTTAATGCTATATGTTGGTTTTCATCTGGTTCCACAAATGTGGAGATAGCTGGTTTTTAATGCTATATGTTGGTGTTTTCACCTGCTTTCATCCGTCCAAACCAGCTATCTGGTTCGAAATATACATCTGGTAATTTGTAATGCTATGTTTTTGGTGTTTTTCAAGAGTTTTTATCCTTCCAAACCAACCAAATTGGTTTCAAATGTCATGGAGAGAAATGACAATGGAGTATAAGGACCAGAGTTCCAACTGCTCTGCTCGGATTCTTATGGCAGATTGACCATGAGTCACACCCGCTCGAGAAGGAGCTACTGTCATCCTGAACGTGCTACTGTAAGTTCATACTTACTTTAAATGATCTCTACTTTATATAATACTTCTTTTTCCCTTGTTGTTTGTTTTAACCTATTTCACCATATTTTAGCAGACCGCAGTTAAAACCTAGCAGGAGTCCTTGGAAGGCAGGACTGAAAGTTGTGATCCCTCATCCCATTCATACTCCCATTGCATTGCCGAAGCAAACAACTTACTTAATAGTCCACCTAGAACAACTCCTATAGGTGATAAATATATAAATGTTGTATTGCATGCAAAACGAAAGGGT
The DNA here is from genome assembly GCA_910589775.1 of Avena eriantha. Classification (NCBI taxonomy): domain Eukaryota; kingdom Viridiplantae; phylum Streptophyta; class Magnoliopsida; order Poales; family Poaceae; genus Avena; species Avena eriantha. The sequence goes on from OU342746.1 coordinate 125,936,904, forward strand.
GTAGCTGCTCTTAGATTTGTAGCTGAAATGTTGAAGAAGATGACAGATGATACATTGAAGCGAATCGCCATGTACTGATCTCTTATTGATGGTACTGACACGTTGTAATCTGTCGGAATTATGATCTTGTTGTATAACCTGTTGTAACAAACTTTTATTGTTGTGTAATAAGTAATTTTAATTTATGTGTGTTTATTAATTGATGTCTTGATATTCACATGTTCTGCGAAAAGTAGGCGCTAGCAAAAAAAGTCTGTAACAGTAACAAGCCGGAGTAGTAGCATGCCGAACGTTGAAACAACATGCGCATGGATGGCCCAAAACAACCTGAACCGTAAAAAGACAGAACAGTAAAAGGCCAGAACAGGGAAAGGCCAGAACAGTAAATGGCCAGTATAATAAAAGACTAGTACAGTAAAAGGACATAACAGTAAAAGGCTGTGGCAGTAAAATGGTAGAACAGTAAAATGCCAGAACAACAAAAGGCCAAAACAGTAAAAGGCCATAATAGTGAAAAGGCTGGAACAATGAAAGGCCGGAACCGTAAAAGGTATCAACAACAAAAGGCCAGTACGGTGGCAGGCCAGTACAGTAACATGCCAAACAGTGCCGGCCTGAATAGGAAAAGCCCAAACACTAAGGGCCTAAATAGTAACGGGTCTGAATTCCTAAAAGGCTGGAATAGTAACAGGAGTGAACAGTAAAAGGCTAAATAGGTAACATGCCTGAACAGTGTCGGGCTGGATTTGTGCAGGCCTCAAGTGGCAGCATAATGTTGGACCAACATGGGCCTTCTGTAGGCTGAAACATAATCAGGCCTAAAAGTTTGCAGGCCGCTGCTGGCTACATTTTTGGGCCCATTTCAAACTGTGCAGGACAAAACAGTAACGAGACATCTTTTTGTTGGGCTCCCCTGATGGGCTGGCCCAGTTAGTATTTAGCAGGCCTTGGCTAGGCCTGGCTTCTGCCTCGGTTTCTATGACCGTTAACGGTGGTAACCGGCCACTAACGGTGGCTGCCACGTGGTAGTTTGCATGACGTCTGCCATCAGCATGGCTGGCAAACAGATCTACGACAGAACAAGTTTTCATGGCTGAAGGGTGCGATCCGCCATGGTAAAAAAACCGTGGTTAATTCATTTGTGATGGGGCTTTTACCACGAAGGCCATCCATCGTGCAAGACTCTATGGCCACGAAAAACGGACCTTCAACCACGATAATCATCCGTTGTAAAAGCCAACTTTTCTTATAGTGCTATAGCCTAAATTGAGATAGAATTAATTTATATATTGTGACAAAACTAGTACCAATATCTACAAAACATATTCTAGTTCTTCCAAAGCTCATAAGAATATCCTTACTATCGTCCAATGATCATTTTATGTGTCACCCTGGTATAGGCACATAACATTTGGAGCATATGACATATCTAGATATGTACATATCTGGATATGTACATATCACGATATACGTGATTGATCAAAATATTCAGGTGATTTCACTCACCAAGTGTCAAAATACCTGAATCTCATTTCACTCACCAAATGGTAATACACTTGAATCTTGATTCAACCTTTTCCATGCAACAAGACCCTTTCTCGTTGTTTCCATATTGAACATATTTAATATTTCATCTATGTACATTTCGCACAACCGTATTAGCATCTCAATCTATCCATGTAGACATTAATGTCTAACATTCCGGTTTTGCCTAAGTCTTTCATCGAAATCTTAATTTTAATGAAATTCTTAACCTGTGTCAATAAAACATACATCATTTACAATCAAAAACATGTCTTCTATATAATGTATTAGAAATATGTCTTAGCGCTCCCACTTAATTTCTTGCAAATGCAAATATCTTCATCATCCGTGATGAAATTAAATATTTTAACAGTTTTCATCATGGTGAAGATTCCAACTCCGTGATGCTTACTTCAACAAATAAAGTTTGCATACCCTTTTAACATTATTTGAATTAACAAAACCCTTCGGACTGTGTCACGTACACGTCCTAAGTAACTATTCTATTATAAGAACATCGTTTTGTTTGTTCAACTACCATATACCAAAATCTTTATATGTAGTGGTTGTTACAATAATCCATCCAGACTAAATATCGCTATGAAAGATTGAATCTTGTCATAGTCAACTCCTTGAACATTGTCGTAAACTCTTTTTCGACATGTCGACTATTTCATAGTTGCGAAACATTCATTTTTGTTTATTTATATATATCCAAATACGGTATGCTTCACTCCTTCCAGAGGGTCTTCCAAGTTCATAAACTTGGTTTCTCGTGTCGGACAAAATAACAACAAATAGTCTTCATAAAAATTAGCAATACTTCTTAGGCCATGTGTTGGTAAAATAAAAGAACGAGGATTACCTTAATTCTTCTCCTCTCTCCAAAGGTCTTCTTGAACACTCATTATTAAAAACGAAAACAAAAAACAAAAACAAAAACAAACAAAACTAACACAAGAGTAAAAACATTTATTTCACATGGGTTGCCTCCCATGAAGCTCATCTAGTTAAGATCAATTAGCTTGACCCAGATGGTGATCATTTAGGTTTAATGTGTGGAACACCCACTCCAAAGTAATTGGCTTTCAATGTAATTATACCATGATCATCATTAGGTTCAGACTTCTTCTTCCTAGGGAAGTGGACTATAAAAGGATCTCTAGATGGTATTCCTATTCTCACATTCCCTTCATGTAATTGATTAAGGCTTTAATAGTTCTTAGGAAGGGCCTACCTAGAATTATAGGTGCTATGGGATCTTTAGGCATGTCCACAATAACAAGATCAATAAGAATGAGACTACCTTTAGTTTCAACAACTATATTTTCTTTAACCCCAACCGCTTGTTTATAAGTTGAATCCGCTAGATGGAGTCTTAGTTTTTTTGAGAGAAGATGGAGTCTTAGTTCAGTAGTTGCAAATGACCCCAAGTTTAATTTGTCAAATAGACTTTTGGAAATCGTTGAGACGCTTGCAGCAAGATCACAAAGTGCAGATATCTCATTAACTCCAATCTTAATTTTAATAGTGGGCTCAAATATAACAACCAGCTTAGCCAGAAGCTTATCAGCTAGTCTCTTATACTCCATCTCTAAATCTCTAACTTTATATGCTACTTGTTGAATAAATTGTTGATACATAGCATCATTACCTTGTTCTATGCCGAGATTCTTCACGGTGATCATCTTTAGTAGATCTTCCACGGTATATTCAGGTGTTAGCTTGTTGCTATAATCCAGCTCTTCATGCTTCTCTTCATTTCTTTCCATCCTCGTCATCTTGAGGTCTTCTACCAGATTTGGCTCAGGCTTCCCGGTAAACTTTGCTAGTATGAGAGCTTGGATCTCGGCTACCTTCCCAATTGAGCCTCCACGGTCTTTGTCCTTTCCTGTAGAGCCCGCACTTCATTTCTAATTGCAATGGCTTGGTTAGATAATTTTTCTATACCACTTTCATAATTCTTTGTGATCTTAATAAGCATATTATTTTGCTCGGTTTGAGCTTGCATAAAAGTTCTAACAGTTTGCTCAAACGAGATATTGCCATGATTTGCTCCATTATGATTATCATAATAATGTAAGGAGCTCTTGCAGGATTAGAATAATGTTTTTGAACATTAGAAGCAAATTTTTGGTTCTTCTAAGTAGGATTATAAGGAGTGCGAGCTATAAAATTAACATCATTAGCAATGACATTCACTTTGGTATCTTCCTTACCCTTTACTATGTTGAGCAAATCGTCTACCTTGGATGTAAGCTATTCATTGTTTACCTGGTGATTGAACTCACTCTTTTCGAGGTTCTTTCCACATCCCATTGGGCATGGTTGTTTTCATATCATCAAGTAATTTCTTTGCAACACTCACTTGCTTTCCCATGATTGTTCCTCCTGCTGTAGTACCTAGCATAGACTTAGACATTGTGTTAAGGCCATTATGCAATAAATGTAATATAAGACATTCTTCCATCCCATGACTAGGATAGTTCATTATAGCTTTTTTCATCCTTTCCCATGCAAAAGCTAGTGGCTCGCGATATTCTTGTCTAAAACTTGTAATATTGGATCTTAGTTGCATAGTTTTAGCTGGGGGATTTTTTTGGTCATAAACATATTAGTGCATTCCTCCTAAGATTTAATACTGCCCTTAGGTAGAGGTAGTAACTAGTCCTTAGCCTTTCCTCTAAGAGATAAAGGAAACAATCATAATTTAATAACATTTGTATCTACATCCTTAATACACATCATGTCGCAAATTTCAGTAAAAGTATTTAAGTGCAAACCTGAATCCTTAGAAGATGAGCCTCCAAATTGGTTTTGCTGAACCAAACTTAAAAGGTTATGCATAGTTTCATTGCTTCCGCATCAATAGCGGGCTGAGTAATAGGTGCACGAATAAAATCATCAGTGGGAGCAGCATACTCCCCAAGTCTCTTTTGAGCCGTGGCTCTTATATTTTTGGTATTTTTAAGTAAAGAAAACAAATAACAAGTAACTAATTTTTTTGGGTTTTCAAATAGATAACTAGAAAGTAAACTAATAACAAGAAATAAACTATAAACAAATAATAAAACTAAAAACAAGGTCTCTAGTGACCTCACCAGGATAGCGAAATTGCTTCCTCGGCAACGACGCCAGAAAAAGATTGATACCTTCGATCCGGATTCACGGATGTAGTATAATAGCTTTTTACCTAGTAGACCTAGGTTTATCGAACCTTGGAAAGCAATGCTAAAAGGAAATAAAAAAGACACGTCTACAAGACTTTGTTTCTTTGTTTTACCTTTGTTTACCAGACCAATCTAGTTCACTTTTATAGTGGGTTGATTCAATGGATGGACATAGGCCAGGGTTGAAGATCCACCTGCAGCTGCACATCGTACGGGATAAAAGATAATAATAAGCATAGTCATGTGTAATGTTGTAATAGGGATAATCTCTTGTGGGCAACATATCCTAATATACTAGAGCCCTTGTGATGCAACAAGCATAGAAATAGTCTTTTGATCCAATCGAGTGCACCATGAAGCAACGGGCTACAAACGATTATTAAGTATAGAAAATAGATCAAAGCATTAAGTGGTAATGTTGTTGTGATCCCGAATGGGTCGCTAAGTGAAGACCATACTACCCTTTCTATCATAGGGGTTCCTATGAGATTGCCGCTAGCCAAGTATCTCACCTCAAGCCTTTATCAATCTGGGGTCTTGGGTACCTACAAGTCCAAAGATCGAGACAACAGACAAAGAAACAAAAGATACCAATCTCTATTTCAAACAATACACAATGCTCCCATAGATTAGATGCACATAATCGCTGCGATATTTCTCCCCAACCCGCAACCCGTGAGGACTGATCACTCATAACAATAAGATCAAGGATAGAAAACATTGTGCAAAATACTTAGACTGAAATCAAATATTATTACAATGGTTGTTGAATCACAAGGAGATCTCAAGTACAAAGTAATGACTATGGCTAATGGAGGGGATAGAAGGTGGAAGGGATGCACAATAGTGTTGGTCTCCTTTGGTGGTGTTGTGATGCAATCTGAGAATCGAGGCCTTCTACGTGGTAGTGGAGACCTCAAAATATATAGGCGTCTTCACAAAAGTTGTAGGGTTTGACAAGACGAAGCTGCTGCCACATAGTACGGGCAGACGGTATGGGAGGGGCCTGTCCGTACTAGTGGTAGTTACGGCTAGTGTCGCCTAGAATTTGCTCCATAATTACTTGGTCATGTGGACTTCCTGAAAAACCTTCGTTATGAATCTAGATTTTTCATTAAAAAGCGTGATTTCCTGCACAACACAAATCAAAGCAATGGTTTCCATAACTTTGCAATTATTAGTCATTAGTGGCAAGGATAGAGAGTTTATTTTCAATTGCTTGACTAAAAACAATATTTAAACACGGTGGAAGGTGGCTATTTTTTGAGCCATCAGTAGTCGTCATCTGCCACGTGGTAGTCGCGGTTGTCTGGTGGGCTACTGGCCGGAGGAGGTGGAGGTGGTGGGAGGTTTGCTAGCTCCGCCATTCTCTTGGTCCAGTTGCACTGTCGGGTCATGTGTATAGCCGGCTTGTTGCCAGCACTGTGGTACTTGCACAGCCCGTCAACCATGGACTCGAATGTGTACTTGGGACGAAATGCCCGATCATCCAGCATGTGCCTATGTCTGCCTCTCGTAGCCAGACCCTTTTGGATCACCACAACTTGCTTGGAGCCATACCGGTGATCCGCCTGCTTGTCTTTCATTTTGCCTTGGCGGTTGTCCAGGTCATGTCGCCTAGAGTTGTTGCTTCCATTGGGGTGAGCCGGCTGATGCCAGCCAGTTGGGTCATGTACTTCTTCATCGCGATGTCGGCGGTGGTGTACTTGTTGACAATGGGCATGGTATCATCCATGGTCTGGGGCTCGGTCTGGTTCAGCTTGTTCTTCAGCATCAGGCCATCTCGGCATCCATTGGTGAAGAAATCAATTTGTTAGGTGCTCACGCACCCCCTCACAGGAGTTCTGGATGCTTGTCCACCGAGTGAGGAAGGCACGGTCGGCTCGTCCTTTCCCTAGACGTAGAGGGCGAGATCTCGAGGCCAATCCGACCACTTGTATCTGCCGATGAAGTTGTGGATGAACGCCTGCTCGAAGTCTAGCCATGCCTTGATGCTACCCTCTAGGAGGCTGTTCAACCATGTCCTGGCTGAGTCAAGGAGCATGAGGGGGACGTAGCGTACATCTACACACTTATTTGCATTGGCGATTCCCACAATGATTTTGTAGTCCACTAGCCAATCCTATGGCTTGGCGGTGCCATTATACTTGGGGGTGTCTCTTGGGAGCGAAAATCGCTCTAGAAATGGCTTATTTTGTATGCGTGGCCCGAAGGACTTTGGACTGGCTGGACTTTCCTCCTCTGTGATGTGCGACTATATCAATAAGTCGATGCGTGCACGTGTGTCCGAAGTCTCCACTTCACACGGACTGAGCCATCTGGTAAGATGGGACACTAGGGAGCGTAGCCTTGGCTGGCTCCTCCAGCCGATTCCTAGTGGCATTACCCTTTACCGGCTCTGCCAGCCGGAGCATGGTGATGGTGCCCTTGGTTGGCTCTACCAGGCGGACCTCGTTGCTTGCTCGTGACTGCAACTGGGTCACGGTACTGCTGGCTCTTGCTATCGGATGCGCCACGCGCTTGGCTATTCTGCCTCGGCCCATGTGGCGAAGATGCTTGACGAGCCTGCTTGCCCCCACCGAGGTTTTCTAGATCTACTGTACGGCGGGGGTCGGGTTTTTTCTACCGGCTCTGCTTGCACTAGTCTCCTCTGCCATCTGGTTGGCAGTAGTGATGAGCTGCTTGACGCGCATATACTGGCAACACAACTTCTCCCCTTAAGCTTTTCCATTTATGCTGCCGTGGCCTCTATCGCCCTCATGTTCTTGGCAGGGGTGCTATAGACCGACTATTCCCCGAGGGTCGGTTGGTCAGCTACACGATCCATCTTCGTGCCGAGGTCAGGGCGTTAGTGCTGAGTGTACTTGCTGGTGCCAGGTACAGCGGGGGTGAAGCCGTGTGCGGAATTGTACTCTCACATGGTGGCGTTTAGCAGGTAATGCACAACAGCGACACTGCTGGCCTCATCTAGGTGGTTTTAGCGAGTCAACTCCAGGGTAGCGTCAGTGGTGGCCAGATCTGTCTCCTGGACAACGGGTTTGTGGAGACACTGGATGGAGGTTTCCAGTAGTGTCGTGGTGGTGTCATGGCAGATGCCATGGATAGGCTAAAGGTGGGGACTAATATGCGCTAGGGGAATACAGGGAGGGATAGTGAGGTGATTCCACACACAGAAGTTTGTATTTGATTCACTTCCAAGGTTTACAAGTGCTCCTAGAGCTGTCTTGGGGAGAGGAGGAAGAAGGAACTCTCTTACTCTCGCCACTTTCTAACCCGTACAAGACAGACCCGTAGAACCTAAAATTCACCAACCAACCCCTTCTACAGAGGCCCTAGCCCTCCTTATATAGGGGTGGCTAGGTCTCCACTTAGGGCATACGTGGAGGCATATTCCTGGGAATATGCCTCCTCCCAAAATAGTAAGCCGACCGGGTTAATTTCCCCCCGCGTCATCCATGTAGAGGCTACGTGAGCCTCTGCGGCACTTGCGTCACCCGACATTGGCCTTGTCACCTTTGTCGGCCACGCCTCGCTGGTCCTGCCTCTGTCTACTTCGCTCATGCCGTGCGTACCGGGGCTACTTTTGACCAGCGAGATTCCTTCCTTCTCCTAGAAGCTTGACATGACCCGGATTGTAGTAGATCCGTCCACACCCGTTCCTGCATGAAAGTTAGATATATCATTCCGACTTATGGCTTAAGTCGGCTGAGACCTAGTTAGGTGGACATCCCTGGTCTGGTTTACTCCGTGATTCGGCCTGCCTTGAGGTGATCCGGCCAGCATCCGCTTTGACCTTGCCGAACCTCGGCTAACTTGGAATTTATACCCCGGCGTGACCCTACCCGGGGGTATCCCCCCAACATTAGTCCCCGAAGCTGGTGCGGTCTTAGCTGCCTTGGCCGCTAAGGCCACATCAGGTTCCATTTCACTGAGCTTAGGATCTTAATTCCGAGTTATCTCCTTACCTCGGATTCTATGGATTTACTTTCCCTTGGCACATTTCAAGTTGTCCCTTGCTGACCGAGTTACCACCTTATCTCTGATTCTATGGATTTATTTTTCCCTTGGCACATTCCAAGTTTTTACTTGCCAGCCGGGTTACCATATTCTCATCCGGGTTGTTCTTCCTTCTCTCATACGCTTCCCCACGTGGAGGGTAATCATCACATTGCCTCATTTTAAGGGCCAGCCACAGTAACCGCCGTAGTTACTGTCAGGAGTTACTGTGCGGACGTCACATCACGCCTGCCTCCTCGTTAGCTACATCAATGCGTCACGTCATGGGATCGTCTGTGCCTTGTGACCTTCCGTGTGGCCCGATGCTGATTGGCCAATCCGGTGCGTACACAGCCACACCGTGCGGCGTAACCACAAAGCGCGATCCCACTTCCCTCACGAGGGAGTGGTTAAATAGGGGAGGGGCATGCCCCTTAGGTCTTTTCCCCCTTCCGCACCCTCTGCCTCAAGTTCTTCTTCTTCGTCTTCCCCCGCGACAGCGCCGCCGCCACCGCTTCTAAGTAGCAGTGCCGCCGCCGCACTACTTCCCCACGCCTCTGCGTCGCCGCCACTACTGCGCACCTCCTCCGCCACGGGTCGCTGTCAGTCTAGGCCATTGCCCCCACCGCCGCTAGCGCTAGCGAGGGCAATGAACTCGAGATGATAGAGGAGGAGCTCGCCGTCGCCGAGCAAGAGATGGAGGAAGACGCTGCCACGGCGAACCGTGGTGCGTGGGCCGGATCCTGGGTCTGCCAGGATGACCTGGACTGGCTCTATCGCACTAGGCGCATCCCCGCCAGAGTCACCGTGCGCCTCGCCTCCGCCGAACTCGCCCCCTCGCCTAATCCGGGTGAGTATGTGGTGTTCCTCTCACATTTTCAGTGAGGGTTCGGTTTGCCGGTCAACGATTTTTTCCATGATTGGCTGAGCACTTACGAACTCCAGCCGCACCACCTTCCTGCCAACGCAATCACCTCTCTTTCTGCTTTTGCCTCCACGATAGAAGGCTATGCCGGATTATGGCCCACGAAGGAGCTGTGGATCCGGTTCTTCGGTCTTCGCCATAACGTAATTCCGAACATTCAACTTGATCCGGAGGACAAGCAGCTCATGCAATTCGGGGCTGCATCCATTTCAGCCTGGAGATTCTCCGTCTTTTCCCGAGCTACCGGGCTAGAGTCCTGCAAGGGTTGGGCCCGGACTTTCTTTTATGTAAGGAATGCCGGCACTGAAGACTTGATCCGGCTGCTCCCCTATGCTCTGGGTCCTCCCAACCCAGAGTTGTGGGAGGCTGTCCCCAAGAAACCCACGGCCTTGGCCAACCAGGTCAATAAAAGGTTCGCGAAACTGAAGAAGCTCGGGTTGCGCAACAAGGACGCTATGATCGCGTTCGTCCGCAACCGGATCTCCCCCTCCAGAAGCGCACTCACAAAGTGTGTCACATGAGCTGGGCCGCGACCCCAACCAGACCTCATCCTTTGAGTTGAGCAACACGGAGATCTATCGCCGGGTCAAGGCTCTCTTCACCACGCACAAGGACTTCCCCTCTGAGTGGACATGGGGCATTGAGCACTTCTGCTGTGATAGGCTTCCTCCCGCGGTAAGTTTTGTGTCGCGAACTTTCTCCAAATTAAACCTTATGTCGGTCGCTGTTGTATTTTTAACTCTGTTGTATGTTCTTTTCCTTAGCTATTCCTTCAGCAGACCCTAGAAGATGGCACCAATCCCACCCTTAAGTGGGCACCTGACCGGGACACCTCAGACGAGGAAGAGCTGGATTAGGAGATGTTCCTTCCGATGACCGATTCTACGAAGCGATCCACCGGTAAACCCTCTTCCATTAGAGATTGGCCCGATGATGAAGATGACTCGGATGTCGAGGTGATGGAAGTTGTTGACGCTGTCCCCCTTTCTTATGCTTTTCCGGCATCAGCTAACCCCGGTGGGCAGATCCATGAGGACCCTCCCCTTGCCCGTGGGCGACCCTGTTCTGGCTGCGCCGAAGAAGAAACGGGGAGCTGCATCAACTTCTTCCTCCGAACCTTCTCAGCCCGCCAAAAGGCGAAAGAAGTCCGGAGACAAAACTGCCTCCAAGCCAGCAGCCAAGGCCCCAGCACGAAGTGCTCGGAAGCCCAAGGAGCCCCTGACCTCGGACGCGTAAGCCTCTTTTCCCTCAGCCACTTACTTGCTCTTGTACTGTTTTAGTTTCTCATCCGACATTGTTTGATTTGACAGGGCTGCGGTGGAGGTCCCCTAGAGTGGGTCTGGCATTGCTTCGCCGCTCCGACCTTGCCCTTCTCCCCCTCGTGGCGACGAGTCACGCCCGCTAAGCCCTATTCCAGAGGGTTCTGCGGCTGCTCCAGGTTCTGCTCCACCTCGTCAAGAGGGGGGCAACCTTGAAGCGGGGGAGACTGGCTCAGCCGAGGCGGCGGCATCCACAACTTCGGCTCTGTCGCAACCAGCTATCACCAAGACTACCTCAGCACCAGCGCCAGCACCAACTCTGGCACCAGCACCAACTCCGGCACCAGCACCAACTCCAGCAGCAAAAGCACCAGCGCCAAGCTCCTCCGCCTCATCCGAGACTTCTCAGTCTCGGCGAGAAAGTACCCAAGTAGCTCCTAAGGGAAAATCTGTTGCAACCACTTCCTCCTCCCAGCAGCCCAAGGGAAAAAAGTCCCCTGATGCCGCCAGGACAGCGTTCGTCGAGGCTGGACAGCGCACTCTCGCGTCCATGCTTCCCAAGAAGCCTCCAGCACCGAAGGACGCCCCTGCCGAGCCAACTGATGCACAACAGATGGTTTTGCACACCAGCCCAGCCCTTGCCTTGGTTGAGAGGAAGGAGGCGCATGCGAAGGGCTTGGTGGCGCCCCATATGCCCACCGGTGAGCGATACCCTCTGACCCTTATTGAATTCGTCAACAATTGGAACAAGGCGGAGTTTGTCCATGACGATGATCTCCCGGAGAGGTTTGGCCCCGCCGAATTCTCCGCCCAAATGAACATAGCCGCTAAGGTAATCAACCTCGCAGGTCGGATGATGGAGGTACGTCACTTCCCCTTTACATGCTGTAGATAATGATGACATAACCATTAGTCCCCGAGCCTCCGGGGGAGTAACTTGTTACTCGGCCGGATGCTCCTTAGAAAACTAACGTAGCTCCGTGATAACTTCGAATATGCACACACCTAGAGCCGGGTTAAGTTCCACTTGGCCTGGATTTTGATAACTTCGAATATGCACACACCTAGAGCCGGGTTAAGTTCCACTTGGCCCAGATTTTGATAATTTCGAATATGCACACACCTAGAGCCGGGTTAAGTTCCACTTGGCCCGGATTTTGATAATTTCGAATATGCACACACCTAGAGCCGGGTCAAGTTCCACTTGGCCCGGATTTTGTACACTTCGAATATGTACCAGGCTAAGTTATATTTTTGTACTCTTTTCAGGTGACCACCAATCGCCGGAGTGTTGAGTTCCAGCGTCTCCTGGACACTCACAAGATGCTACGCGTGAAGCAAACTGCACTTCTCGCAGAATACGAAAAAAGGGGTAAATTCCTTCCTTGGCATCTCTTCTTTTTTCTTCATTTTCTTCTGCCGAACTAACCCATCATTCGGTTTCCACAGCTGGGGTGGAGCCTGAGAACAAGCTTATGAGGAAAAATCTGGATCAGATCAAGGGTAAGTTACTTTTGTCTGACCTTGCTACGCTTTCCATCTCCTTTCCTCCTTGGCTCGGCAAATATTCATACCTCGGCTCTGCCGGGTCAATACACTATTTCAGTATCGCTGGAAGATAGTGTGCCCGTGCCTGATATGATGCTGCATTTTCTCGAACAAGCAGGGTAGCATCAGGCCGAGCTCAAGAGGAAAGACGATGAGCTTGCCCTCCTCCGGACCAAAGATGATGAGATCGCCAAACTTAAGGCCGAGATGAAGAAAATGAAAGCTCAGCACTAGTCCGAGCTCCAAAAGGTTGGCCAGGATTACACTGAGGAGCATGAGCGCCTCAATCTCCAAATTGCCAAGGACCGAGAACTTCTTCAGGAGTCCGACGTCAAGCTTGATTCGGTGAACGCTGAACTTGTGCAGCTTCACAAAAGACGTGATGACTATACCAAGGAGTTGACTCGGGTCCTCAGCCATATTTCACGTAAGTTCCTTTCCCTTATCCGACATACCTCTTCGGGTTACTTCATATATCTTTTCTTTATCTGTTTCTCTTATCTCGTTTTCAGGAAAGTTTCCAGAGGGCACTGCCATGACGAGCGCTGCTGTTGCTGATTTCCGCCGGGAGAGGGGTACTCCTGTTGGGCCTGACACTCAAGAGATTCCCTATGACATGGAGGACCTGCTGGTCAGTCTGTCATATCGCGTGGAAATCATCAAGAACTATGGCAAGGATATCCTTGACGCTGCAGTCCGCATCTACAACACGTTTTGGCCTGCAGAAGACACTCCGGAGGGAACCGCACTTCTTGTTGAAAAATTGATGGAGTGCGAGACCCAGCTCGACCTTTGGAGGGAATCCGCTGGGTGCGCCGCAGCTGAGACCGTTCTCCACTACGTACTCACGTGGTACGAGAAGATCGACCTCAACCACTTAACGCGCTTGCGCACCGGATCCAAATGGACCAGTGACCCAGAGTGGGTATCTCGGCGCAAGGCTTGCGCCCACAGCCTCATCGAATATGCTTCACCCTCAAATCGGCCCTATGCAAGTTTGATCTATTTCCGCCAAACCCGCATAGAAACGATTCAAGGAAGCCCACCAGGCACTTTCGTGTGGGTGGAAAACGAAGTAATACCATTACACAACAGTCCTCGATGGGACCCACATAACAGATATACATACAACACGACTCCACGAGTCAACAATACAGATATACAATACAAAGATCCAAATCACCTTGAAATCGATAGGGCGTCCGACTACGGACAAGATGCAAATGGGGCTAAGAGCCCTGAAGAATAACCAATGATGTCCATAACCCTGCCCAGGCCAAGCCAGAAGGGTAACCCTGCTAACGACGTCGATCTCAAACCTGCTAAAACAATGGGGTGCTGACAAAGGGCAAAGGAAAAAGAGGAGCGTCAGTACTGAGGCCAGTACATGGCGAGGCTAGAATTCGGTGGCTCTCGCCTAGATAGGTATGGTGGGCTGAACCGGCAGCGCAGCGGCACTAAACAACCTATAGAGACTCGATACAACTGGCGGTTATCAGAGAGGGATAAGAAAGACCTATTTGGATCCAACCGGAAGCTAACACCAAACAAACTCATCCTGGTATTTCCCCCTCGAGACCAAACGAGGAAGTCAGACCAAGGAACTCACACAGTTGGAAATTTTACTCATTCCATTATAGTTGCAGCAATTACTAATCAGATATAGATAGCATGAGTCATCCTGATAGCATAAGTAGTGGGCAGTTTTAGTTAACATTCCATTGTAGTTGGAACATTTACTAGTCAGATATAATTGTCCTGAGGAATCCCAAACCCAATAGTTGTTGACACTTTTATCACATTCCATTGGAGTTGCAATACTTACTAGGCAGATATAGTATGTCACAAAACAAACCAGATCCACCAGCGGTTGGCATTTTTGATATCCATTCCGTTATAGTGGAATCTGATTACTAGTCATATATTAAGTCAAATTTATAGCACTACTTTAGTTATGCTTGTCTATGATCGAGATACTATGCTCCAAGTCGTCCATAACCGCGGACACGGCTTTTAGAAAGATTTAACTTGCAGGGGTGCACAAATAGCAACACACACTCGATCAACCTCGGAAAAACCAAATCAAAACCCAACGAGGCATTCACGACAAAGCGATCACAAGATTCAGAAATATTTCAGGGGGCTACCGCATTAAGCTACCCGAGACGGACCCAAGGTTTGCGTCAATGGCTGTAAACGACTGGGAACCCAAAAGTGTGACTGGGCTTGTCGATACCGCGAAAACACTCCGCAATCCTAAACAGTACAGGTGCTCCTCGCACAATCTTCAATAAAACAGTAAAGCATGGCATAAGTACAGGATAGTAACATAGCCCCAAACTACTTTGTGGCCCCAAGAAATGTAAATGAATCAAGATCTGGCTCAGGGGGGTCCACGGCCCCCCGGATGTGGATAGTGCGAAAAATCAAGGAATAGGTATCAAGTACTCGGGGTCCTACGGGACACAAGTGAGCGTGGAAGAACCAAATAACATCTATTGCCACCGATGCCTCTGCATTAGTTATATCTAGCATTTTAATAGTTGTATTTAAAGTCATGATCAACTCCACCATAAACATCTACCAACATTCCAACAACTGTGGTACTCGACATCACGAGATCACACCTGAGCAAGCAACTACGACTCGCAAGGCCAGCTATCTACCAAACAACAGGTATTAGGAGGTGTCCATGGCAATATAGAGGCTGCATGGGATATAACTGGTGCACGGAAACTAAAGCATCGCGACACGGATAGCAATAGATCAACAAAAGGAAGTAAAGACTATAAATGCAAAATAGGTAGAAAGGAGGAGAATGCTCGCCTGGGAAACACTGCCGACAGATCATATCCAGAGAACTTGTCGGTACTCGCATCCACTCATCAGCCTAATCCGCAAAGAATCAAACACTAGAAGAAACACCGGATGCAATATTTAATACTTCGACAGAAGATTCGGTATGCTTATGATATGATGCATGGCATGGCACAAATGCGGTGCAATTAGGCAGTATTAAGAGGAACCGGGGTCCCGACAATTAATTAATAGGTTCAAGTTATTTATAACCCCCGCAATTTAAATGTTGTCATAACAAGGCAAAACATGGCATCGGTTCGCTACACAAATTTAAATGGAGGCCGAAATAAGACTAGAATAGCACGCATATAGACTCCATATTTAATTTAGATGAACCGACTAAATGCCCCAACCCAAAATATGTATGCGACATGATTCAATTAATATGCAACAGTTAGTAATGTCATATTATAAAAATAGAGGCTTAGGGTCACAGATCTGGGTTCGGAAGATCTTGGGTTCTGGGGGTCCGGGGTTCGACAGGGTTCGACGGGGAACGGCTCGATGGGATCGGTCTCGGACAACGGAAGTAGATCTTGTCGCATCCGGGAAGAAGGACTTGGTGGTCTTTGAGAAGGAGGTCTTGTCGCATCCGATGGATCAGTCCTCGAAGTCGAAGAACTTGGTGCGCCAGGGTTCGGCCTTCGGATCCTCGGGATCGGATAGCTTGGTGGTCTTCGAGTCCGGGTCCATGGAGAAGATCTTGGGGTTTGCGGTTCCGCTGCCGATGGTGAACTTGAATTAGGCCCAGTGACCTTGTGGGCATCTTCAGGTCCTCATCTCGGTCTGTCAAACGACATCCTCAAGTTGCGGTGGATGAAACGAAACACCGGGGAGCAACGCTACTTATCCACCAACCACACCAGAATGTCACCGCCACTACCTGTTTTTGTTCCTGTCGCCGCATACACACAGTAACTGCACACGCGCAATGCCGTCCAAACTTCACCAACAGTACACGCCACATCCTTGTAGCAACATCACTAGCAGACCTGGCAAAAGGCACCGGGGGCACTCGCACGACCTAGAGGACGACGGACTCAGCGCGAGGGGAGGGGGAGACAGCGACCGCAGTTGGCACGCAGTAGATCGAGGGCGACAGGGAGGCGGCTCGTGCGCTGGGGCGCTCGCAGGGTCGGGGCAGAGGGACGCACGGCGGCGGCTGGAGAAGCTCCAGCGCGGCCGAGGCGGAAGGGGTCGCGGTGACCGGCAGACAGGAGCGGCCTCGATGTCCTGCACCACGGTGGCGACGCCATGGACGAGCTCGATGGCGGGGGCCGTGCGGTGGTGAGAACGAGCAGGATGAGGCGGTCGTGCGGGAGGTCGGGGACGGCGGTGCTGCAGTCGATGCAGAGGCCGGCGGAGCGCGCGAGCTGGGAGACGCTGGCGAGGTCGATGCGGAGAAGGCGGCTGGGCTCGTGGACGAGGGGCAGAGGGGTGAGGGCGCAGCCCTGGCGGCGGCAGAGGATGCGAGCGGGGCGGCGGGGTCGAGCTCGGGCTCGGGTGTGGCGGAAGGCGGCCGATCCGGGGCGGAGAAGAGGCAGCTTGACAAGAGGGAGGCGGGCCAGAGAGGGGCGCCAGGTTGGTGGCGACGTGGCGGTTGCGGGACCCAGGGGCAGCGGGGATTGCGGCGAGGTTGGCGGGATAGGGAGAGACGAGGATGGGGGCGTGGGGAATTGTGCAGAGTGGGGGTAGGTAGGGTCGGGCTGGCGCGGGGATTGGGGCAGGTGGCGTTGGGGGATCGGGTCGATCGCGTCGAGGAGGGACCAGGCCGTCGGGGTGGAGCGGTTCCAGGGTGGGGAGTGCTGGCTGTGCGCGTGGTGTGCGTGTGTGCGTGGGATCAGGCGGGAGTTGGTGGGCGAGAGCGGCAGGTGGTGGGGAAAGCGGCGCATGCGACGTGCGCCTAGTAGGGCCAGGTGCAGGCAGGCTGGCGGTGGGGGTGCGAGGAGAAAGTGGCGGCGGGGTGGAGGGAGTGCTGAGGCTGGGGTAGGTAGGATAGGATAGGATTAGTTTTTAGGGTTTGGAGGTGGCCGGCCGGGCTTTCGGGCCTGGCGGGCTGCCTCCTAAAATAATCTAACTTTTTATTTATTTTATAAAAGTATTTTGTAAACCGTTTTTAGACAAAACAAAAATATCCGGAGAAGCCCGGTTTTAAAATTTGAACAGAAGACGGGGATATTTAGAATAAAAAACTAGGCTTTTCAAAAATAGTTTTAGACAAATCCATGCATAATGACATGACGATGCTCAAATGCAATGTGGCATGATAACATGAGCATGCGGTCATGATGATGCAATGCACAAAAACATCGCGATTTTCTAGTAGTGGTTTTAGCGGGGCACCACAATTCGACACCACTAATAAGGGATCTCGCCCTCGAGATCCGCCTCATGGTACCGGGAAGAAGGTCGATGATCTGAATCTTCTCGCTTCGTGTCGATCCTCGCGACACCACTAACAAGAGGTCGTTGTCCGTGATCGTCGAGAGAACACTCCGGGAACAAAGGCGAAGGTAGAGGTATCAACAAATAAAGCGACCTCTAGCTTCCGTGGACGGAGTAAAATTGCTGGATCCACCGATTCAATGTACAAGAGCGAATGATAAGAGTAGTCGGATGGTGATTAGTCCATCGCGCACCCAAACCATTACTTTACACACGAAATAGGCGAATTATGCAACCAACTCTTGGAATTAGACTGAAGATCTCGGCAAACGAGGTTCATAACAAAGGAGTGATCCAGAATCTGCATCGGATCTGATGTAGAGGATGTTGTCGTCGCGTTGAAAAACACCAGAAGGCACAGGAGGGAACAAAGAGAAGTCCAACATATGAAGGATTCCTCAGATAGCAAGAAGACCGAATGTAGAAGCACCGTTACCAAAGGAGGAAGCGAAACCCTGAAGGTACGACGGAAACCCAACCACGAGAATTCCTGGACTCGAAGAAAAGATAAGAGAGCAGATTCAAAACACGCAGAGGTAAGAGGAGAACAACAGAGGGGTAAGGAGTAAAATCAAACCTAATCAGATCTTTCCAACCAATTTTTCAAAAATAGTTTTGACACTCTACCTCGGCCGTTAGCTAGGTTATCCTACAGGCTAGACTTGTGGGGTATCACAACTGCTGAGCTCTGATAGCACTCTGTAACACCCTCAAATCGGCCCTATGCAAGTCTGAGCCCTTTCCGCTAAACCCGCATAGAAACGATTCAAGGACGCCCACCAAGCACTTTCGTGCGGGTGGAAAACGAAGTAATACCATTACACAACAGTCCTCAATGGGACCCATAGAACAGATATACATACAACACGACTCCACAAGTCAAGAATACAGATATACGATACAAAGATCCAAATCACCTTGAAATCGATAGGGCGTCCGACTACAGACAAGATGCAAATGGGGTTAAGAGCCCTGAAGAATAACCAATGACGTCCATAACCCTGCCCAGGCCAAGCCAGAAGGGTAACCCTGCTAACGACGTCGATCTCAAACCTGCTAAAACAAAGGGGTGCCGACAAAGGGCAAAGGAAAAAGAGGAGCGTCAGTACTGAGGCCAGTACATGGCAAGGCTAGAATTTGGCGGCTCTCGCCTACATAGGTATGGTGGGCTGAAGCGGCAGCGTAGCGGCACTAAACAACCTATAGAGACTCGATACAACTGGCG
The DNA here is from genome assembly GCA_910589775.1 of Avena eriantha. Lineage (NCBI taxonomy): Eukaryota > Viridiplantae > Streptophyta > Magnoliopsida > Poales > Poaceae > Avena > Avena eriantha. Next base: position 125,955,855 of record OU342746.1, read on the forward strand.
GTTATCAGAGGGGATAAGAAAGACCTATTCGGATCCAACCGGAAGCTAACACCAAACAAACCCATCCTGGTATTTCCCCCTCGAGACCAAACGAGGAAGTTGGACCAAGGAACTCACACAGTTGACAATTTTACTCATTCCATTATAGTTGCAGCAATTACTAATCTAATATATATAGCATGAGTCATCCTGATAGCATAAGTAGTGGGCAGTTTTAGTTAACATTCCGTTGTAGTTGGAACATTTACTAGTCAGATATAATTGTCCTGAGGAATCCCAAACCCAACAGTTATTGACACTTTTATCACATTCCATTGGAGTTGCAATACTTACTAGGCAGATATACTATGTCACAAAACAACCCAGATCCACTAGTGGTTGGCATTTTTGATATCCATTCCGTTATAGTGGAATATGATTACTAGTCATATATTAAGTCAAATTTATAGCACTACTTTAGTTATGCTTGTCTATGATCGAGATACTGTGCTCCAAGTCGTCCATAACCGCGGACACGGCTTTCAGAAAGATTTACCCTGCAGGGGTGCACAAATAGCTACACACACTCGATCAACCTTGGAAAAACCAAATCAAAACCCAACGAGGCATTCACGACAAAGCGATCACAGGATTCAGAAATATTTCAGGGGGCCACCCCATTAAGCTACCCGCAACGAAGTTGGCCGGATCCGAGACGGACCCAAGGTTTGCGTCAATGGCTATAAACGACTGGGAACCCGAAAGTGTTACTGGGCTTGTCGATACCGCGAAAACACTCCACAATCCTAAACAGTACAGGTGCTCCTCGCACAATCTTAAATGAAACAGTAAAGCATGGCATAACTACAGGATAGTAACAAAGCCCCAAACTACTTTGTGGCCCCATGGAATAGAAATGAATCAAGCTCTGGCTCAGGGGGGTCCACGGCCTCCTGTATGTGGATAGTGCGAAAAATCAAGGAACAGGTATCAAGTATCGGGGTCCTACGGGACACAAGTGAGCGTGGAAGAACCAAATAACATCTATTGCCCACCGATGCCTCTGCATTAGTTATATCTAGCATTTTAATAGTTGTATTTAAAGTCATGATCAACTCCACCATAAACATCTACCAGCATTCCAACAACTATGGTACTCGACATCACGAGATCACACCTGAGCAAGCAACTACGAATCACAAGGCCAGCTATCTACCAAACAACAGGTATTAGGAGGTGTCCATGGCAATATAGAGGCTGCACGGGATATAACTGGTGCACGGAAACTAAAGCATCGTGACACAGATAACAATAGATCAACAGAAGGAAGTAAAGACTATAAATGCAAAATAGGTAGAAAGGGGGAGAATGCTCGCCTGGGAAACACTGCCGACAGATCATATCCAGAGAACTTGTCGGTACTCGCATCCACTCATCAGCCTAATCCGCGAAGAAGCAAACACTAGAAGAAACACCGGATGCAATATTTAATACTATGACAGAAGATCCGGCATGCTTATGATATGATGCATGGCATGGCACAGATGCGGTGCAATTAGGCAGTATTAAGTGGAACTAGGGTCCCGACAATTAATTAATAGGTTCAAGTTATTTAGATCCCCCACAATTTAAATGTTGTCATAACAAGGCAAAACATGGCATCGGTTCGCTACACAAATTTAAATGGAGGCCGGAATAAGACTAGAATAGCACACATATAGACTCCATATTTAATTTAGATGAACCGACTAAATGCCCCAATCCAAAATATGTATGCAACATGATTCAATTAATATGCAACAATTAGTAATGTCATATTATAAAAATAGAGGCTTAGGGTCACAGATCTGGGTTCGGAAGATCTTGGGTTCCAGGGGTCCGGGGTTCGATAGGGTTCGACGGGGAATGGCTCGACGGGATCGGTCTCGGACAACGGAAGTAGATCTTGCCGCATCCGGGAAGAAGGACTTGGTGGTCTTTGAGAAGGAGGTCTTGCCGCATCCGATGGATCGGTCCTCGGAGTCGAAGAACTTGGTGCGCCAGGGTTCGGCCTTCGGATCCTCGGGATCGGATAGCTTGGTGGTCTTCGAGTCCGGGTCCATGGAGAAGATCTTGGGGTTTGCGGTTCCGCTGCCGATGGTGAACTTGAATTAGGCCTAGTGACCTTGTGGGCATCTTCGGGTCCTCATCTCGGTCTCTCGAACGACATCCTCAAGTTGCGGTGGATGAACCGAAACACCCGGGAGCAACGCTACTTATCCACCAACCACACCAGAATGTCACCGCCACTACCTGTTTTTGTTCTTGTCGCCGCATACACACAGTAACTGCACACGCGCAACGCCGTCCAAACTTCACCAACAGTACACGCCACATCCTTGTAGCAACATCACTAGCAGACCTGGGAAAAGGCACCGGGGGCACTCGCACGACCTAGAGGACGACAGACTCGGCGCGAGGGGAGGGGGAGACATCGACCGCAGTTGGCACGCAGCAGATCGAGGGCGACAGGGAGACGGCTCGTGCACTGGGGCGCTCGCAGGGTCGGGGCAGAGGGACACGCGGCGGCGGCCGGAGAAGCTCCAGCGCGGCCGAGGCGGAAGGGGTCGCGGTGACCGGCAGACAGGAGCGGCCTCGACGTCCTGCACGGCGGCGGCCACGCCATGGACGAGCTCGAGGGCGGGGGCCGTGCGGTGGCGAGAACGCGCAGGACGAGGCGGTCGTGCGCGAGGTCGGGGACGGCGGTGCTGCAGTCCATGCAGAGGCCAGCGGAGCGCGCGAGCTAGGAGACGCTGGCGAGGTCAACACGGAGAAGGCAGCCGGGCTCGTGGACGAGGGGCAGAGGGGTGAGGGCGCAGCCCTGGCGGCGGCAGAGGAGGCGAGCGGGGCGGCGGGGTCGAGCTCGAGCTTGGGGGTGGCGGAAGGCGGCCGATCCGGGGCGGAGAAGAGGCAGCTTGACAAGGGGGAGGCGGGCCAGGGAGGGGCGCCGGGTTGGTGGCGACGTGGCGGTTGCAGGACCCAGGGGCGGCGGGGATTGCGGCGAGGTTTGCGGGATAGGGAGAGACGAGGATGGGGCGTGGGGAATTGTGCGGAGTGGTGGTAGGTGGGGTCGGGCTGGCGCGGGGATTGGGGCAGGTGGCGTTGGGGGATGGGGTCGATCGGGTCGAGGAGGGACCAGGCCGTCGGGGTGGAGCGGTTCCAGGGTGGGCAGTGCTGGTTGTGCGCGTGGTGTGCGTGTGTGCGTGGGATCAGGCGGGAGTTGGTGGGCGAGAGCGGCAGGTGGTGGGGAAAGCGGCACGGGCGACGTGCGCCTAGTGGGGCCAGGTGCAGGCGGGCTGGCGGTGGGGGTGTGAGGAGAAAGTGGCGGCGGGGAGGAGGGAGTGGTGATGCTGGGGTAGGTAGGATAGGATAGGATTAGTTTTTAGGGTTTGGAGGTGGCCGGCCGGGCTTTCGGGCCTAGCGGGCTGCCTCCTAAAATAATCTAACTTTTTATTTATTTTATAAAAGTCTTTTGTAAACCGTTTTTAGACAAAACAAAAATATCCAGAGAAGCCCGGTTTTAAAATTTGAAAAGAAGACGGGGATATTTAGAAAACAAAACTAGGTTTTCGAAAATAGTTTTAGACAAATCCATGCATGATGACATGACGATGCTCAAATGCAATGTGGCATGATGACATGAGCATGCGGTCATGATGATGTAATGCACAAAAACATCGCGATTTTCTAGTAGTGGTTTTAGCGGGGCGCCACATGCTCCCATCCATGAATGGACTGAGGGACCGAGCTTCCTGGAAGTCGCTGGTGATGAAAACGCTGAGAACGTTGAAGACGGGTCGGATCTGGACGATGAAGGCGATGCCTCAGACATTGAAGATAGCGAAGATGATGCCGAACTTCCTCCTCCTTCTGCTCCTTAAGTGAAAAAACTTGAAAGTTTATCAGATCCCTGGTATGTCGGGTGGAATTGTATCCAGTACACATGTGATATTTTGCTACTAAGTTCCTACGCTAGATTAACTTGGGCGTAGTCCCCGAGTTTCCTTTTCTTGTTCGTCCAACCTTTTGGCTCGGCTCGTGTCTACCTTGATTCGGTTTTACGACTTACGAATCCGAGCTTCAAAAATTGTCTTAACAATACTAGGAAACTTCTAGGCTTAGCTCAAAATAATTCAACATAATAAACTAAAAACAAACAAGGTTAGTTCAAAAAACAAACGTTGGCTCGATTAAGTTCTTTTCCTTAGTCGTTTTTCATGTGCTACGCAATTCCAAACTTGTTAGCTTGCTTGCCATGAAGCTAATTCTTGTTGGACAGCAGCAAGTCGAAGAGTTGGGTTTTTGGTGCTCACATATTACTAAACCGAGTTAAGTAGAACAACTTATTCCAGCTGACACGCAAATAACAAAAGGCAACAAATATTATTAAGGCAGTCCCCGAGTTACTGCTCGAGGTGCCAACATTCCATTGATAACCTCATTGCCGGCATACATACCGACACATGATAAGATTCGGATACATAAACTTCTCTGCTAAGTGTAGAAAGGACGAAGTAGAGCTACATTCCACGGACGCTTAGATTCCTCGCCGGACCTGTCCGCCTTGTTCTTTTCCTGTGGCTTTGCATCTATAAGATAATAAGAATCATTGTGCAATGATTTGCTCACAATGAATGGCCCTTCCGATGGAGGAGATAATTTATGCATGCCGGCAGTACGTTGTACCAACCGGAGTACCAGATCGCCTTCCCGGAAAACTCGGGGGATTACTTTCCGGCTATGATAGCGTCGGAGATTTTGTTGATATATGGCGGATCTGGACAATGCCAATTCTCTCGCTTCTTCCAGCAGATCAACATCATTTTGCCGGGCTTCTTGCACTTTGGCTTCTGTGTATTGGGTGACCCTAGGCGAATCATGCTCTATGTCGGCTGGTAATACAGCTTCTGCCCCATATACCAGAAAGAATGGCGTATAGCCTGTTGATCGATTCAGAGTTGTTCTTAAACTCCACTGTACTGCTGGTAGTTCTTCTATCCAGCACCCCACTGATCTTTGCAGCGGCTCAATGAGCCGGGGTTTTATCCCGAATAATACCAATCCGTTGGATCTTTCCACTTGTCCGTTTGAAGCGGGGTGAGCTACCGAGGCAACATCCAACCGGATCTTCTTATCCCGGCAAAAACGCGCAAATGCTCCTTCCGCAAACTTTGTGCCGTTATCAGTTATGATACTGTGAGGATAACCGTACCTCAAGATGATGTCCTTGAGAAATGTTACGGCCATAGCTCCATCACACTTTCTTATAGGCTTCACTTCAATCCACTTCGTAAATTTGTCCACCATGACCAAAATGTGAGTCATATTTCCCCTTGCTGGTTTGAACAGGCCCACCATGTCCAAACGCCACACGCCAAATGGCCAGGTGATTGGTATGGTCTTGAGCTCCGACATTGGCATATGTGTCTTGGTGGCATACCTCTGACAACCATTGCACTTTCTCACCAGATCTTCTGCTTGGTCTAAGGCACTTGGCCAGTAGAATCCATGCCGGAAAGCTTTTGCCACCAAGGCTCGGGACGAGGCATGATGCCCGCACTCCCCTTGATGTATATCTTAGAGGATGTCAAGCCCTTCTTCCGGGTCAACGCATCGCTGGAGGACATTGGTCACATTCCTTTTGTATAGTTCGGAATTGATGATTGTGTACGCCTTTGCCCTCCTCTGAGTTTTCCTGGATAGCACTTCCTTAGTGGGTAACGTTCCATCTTTCAGGAATTGAAATATAGGTAGTGCCCAAGATGGTATTGCTCGCACAGGGAACACATCCTCATCAATTTCCATCTGATCCACCGGCATAACTTCAACCGGGTCACGCTGAACAGTTCCCGGGTCTTGCGAAACAGTTCGCTGAGGCGGTCCCCGGGTTTCACGCACCACCTCCCGTGTCAATGTCCATGGGCACAACTCCGGATTTTGTATCTTCCGGGACGTAAATTGAGTCGGTTTCTGGGGACGGCCTGATAGACGGTTTTCTGAGGTGTTCCGATGCTACCCCCGGCGGAATTGCTTGTCGGGTTGATCCGAGCTTCGACAGCATGTCGGCAGCCTCATTTTCCACCCGGGGTACATGGTGAAATTCACATCCCTCAAAGTAACCAGATATCTTCTGCACATGAAATCTGTACAGTGCCATGTTTGGATCAAGGGCGTCCCATAGTCCCGACACTTGCTGTACCACCAAATCCGAGTCGCTAAAGCATATGATCCGACGTATCCCAATCTCTTTTGCCACTTTGAGCCCATGCACAAGTGCTTCATACTCAGTGATATTGTTTGATGCCGCAAAATGGATCTGCAGCACGTATTTCAGCTAGTCCTTCTTTGGCGAGGTAAGTACAACTCCGGCACCTAGCCCGGTTTTCGTTTTTGACCCGTCAAAGTGCATCCTCCAGTAATTCGGATCTGGTAGCGGTGGCTCGTATTGCACCTCGGCCCAGTCTAAGAAAAAGTCCGCCACAACTTGAGACTTGATCGCTTCTCTTCTGTCATATTGTGGTGCATAGGGAGCTAGTTCAATTGCCCATTTTGCAATCCTACCACTTGCATCCTTGTTACTCATTATCTCGGATATGGGAGCCTCACTTATTACCCTGATGGGATGCTCCTCAAAGTAATGCTTCAACTTCTTGGCTGCCATATAGACACCATAAGCCACCTTTTGATAGTGTGGATAGTTCTGTTTTGAGACAGATAATACCTCACTTAGGTAATACATTGGCCTTTGCATCGACTTACCTTCCTCGTCGCACTCTACCACTATCACTACACTTACAACTCGGTTGGTTGCGGCTATGTAGAGTAACATTGGCTCCTTTGATAGTGGAGAGGCTAACACTAGTGCAATGGCTAACATCCTCTTCAAGTGGACAAAGGCTTCATTGGCCTGCGGCGTCCAAACGAACTTATCCGACTTTTTCATGAGTTGGTAGAGAGGCAATGCCTTTTCTCCCAACCGACTTAACAATGCCAGGCAACCAGTGAACTTCTGGACATCGTTAAGACACTTCGGCAGTTCCATTCGTTCAATGGCCCGGATTTTAGTTGGATTAACTTCGATACCTCGGCTGGAAACAAGAAATCCGAGTAATTTTCCAGCCGGGACACCGAAAGTACATTTTTCCGGGTTAAGCATCCGGAACCTTCTTAAGTTCGCGAACGTCTGCCTGATATCGTCAAGGAGCATTTTGCTTTCCTTGGTCTTGATAACCACATCATCCACATACACTTGTACATTTTGACCTATTTGGTCGTGCAAGCATTTTTGCATACATCTTTGGTACGTTGCTCCTGCATTACATAAACCAAACGGCATGGTGCGATAGCAATAAGCCCCATACGGGGTGATAAATGCGGTCTTTATTTGATCATCCGGATTCAGAGGTATCTAGTGGAAACCACAATATGCATCAATGAATGACAACAATTCACATCCAGCAGTTGAGTCTATGACCTGATCTATCCTCGGCAGTGGAAATGGATCTTTTGGACACGCCTTGTTCAGGTTCGTGTAATCGATACACATACGCCAAACCACTGCCACATTTGGATCATCCTTCTTCTTCTCCACCAGCACCGGATTAGATAGCCAATCCGGGTAAAGAACTTCCATGATAAATTCTGTAGTCAACAACCGAGCTATCTCATCTCCGATGACTTTCCTCCTATCTTCGGCGAAGCGGCGGAGAGGTTGCTTCACCGGCTTTGCTCCGGGTCTCACATTCAAAGAGTGCTCGGCCAACTCCGTCGGAACACCTTGCAAGTCCTGTGTGGACCAAGCAAAAATGTCCTGATTCTCACGGAGGAAGTTGACGAGCTCGCTTTCCTATTTGTCATTTAACCCGGCACCAATTGTTACGGTGCGCTCTGGGAACATATCATCAATAGGCACCTTCTTGGTATCTTTTGTGACTTGGAATGAGACACTTCCATGCGGGTTACTCAGCGCCGGCATATACAGCTGTGCGGACTGAGCCAATGCCGTGACCTCTTGGATTTTCCTTTTCTCTTGTGCAATCACAAGTGACTCGGCTAGGTTAGACCCGGCCGACGCACACTCCATGGAACGTCGGAAATCCCCAGCAATGGTAATCACTCTGTTTGGCCCTAGCAACTTCATCTTCAAGTAACTAATGTAACAGCTTGCCATGAACTTGTTTAGTGCTGGCCTTCCGAGTAACGCGTGATACGCACTTTCCAAGTTTACCACCTCGAACTCCAAATTTTCAGTTCGGCAGTTATCTCTCGTGCCAAACAATACGTCAACCCAGACCTTGCCTATGGGCTCACAAGAAATGCCGGGCACAATACCATGGAAAGTTGTCCTTGTGGCCTGTAGCATGTTCTCTGAGATACCCAACTTGCGCATTGTATCCGCATACATGATGTTAATGCTACTGCCATTGTCAATCAGTACCTTTGAGAACCTTACATTGATGTTAGGCCCAATGAATGTCGGATCTAGCACCAACGCATACGAACCAGGACTTGGCATAAGCTTGGGATGATCTTTAATGCTCCAGGTGATTTCTTGGTCCGACCAAGGCATATACCTCGTCAGCGCGGGCATAACTGCATTCACTTCCATATGTCGGCGCTGCAAGCTCTTTCTATCTGTTTCCTCAGTGGTGAACACACAGTAACTCTGATGATGCTCTCTGTACTCATTCCTTCCCTCATTTCCGGGGTACCTCTGATCCGGCTGATGCTGGTTTTCCACCTGATGCACTGCATCCCTTCTCTCATGGTTATCATACCTCGGCGGAGGGGGGGGGCAACATTAGCTGTTGCGTGTTTGCTCCGGAGAGCAACTACTGCCGGGGTAACTCCTGCCGAGGTTGATCATTCCGGGGTGCCTGAGCATTCCCCGAACCACCTTGTTCTATTTTGCGCATAGACTCACATTGCCTTGTTGTATGGCCCACTGGGTTATTTGGATTTGGCGTGTGAAATTTACATGGCTGATCCAACATTGACTCATAAGTATACCTCGGATGGCCCTTCTTTTCCTGCCACTGTTTCTTTTGCTCTAGCGTCCAAGTTTTCTTGCCATCATTTCTCGGAGTCCATTGCCCTCCAGTTTTCTGACGTTGATTGCCCCCTGCTCCGGGAGGATCTTGATTCACAGCTGCAACTTGTTGCGAACTGTACCGGTGATCCGGTCTGTCATCTCTTCTTTTACCTCTGTAGTCATTCCTCTGGGATGATCCGGCTCCATCTCTCTAGTAGTACTCATCGTTTGACTCGTTTGACACGAGCCTAGGTTGAGTCGGATCACCCAGAGCATACGAATCAGCGATCCGGATCATCTCTGCCAATGTGGTTGGCATTTTCCTTTGCAACTTTTGCCACAGCTCGCTTGCATATCTGCACCCTTGCGCAAACCATGCTATGGCCTGTGATTCTATCACGCCCTCACACGAGTTTCTCACGGTACACCACCGGGTTAAAAAATCCCGGTCCGTCTTGTTTGGTCTCTGCTTACACATGGCTAGGGTCTGTGGCCTATTTGGCCTCTGATACGTACTTGAGAAATTGCTGATAAACATTTCCTCAAAATCGATCCAGCAGTTAATGCTTTCGGGCGGAAAATTGTTTAGCCAAACCCTTGTTGGCCCTTCCAACATCTGGGATACGTATCTCACAGCCCATCTCAAGTTGCCTGTGGCAATGTTCACAGTTGTAGCATAGTTTATCAACCAATCCTCCGGCTTGGTACTGCCGTCATACGTTTTTGTGCCTCTGGGTAACTGGAAGTTGGGTACCGGTGGCTCCTTCATGATCCGGGGCCCAAAACACGCAGGACCCGGTGGACCTTGACATTCGATTTGTTCCGACCTATACAGTCGATCTAGTTTCAACCTGGCATCATCTGGCATCAAATCCCTGCTTCCCAATCTTGACCCTATCACATGATAGTCCGGCCTTGGGTATCCCGCGTTCACCATTTTCGAATCTCCATCATTGTACCTATCTTGCTCTCGTGGAGCACCTCTCTGTTGCATACCTCGGCCGGCACTTTGCTCTTGCCTTGGTATATTCTGCTGCTGCAGTTGTCCTACTCCTGCCGAGTTTCACTGTCCGGCCTTGCCGTTTACAGCGTTCCCTTGACCGGCGTTGCCTTGGTCGCAGTTACCCCGGCCAGCTTCACCTCGGCTCACACTTCGTCGATCATCATTTTTCTGTGCTTCTTTTCCTTTCCCTGCTCGTGTTGGGTCATACGGGACGATCTGTTTGTTCCTTCTGGCCGAGGTTACTACTTCTTCTCTCCTTCGACCACCATGAGGAGACGATGCGGCTCCAGTGGATTTCTTCGGGTTACCAACCACCGAATGAACGATCTTGGAGGCCCCAGCTCTCTCCAGGTTAGCTCTGAGCAGTTCCTCATTTTGTCTGTTCGCGATCCGAACCAACTCATTGACCCTATCTTGTTGTCTTTGACGGGCCTCACCCATTAGACCCTGTAACTCGAATGCAGCCGTATCCGCTGCTCTAAGGTTCTTTGACGGGGTACTATACCTCGGCAGCCCCACGGACAAATAGTTCTCTGACTCCTCAATCCTAGTATCACCCTCTCTGTTCATTTCACTCATGAGATTTCTCCCCTTCACTTTTACAGCATCAACTTTGTTTGCCTTTGCGTACTCACGCAGCGTCATGTTCAACGACTGCTGAGCCGCGGCTATCTTTTTTGCACCCTCTAGTATTTGTTGTCTAGTTTCCTCTAGCTCGGCTTGTGCCTGAGCCGGATCTACTGCTGCTACTACAGGGTTTTCCAAGCTATCCATCGCTTCCCGCAACACATTCTCTAGCCTCTCTAGTGGAGGACCTCTACCTTTCCTCGGTGCCTTAGGCGTTACCTCCAGATCTGGCGCTGGATCCTTGCTCGCGTCTGCACCAGGCGTAGTCATCATCACCTCAGCGTGGTCCGGGGAGCGAGTGATACGCGCCCCGTGAACCACGCTAAGGGGTGGATCCCCTGCCTGGACGACGTGCCACAGATGAACACGCGACACATCGATAGCAACTTAGACCTTGTGCGTGCCGAGCTTGACGAAGAGGCCATTGTGCGAAAGCGGGCGCGTACCGAAGCAGCCAGCGTTGTCGTTGACAAAGTCTAGCGCTCCAAAGCGCTGAACGAGCCCGGAGACAATGCGTTCGCCGGTGCCGATGAGGTTTCCCGTCCGGATCTTGACCCTTGCTAGCGCCGCTAGCCCCACGGTGAGCGCCAACTGTCGTGTTGGTGTCACGGAAGATGCCATGGATAGGCTAAAGGTGGGGACTAATATGCGCTAGGGGAATCCAGGGAGGGATAGTGAGGTGATTCCACACACAGAAGTTTGTATTTGATTCACTTCCAAGGTTTACAAGTTATCCTAGAGCTGTCTTGGGGAGAGGAGGAAGAAGGGACTCTCTTACTCTCGCCACTTGCTAACCCGTACAAGACAGACCCGTAGAACCTAAAATTCACCAACCAACCCCTTCTACAGAGGCCCTAGCCCTCCTTATATAGGGGTGGCTAGGTCTCCACTTAGGGCATACGTGGAGGCATATTCCTGGGAATATGCCTCCTCCCAAAATAGTAAGCCGACCGGGTTACTTTCCCCCGCGTCATCCATGTAGAGGCTACGTGAGCCTCTGCGGCACTTGCGTCACCCGACATTGTCCTTGTCACCTTTGTCGGCCATGCCTCGCTGGTCCTGCCTCTGTCTGCTTCGCTCATGCCGTGCGTACCGGGGCTACTTTTGACCAGCAAGATTCCTTCCTTCTCCTAGAAGCTTGACATGACCCGGATCGTAGTAGATCCGGCCACACCCGTTCCTGCATGAAAGTTAGATACATCGTTCCGACTTACGGCTTAAGTCGGCTGAGACCCAGTTAGGTGGACATCCCCTGGTCAGGGTTACTCCGTGATTTGGCCTGCCTTGAGGTGATCCGGCCAGCATCCGCTTTGACCTTGCCGAACCTCGGCTAACTTGGCATTTATACCCCGGTGTGACCCTACCCGGGGGTATCCCCCCAACAAGTAGGTCGGGTTCCTACTCACAAGAATTGGAGCTGTTGTCATCTAGGCGGCACTCGGGAAGAGGGTGGCAATTATCGCTGGAGCCAACCATCAGGACCTCGACGCTGCAGCTGACTGTGACACTGCTGGGCACGACATAGTCGGAGGGCGAGGAGGAGATGAAGAGGATCTTGCGAGGGAAAGCCTCGGCAATGGTGGAGATGTAGATGTAGTGGTCGCCGAAGTGGAGAATGGAGCCATTTTTGGGGAAGGTAGCCCCAGTGCAGCATTATGCATTTTCAATGACACAGTCGAAGGTGCCGAGAGTCAGCACAAGGCTTGAGGCGACATGCTCATCGGTGATGAGCAGAAGTCCCGTGCGGAAGATGATCCCAGCTGTAGCGCTATATCCCACGGTGGGCATCAACTGCCATGGTGTAGAACACGGCAATACCATTAGGGATGGCTTAATAGGGGACAATCAGGAGCTAGCGATTGCTTCTGCAAGCGGGATTGGGCACATGCACTACTAACATAGTGGTATACCCAGGTTCAGGGCCCTCTCGGCGAGGTACCCTACTCCTGCAAGGATTCAATATATGAGGGCTAACTGCCCAGTATAGGTGCTCCTTGAGTTGTCTCCTAGATGAACTAGGGAAACTGGAGGAAGAAGAGTGATTGATCGATCAGTCCTCCCAATGGAGGTGCTGCCCCCCTTATATACTGGCTGGGGGTGCATTCTACAAGACATGGACAGCTGGTGGGGGGCAGCTAGTGGGGCCTAGTGCAATAGTCAACACTACAGTACTCCCACGTACACACTGCTACAACTTTAGCCCATGCAAGACTGATGTCCCATCGCACCGTCTGGGGGCACCGCTCCTTTATCTAACGTGCCACTAGGGAGCCAGAGGCATGTTACCGCATAGTCTGGTGCTGCCACTCCTTTATCTGACGCACTATCGGGGATCCAGAGGCGTGCGTGTAGTTTCATCATCACGCGCTCTAGATAACCGGTACTAATTCCGAGGTGACCAGGTGGAGCAGGCCGCCCAGTATGATCTTCTAGTTGACCGGCTAGATGGGCCAGCCGGGTGCTCTCAAGGGTTCATCCATTGGAGCTCGCGAACCAGCCTGGTCTTCATACTTGTTGACCATCCGTCTTGACCTTTTGGTTGAAGGCCATCCAGCCTGGTTGAGCATACCCGGGGGTAATCCCACTACACATAATACCGGAACTAAATAACAGTCATTAGAATAAATCTTGAAGTATAGGTTTGATGTTAATGAGAAACACAACAAAACTTTATTTGTTTCCGATGAATATCATCCCATATTCTGTTGCTAGTTACTTAGGCCATTGTAGTTCATGAATTCTGTTGTCATGTATGGCACTTCACACCAACCAATCCGGTATCCAATACCCAAGAACCACATTGATTAATAGGCAAATAATACACCCACAACATGTATATCATCTATATACCTAACCTATACATTTCTAGTCTTTTCTTTTCTACCAAATATTTTCCAGATTCTCTTTCAGCATTTTCTTCCTTTTTAGAAGAATCTATAAACATCAAAAGTGGCACCATACACATGACACATAGTCGAAAGCATGTTATTCAAATACTATTACCATTGTACTTTCATTTTGATGTGTATCACCATCATCAAATGTTTGGCTTTCTTCCAAAATCCATTCTTTAGTAATCTTTTAGTGTAGTAAACATTTTACCTACATATTTTATTCATCATATCATGACAACTTTCACGATCAAGCTACTATAGCCTATAAGGATGAATTACAAGTATAATGTTAGTTCCCAAAACCTCTTGGGGTATCAGGATGCCTAGCGTCTCCAACCTTCGCAAATTCTCATACAATATGAAAACATGTATCTTACTAAAATTATATTCTATCATATTACAACCATGAATTATTACACATATCACAATATCTTCCACACATGATGGTTTCTGAAACAATTCTTTTAGCTCCTAGATAACCTTGATACTGAAAGAACTTTCGAATATCGAGGATCATGGAGGCAAGCATGATATTTGGATACTAACATTGGAATTGTTACTCTTGATTTAACTCTACTTATTAAACTTCATGGAGTAAGTGCAGTTTGCTAAAAGTTTGCAATAGGACTTTTAAAATTTTGATTGATACTCAAAACAATATGATACCAGTTTGTAAAGTTAAATATCTATAATTCGGTAGTTATATTATCTCAATTAAAACTAAGAGCAAGGTAGTAAATGAATGCTAGTGAATACAAAAAACCATGCAAAATCACTATGATTTAGTTTATGATAAATTGAGTTCAACTTTAATCATATTACTATGTGAACTCCCACTCAAAACCAACATTCCTCGAGTCTTTTTGGTGATTACGCGAACCAAATTCACTACACAAAGACCGATTATCACGTGAATTGGTGTAGCTACAAAGGTGAGCATCGATATGGTCATCATATCAACTATATGACTCATGTTTTAGCTTTTGGTTTGTGTCTTAAGGCCATGTTTGTACATGCTAGGATCGCCAAGTAGAACCTTAGTATTCGCCCGTGTAAATCTATCTTACACCCGTTGTATGTGAACGTAGATGCTATCACATCTGATTATCACTTGGTGCTTCGAAACAACAAACTTTCTTAATGGTGCATACTAAAGGAAGAACACATTTTTATCTTGATATTAAGTGAGAGGGATCATCTTATAATGCTACCGCCAAGTTCTAAGCTAGACATAAGCATAAATAATATGCATAAAAGGGATAGAAATCACATGCATAAATAATGTGATATGATATGGTACTTTCTTGCACTTGATCTCCATCTTGTGCTCGATGGTATGATCACCATCATTCCACCAGCATGGCTCCAAGGTCCATGATGCCACGATCTTGGGTGCTCTCCACTAATTTAAATTACATGGATTTCCATTTCTAACACGTAGGCCATAAAATAATAAAACACATATATGGCTCCATCCAGTGTCATAACTTACAAATAATATCTTCGCATATATAAAATTTATAACATTTGACTATATCACATCACATGCCCTACAACAATAAGTTATATGTCTCTAACTTATTTTGCATATTTTATGTGGCTTTGGGATTACGAAGATAGAAATGTTCATACCTATGAACTTTAAACCACGATGGTGATAAACAAATTATTAACAACCCATTGTAGATTAGATCTTAACTATAGTAGGAGAGACAAACACCCGCTAACCACTTATACAAAACTAGTTGCATGTCAAGCATGGAAGATGTCTTATGTGCAAGGACATGTAAAGTTAGTCAGGGCCGCTTCATCCCAGTATGCTACTAAGATCCAATATACACAAAAATTGCAATAACATGAACATCAACGCCCACACCCAGATGTGTTCTACTCGTACAGAACATCTATGCATAGATATGGCTCTGATACCACTGAAGGGTTCACAACACAGAAAACGAATAAATTCCTACGATATGAATGCCTAATTACACCTTTCTCTGATATATTTCATCTCAGCATCTATAAAACCTTTCTCGGATATATTTTATCTGCCTATTAGTGTCGGTGTAACTTAAGCGTGTAACCCTACAGTTCACGAATAATGCAGACATGATAGAGACACTTCTCTAATCAATAATCAGTAGCGTGATCTGGAGATTCGTACTGACTCCTACACATTCAAGGATAACTCTTATGATCGTGTGAACCATTAAGATCGTACCCAGTTCCTTTTGTCTCGTGATATGTTACTTGTACGAGATCCGATCACATGTATCAACAATATCTTTGTTCGATCTTGTTACAAACAAGTACTCTTTACTCGTTTCGTGATAAAACATCCTTGTGAACTAATCACGTGCTTGCAAGCGGTGTTGATGTGATATCACCGAAAGGGCCCATAATATATCTCTCGGTCATATGGATGGACAAATCCCATACTTGATTCATGAGCCTCAACTAATACTTTCAGAGTACCCAACGACACATTTAAAGTCACCTTGTTACAGTGTGACGTTTGATGCCATCAAAACACTCCTCTGGAATCAGCGATTGACATAAGCTCATGATCTAAGGATTAGGGTTACTTTGTATGTGTTTCATATAACAATGTAAACACAATGACTATATCGTTATTGATATACCTACTTTGGGTGTATATTCATCATATCATTCTTCTAATAATATGATCCCATAATTAACAACATCCAATGTTTATGATCAGGAAACCTTGATTATCTGTTAATCATGGAGCTAGTTAAATGTTAGGCATAACTAGGAACTCTGGTTTTTTTATTAAACACATGTGTATTAACATTTCCGAATAATACAATAGCATGAGAAATAATAAACATTTATCATAAAGATGGAATAAGATAATAACCATTTTATTACCGCCTCTCGGGCAAATGCCCTTCATATCCATACCTACCGTCTAAATACATACAAAACAGATGACTGGAATTTTGATATTCTTTGATACCTCTAAACTCAAGCCTCTTAGTAGGCTCTTCATCTGATGACTGGAATTCAAAACTGCTAAAGCTAATGGCAACATTATCATCGCTAGTGAGCATTACTACATCATCACTATAAGTTCCCATCTATTAAATAGATACATAGATTGAGCATCTTAATATAATCAAATATAAGAATCAATTAGACTAAAAATAGAAACACATTTCTTTTTATCGTACATTAATGATACCATATGTAAACAATTTGAGTACATATACATCTAAGCTAATAAAAAGCATACACATTTCTAGAATTTTAAATTCATCGAATAAACAAGATGCAAGCAGACTAGTGAAGTGACAATTAATTTTATATTGCTAGAAGGGCAACGAACAATGAGGAATCAATAAAGAATTACAGATTTTGAGATGTATACACGGGGAAAAGAGGTGGGACAGATAGAGGCCGGATGGGGGAGGCTCTCTCGATGCCGCCATCGGGCCTCTACAACTCAGAAACCCTGAAACCCAAATTCGAGAAGAAACACGACAAATCCCATGCCAAAATTTCTAAATCAAAGCTCTACATTAGGGTTTTGGGGGTTTGGTTTTCATGCATACGTACCTTGGTGATGAAGGGTCCTCGAAGGCGAGGGAGAGCATCCTCACCGCAGGGGACCAGAGGTAGCATGGAGGAGAGGCAGGGGACCGTAGGTGGTGGTGGTGGAGGGCGGCGGCAACGGTGGCAATGGACAGTGGGGGTCTGGGCGGATGGTGGACATATCTGAAATATTTGTCCAAATATTTTTAGTTCTTTGCCACCAAGTACTACCCTCAGAACACTACAAAGGAAAAACTTCTCTAAGAACATCGGTTTTCTGAATATTTCATATTTTGTCATCAGGTACTTCCCTCAGATAGCTAGAAATTACAACTGTATCGAATACATGTTTCTTACATGCTTATGTCAACAATATTCAAATTGCTTTTAAAATTTGAAAATAACTAACTTGTTGTTTGAGTTATAGATTATATTTACACAAAGGAAGTAGAGGGAGGCCCATTATAGACCAAAATATTTGGAAGATGAGGTCGGCAGCGTAGAATACTTATCATACAATAAAGAGATAAAAATTTCAAATAACTTAAAAATAAAGGTAAACAAAGGTGAATATATTAACGAAGGCGTAGAATATGGATTTCATGATTAAGTGCCATCTTTTATTCACGGTTTTCATCTGTTCTTTTCAATAGGGTTCCCGGGAAAAAAATCCCATGTCGACATGGGGTACGCTAAGGTGACTACTCCAGTCCATGGTGAATCGGCTATGTTGTGATGGTATTGTATATCCTCCACTTCCACTCCATGACACGGATTTTCCGATTATTCAGTACATGGACGCCACGTTGCTTATTCTTCAAGCTTGCCCCAACCAATTGTTAGCTCTAAAAAATTTACTGCAAACTTTCTCTGCTGCCACGGGTCTACGGGTGAACTACTCTAAGTCATGTCTCATGCCGGTCAATGTGGATGATTCTCTGTTAGCCTCTCTAGAAGGGGTTTTTGGTTGTGTTGTAGGCTCCCTGCCATTCGCCTACCTTGGAGTACCGAGTGGAACAACGAAACCTACTATTTAGGACTTAGCGCCGACTGTTGATCAGATTAAAAGGCACCTTAACGCGAGTGCTCGATTTCTTCCCTATGGTGGCCGCCTGTAGCCTGTTAACTCTGTTCTCTCCACCTTGCCTAATCATTATCTCCGCATGTAGACTATTATCAGGATTGTTGACCGATCTCGTCGCTGTTGTCTCTGGACAGAGAAGAAGATTCATCTTCAGTTCAGTCGTTAGCAACTTGGTCACTGGTTTGCAAACCAAAACGGAAAGGGGGTCTGGGGTACTTAATCTCGAAATACAAAACCAGGCTCTGCTCCTTAAATAGTTGCATAAATTTTATTGTAAAGCCGCATTCTGTGGGTGAAGTTAATATGGTCTCTTTATTCTCCTAACAGTCCCGCTCACACACAAACTAGACGCGGTTCATTTTGGAGGCGTGACGTGTTTAGTCTAATTGACATCTACAGAAGTATAGCTTCATGTACACCTGGTTCAGGTACAACTATTAACTTTTGGAAAGATTTTGGCAAGGAAACGAGCTTCTGTGTGAAAAATTTCCAAGACTTCACTCTTATGCTCTCAATGAAGATATCTCGGTGGCTAATTTCATTAAAGCTCGAGACCACTCTTCTCAGTTCGCTCTTCCAATCTCAGTTTGGGACGATCAGGGAGCTCACTCAAATGCTCGAGAGCTTGCAATCTCTGTCTCTTTCTGCAGGGGGGACGAATGTCAGAAATTTTTCCTAGGGCAATACCATTTACACTTCATCGAAGCTTTATAACTTCAAGTTTGGGGCTGTTCCTGAAAATGTCACCCTCTCTGCTATTTGGAAATCCAAATGTTTACGCAAACTCAAAGCTTTTGCTTTGTTGTTATTGTTGGACAGACTAAACACAAAAGACATTATGCGAAGAAAAAATTAGAATATTGAGGGAGGACTGCATTGTATGCTATATACCGATTAGGGTCATGAGACTAGTGACCAACTTTTCTTCCGCTGCTCCTTTGCGGATGCCTATTGGGCAAAAATTGGTATTTCCTGGAATTCCTCGCTGCCGATTTTGGACTGTTTTATTGAAGCAAGAAGAGTGTTCTCTGCCCGTGTTTTATGGAAGTGGTAATTTGTGCTGCATGGAACATATGGAAGGAAAGAAATGAACACATTTTTAGAAACCAAAGCCCATCTTTTGCTCGTTGGAAGGTCCATTTTCAGCACGACCTGATGCTACATCAATACAGATTTAAAGCCTCGTTGGTACAGCCTTTGTTTACTTGGATTTTAGATACCCTTCCTCCCTCCCTGATGTTTTTCTCCTTTTTTATTTTGTAATCTCCATTGTATATATTAATATATAAAAAATCATACCGTAGGGGTTTTTCCCTATGGTTTAGTTGTCAAAAAGGTGAATATGTGATTGGTAGTGTTAAATGAAGTCCTATACCAAAAATTAAGTACATATGCTAAAGAGAGTATCTGACGTAGTATATAAACTCCGGTTTTTAGCTAGAAAGGTCTGATGCTTAGCTTCCTATTTGTCGATGTAGTCCTTACAAACAAACATTGGCTCAACAATTTCGAAATTGACTAACGTTTATACCACACCACATAGGTACCCAAACATGAACACCTGACGAGTGTCATAACTATCCGACTTTTTTTACATATTATAAAAATTAAAATTATAAAAATAGCCATATATTCATCTAATTATAACAAATACATTTATAATATTATAAGAATCGCATTAGCAACATAATGTGTATGTTGAGTTATATGATTACAACGCTAAAGTATAGAAAAATAGTTAATGAAGAAATACGAAACGACCAAAATCCAGAGCCCTAGATTTATTCGAACCCTCTGGATTAGAACAAGCTATAAAATTTGCAAAACCGCACCGCCATAGAAGTTGCGTCACCACATATATTGGAGTGTGTGTGGTCTTGTGGATTATGGTGGTTTGGAAAAGAACACATGCAAACTCTAGAGGCTCCATGCATTTGTCAAACCATCGTCAAAAATCTCAAAAACCCTTTGGAATGCAACTGCCACATGGAATGGCACACCAGTGTGACAGAAGTTACATCACCACATATATTAGAGTGTGTGTGATCCTGTGGATGAAGGTGGTTTGTAAAATAACACATGTAAACTCTAGAGGCTCCATGCATGTGTAAATCCATGGTAACAAATCCTAAAAAACTTTTGGAATGTAGCTGTCACATGGAATGGTGCACTAGTGTGATAAAAGTTGCATCACCACATCTATTGGAGTGTGTGGATCAAGGTGGTTTGAAAAAAAACACAGACAAACTCTAGAGTCTCCATGTATGTGTCAAATCACGGTTAAAGATCCCAAAAACCCTTATGTGTAAACATTGAGGCTCGTTTGATTCAAAGGAATAACAAAGGATTCGTGAATGACTCTACAGACTCCATATGTGTCAAATTACCTAAAGTTTTTTTAAACAATTGTGTACCCTGCATGAATTTTTTCCTACTGCTTGTACAAGTTGTCATATTCAAGTGTACACATTTAGGCTTGTTTGATTCAAAGGATACATGAATGATTTTCTCCCTTAGAAAATATTTCTACATTGGTCGTTTGATCCAAAGGATTGCAATAATCGATTTGAATTCCTTCAAAGGATTCCCTTCCCCTCTATTTTGAAGGAAATTTCCAACCACTCATGCCAGAATACATTTGTTTTTCCTATGATTCAAACACATATATACTTAATAAAAAATATGGTAGTGTGCATTAGCATGATCAATAATATAATTAAAAACTAGAAAATAAAAGGAAACTCCATATAAAGGAGTAGATCATATTAATAAACATGGTACTTGTTCAACCACAGACAGTGGATATTGTCTTACACACATGCACCACCAGGGGAATAACTTAAACAAATTTAAAACTAAGACATGAGCACGGGCGACAGCATCAGCATCAGCATCAGCCTAGTCGAGGGTAAATAGGCCAGTCTTAATTTATTCCAGGAGGAATTTTCCATAGGCTGCATTCTTTGCCAAGGTCTTCGCCTTGTGTTTACAGCCGACGCCCACCAAGTGCTGGATCATATTTTCGATGTCCTTTTTGATGATTTTTTCACAGAATGGGCAAAACTATTTCCCCTTATAGTGGAAGCGAATTTTCCCACTCCGGAACCGCCTTAGTACGTAGCAGTTCTTGCTGTCCCTGGAATCCTTGTTATCGCCCATGACATCAAATTCTTTCTATTGATTTTTATGTACATAAGAACTCATACAAATGATTTAATTGAAACACAACTCAAGCATTGCCATTTATGAACATGAATGACTGCATATGGATCTAAAGAATAGTTTGATTAGTTCAAATCATGCATATTTGTACAAAATTTGGGATATCCTAGAGAACATGATAATCTGATAAAATGGTAATTTTTGTCCATTGAATACAATACTGATCAATGTGTGGAAAACATAACTGAGCAAAATATATTACTAGTAAGATAAAGGGCATGAGCATCTAATTTACCATGCCATCATTAAACAAAATAACAAGTAATTGGATCAGCAATTTTTTGAAACGAGAATTGGATCAGCAGTTGATAATACATATCATCATTAGTTCATACAGTAAAGTTTTATTATTACAAATGACTTTATTAATGCTTTGGTAGTCTTGATAGTAATATGACTTAAAATGTAATCATGTGTTTCCTAAATATAATAATAATAATAATAATAATAAATTGACCAATATTTATAGACATGTAATAACAACAACTTGTTATCAAACCATGCATTTACATGCATCATATGAATAATTTGTTTCTTGGATAGTGTAATCATAATCACAAGAATCAAAAAGAAATTCACATACATGTAATAATTAAATTCAAAGATCATAGTTTCATATGAATGTAGAATAAATCTGGGGCCTCATAAGTTTTTTAGAGATAGAGTTAGTGACCCAAGTACCAAACACAATCTACTATTGCATGTACATTGCCCTAGGTCTACTAACTCATCCCTGAAAAATCTGACACCATCAAATATGTGTCTCCCTTGCACTCTTTTCGGGCAAGTTTGAATCATTGGCCTCAGTAATAAATTGAAATCTAATCCTTATACACTATGCAATCACTCAATACGTACTAGATGTAGTTAATACATGAATGCATCTATTTCCTAAATATTGTAATAATAATAAGAATTAGAAAATATTCATAGACATGTAATGACAACAACTTATGATCAAACCATGAATATGAATCATTTATTTGTTTCCTGGATATAATCACATAATCACAAGAATCAGACAAGATCGAGATTCAAATATATGGAATAAATTTAATGTATGATCACAATTGGTTGTGTACTAGCAGAAACAATTCAAAGATCATGGTTCTATATAAATGTAGAAAGGCCTCGTAAGTTTTTCATAGATGGAGTTAGCGAACCAAAGTACCAATCACAACCTTATTCGTGTACATTGCCCAGGTGCACTTCATCTCTGAAAAAATCTGATACCATCAAATGCGTCTCTCTTGCATTCTTTTGGGGCAAAATTGAATTATTAGCCTCGGTAAGAAATTAAAATATACTCCTTATACACTATGCAACGACTCAGTACGTACTAGACGTAATTAATTCATACATGTTGTGTCGACTGAACACTCCAGTAACATCAATCCCTAAACCCCTAAAATCAAATGTTTACAGATCAATTAAATCTACAACACAAGAAGATCATATGAAAAACAAAAAATAAATATAAAATTACTAGATGGTAGATAAGCGTACTAATCAAATCTGCAAAACAATCGATCGTTTGAACCGTAGATTCTAATATGTCTCCAGCGAGAAAAGGGCGACGAAGCAATGGAATCTATAGATTGAGCAAACCCTATGTATGAACACTAAAACCTGCGACTGCGAATAGAGATGAAAAGTAGTACCTCGGTGAACTCAACGGAGGCCTCCTTGAATTCATCAGCCTCTTTAATAGCTTCGACGAAGGGGTCAATGATGGAGTGCACGTAGTTATTGTCTTCCTCCGAGATGAAGATGCCGGCTCCGCCTGCATGCCCCTCATCCAGATTTTCCGCTGGCAGCACGATGTTTTCATTCACTGCTACTCGACGGTGATGGCGACCAACTGGACGGGGACCCAAGATACATCGGAGCGGCGACGAGCGATGTGTGTGCCCGGAGAAGCCGGACCTACCACATCGGCGATAACCACAAATCCATTTGCAGTACCTCCAAATGGCTTTAACTCCGTCTCGACTCCACGGCGGGTACGCTTCATGGCATAGCTAAGGGGAGGGTAGTGCTGTGGAAGGAGCTTTTGCACGATGTAGGTGCATATAGGTTTTTTACTAGACAGATTGAGGGAGAAGTGGACGCTCCTGGAAGAGATGATGATGCCGAGAGGGTTTATATACATGGGGAAGGTTGGGTTTCCCTCGAGTAGAAACGTGGATGGTGGACTCATGCATGATCTCCACTCTCTAATTACATTAACAACAGTTCTATTGACATAAAATACCTATATATGGAACCCCCCGGGGGCGTCCTTAGAAGAGAAGCCACCAGAGGCGAAAAACACCACTAAACAGAGTTAGATCCAGTGAAGATTGGATGGGGAAACTCCGTCGGAGCCACCTCCGGGGATATCTTCACCCTCTCCAGCATCCCTAGCATCATCACCATGATGAAGAGGGAGTAGTCCTCATCCGGGCTATGGGTTTGTGGTGGTAGCGTGATCTATTTCTCCCTTGTTCTTCATAGATCTAGTACCATATGAGCTGTGCAACATGATTATGGTCATATTTGTAATTCCTATATGGTGGGTCTTTGTTCTCTGATTTGATATTTGAGATTGGAATATATTTTGTGTAAGCTGTTTTAATAGATACATATCATGTAACCCATTCTTTATTGCTTGTTTTGATCCAACTTGTATGGGAAGAAGTGTGTGTTAGATGGACTAGCATGGTGGTAGAGATTGAATTGTGACACATAATATTCAAGATCTACTTTTGTTTTTACCTTTCTTTTGATGCCTCACTAGGGATAAAGTGATATCATGTGCTATAGTTATCACGTGACAGTGTGATGACCTTATTAGATCAAGGTAGCATATTTGTATTTCAAACATCATATAATATTGCTTAAATCTATACTCGAATTTGTTCTTAAATCAAGATTGCATGGTGATTTCCCTTTCTTGAGGAGTATAAGAGAGAGATGTATTCCATCTCAATATTAACATGTGATACCCATATTAGTTTCTTTTATCAAGCACATATAGAATTTCCATGAATCTTTATCATTGGTAAATTGTTTTGTGATCACTACAAATTAAAAAAGAGAGTAGACAATTGAACCCAAGAACCCTGGTCCGATTTTTATCATAAGAAACACCTTTTCATTGCATCCAATATCCTTTACATTTTCTGCAATTTAATATTTGGAAAATACAAAAATACTTTCCTTACTTGCAATCACTCATAAAAACCCAAAAACAACTCTACTATCTTCCATATCATCTAGTTTGCATTACTTTACTTTATTTACTTCTTTTATTTCAGTTTACATTTTATTTGATTTCATATTACTAATACGAAACCTTGTGCTTGACAACCACTTGGTGGAGTTGGGGACACAAGACAAATTATTTTGCTTTACAAGTTGCTTGAAGAGGAGAAGACAAACATCCTTCCATAACCAATTCCCCGAAAGTTTGATATAAACCCTCGAGTCACCCTTGTGGGAAAAATAAGCTTGCTACAACACTTTGCACTTGGAGTCCCAATGAAAAGTGGCCACATTTGTTGCCATCAAGACTATTTTCTAGTGCCATTGCCGGGGAATTGGCGAAGGTACATCACAACTGCATCCTCATCAAGTTTGAAATGCAAGGTAACTCCCATGACAACTGCCTATTTTTTGGCACCATCATCTTCATGAACTTATGCAACAACCTAAACTTGGGGAGGTTGCACCTCTCTGCGATTTTTCTTCTCCTTTTAGATTTTTAAAGTATTTTATTTTGTCTTGCTTTTTAGTCTTATTTCAAACACAAAAACACATAAAAATTAGTATCAACTTTTTATTTGCAAACATGGCAGAAAGAGGAACAATACTTTGTGACTACACAAACACTCCTAATGATAAATTCATAGCTAGACCCATTACCACTCCTAAAGTTACTACTGAAAGTTTTGAAGTAAGTCCTGCTCTTTTAAATCTTATAACTAAAGAACAATTTGGGGGAGTGCTAGTGAAGATACCTCTATGCATTTGCATGATTTTTGTCAAATTTGTGATATGAAAAAGTTTAAACATGTGGAAAATGAAATTGTCAAACCTAAACTATTCCCATCTTCACTAAGAGGTAGAGCTAAAGAATGGTTATTATCACTTCCTACTGCTAGTACAAACTCTTGGGATGACCTGAATCAAGCTTTCATTAAGAAATGATGCCCACCTATTAAGATCCAACAAAACAGAAATAGTATCCTATCATTTAGACAAAATGATAATGAACATGTAACAACAGCTTGGGAGAGAGTTAAAAACATTCTTAGATCTTGCCCATCACATGGAGTAAATGAATGTACCATATTGCATTCTTTTTATAATGGCCTAAATATTATGTCAACAAGTATTATAGATTCTACTACGGGGGTGCATTTATGAATAAAACAATGTCTGAAGCTAAAACTATCCTAGAAAGCATGCTCCACAACGATGGTCAATGGAATACTTAAAGAGCACCAAACCCATCTAATAAAGTTAACTCCATTGAATAAATAGACTCCACCGGAAGTAAACTTGATGTCATATTTGCCTACATATCTAAGCAAAATACCGATTATATTTCTCTACAAGAGTTAGTAACAAACACTAATGAAAGTGTAGATGTCAACTACATAAGAAACTTTGGTAGTAATGGATATGGGAACAACTATAACTCATATGGTAGGCCACCTTTTGTTCCTAATAAATATGCTAGTGGCAATAATGCTCCTAATGATTTAGAAGGGACCATGAGATCCGTTATAGCCACTCAAAAGGAACTTAACAAGGAATTTATAGCTAAGTTTGAAAGACAAGATGCTTTGTTTGAAAGGGTAGATCTCCTAACACAAGAAGTCGCATCATTGAAAATCTTATTCAAGCTCAA
This sequence comes from Avena eriantha, assembly GCA_910589775.1. Classification (NCBI taxonomy): domain Eukaryota; kingdom Viridiplantae; phylum Streptophyta; class Magnoliopsida; order Poales; family Poaceae; genus Avena; species Avena eriantha. The sequence goes on from OU342746.1 coordinate 125,982,186, forward strand.
AAGAACCATGAGGAAACAATCAAATATGTGTAAGAAGTAATAGATAAATCATGGGAAACTCTTAATATGATGGAGGAAAATGAAACACTAATGATGGAAAATGATAAACAAGTAGAATAAGTTAAAATGTTAAGTGAAACAAAAAAGCATCTACTTGATCTTGATAAATGTAGCTTGCATGAACTGATTAACTTGTTACAAAAGTTTGTCCATGATCCATCCTTTAATGGTCATCAAGCAAGATTTGGTTCCTACCTAGCAAATTATGTTATAAAGAAAAAGATTGAAAGATATAATAGAGAATCTATGATACCACCTAAGCTTGGGGATGTATGGATCCCCAAGGTATTAATAACTATTGAAAAAGAGATACATCATGCTAGATTTATATTAATCTCAGTTTTATCTAAAGATCTATATGATTTATTTGATTTGAAACCTATGAAAAATGCTCTATAGATATTTTAATTGCTGATGATTCAACTAAAAATGCTCTAGAAAAAGTTCAAAATATTATGGATTAATTACATATGACATTTGTGCCTGTTGATTTTATTGGCATGGACACAGGGAGCAATACCTCAAGTCCTATAAAACTTGGTAGACCTTTCTTGGGAACCACATGTGTAGTCATTGATACAAAAGAAGGAAATGTGAACTTTCAGTTTCCTCAAAAGAAGTGTATGGAACACTTTCCAAGGAAGGATATATCTAATAAGCACAATCTATCCCATGAGTTCCACATCAGCTAAATCAAGTAAGTAAATCCTAACTATATGGCTATAACGAAAGCGATTTGCGGAAGGCAACCCGGTTATTTTTGATTTTTGATTTTTGGTTTGAACTCTTTCTGTAGCAAGAGAGTTTTTTGGGTTTTATTTCTGTTGATTTTAATAAAGTACCAAGTGGAATCCATTTTAGATGTTTAAAAGTTGCTAAACATATGGAGTAGAAAATTTCTAAAGAAAGGTTTTTAGTGCATGGATTTGATGATTTTTTATGTAACTCCGATTACGCTCAAATTCATATAGAATTTAAAACTTTTCATCCAATATATGCCCAAAAAGTGGATAAAATTCCTGATATGTCTAAGTGGGCGAAACAAATTCGTTTTTCTGTTGCTGAAAATCCAGACAAATTCTGCCATGTTTTGTTCTAACCATTCCCAAGTGTCTTAAAATGATTTGTAAGAGTCATATTATATGCTAGGGATATGTAGCGACATTATATGATTGATGTAGCATTTAGAAATAATTTTTTCTTTGATATATATTTATCAACTATTATACTCTTATGCCACTAACGACACCACTCAGAAAAGAGATGGGAGAAAAAGTTTTGTGTTGAAGTTTTTTGATAGGTAATAGACGAACATCACACCAAGAGTAATCCAAAGATGGTGAAAACCATAATCTTGGGGATTCCCAAGGAACCCCACTTGTCTTATTCAACTCTCGGTTTGCAAACCCCCTAAACTTTGTTTTTTGAGCAACATAGAACTATCATAGAAACTTGGAGCATCTATTTTGTCATTTTACTTTTTGTTTTGCATTAAAAAGACCACCACCACCATTATTATAAATGTTTATGATCATCTACTGAAAATAAAATCTACCTTAATGAAATTAAAACTGAATAAGAATGCCATGTAATAAAAGAGAAGGGGAGATAAGCAAAAAGTTGAAATTCATGTTGTGTCTAATTCTTAAGCTCAAGTGTTTTATATGAAGCATGGTCTGTTTTATGACTATTAATTTGCATCCTTTACTTGTGCATATTTATGTTCAACAATAATAAGCAATGTGAGAAAATAAATGTTGACATTATGAACTATATGGCATAGTCTTTAGATCTCTTTTTGCTAACCCTTTTCCACACAAGCTAAGACTTGTTCCAAGCCCCTTAAAACTAGATTAGGCATATCTACCTATTTGTGGCAAAAGCTACTTTCAAGTATAGTATGTATGTTAATCCTCCAAACATTCTTAAAAACACCCTTTTCATGTATTTTAAATATCAAAGAAAGTAAGGTTTGGGGTGATACCACTATGGAAATTTTTGTGCTTTACATATTATTAGTTGTTGTTGGCTAAAGCATGCTAGAATGGCACAAGCTTTCAATGTTGAATGTTGATAATTAATCATGTTTAAGTTCTGCCTATAGGTTGCATCGATGTGAAATGAAGTGTGCACACTGGAGTAGGCATGTTGAGATAAAACGGTCCTGAACCGCTAGCCAAATCAATGCTTGACATGGTGGAAAGTTACATCATGATGATCGTTGATGATATGATTCATATGTCTATTTTTCTTGTTCTTCTAGAGTAGAGATACTGCCCCCATCCCACCTTGAACATAAGCAAGGAATTATATTATCTCTTAAATGAATAAATAAGCAAATAAATAAATGCCAAAAAAGGGGGCATATAGCTACACAGGGGCAAGAGGTACTTCAGTGATGCGGTTTCAGAGACCAAGACAAGCATATAATGATAGGCCTAAGTTTAGTAGCATGAGGAGTGCAAGGTCATAGGTTAGGTGCATGAAACAATCAACTTGTAATATGTTTAGCACATAAACCATATGAAGCTTTAAAATAAAGGTGGAATAAAAAGATAGAACCACATCCTTGTTAGTATTGTTGACATGAATTACATAGCTCAAAATTCTATTTTTTATTCTTTATGGAGGATTAACATGTGTATTCAATGCTTACTTTCGGTACGGGATGCAAAACATCTCAAGGAGAGACATAAAACTAAGAAGTGAGTATTCCAGTCAAGAGCATGAAACTAAGAAGTAGCCCAAAAATAAAGGCATGAAATACCAATGCCAATCATGAAAAGAGTATCTTATTCTATAGGTTCATCAAAGTGTGCTTGAAGGTTTATTTTGTTCATGATTTGTTTTATCACACAATCACTTATTGTTTAGCATATTTATAGATGTGTAAAAGATAAAACTTGATAATACACTTTCATATTATGTTTCATTGAAAGGAATTGAGCCTATGAACTCTACATGATAATGAAGGAAGCAAAGGTAACAAACTCCAAAGTCCATGTGTAGTTTTATCACCTTCATGCTCGAGGACGAGCATAGGTTAAGCTTGGGTATATTAATGCATGTAAAATGCATACATAAAATCTGTAGTTTGTTAACATGTTTTCCCACATATTTTGATCATATATAATGTCATATCCCTATTTTATATTGATTTTTGGGGATTTACCAATGATCCCCTTTATTTTGGCTATAACCCGGTAGGCTAGAAAAACATGTTTTCAATGTTTTGATGTTTTAGGACCTATACGAAGTCAAATGCACCTGCACTTTTTGAAATGCCAATATTTATCCACGAGAAGCATCTAGAGAACAACAATCCCACCAGGAGGGACAAACAAGCCCAAGTGGCGTGGCCAGCCTAGGTGGGCGTGCCACCCATGCTCTTTTCCTCCGGAGAGATCTCCACCCTCTCCAACATCTCTAGAATCATCACCATGATGAAGAGGGAGTAGTCCACCTCTGGGCTATGGGTTTGTGGTAGTAGCTTGATCTATTTCTCTCTTGTTCTTCATAGATCTAGTACCATATGAGCTGCACAACATGATTATGGTCATATTTGTAATTCCTATGTGGTTGATCTTTGTTCTATGATTTGATATTTGAGATTGGAATCTATTTTGTGTAAGATATTTTAATAGATGCATATCATGTACCCGATTCTTTATTGCTTGTTTTGATCCAACTTGTATGCAAGAACTTGTCTGGGGAGAAGTGTGTGTTAGATGTGTTGGAGATATGCCCAAGAGGCAATAATAAAAGTGGTTATTATTATATCTTTATGTTTATGATAAATGTTTACATCCCATGCTATAATTGTATTATTAGGAAACACTAATACATGTGTGTTTTGTAAACATAAAAGAGTCCCTAGTAAGCCTCTTGTTAAACTTGCTTGTTGATTAATTGATGATCATGGTTTCCTGATCATGGACATTGGATGTGATTAATAACAAGGTTATATCATTAGGAGAATGATGTAATGGACACACACCCATAGTAAGCGTAGCATAAAGATCAAGTCATTAAGTTCGTATTGCTATAAGCTTTCAAATGCATAGTAACCTAATTCTTCGACCATGAGGTTATGTTAATCACCATCACCGGATGGATACTTTGATGACATCAAACACCGCTTCGTAACTGGGTGGTCACAAAGGTGTCATTGGGTATTCTGAAAGTATGTGTTGAAGCGCATGAACCAAGATTGGAATTTGTCCATCCATATGACGGATAGATATGCTATGGGCCCTCTCGGTGGAATGTCATCTAGTTAGCTTGCAATCATGTGACTGGGTCACAAGGGATGACATAACATGGAACGAGTAAAGAGTACTTATCAGTAACGAGGTAGAACTAGGTATGGAGATACCGACGATCAAACTTCGGATAAGTATAGTATCGCGAGACAAAGGGAATTGGTTTCGTATGTAAATGGTTCTATCGATCACGAAGTCATCGTTGAGTATATGGGAGCCATTATGGATCTCCAGGTCCCGCTGATGGTTATTGATAGGAGATGTGTCTCTGTCATGTCTACATATTCACGAACCGTAGGGTGACACACTTAAGGTTCGAAGTTGTTTTAAGTAGATATGGAATGTGCGTTGGAGACCGAATGTTGTTCGGAGTCTCGGATTAGGAGATCCGGAATTGTCCGGAGAATAAGATTCATATATTGGGGATCATTTTCTGAGTTAGGAAATGTTCTGGAGTATTTGTATGAGGTTTCTAGAAGGTTTCGGAATGTTCCGGAAGGTTCTGGAAGATTTCTTGGAGTTTGCTTGAAAACCAAGAAAGGATCAAGGAGTCCTTGTGGGATAAGACAAAGATTCGTGGGGGGGGGAGGACTCCTCCCCCCTCCCAATCCGCCAGCCATAGGAGGAAGGGGAGTCCTACAAGGACTCCCCCTCCCATGGCGCCTCCCCCCTTTAAATAGAGGGGTAGGGGCGCCCCCTCCAGGCCTTTCTCTACAACACCCAATCTCCGCCGCCTCTCTCCTCCTCCTTTCTTCTGCACAGGCATAGGCGAAGCCCTGTAGAATTCTCTACTCCACCACCACCACCACGCCGTCGTGCTGCTGGGATTCTGTGGAGAAGATCTACTACCTCCGCTGCTCGCTGGAACGAGGAGAGGAAGGTCTACTTCGACTCCGCACGTGTGACCGACTGCGGAAGCGCTGCCGAAACGCGGCGCCGGAAGGATCGTCCACTTGACCGAGTGCGGAAGCGCTGCAGAATTCTCTACTCCACCACCACCACCACGCCGTCGTGCTGCCGGGATTCCGTGGAGAAGATCTACTACCTCCGCTGCTCGCTGGAACGAGGAGAGTAAGGTCTGCTTCGATTCCGCACGTGTGACCGACTGCGGAAGCGCTGCCGAAACGCGGCGCCGGAAGGATCGTCCACTTGACCGACTGCGGAAGCGCTGCCGGAACGCGACGCCGGAAGGATCGTCCACACGATCTTGAGATCGGCAAGTGATCGACTACATCAACCACGAGATCTAATCTCGTTAACGCTTTCGGATCTACGAGGGCTAGTTCCTATCTATCTCGTTGCACATGTCTAATAGATTAGATCTTGGCTTTTATCTAGATTAGATCTGGGTTTTGTTCGTTCTTGCGGTAGAAATTTTTTGTTTTCCATGCTACGAACCTATAAGTGGTATCAGAGCCATATCTATGCGTAGATCTGTTGCACGAGTAGAACACAATGTTTTTGTGGGCGTGGATGCTTTTGTTGTCGGTGTCTTAGCGTGTACTTTGCATCTTGCGGCATGGTGGGATGAAGCGGATCGGGCTAACATTACATGTTATCGCACATGAGACTTGCTCCACGCTTGACGTGCAACTTGCTTTGCACAAGTGTCTTTGCGGGTGTCTGTCTCTCCCACCATAGTTAAGATTTAATTTACAATGAGCATCTGACAACACTTGTATCAACGTTGTGGTTCTTGTTCGTAGGTAAGATCGGTCTTATGCGAAAGCCCCAAACCACGTAAAAATGCAAAGAAAATTAGAGGCGTCTAACTTGTTTTTGCAGGGGTTTTGTGATGTGATATGGCCATCATGTGATTATGATTGTATTTGATGTATGCAATAATCCTTGTTGTAATATGGCAACCGGTAGGAGCCTAATGGTTGTCTTTAATTTTGTTAAGACCTGCGTGTCTATTCATCTTGTAATAGCTTTATTCCAAGTAGTTGTAATAGTTGCTAGTGATGATGGACAACCATGAAGCGGCGCCACTGACCTTGATGCAATGCTGGTGATGATGGATATCATGTTCGTGCTTTGAAGATGGAGATCAAAGGCGCAAGAAGAAAGGGCCATATCATATCACACTAATTATGAATTGCATGTGATGTTAATCCTTTATGCATCTTGTATTGCTTAGATCGCGACGGTAGCATTATAAGATAATCCCTCTCACTAAATATCAAGTAATAAAGTGTTCACCCTTAGTTGGCACCGTTGCTAAGACTCGTCGTTTCGAAGCATCTCGTGATGATCGGGTGTGATAGACTCTATGTGTGCATACAACGGGTGCAAGCTAGATTTGCACATGCAGAAACTAAGGTTAACCTTGACGAGCCTAGCATGTACAGACATGGTCTCGGAACACGGAATACCGAAAGGTAAAGCATGAGTCATATGGATGATATGATGAACATGTTGATTGTTCGCCTTTAAAGCTACATCATCTCACGTGATGATCGGACTTGGTGTAGTGGATTTGGTTCATGTAATCACTAAAACAACTCGAGGGATGTTGTTTTGAGTGGGAGTTCATTTGTAATTTGGATTAGTCGAACTCAATTTATCATAAACACAATCAAAATGAATTTGCATAGTTTGTTGTAGTCATTGGCATCCGTTCACCACTTTATGCTTAGTTATAGTTGAGATAGTGGAACTATATAAATTCTGGATAATTACTTTACGAACTGGTATCGTATTTTTTTGAATGTCAATTTAAAGTTTATAAGTCCTATGCAAACTTTCAGCAAACTCTATTTACTCCATGAAGTTTAATAAATAGTATTAAATCAAGAGTAACAATTCCAGTGTTAGTATCTAATGTATCATGTTTGCCTCCATGATTCCTGATATCCAAAAGATTGTTTTTTAATATCAAGTTTGTCTAAGAGCTGAAAGCAATGTTTTAGAAACCATCATATATGAAAGGTATTGCGATATCTAAAACAATGTGTTGGTTACAACATGATAGAGTATACGTCCTCATATTTGATGAAAATTTGTGAAGGTTGGAGACGCTAGTCGTCCTAATCATCCAAAGGTTTTAAAAAAGAAACATTATACTCGCAATTCACCTTTATAAGCTATAGCAGCTTGATCATGAAAGTTGTCATGATAAGGATGAATAGAAGATGTAAGTAAAATGTTTACTACACTAAAAGATTACTAAAGAATGGATTTTTGAAAGAACACCAAACATTTGATGATGGTGATCCACCTCAAAGTGCAAGTCCAAAGGTATTAGTAGTTGACTATATACGCTTTGTGCCATGTGTCATGTTGATGACACCACTGTTGATGTTGATAGATTCTTTTAAAAGAAAAGGAATTGCTGAAAGAGAATCAATAAAATATTTGGCAGAAAATAAAAGGTTGGAGATGTCCAACTTAGGCATATAGAAGATATACATGTTATGGTTGTATTCCTTGCTTGTTAAACAATGTGGTTCTGGATACCGGTATTGGATGCCGAATTGGTTGGTATAAAGTGTCATACAGGACAACACAATTCATGAACTGCAATGGCCTAAGTAACTAGCAAGAGAAAATGTGATGATGTTCATCGAAAACAAACAAAGGGTTGTTGTGTTGCTCGTTAACATCAAAGCTTGCCTTCAAGATTTGTTTCAATATTTGTTATTTTGATCAGGTATTATGACGACAAAAGGTTGTTCAAATAATTACCGTATTCCATAATAGATGGATAATATACAAGTCTGGTAGGAGAAATAACGACCATAAAACTAATGCTAAAATGTCGCAAGACAAATGATTGAAAGATCACTTGCAAAGTGACATCGCCCTTTAAATTATATTGAAGGGATACATGAAGAAACTCCATGTTGATGGATTTTTGGAGTCTTTGATTTGGATCAAATGACGCTTGTGATACTTTCCTGGAGATAATTAAAACTCCGTTCATAGGCCAAAAGAGGAACGGACGACTAACTGATTGGAATTTGTACATATTGATGTATATAGTCCATTATGTGTAGTCGTGGGCGATGGATTTCAACTTCATATGCTTTCTCTGAAGATTTGAGTGAGTATATGTATATACTTACTCAATAAGGAAGAAGTATGAAACATTTGAAAAATGTTCAAAGACTTTCAAGATGAAGTGGAAAATCATTGTAACAAGAAAATAAAAGAGTTTATGATTGGATCATAAAGAAAGATGTTTGAGTTACAAGTTTAGAAAAACACCTAAGATTTGAGGAATCGTTCCATGGATTTGCATTTCCCAAAACACCATAGGAGTATGGAGTGTTCGAGATATGTAATGAAACCTTGTTTTACATGGTAAGATCAAAAGTGTCATTTATAAAACTGCCATTATATTTTTAAAGATTAAAGCTTTAGTGACTACCGCTTTTACACTGAAAAGAGCTCCATCGTGATCCGTTGAAATGACACCATAAGTCATGGTTTTGGATAAAACCCGAATTGTCTTTTCTTAAAATTTTGGTATGCTATGCATAAGTAAAATGTTTACAACCAAAGTCGGATAAGCACGTCTTTGTAGGTTATTCCAAAGAATTTGTTGGAAATTTCTCCATAACACCGAGGACAAAAGAGTTTGTCGCTTGGAATGTCAAGTTTCTTGAGAAGGAATTTTTCGTGAAAAGTTAAGTGGGAGGACAATAGAACTTTGATAAGGTTGTTGAACCTTAGCTATATGTGCTAAGTAGCGCAGCGCCGGAAAGTGTCCCGGTGGCGGCCACAATGCTCATGGCTCTCGTGGTTACAAAAGGTGTGATCTCGAAGATTAGAGTTCCTATAGAACCGTGTGGGTCAGTAAGAATCAAATAGTAAGATTTGATAAGCAAGTTATTATTGTTTTTGACAATGATGAACCAACTACATGCAAAGAAGCGATGATGGGCCCTGACTCCATAAAATGACTAGAAGTCATGGAATCCGTGATAGTATTCATACACGAGAAATCAAGTTTCTGAACTTAGAAGACCCTCCGGAAAGGCGTGAAGCCTATCGGTCGTGTTTGGATCTATAAAGAAATAGACATGGATGTTTCAAATCTATGAAATAGTCGACATGTCGGAAAGAGTTTACGACAATGTTCAAGGAATTGACTATGATAAGATTTGATCTTTCATAGCGATATTTAGTCTGGACGGATTAATGTAGCAACCACTACATATATTTTGGTATATGGTAGTTGAACAAACAAAACAAGTTCTTCTAATAGAATGGTTACCTAGGACGTGTACATGACACGATCCAAAGGGTTTTGTTAATTCAAAGGATGCTAAAGGAGTATGCAAAACTTCAATGGTTGAAGTGAGCATCGCGGAGTTGGAATCTTCAGAGACGATGAAGATGTTTGCGTTTTTGCAAGAAATTAAGTGGGAGCGCTAAGACATATTTCTAATACATTATGTGAAAGACATATTGTTGATTAGAAATAATGTATCTTTTATTGACACAGGTTAAGAATTTCATTTCGATGAAAGACTTAGGCATAACCCAAGAATTAGGCATCAATGTCTATATGGATAGATTGAGGCGCTAATATGATTTTGCCAAATGTACATAGATAAGATGTTGAATGAGTTCAATATGGAAACAACAAGAAAGGTTCTTGACGCACGGAAAGGACTAAATCAAGATTCAAGTGTGTTGACACGAGATTCAAGTGTTTTGACACTTGGTGAAATCACAAGAATATTTTGATCAATCATTCTTTGAGATGTACACATCAAGATATGTCCTATGCTCTAAATGTTATGAGCATATACCAGAATGATTCATAAGATGATCATTGGACAATAGTAAAGATATTCTTATGAGCTTTAGAAGAACTAAGAATATATAATGTATAAGTGACAAATAGTTAAAGGTAGTTCATTGAAAGTGTTACATTGATACTAGTTTTGTCACTAGATACAAATTAAATTTATGTCAATTTAGACTATGGGTGGCACAATATAATGGAAAGGATGTTCCATGATGGATTTGGATGAGTTCTAGAGTTGAGATATTGTGACGGATACTACAACAAAAGGCTAAGTATATAACTGCTATAGTAGCAGCAAAGGAGGGCATTTGTGTTAAGTAGTTTGTTATCAAACTAGGCGTGGTTCATAGCGGGATAATACTATGAAGATACATTGTATGACAATAGTATCAACATGATTTAATCCCAAGGAACTAAAGGTCTCACCAAAGGACCAAATTTATACAATGCCATCTCATTGGAGAATGAGTAATGCGTAGGGACGCAAGGACATGCAAATACACACGGACCTGGAAGTGTCAGATCCGAAGATTATGTTTACCACGAGCAATAGTGTCTATACAACACCAGAAAGCCATAGGTGTTGAATGCACAAGTTTTTTAACTAGATTATTGACTCTAGTGCAAGTGGGAGACTGTTGGAGATATGCCCAAGAGGCAATAATAAAAGTGGTTATTATTATATCTTTATGTTTATGATAAATGTTTACATCCCATGCTATAATTGTATTATTAGGAAACACTAATACATGTGTGTTTTGTAAACATAAAAGAGTCCCTAGTAAGCCTCTTGTTAAACTTGCTTGTTGATTAATTGATGATCATGGTTTCCTGATCATGGACATTGGATGTGATTAATAACAAGGTTATATCATTAGGAGAATGATGTAATGGACACACACCCATAGTAAGCGTAGCATAAAGATCAAGTCATTAAGTTCGTATTGCTATAAGCTTTCAAATGCATAGTAACCTAATTCTTCGACCATGAGGTTATGTTAATCACCATCACCGGATGGATACTTTGATGACATCAAACACCGCTTCGTAACTGGGTGGTCACAAAGGTGTCATTGGGTATTCTGAAAGTATGTGTTGAAGCGCATGAACCAAGATTGGAATTTGTCCATCCATATGACGGATAGATATGCTATGGGCCCTCTCGGTGGAATGTCATCTAGTTAGCTTGCAATCATGTGACTGGGTCACAAGGGATGACATAACATGGAACGAGTAAAGAGTACTTATCAGTAACGAGGTAGAACTAGGTATGGAGATACCGACGATTAAACTTCGGATAAGTATAGTATCGCGAGACAAAGGGAATTGGTTTCGTATGTAAATGGTTCTATCGATCACAAAGTCATCGTTGAGTATATGGGAGCCATTATGGATCTCCAGGTCCCGCTGATGGTTATTGATAGGAGATGTGTCTCTGTCATGTCTACATATTCACGAACCTTAGGGTGACACACTTAAGGTTCGAAGTTGTTTTAAGTAGATATGGAATGTGTGTTGGAGACCGAATGTTGTTCGGAGTCTCGGATTGGATCTGGGACATCACGAGGAGATCCGGAATTGTCCGGAGAATAAGATTCATATATTGGGGATCATTTTCTGAGTTAGGAAATGTTCTGGAGTATTTGTATGAGGTTTCTAGAAGGTTTCGGAATGTTCCGGAAGGTTCTGGAAGATTTCTTGGAGTTTGCTTGAAAACCAAGAAAGGATCAAGGAGTCCTTGTGGGATAAGACAAGGATTCGTGGGGGGGAGGACTCCTCCCCCCCTCCCAATCCGCCAGCCATAGGAGGAAGGGGAGTCCTACAAGGACTCCCCCTCCCATGGCGCCTCCCCCCTTTAAATAGAGGGGTAGGGGCGCCCCCTCCAGGCCCTTCTCTACAACACCCAATATCCGCCGCCTCTCTCCTCCTCCTTTCTTCTGCACAGGCATAGGCGAAGCCCTGCAGAATTCTCTACTCCACCACCACCACCACGCCGTCGTGCTGCTGGGATTCTGTGGAGAAGATCTACTACCTCCGCTGCTCGCTGGAACGAGGAGAGGAAGGTCTACTTCGACTCCGCACGTGTGACCGACTGCGGAAGCGCTGCCGAAACGCGGCGCCGGAAGGATCATCCACTTGACCGACTGCGGAAGCGCTGCAGAATTCTCTACTCCACCACCACCACCACGCCGTCGTGCTGCCGGGATTCCGTGGAGAAGATCTACTACCTCCGCTGCTCGCTGGAACGAGGAGAGGAAGGTCTGCTTTGATTCCGCACGTGTGACCGACTGCGGAAGCGCTGCCGAAACGCGGCTCCGGAAGGATCGTCCACTTGACCGACTGCGGAAGCGCTGCCAGAACGCGACGCCGGAAGGATCGTCCACACGATCTTGAGATCGGCAAGTGATCGACTACATCAACCACGAGATCTAATCTCGTTAACGCTTTCGGATCTACGAGGGTTAGTTCCTATCTATCTCGTTGCACATGTCTAATAGATTAGATCTGGGTTTTGTTCGTTCTTGCGGTAGAAATTTTTTGTTTTCCACGCTACGAACCTATCAAGATGGAGTAGCATGGTGGTAGAGATTGAATTGTTACACATAATATTCAAGATCTACTTTGGTTTTTACCTTTGTTTTGTTGCCTCACTAGGGATAAAGTGAAATCATGTGTTATAAATTATCACGTGACACTGTGATGACCTTGTTAGATTAAGGTAGCATATTTGTATTTCAAACATCATATAATATTGCTTCAAGCTATACTCTGATTTGTTCTTAAATCAATATTGCATGGAGATTTCCCTTTCTTGAGGAGTATCGGAGAGAGATGTATTCCATCTCAATATTAGAATGTGATGCCCATATTAATTCCTTTTATCAAGCACATATAGAATTTCCATGAATCTTTATCATTGATGAATTGTTCTGTGATCACTACAACTTAAAAAGAGAGTAGACAAGTGAACCCATGAACCCCGGTCTGATTTTTATCATAAGAAACACATTTCCATTGCATCTACTATCCTTTACATTTTGTGCAATTTAATATTTCGAAAATACAAAAATACTATCCTTACTTGCAATCAATCATAAAAACCCAAAACAACTCTACTATCTTCCATATCATCTAGTTTGCATTAGTTTACTTTATTTACTGCTTTTATTTCAGTTTACATTTTATTTTATTTCATATTACTAATAAGAAACCTTGTGCTTGACAACCACTTGGTGGAGTTGGGGACACAATACAAATTATTTCGCTTTACAAGTTGCTTGAAGAGGATAAGAAAAACATCCTTCCATAACCAATTCCCCGAGAGTTCGATATAAACCCTCGAGTAACCCTTGTGGGGAAAATAAGCTTGCTACAACACTCTGCCCTTGGAGTCCCAACAAAAAGTGGCCACATTTGTTGCCATCACTATTTCATTGATATCATGTACTTTTTTCCATGGAGACCTACAAAAAAATGAAATGAGCTAAAAATGATCAATTTATTCTAGTATGTATATGTGTTATAGGGGGCATTCGGCCGCTAACCTAAGGCATGCAATGCATCATGGTGGATATTTACAACATGAATATTCTATAAAGCACAAATAAAAAAGGAAAGTAAACAAAGTGTTGAGAAGTTTTGTCAGCCTGTTTGTCCTATCATTGGAGTGTAGATGGTCCACTTGGAAATCAGGGGCCAAGGACCACTCATACAAAGGGGTAGGAGGTACCTCAATGCCAACTTGTTTAAAGCATGTAGAAATCATACGATGAAGAATTTCTTGTGATCTCTAGAAACTAGTACTTGTGGTCAAGGGGCATGAAACATTTAACTTCTAAAAGTTTAAACACATAAACTATACCTACTTCTCCCAAAATAAATGCTTGGAACCCCACTCTTATGAATATCATTGACTTGAGCTACATACCTCAAAACCTTATTTTTCTATATATTTATTATTGATGGACTAACACATATGTTCCATGCTTACTTTCTTTTACAAAAGTGTCAAAAGATCAAAAGAGTCTTCCATACTTTCATAGTTTATCTAAGCATGCTTAATTGTTCATTGTACTTTCATTTGATTAATTACAAAACACCTTATAGTTAAGCATGTTTGTAGTATATAAGAGATATCACTTCATAGCTCACTTTCTTATTACTATTCTTTGAAGATTGAACCTTGTAAACTTTGTGTAACAATGTATGACATGAAACATAGCAACATAATCCAAAGTCCATGTTTAATTTTATCACCTTCATGCTCGAGGACGAGCATAGGTTAATCTTGGGGATGTTGATGTATAAAATGCATACATGAACTTTGTAGTTTATTGACACATATTCCCACATATTTACAACATAAGTAATGTAAAAACCATGTTTTATATTGATTTTTGGGGATTTACCAATGATCCCCTTTATTTTGATTATAACTCTGCACGATAGGAAAACCCTATTTTGTGTATTTTTTATCTTCCAGGGACCTAAACAAAGTTCAATGGAGCTAACATTCCACTAAAGCCAATATTTTGGGAAGGTGATGAGCTGGAGTGCTTCGACCTCACTAGAAGGGTTGGGACCTAGTAGGGCACGCCACCAGATCTCTTTTGACCTTTGATCATCTGATTCGCTTCAATATTTTGCCCATGGACTTGGTTTGACCTAAAAATTGCTATATAAAGGGTCCCCCACGACATCCCCTAGGAGAGCGCCATAGAAACACCAAAAAGGAATTCGATCCAGTGAATATTTGAGGGGGAAAATATGTAAGAGCCACCACCGGAGGGATCTCTACCTTCTCCAACATCTCCAACTTCATCACCATGATGAAGAGGGAGTAGTCCACCTCTGGACTATGGGTTTGTGGCAGTAGCTTGATCTCTCTCTCTCTCTCTCTCTCTCTCTCTCTCTCTCTCTCTCTCTCTCTCTCTCTTGTTCTTCATGTAGGGGTTCTGCGCATGAAAACAATAATTTTTTACCCTACGCCCCTGAACCGGTGATGTTGCCAGGACCTATCTATTAGTAATACAGTAACCGGAGGGTCTTTTTGCGAACTTACCCTTGAAGACCGGAAAGCGCTGTCAACGCTTAGGAGAGCGTGGTTAATGTAGACGAGCCGAAGCCGACCTCAAGGTCGTGATGAATTCCTTCGCTTCTATGGCTCCAACGACTTGAGTGCTTCAAGTGTGACACCTCGTGGGGAGTTACACATGTTAGGTGCCTGACGACGACTCCCGCTTCCTCGATCCAGTAGCAGTTGTGGAAGTAGAGCTCCTGGATCCGAATCCCGCAGTGCGACGACGCTCCACGGTGAAGATGTCTATCGTTCGCGCAGTCCGAACTTGGGACCATGGTCATGAGAGAGAGAGAGAGAGAATATCAATTGGGGGTCTCCCCAAAAGTGAGGAAACCTTTATTGAATATTGTGTGTATTTATCTTGCCAAATAACCCCACTATATATAGGGGAGGGGAGGTACTACCTCCCTCAAAGTCCCGGGGTGGGACTAAATTAGAGGAGAGGGGGAGGGGTGGCGTCGTTGGCCACCCCCATGGGCCCCGCACGGCCAGGGGGGTGGCCCACTAGGGCACCGACCACCCCCTCTAGCCCTTCTCCCTCTTTCCTTTCCCTAATGGGCCCTCTTCCCTCCGGAATTGGCCCATTAAGCCTTTTGACCTTTAAATTGATTTTTTGTTTTATTAAATAATTCTGAATAAATGATTAAATCAATATTTAACATTCATTCATATATTATTCAATCTCCGTGGCTATGGAACACCTTCCACCTCTACTCCAGACATCCTACGGACTTACCGAAACCCTTCCGGTTTTCTCTCTACTATTCTACGGTGATTCTACCGATCCTATAAACACTCTCTAAGCATCATCAAACCCTTAAGTGTGATACCCTACGGTTCGGGAACACTCTAGACATGGTTGGGACACTCCCGAACCAATGATCGATAGAGGGACCTGGATGGCCATGTCACCCCTTTGCGTTCCATGAAGATCTTTCGTCATTTGAACCGGGATGGTCGTGTCTTATTCCCTTTGTCTCTTGTGACTTGCATTGCCCGTGATCTGATCAATGACATCACCATGTTGTGTCCAATCTCCATACCGAACAATGATACTTGACTCGTTCTGACAAGTGATATCCCTGTGATCAAATCACACGTTGTGCAGCTATTGGATATAACTTTTCCGAGTGGGCCCTTGAGTATCTTTTCGTCACATGGATGGACAAATCCCGCTCTTGACATATATTGCCTCTATGATTTCCTCCGAGTACCTGAACATACCTTTATAACCGCTGTATTACCAAGTGGCGCTTGATGCTATCTAAGCACTCTCGGGAGATAGTGATTGATATAGCATCACGGTCCAAGGAATAGTCTACGAGGATCCACTTCTAATCATCATAACTTGAACTTTGTGACATGATCGGGTCATGATGTTTAGGTTAGGTATTGGTTCATCATCTCATTCTCAGAATGAGTTGACTCCATTTCTAACTGGCATAAATGCCACATGATCAGGAAACTTGACCATTTGTTAACCAATGAACCAGTGACTAGAGTTTCACTTGGAACCCTTGGTTGATTATATATCACACGTGTATTGATGTTTACACTCAATATAGTTATAGCATGATATAGAACTTAATCATAAACTTTATAAAATATGATAATAGTCCTTATTACTATTTTTCTCTAGGGCATATTTCCAACAGTCTCCCACTTGCACTAGAGTACAAATAAAGTAGCTACATTTGTTCTTAATCATTGGCACCATATATCCGGTACCCTGAACATGCTTGCTCATGGAAGAGGTTGAGTCTTGGGTCTGTACTTTATAGTCCCAAATCCATTGCAACTTACTAATGTCACCTTGATTGACATTAATACTTTATCATCACATGATAACATCTGTGTGTATGCATCGTCGCTATGGCAGAAGAACGAGGCCTAATTCCAGGAGCCTATAGTGACTTTAGATCAACCTCGAGGGCTTTCTCATGGGCACTATGCCCTGGGACACATCATTCTATGTTAAAAGTGAACTAGCCCCGCCATAACATTATACAACACTTTAGATGGTACCATTATCTATTATTATAAATGTAATCATCGAAACACGAGTGCACTCTGAGCAACTTTCGATGTTTTTGTTCACCTCGCTTCCTACTTGACTTTAATCGGTATTTATAGGCGTTTCCAACATATTCCCTTATAACATAACCCTTTATGTTTTAAGATATGTCATCCTTTATGGATTTGGAAAATATGTCTGCAGTTCTCTATTTAGACACGGTGGACAAACTTAGCTTAACGTTCCGTGATTCAAACTTAATCACCTTTCAAACGGTCCTTATTGGATCATATACTATGTTTTGTTACCATCATGGTTTTCTAAGATAGAACCTATGTCTCAACATAGTGGATGATGATCATCCTTTTCTTTCTTTCAACCATTGATGTTAAACTTAATACTATTCCTAACTTGAGTTATTAAGGACCAGTTCCTTAATTAACTTCTATTCTGAAACCCTTATCAAAATCCCTTAAGGAATACAACATAATATCATAATACACTTATTATCAACTTCTACACCTTATAAATCATTATTTATTGGTACTTGCGCTTTTATTCTCAACACACTTAAGAATCACTCTATAAGCTCCCACTCAAAATATGTTCCTAACATATTTGGGTATGAGTCACTACTCTTACTCAAACTATGTTCCTACATATTTGAATTTGAGACTTATATTTCTCCCACTCAAAAATATGTCATTCACATATTGTTTTAGGAAGACTTTCATAGCTCCCACTCAATCTCTTGCATATTTCGTATCCACTCACTATTTTGAACAATTTCAAAATCCTTTGATCAAACATGAAACTTGGAGATTTACTATGAGATACTAGTACTTTTACCAATTTTAAATCCACTAGACATTTAGCACACTTTAATCAAATTCATTTTAATTTGTCCAATACTTGACAAATTGTGCTTTTGTCATTCACCCCCTTTTCCACTATGGCTTTGCAGTCATTTGGGAAAATTCAAGTAAACCCTTTTACTTGTGAGATTCAGCAACGAATTGCTTGCTAATCTCAAGGGAATCTTGCTATGGGATTTCTCATAACTTTAGCTTACCATTATTTCCTTAGTAGTTCGTAGGTATGTCATATTCCAAGAATCATGACAAATGATTCACAAATGTCTCCATACAAGATATGGGTTACATTTTGAATCCTACTTCATGTAGTGAAAACACTAGTGGGGAAAACACAATGATCATTATCATTGATTCTTTCCTTCGTGAAGAGAATCGTTCAGGAACGTTGTCCGTTGCGCTTCTCAACACTTTGATGCAGGGATTTGAATCCTCATCATGTTTTTCACTATCTTCCATTTTCTTAAAAATTGAGAAATATCACTGAATGCGAACTTTCTCAAAAATGTACCAAAATCCAAGCAATACTAGTTTTGCATCTCTTTTGGTTCCAGCTATGGATTTCGTATTCAAAGTTTCCAATGAATACTCTACAAGGACTTATTCGCTATTGTTTTGGTTATATCGAATAACCCCAAAACTTCCACGATGATCCATACCAGATATGGAGCCGCTTTCACGAATTCAAATGGCTCACTATATATTCTAATTGAGTGCTAACTATTTTTAACTAATGGTATCTACATCTACACTAGAACGATTTATTTTGGCGCCATCTATTCACCCACTTTGATATCTAATATCACATTGTGATGCCTTGGATTTTTGACGTTTCAAAATGCTTTACATTTCATAATTTCTTTTATACCATTATTATAAAGTCGAATTTCATTATTATTGATCAAATCGTAGTAATTAGATTCTCTTTTATATTCATACCCTTTGTTGATGAAACACTTTGATAATATCAAATAGTTTCATACTCATATTTTCTTCAGTAAACTTCTTTACACATTTAAATAATCATAGAATTATAATTACCATTTTGTTAAAAAAATATTGAATATGTATTTACTTTTAACAATTCATTAAACACTTTGTATTCAAGTAATACACGGTGTTCAAGTTATTTTGCCGAACTTAGGCACGATTTATATGTGACAAGTAATCGAGTGACTTTCACATATTATCGTATAACTTTGAATTTAAACAATGGTTTCATTCATTAATGAACATATCATTAAGTTGGGTATTTTAAGGCATTTCAATATTTCACAAATGTTCATGTATTATCAATTAGTTTCAAACTACAAGGATAATTAACATATAATGAAACAAGATATGAACACAAATAGAAATCAGTCATAGAAGTGGAACAACTGTTTGTTACAAGCTCGTTACAAGCTCATATGAATAACCGTCTCACAAAGTGTGAGACACACTAAAGAAGTTCACAATCTTTTTGATTACAATAATCATCCTAAACATAAACTAAGTGATAAATGTCGAGGGAGAGTGTCGTTGGCCATCATCATCATGCTCACCATCAACATGCAACGTCACCTCCTCTCCAGCAAGCACCTCTCATGCAAAAAGACCTGTTTTTAGTAAAACAGAACAAGTATCAAATATACTTAACACTGCAAATGTGTTTGCAATATTATAACATTTATAAATTGTATATCAAATATATACCTTTGTCATTGATGACCTCATCGGCAACGGGTTCAATCATCACATTCCTAAGATGTGATATGAACCTGTGAAAATCCCTTGTTTCCGTGTCGCCTCTCATAATGCAAGTCCTGACTTGTGCTTGGTGGCAGCAACCACAACACAATGCCATTTACAAAAGAGCCCGTCATCCAGCTATCCAAGAAGTATGCAGGCCTCATGTATGCATCATGCATGCGCTGCAAGTGGTCGTCAAGTGATGAGTTCTCCTCCATCTTAATGGAGAGGAAGTCTCCCATCAGCTCATGCTCCCATATGCGTGATTGTTCCAAGAAATGTGTCCTAAGTTGTAGCATTACCGTACGAGGGTTGACATTACCCACGATAGGCCACAGCTCGTCCACCATTTCGAAACGCATTGTAACTAAAATGGAGGAGGTCATCTCTCGACGGTGATAGCGGTCTTCCCACTGCTCTGGAGTCTCTAGGTCAATGGGCTGATCCAAATCCATCTCGTCGAGTATGTAGTCGACCACGTCATTCTCTCTAAGGAGAACATGGAGACGCGCAAACCACATAGAGAAGTTTGATCCATCTAGCCTGAGCTTCTATCCTTCTAACCAATCAATCGGCAATAGGAAAGGTGGCATCAGGGAGAACCTTTTCTACATTTATAATTGCAAAAGGAATTTAGACTAAGTTTATAATTAAATGAGTTAATAATAACTCCACTCAGAAACACCTAGCCCATGAAGGCTTCCTAGTGATAACACGACCCCTTTTCCCCACATCTCCCCCGATCGTCACGGCCATCAATGTGGGTTCTAGGGTGGACGCTAAACGTCGGTCACATCATTCATGCGACTCGTGCTCGATATTTTGACCATCCGTGTTCCGATGCCATGTCTACACATGCTAGGCTCGCCAACTCAACCTTAGTGTATTCACTGTGCAACATGGCTTACATCCACTGTACGTGAACACAGATATGTCTGACACCCGCTCACCGTGGGTTGCCTCATACCGAAGAACTTTCTTGGTGGTGCACACTAAGGGGGAACACAATCATTGGTAATTTTAACAGGGATCATCTTATTAGGCTACCGTCGAGTATCTAATACTAGCATACAATAATATATACAAACAATAACATTTAATGTAAATGCGATGTGATATGGTCTTTCACGTCGTGATCTCCATCCGTCGTCACCGGATTCCGGCGCCAGGGTTCCGGCACCGTAGACACCAGGATACCGGTGTCTTTCTGGTGTGGTAGTCCGTCATCTCCCTGACTATCTACTACTACATAACATAAGGTAATCACTTTACCTTTGCCACAACCATATCACAAAGCTACGCTCAAAACAAAGTTAGATGCCTCTACTTTATCTTTGCATGTTTTATGTGGCTGAAAGGGCTTTCGCACAAGAACCGTTCTTACCTACGAACTTTCCGCACAACGCTGATCAAGTAGTTGTCTATACTACACCCCTTTTGGGGCCCCTCCATTGCAAATGGCATACCAACTAATGCGAGAGAGACAGACACCCCCTAAGCAACTTTATATGGTATAAGCCATCTGTCAAGCGTGGACCAGTCTCGCAAATGAATGCGTAAAGTCGGTTGGGGGTCGCATCATCAAGCATTACTGTGGTATACACAAGTACACGTGGGAGGGTAACAACGAAAAGATCGACGCCCACATGCTACATCTCGTGTGTTCTGCCCATACTAGCATTACTACGTATAGATCTAGCTCTGATACCACTGTAGGGGTTCTACGCATGAAAACAATAAATTTTTACCCTACGCCCCTGAACCCCTGATGTTGCCAGGACCTATCTATTAGTAATACAGTAATAGGAGGGGATTTTCGTGAACTTACCCTTGAAGACCGAAAAGCGTTGTCAACGCTCAGGAGAGCGTGGTTGATGTAGATGAGCCGAAGCCGACCTCAAGGTCGTGATGAAGTCCTTGCGCTCCTGTGGCTCCAACAACTTTAGTGCCTCAAGTGTGACACCTCGCGGGGAGTTACACACGTCCGATGCCTGACTAGGACTCCCGCTTCCCTGATCCAGCAACAGTTGTGGAAGTAGAGCTCCTGGATCCGAATCTCGCAGCGCGATGGCGCTCCACGGTGAAGATGTCTCTCGTTCATGCAGTACGAACATGGGACCACGGTCAAGAGAGAGAGAGAGAATATCAATTGGAGGTCTCCCCAAAAGTGAGGAAACCTTTATTCAATATTGTGTGTATTGATCTGGTCAAATACCACCACTATATATAGGGGGAGGTACTACCTCCCTCAAAGCCCCAAGGTGGGACTAAAGGAGAGGAGAGGGGGTGGGGTGGTGCCGTCGGCCACCCCCATGGGCCCTGCGCGAGGGTGATGGACCACTAGGGCGCCGGCCACCCCCTTTGGCCCTTCTCCCTCTTGCCTTTCCCTAATGGGCCCTCTTCCCTCCGGAATTGGACATTAAGCCTTTTGACCTTTAAATTGATTTTCTATTTTATTAAATAATTCTGAATAAATGATTAAATCAATATTTAACATTCTTTCATACATTCAATCTCCATGGCTATGGAACACCTTCCACCTCCACTCCGGACTTACCGAAACCCTTCCGGTTTTCTCTCTACTATCCTTCGGCATTTCTACTGATCCTATAAACATTTTTTAAGCATCATCAAGCCCTTAAGCATGATACCCTACGGTTTGGGAACACTCCAGACATGGTTGGGACACTCCCGGACCAATGATCGATAGAGGGACCTGGATGGCCATGCGACCCCTGTGTGTTCTGCAAAGATCTTTCGTCATCTGAACCGGGACGGTCGTGTCATATTCCCTTTGTCTCTCGATACTTGCATTGCTCGAGATCTGATCAATGACATCACCATGTCGTGTTCAATCTCGTTACCGAACAATGCTACTTGACTCGTTTCGACAAGTGATGTCCCTGTGATCAAATCACATGCTGCGCAACTATTGGATATAACTTCTCCAAGTGGGCCCTTGAGTATCTTTCCATCACGTGGACGGACAAATCCTACTCTTGACATATATTTCCTCTCGGTTTTCTCCAAGTACCTGAACACATCTTTATAACCACTGTATTACCAAGTGGCGATTGATCCTATCTAAGCACTCTCGGGAGACAGTGATTGATATAGCCTCACGGTCTAAGGAATAGTCTACGAGGATCCATTTATAATTATCGTAACTTGAACTTCGTGACATGATCGGGTCATGATGTTTAGGTTGGGTATTGGTTCATCATCTCATTCACAGAATGAGTTGACTCCATTTCCAACTGCCATAAATGCCACATGATCAAGAAACTTGATCATCTGTTGACCAATGAACCTGTGACTAGAGTTTCACTGGGAACCCCTGGTTGTTTATATATCACATGTGTATTGATGTCCACTCAATACAGTTATAGCATGATACAAAACTTAATCATAAACTTTATGAAATATGATAATAGTCCTTATTACTATTTGTCTCTAAGGCATATTTCCAATACTTCATAGATCTAGTACCATATGAGCTGCCCAACATGATTATGGTCATATATGTAATTCCTATGTGGTGGATCTTTGTTCTATGATTTGATATATTATATTGGAACCTATCTATGTGTAAGATGTATTGATAGATGCATATGATGTACCCCATTCTTACTTGCTTGTTTTGATCCAACTTGTATGTAAGAACATGTGGGGGGGGAGTGTGTATTAGATGGAGTAAAATGGTGGTAGTTATTGAATAGTGACAGCAAATTCGAGATGTACTATGGTTTTTACCTTTCTTATGTTACCTCGCTAGGGATTAAGTGAATTCATGTTCTATAATTATCATGTGATAACCTGATAATCTTGTTTGGTCAAGGTAGCATATTTGTTATTCAAAATATCATGTCCAAGTACCTAAGGCTATGCTCTATTAATTCTTAATTCTAGATTGCTAGGAGTTTTCCCTTTCTAGAGTAGTATAAGAGATATGTGTTGCATCATATCTATGTTAGGACGTGATGCCCATATGAATGCTTATCAAACACATAGTGAAGTTCCACCAATATTATATTAATGTTCAATTGTTTTATGTCCACTACATCTTAAAAGAGAGTAGACAAGTGAACCCATGAACCCCGGTCCAACTTTTATCATAAGAAACAACCTTCCAACACTACTAATATCATTTACCTTTGTTGCAATTTAAAATTTAGATGACACAAAAATACATTCTTTACTTGCAAACATAAACAAAACACCAAAACAACAATCATATCATTGCATTTACTTTGCTTGCCTAGTTATAAATTATTTTACTTGCATATTTTACTACTGACTTACTTTACTAGTTTTCATTATTATTTCATATTACTAATACGAAACCTTGCGCTTGACAACCACACGGTGGAGTTGGGGACACAAGGCAAAAACTTTGTTTTGTACATTCCTTAGGAGGAGAAGAAAATATACTCTTTGCCAATTCCTCGAGAGTTTGATATAAACCTTCGAGTCACCCTTGTGGGGAAAGACAATTGATACAACACTCTGCACTTGGATTTCAAACGGGTTGATACACACAAAGTAGTGTCAACACCCGAATTTTTAATCCTGGATGCCTGTTATGCCATACCTCGCAATTCCAGGATTACCATTTTTGCGAGACACAATAGATTGATATTACAGTACATCACCCATTACAAACCATAATAAGGTCTTACAAATAAAGGATCTCATGATCCATTCTTAATACAATCAAAGCAGCGGAAAAATAAACGTAGTAGGGGCTCCATCTTCAGGGTCACACGCAATGCTGACGATGGGAGATGATCCTAGTTGTCGTAGACCTCTTGTTGTCCATCATCCTGGTAGTCCTCCTCATAGTCTTGCCACGGTAATAGCCAGGGACAAAGCCATGAGTACTCTTTAATTACTCGCAAACTATCACTAACAAATAAGGTAGCTCTAGTAGGAATCTTAAGCTCTAGATTTATTTGCAAAAAGCCAGATTTATCTAAAACTGAGTTTAGAAGTAAAGAAAACTAAGTTAATGTTCTAAATCACTTAAGAGGGAACCTAGTTTTCATATTCACAACCCTGTTGTGGTCAAGTCAAAGTCATAGTTCAATTCACCAGTCATTTTGAAAACATCTGACGATGGAACAGTATGGCCACTCCAACTGTCCATGATCGCGGACGTGGCTATTCGAATAGTTTGACACTCTGCAGAGATGGTACATTTTCACCACAAATTTTGATACATCCGTCAGTGATAAACCTGAATCATCACACTTAGTATGCGGATAATCAATCATGACTTTTCAATTACACACTCTAGTATAGGCACCTCCCCTATGAGCTTGGCCTCCCAACCATGGCCATCTGCCATCCTGGGCACTGCATAGGTGGACATTCACACTCACGAGGTAGCCTCAGCTCAACCTCTTTCCACGAGGGAACCCATACTAAGGCATATAAACTTCCAGTTAAGCCCTACCCAATTTAGGTATTGTGGTTGTTCGATAAAATTGGAATGGTATCACATCCGAACCCAACCATCGGTTTTTTTATAAAGGGCTAAGGCTCATGCCTCAACATTTTCATCATCAAATCCTTTTGTGTTTCTCAACACATGTCAAAACATTTCAATAGAATGAATCCTCATTCCAAGGTTTTCATAATCCTTTTTCACCAAGTATTCCCATCTAAAGTGATCAACTTTTATGCTTAGCACTAGCCACTAAAGTTAAGAGTGTTCACTAATGAGGGGTGATAATCAAGTGTAACTATCCAACTCTAATCTCATGCCTTGGAAAGACATCTAAGTATAACTAGTTAGGCCTAGTTTTATACTCTTTATGGTATCTATACTATTCTTCTAATACTCCCAAAGCACTAACTAAACGTAAAGAACTTTGGTAAAGTAAAAGAATGAAGCTTGCAAGTAAAACTTGGGATTGGTATAATCAAAGTGGTATAACCAAGCATGCCTAATGCATCTTGCTTAAGTTATCAAGTTTGCAAGTGGTAACTTGCATAGTTCTAGCTTGCATAGTGATGGCTTGCCTTGAGTAGTGTAGTGGTTAAAATTCTCCTCTTCTTTTTCTTGGTAGTACTCCTCCTCCTCGTATCCCGGGTCGGTACTGTCGTCTATAAAAGAATATGAGGTACACAATCACCAAACAAATACTTAACTACTTCTATTTAGCACACCAAGGCTCACACTTGATGATCTAGCATCATCACAATCATCACATGAAATAAAGACCTAATCTTATTTTTCCTATTTTCGAAAAGTAATTTCTACTCATTGAAAATACTTAAGATTTAATATTCTCAAATTAAAATATGGGATCATGTTGACACATGTCATCACCACATATTCTAATACATGGTAATGTGATTTAAAGTGTTGGTCATATTTTATAAAGTTTAAGATTACTATTTAATAGAATTAAAGTGACTATAAATGCCCATATAGCATTCTTTTGGTCTTAGTCCAATGTGACTGCATGCAAACCTAAATATTTTTACATATTCCGATATATCTTGTCAAATGTGATTTTTGAGAGTTGGAATCAACTCAAAATCATTTATGGTTGATTTTTGAAAAATGTTCGAATGTGGAAAAGTCTTTGTCTTGTTATATTTACTATATGTGATCTCTAACTCCAATTGATTTGAATCCAACGGGCTTGGATAGATAATTTAAATATCTTTCTAACAAAATTGGAATCATTAAATTTGGTTCAGTGAATCTCTCTGAATTGATTTTTAAATCTATGGACAGAATATGGTTTTAACTAAATTGGAAAATAGCTATTTGAATTCACAGGCCTGCGCGGGAAACTGACTGGGCCGGCCCAATCTACACAGCGTAGCGCAGCGGGCTACTGACAGCATGGACCCACTGGTCAGTGGCTCATCTAACGCGAAGTGGTATCGTGCAATCTAGGCCCTACGATTAGAAAGCGATCCAACGGCTGAGGTTCATCGTCGATGACGAACAACTCCGGTGAGGTTTAAACCCTAACACGGTGGTGGGGTTCGTTTGAGGCTCACCAGGGCTCCAGCTAGGGTCAGCGATGGGGGCGAACGGCGTTGTCAACGACGGCGGTTCGAACGGTGGTCGCGGTAGCTCCTAGGGAGGCTTCAATCGACGACGTCCTTCCTTCACTGCAGCGGTGGGCTCCAGCTAAATTCCGGTGAAGCGACGCTCTCCTTGCTCCGGGGAAAGGTGGGGGAGTGTCTGTGAGGAGTGGGGAGTGAGGTGGTGTGGAGAAATAACGTGGAGAGGGTCTCTATTTATACACCAATGAAGGGATCGAATGGGATGGGTTGGCATCTCCAGCGACGGCGGTACAGCGTGCTATTGGCATGGCCGTGGGTAGGAGGCGGTGTGGTGTTCCCTGGCAGTCATCACTGGCTTAATTGCATGACACAGGGCGGTCTGGAACGGTCAGGCGCGTGCGGTGCTCTGACGGGATCGGTGGTGTTTGAGACGGCTCACGGGAGCTACGGGTCGAGCGGCGACAAACGGGGGTGTCTGGGAGCTAGCTATGATCATGGTGAGGGCGTGCACGCGCGGAGAGGGCTAGGCGCGGCCCGTGCGAGCTGGTTGGCTGCGGCACTCTAGCGTGCTCTTGGATGGGGCAGAGACACTAGGCGCGGCGCTGCTGGGGTGGTCCAGGGCCTGGCTATGGTCGTGGGCTGGACAGGGGGTGGCAGTGGACGGTCGCATGTCTGGTGCGCGTCATGGGAGAGGGCAGCATGGTCTCTGGCGCTCTATCCATGGTCGACCTAGCGCGGCAGCTTTGGGTGGCAACGCACTGTCACGGCGGCAAAGAGGGGGTGCATGTCTAGTGCTGCTAGACACTGGGGGAGATAGGGGAGTGCAAAAGGGGACAATGGGTTGAATGATCACTGCTCAAAACAGTGAAGTTAGGCCAGGCTTAATTAGTGTAAGCAAGGTGTTTGATCTTATGCATGAGTGTCTATGGTTTCTTGGAAAAGCCAAGGTGAATTGGTTGGGTTGGTTTTTGCAAAATGGTGATCTTACCATATGAACTTGATTCAAATTTGAACTGTCCTTTAAATTGATTTGGAAATAGTTTTGGTGAGTTTGAAAAGTGGGCTTGGGTTTAGTTTTACTTGGTCTAGCAAGGGGTGAAAAGAAGTGGAATTGTTTCAGTTAGAAATTCTTTTCTAGGAACACTCAAAGTGGCCTAGTGGTTAATTTTGGTCAAAATGACCATTAGCTTATTTAATTCATATTTGATTTATTTTCCTTTTGATTTTGTTTGTAAATGGTCTAGATGATGTAGTATTCACCTTTAATCCATTTCTTATCATTTGTCACAATCAATCATGGCCAATTCACTCAATCCTACACTAATGCAAAACAAACATGCACTCTTATTCAAATTAGTAATAAAAGTTTTTGTTAACCCTAAACTTAGGTGATTTCAACTTGATAATATTGATTAACATTTTTGGGGTGTTACAAGTAGTTGCCATCACACAGCTAGCTTGATAGTACACATTATATTATTCACCCAAGAAGTCTTCAGGGAAATCTCCTATTGGTTCTCGCAGCACATAGAGAAGATTGTTGCTAATGAGGACACCCCTGATGGCTCAAAATATATCAAGCTCGTTGGGGAACCCCAAGAGGAAGGTATGATGAGCACAGCAGCAAGTTTTCCATCAGTTATGAAACCAAGGTTATCAAAACTGTAGCAGGAAGGAAACACCTCGAAGGTGTTGTTTCCAACTTGGAATCCTGCACAACACAACCATAAAACTTTGCCCCAACTTACAGTGAGGTTGTCAATCTCACCGGTTTTGCTGAAAACAAAGGATTAAACGTATTGTGTGGAAGATAGTAATTGTTTGCAGAAAGTAAAAAGTAAACAGTAAATAGATGGTAGATTGCTGGTAAAAGAATGGACCGGGGTCCATAGTTCACTAGAGGTGATTCTCCTTAAGATAGATGCATGTTGGGTGAACAAATTACAGCGGGGCAATATATAGGCACTGAGAAAGCATAGATGCATATACTAATCATCTTGACTCCTACGAGATTTGATTGGGAATTACAACATTATACATAGACCGTAATCCAACTGCATCTATGACTAATAATCCACCTTCAGGTTATCATCCGAACCCCCTCCAGTATTAAGTTGCAAGCAACAGATAATTGCATTAAGCAAAGTGTGTAAAGTAAACAATATGATTGCCCCATGGCAAAAAGATTGTTGTTTTCTCCCTAGTAGCAACATCACATCTAGTACCTTAGAGATTCATGTCACTTCCCCAGATTACTAGAGGCATGAACCCACTATCAAGCATAAATACTCCCTCTTGGAGTTGCTAGCATCTACTTGGCCAAGATAGCTACTAACAATGGAAAGCATGCAAGATCACAAATAACATAGACATGATAGAATCAATAATCAATCTGAAATAGCATCTCAATATCCATCGGATCCCCGCAAACACAACATGTAAGATTACAAATAGATGATCTTGATCATGAACGGAGCTCACAAGATCTAAATATGGTAGCACAAAGGAGGAGAACCAACCATCTAGCTACTACATGGACCCGTAGTCTAGGGATGAACTACTCACGCATCACACCGGAGGCAGGCATGGTGATGAAGGAGGCCTCCAGGGTGATCTCTCCCCTCCGGCAGGGTGCCGGGAAGAGCATCAGATCCCTCCCGATCTAGGGATGGAGATGGTGGCGGCTACAGACTCTTTCGTGGAATTTTGATTGGGTACTTAGGGTTTTCGTCCTGGGAGGCTTTTATAGGCGGAAGGGCAAGGTCGGTGGGCTCCCGAGGGGCCCAGACCACCCCTTGGGGGTGGCCTGGGCTGGCCCGCGCCACCAGGTGGTGTTGCCGCCTCGTGGCCCCTCTCCGTCTCGTCTTCTGGTTCCGTGAGTCTTCTGGTAAAATATTGAGTTTGGCTTTTGTCCGGTCCAATTCCGAGAATATTTCTTTTCCAGCTTTTCTGAAACCAAAAATAGTAGAAAACATGCCACTGACACTGTGTCCCTTGTTAATAGGTTAGTTCCAGAAAATGTGTAAAAATACTCCAAAAAGTGTGGACAAAACATAAGAAAGTAGATATAAAACAAGCATGGAACATCAAAAATTATAGATACATTTACAACGTATCAACATCCCCAAGCTTAACTCGTCCTCGTCCTCGAGTAGGTAAGTGATAAAAAAGAATTATTTTTGAGGTGACATGCACCATCATAATGTTGATCAAAGTATTTGTAAAACATTGATAGCTGGGATTATAGTACTTTAACATAGACATGAAAGATATAGTTCTAACAATAAGACATAGCAACTATGTTGTAACATGAAAAGGTACAAACAAAAGGTTCATGAATAACAATGCTTTGAAAGACGTTTGTTTGTTTCACATATAGAAAACATAATGAGAATGGTATTCAGCTTGTCCCTCATAGTGTAGCAAAACGTAAATGCATAGGACACCTTCAAAGTTCATAAGGGTGACTAGATACAAATAATTTAAGAACAAGCAATATCAAAGTATGAATCAATCAACAAGTTTTGGGACAATGCACATTAAACTAAGAATGGCAACTATGCTCTCTCAATAGGTGCATAAAGATAGAAGATGGAGACTCAACATAAAAGTAAAAGAAAAGGCCCTTCATAGAAGGAAGCAGGGATTCAAGTTTCATAAAGAGCTTCCAAAAATTATGGTACTTATTAGCTTTCAGCTCTCATTGCCCTACCATCAGCATCTTTAGGTGATTAAGCTTAAAGTGAACAAATATGAGGATATGCTTGACAAGTTATAAGCTGAAAATCTCATGCCCCTTACTTACGAGTACCGTTCCTCATGCTACTCAAGTTTATTCACAGGTAAGTTTTTGTCATTGTAAGTACATGTGTATCATAGAGAACCACCAACGGGGTACCCCTTGCCCGATGATACGGAAGATTCCCCATATAAAAATGACAAGGCAAGTAGACAATGAGCATCTCAACAATCCTTTTATTTCCTATTTGCATAGGCCTTTTTCTTTATTTTTCTTTCCTATTTGCATAGTTTTTTTATAGAGGATCCTTCATAGATATCTCACTATGGTTACGCTACAGGTTTCCACCACGATTAGGCATGGCTTGGACCAGCCGCCCAGGCGTTTCTCTAACACATATACGAACTCCATGAGCCTTACAAGCTCCCCTTTCATTTCACACCGTAGGGATCCATAAGCAAAAGAACATGATATCAACTAAATAAAGTGCAATGTTGAAAGCGTTCCGCATGGTAACATGGTTCTGCTAATTCACAATTTACAAAATGCAAGCATATACGCAACATAGATGGGCACAATGGTTCAAGTTTATTAAGTGCAAGAAAAATAAAGTGTGCCATCAAGTTCATGAGAGCTTTAATCACTAATTTTTACATAACAATTTTAATTCGGAAGGTAGATAAAAACATGATTATCCTTGGAATAGAAAATGCTAATAGGTAGGTATGGTGGACTCTTTGGAATAACTTGGTTTTATTTGGAGTTGGATGCATGAGTGGAACTCATACTTGGTATGGAGGCTAGCAAAAGACTGGGAGCGACCAACTAAGAGAGCAGTAATGGCCATAATGATGCAAAGCGACAAAACATTATTAATTAAAGCCTAAAGTGATATTACAAGTCAAAAACTAAATGATCATAGAGGCTATGGTGACTTGGTATAGTCTTAACATGGTGTGAGCATGCACCAAGTCAACCCAAATAAAGCATCAAAGGAGAATACCACAATATTATGCTTTTATATGCTAAAACAACGCATGATTCTTTCAAGGCACATTAAGCAATCTCAATTGTTTGTAACAGGTCATGCTACAACAATAATCTCTAAGCATAAAGGAAAAACAATATCAAGCATGACATGATAAAGTCTAAGTCATAGTCAAAAACAATCTCCTTTTATACTACTTAAGCATGAACTTTCCTTCTCTTTTCCAATCCAAATCAACTTATTTGAAACTATGTATGAATGCAGTGGTCCAACTAATTTATTCAAGCAAACTAAGCAAACGAAAACTAAAAACGAAAATGAAGATGCTCCAAGAACAACACAATTGTGCATGAAACAATAAAAATAAAGTGTTTGGAAGAAACCTGATATTTTTATTGATGAAGAAGGGGGTGCCTTAGGCATCCCCAAGCTTTGACGCTTGTACTTCTTGAATATTTCTTGGGGTGACACAGGTGGCATCCCCAAGCTTATCTTTTGTCCATACTTCATCGTATCACATTACTCTTCCCTACACTTTTAAATTTCCTTCATACAAAACTTCACACAATCTTTATTAGCAACATTAGTGTATTCAAGATAATAAGTCTTTGGGTTCAGTTTCAACTCAAGTAAAACTTCCATTAAAAACACAAGCTACGTACTGTAGCACTTCCTTTAAAAAGTTCAGGTGATCAAAGAGAACTCCAAGAGAAAGAGATTAAGAGGCAAATGCAAATAATGGCAGAAATCTGTCAAAACTGACCAACAGGTAAAAACCAATTTTTTCGAAGACCTTCTTTTTCTCAAATCGAAAAGTGTTGAACTAACATAATTTGGATAACAACCTGGGGCAGAAGCACAAACAATTACATCTCAAACCGTCTTATAGATATTTTTCATGAATTTTTACAGTGAAGCACAAAAATCTATTTCGGGACAGCAACTTTCCCAAGTCTTACTTCTCTCTCATTAGACGTTACTCTTGGCACAAAAACCACACAAAAAGGATAAGGAGAGGTTATGACTGAAGCAATAACTTCCAAGACTCAACAAAAGATTCCTAAACAAATTTGGGTTATCTCCCAATAAGTGCTTTTGTTTAACACCTTTGAGCTAGGTGTAAGAAGCAAGAATCAAGTATTCTCAAATGAAGAAGCATTAAGAGCAAACTTTGTTTTAATAGGAGAGGCAAAAGGAATATTCTCTATCTTTTTAGGGAAGTGTTCTATACCTTTCTTGAGTGGAAATTGATATTTAATGGTGCCTTCTTTCATATCAATAATGGAACCAACAGTTCTAAGAAAAGGTCTTCCCGGGATAATATGACAAGAAGCATTGCATTCAACATCCAGAACATAGAAATCAACGGGGACATAGGCATTGTTAACCATAATAAGAACATCATTAATACTCCCCATGAGTTTCTTCTTAGCATTATCATAAAGATGAACGTCTAAATAACAATCTTCCAATGGTGGAAAATCAAGCATTTCATAAATCTTTCTAGGCATAATAACACTACTATCAAGATCGCATAAAGCTTTGAGATCAAAACCATTCACTTTCATATTAATGGTGGGTTCCCAACCATTTTCTAATTTCATAGGAATAGAAGCTTTATGTTTCATCTTTTCTTCTTTAATTTTTATGAGAGCATCAATAATGTGTTTTGTAAAGGCCATATTCATAGCACTAGCATTAGGACTTTTAGCAAGCTTTTGTAGGAACATGATTACTTCAGAGATATTGCAGCCATCAAGATCAAAATCATAATTACCATCTAACGTAGTAGAGCTATTGTTTCCCATATTTCGAAGAATTTCAGCATTTTATTGGAAAAGGTTCCATTGGTTTTAGGCATTGTTGCAGAAGGAATGGGGACTTCATGTGGTTTGCTAGCATGAACATTAGTGGTGGTGATAGTACAAATACTACTATTTCTAGCAATTTCATCTTCTCTTTTCCACTTAGCATGCAATTCAGCTAACCGTCTAACATTTCATCAATTCTAACTTGTATGGCATTAGTAGCAGCAAAGGGATTTTCAATAGTTTCAGGTTTAGCAGCCATTTTATTCAAAGAAGATTGTGCTTCAGACAATGATGCTATATTTCTTTCAACATTAGAGAGTTTTTCCACAATAGTTTTATTGAAAGAAGTCTATTTACTAACGAAATCTTTAAGCATGACTTCAAGTTCAGAGGGTGCACTTCTATTATTGTTGTAGGAATTTCCATAAGCATTACCATTATTGGGAGGATATGGCCTATAATTATTATTACCAAAATTATTCCTGTAGGCATTGTTGCTAATTTTTTTATTTCTAATAAAGTTCACATCAACTTGCTCTTCTTCAACAACTAAAGAGGCTAAGGGAACATGATTTGGATCAATATGAGCTTTCCCATTAACAAGCATAGACATAATAACATCAATTTTATCACTCAAGGAGGAGGTTTCTTCAACAGAATTTACCTTCTTACCTTGTGGAGCTCTCTCAGTGTGCCATTCAGAATAGTTAACCATCATATTATCTAGAAGCTTTGTTGCAGCACCCAAAGTAATGGTCATAAAGGTACCTCCAGCAGCAGAATCCAGTAGATTTCTTGAAGAATAATTCAGTCCTGCATAAAAGGTTTGGATAATCATCCAAGCAGTCAGTCCATAAGTGGGACAATTCTTTACCAAAGATTTTATTCTTTCCCAAGCTTGAGCAACATGTTCGTTATCAGATTCTTTAAATTTCATTATTTCACTTATCATATATATAATCCTAGCAGGAGGATAGTATTTTCTAATGAAAGCATCTTTGCATTTAGTCCAAGAATCAATACTATTTCTAG
This sequence comes from Avena eriantha, assembly GCA_910589775.1. Classification (NCBI taxonomy): domain Eukaryota; kingdom Viridiplantae; phylum Streptophyta; class Magnoliopsida; order Poales; family Poaceae; genus Avena; species Avena eriantha. Next base: position 126,016,565 of record OU342746.1, read on the forward strand.
TTAGGGATAACAACCATGCTTTAGCTTTTCCTCTCAAAGAGAAAGGAAACAATTTATGCTTAATAATATCTCCATCTATATCCCTATGTTTTTGCATCTCACAAAGTTCAACAAATTTATTAAGGTGAGCAGCAGCAACTTCAGTACCAACACCAGAAAATTGTTCTTTCATAACAAGATTGAGCAAAGCAGGTTTAATTTCAAAGAAAGTAGCTTCAGGAACATGTGGAGCAATAGGTGTGCACATGAAATCATTGTTGTTGGTGCTAGTGAAGTCACACAACTTAGTATTTTCAAGAGTAGTCATTTTTTGTGTTTTTAATAAAAGGAAGCAAACTAGTACAACTAATTTTTTTGTGTTTTTAATAAAAGAAACAAGCAGACAAAGCAGAAATAAACTAAGCAAAATGAAAAAACAAAGTAAAGAGATTGGTTATGAGGGACCCCCTTGTGAAGATGTCCTTGACTCCCCGACAACGGCGCCAGAAAAAAGGCTTGATGGCTCAAAATATATCGAGCTCGTTGGGGCACCCCAAGAGGAAGGTATGATGAGCACAGCAGCAAGTTTTCCCTCAGTTATGAAACCAAGGTTATCGAACCAATAGGAGCAAGGAAACACCTACAAGGTGTTGTTTCCAACTTGGAATCCTGCACAACACAACCACAGAACTTTGCCCCCAACTTATAGTGAGGTTGTCAATCTCACCGGTTTTGCTGTAAACAAAGGATTAAACATATTGTGTGGAAGATAGTAATTGTTTTGCAGATAGTAAACAGTAAATAGATGGTAGATTGATGGTAAAAGAATGGACTGGGGTCCATAGTTCACTAGAGGCGTAGATGACATGTTGGGTGAACAAATTACAGCGGGGTAATTGACAGACACCGAGAAAGCATACATGCATATACTAATCATCTTGACTCCTACGAGATTTGATTGGGCATCACAACATTATACATAGACCGTAATCCAACTGAATCTATGACTAATAATCCACCTTCAGGTTATCATCCGAATCCCCTCCAGTATTAAGTTGCAAGCAACAGATAATTGCATTAAGCAAAGCGTGTAAAATAAAAAATATGATTGCCCCATGAACAAAGGATTGATTTTTTCTCCCTAGTAGCAACATCACATCTAGTACCTTAGAGATTCCTGTCACTTCCCCGGATTACTAGAGGCATGCACCCACTATCGAGCATAAATACTCCCCCTTGGAGTTGCTAGCATCTACTTGGCCAAGATAGCTACTAACAACGGAAAGCATTCAAGATCACAAATAACATAGACATGATAGAATCAATAATCAATCTGAATATCCATCGGATCCTCGCACACAAAATGTAAGATTACAAATAGATGATCTTGATCATGACCGGAGCTCACAAGATCTAAACATGGTAGCACAAAGGAGGAGAACCAACCATCTAGCTACTACATGGACCCGTAGTCCAGGGATGAACTACTCATGCATCACACCGGAGGCAGTCATGATGATGAAGGAGGCCTCCAGGGTGATATCTCCCCTCCGGCAGGGTGCCGGGAAGAGCTTCAGATCCCTCCCGATCTAGGGATGGAGATGGCAGCGACTACAAACTCTTTCGTGGAATTTTGGTCGGGCACTTAGGGTTTTCGTCCCGGGAGGCTTTTATAGGCGGAAGGGCAAGGTCGGTGGGCGCCTGAGGGGCCCATACCACCTCTTGGCGTGACCTGGGCTGGCCCGCGCCACCAGGTGGTGTGGCCTCCTCGTGGCCCCTCTCCGTCTCATCTTCTGGTTCCGTGAGTCTTTTGGTAAAATATTGACTTTGGCTTTTGTCCGGTCCAATTTCGAGAATATTTCTTTTCCAGCTTTTCTGAAACCAAAAATAGCAGAAAACAGGCAACTGGCACTGTGGCATCTTGTTAATAGGTTAGTCATAGAGTATTTGTAAAAATACTCTAAAGTGTGGAAAAACATAAGAAAGTAGATATAAAACAAGCATGGAACATCAAAAATTATAGATACGTTTACAATGTATCAACCCCTCAAGCATTGGTACCCGTTGGTGAAGTTGGACCCATCTAGCTTAAGTTTCTCACCATTTAGGAATGGACCAAAGATGTCTTGGACATTTGGAATGGCCATGATCTACAAATATATTTTCAAAGACTTAGACTAAGTTCACAATATGAGTTCATATTTATAATCAAATTATTCAATGAGCTCCCGCTAAAACTATCATCTAATATGGTATTAGTGATTACATGATCCCAATTCACTACACCATCCCCAATCATCACGACCGATGATATAATTGCAACGGTGGACATTACAATATCGATCACATAATTCCTGTGACTCATGCTCGATCTTTGGATCTCTTGTTTTTTGAGGCCATGTATGTACATGCTAGGATCACCAATTTAACATAAGTGTATTCGATGTGCAACATGGCTTACACCCACCGTATGCGAACATCTATATGTCTAGCACATGATCATCATGGCGTGCTTCATAACGATGGAATTTCTGAGTGGTGCACACTCAGGGAGAACACTACTGTTGGTATTAATCAAGGGAACATATTATATAATGCTACCGTAAAGTATCTAATACTAGCACACAATAAGATGCACATAAGGATTACATCACATGCATTTATAGTGATATGATATCATCCTTCCTTCACACACCATGATATCCATTGAGCGCTCTCGTATGATCTCCACCTTGCCTCTAGTACAATGTCAAGTCCACGACACCACCAGTTGGTCGTCCATCAGTACGATAACTATTACTATACAACTTAGCAAAAGTGAAGTAAACTAGTTACCTCAATCACGACCATGACCATATCAAATCACATGCGCCCTAAAAAATAAAGTTAGACGCATTTACTTTATCTTTTGCAAGTTTTACATGGCTATTAGGCTTTCGTGATAGAACCATTTCTACCTACGAACTTCCAACCACAACACCGATCATACAGTTGTCTCTATGACACCTATTTCGGGGACCTCCGTTGCAAATGCCATATCAACTAGATAAAGAGAGACAGACACCTGCTAGACACTTATATGGTACAAGCCATATGTTAACCGTGGAACCAGTCTCGCGTAAGATTCCACGTAAAGTCGGTCCGGGCCGCTTCATCTAACAATATCGTGATATAAACAAGTACATGTGAGAGGGTAACAACTATAACATCAATGCGCACATACAACATGTGTTCTAACCGTACAAGAATCGACTCTGATACCACTAAAGGGGCTCACAGCAGAAAACACAAATTTTCTTAACTAGAGCAACACCATATGCCATGATCTATCTAGGAGTAATGTTGTAATGGAGAGAGTTTTGGTAACATACCCTTGTAGACCGAAAGTTTTCAACGTCCAACGAGGAACGTGAATGATGTAGTGTAACACCCTCGCATCGGCCCTATGCAAGTTTTAGTGATTCCCGCCAAACCCACATAGAAACGATTCAAAGATGTCCACCAGGCACTTGCGTGCGGGTGGAAAACAAAGTAATACCATTACACAATAGTCCACGATGGAACCCACAGAACATATATATACAACATCGACTCCATGAGTCCAGAATACAGATATACAGTACAAAGATCCAAATCACCTTGAAAATGATACAACGTCCGAGTACGGACAAGATGCAAATGGGGCTAAGAGCCCTGAAGAATAACCAATGGCATCCGTAAGCCTGCCCAGGCCAAGCCGGAAGGGTAACCCTGCTAACGACGGTGAACTTATACATGTTAAACAAAAGGGGTGCCGACAAAGGGCAAAGGAAAAGGGAGTGGTCAGTATTGAGGCCAGTACACAACAAGTCTAGAATTCGGCGGCTCTGGCCTACATAGGTATGGTGGACTAAAGCGGCAGCAAGTCCTGCACTATACAACCTATAGAGACTTGATATAACTATCGGCTATTAGAGAGGGGTAAGAAAGACCTATTCGGATCCAACCTGATACTAACACCAATCATACCCATCCTGGTATTCCCCCTCGAGACCAAACGAGGAAGTCAAACCAAGAAACTCACACAGTTGACAGTTTTATTCATTCCATTATAGTTTCAACACTTACTAGTCATGTATAGATATCATGAGTCGTCCTGATATCATAAGTAGTGGGTAGTTTTAGTTAACCATTCTGTTCTAGTTGCAATACTTACTATTCAGATACAATTAGCATGAGACATCCCAAATCCATCAGTTGTTAGCACTTTTATTTACTCATTCTGTTGTAGTAACACTGATTACTAGACATGTCAAAGTCAAATTTATAGCACTACTTTAGTTATAGTTGTCTATGATCGAGATACTGTCCTCCAAGTCATCCATAACTGCGGACACGGCTTTCAGAAAGATTTACCCTACAGGGGTCCACAAATAGCAACACACGCACGGTCAACCTCGGAAAAACCAAATAAAAACCCAACGAGGCTTTCATGACAAAGCAATCACAAGATTCATAAAATATTTCAGGGGGACACCCTACTAAGCTAACCGCAATGAAGTTGGCCGGCTCCGAGACGGACCCAGGGTTTGTGTCAATGGCTATAAACGACTGGGAACCTGAAAGTGTGACTGGGCTTGTCGATACCGCAAAAACATTCCACGTTCTAAAACAGTACATATGCTCCACGCACAATCATAAATAAAGCAGTAAAGCATGACATAAGTACATAATAGTAATAAAGCCCCAAACTAGTTTGTGGCCCCAAAAAATAAGAAATGAATCAAGCTCTGGCTAAGGGGATTCATGGTCCCACATGCGGATAGTGCGATAGTCAAGGAACAGGTAAGTACTCGGGGGCTACGGGACACAAGTGAGCGGTTAAAAACCAAATATTATCTATTGCCCACCGATGCCTCTGCATTAGTTATATATATTCCCAGTATTTTAATTATCAGTTGAAATTAAAGTTATGATCATCTCCACCATTAAACATGTGCCAACCTTCCAAGAACTGTGGAACGACAACGACGCGAAATAGCTCCTGAGCAAGAAACTATGACTCGCAAGGCCGACTGTCTATCAAACAACAGGCAATAAGATGTGTCCAAGGCAATATAGAGGCTGCATGGAATTTAAATGGTGCATGGAAACTAAAGCATCACAAAAAGGATAGCAATATAGCAATAGGAGGACGTAAAGACTATAAAAGCAAAATAGGTAGAAAGGGGGAGAATGCTCGTCTGGGAAACATTGCCGAAGATACATTATCCAACGAATTTTTCGATACTCACATCAACTCAATGGCCTAGCCCGTGAAGAAGCAAAGCACTAGAAGAAACACATGATGCACTATTTAATACTACGGCAGAAGATTGGCATGATGCATGTATGATGCATGACATGGCAAATATGCGGTGCAATTAGGCAATATTAAGCGGAACCGGGGTCCCGACAATTAATTAAGAGGATCAGGTTGTTTAGACACCCCACAATTTAAATGTTGTCTTAACAATGCAAAACATGGCATCGGTTCGCTACACAAAATTAAATGGAGGCGGTATAATACAAGAATAGCCCGCATATGCGCTCCATATTTAATTATTAGGTGAATCGACAAAATAACCTGGACCCATGAAATATGTATGCAAGGATGAAAATTTAATTATGCAACAAGCAGCAAGATATATTATATTCATCAAAATAGGGGTCTTGGAAAAAGAGGGTCACACATTGGGGTTCGGATCCAGGGTGTCGGGGTTCGATGGGGATCGGTCTTCGGGCTTCAGATCCGGGAAGGAGAACTTGGCGGTTCCGTGGGTTTGGGGCCTCGGCCATCAGATCCATGATGAAGATCTTGTCGCTCAGTGTCCACGTAGAACAATTCGAGCTCTTGGGCCTTCGATTCACGGTGTCGGGCACAGCTTTGGCCCCATTCGGTCTTCCGTTGGCCTTGTGCATGTCACGGTTCGTCGATCCGCACCACACCATCTTCTCGGTTGTCTTTTCGGTACCACCACACCAATAGGAACGTATCATGGACTAGGCTCTAGCACAAAACAACAAGGACGCGCGAGGTCATGTATCCGCGGTGATGGAGGGCGGTCTTGGTGTCGCTGCAGGGGAACAGGGAGGTGGTGACGAGCTCGAGACGTGCGCGGCGGCGCGGGTCGGAGGCTTCGGGCCGGATGCGGCGGAGAACAGCAGATCACGGGCGTCAGGGTGAGGTCATGCGGTAAGGCCAAGCAGGGCTTGTCGGTACTATGGGCTCGCTGCGGCGGCCGGAGCAGGGTGGGTGGAGGCGAGGTCGGGGCATGGAGAAGAAAGGGCCGCGAGGCGACGCATAGGCGAGGAGGCAGGGCACTACTACCGTTCTTGGGACGACAGGGCGGCCGAGTAGGCAGCGATGGAGCTTCGTCAGTGCAGTGGAGACGCGGATAACGCCACTACAGAGGGTTGGCCGTGAGAGAGGCGGCGGCGGTCTCGCGCGGGATCGAGGATCGCGAGGAACAAGCGAGGTGGGGGTCGAACATGGGGATCGGGGATGGGGATCATGATCCTGGTGGGACAAGGTGACCGCGGGGTGGAGATTGCGGTGCGGGTTAGGATGTTGGCGATGGGTGCGTGCGTGTATAGCAGGGCAGGGTGCATCGCGGGGAGGGGAGCGTAGCGGTAGGTGGAGATGCGGTCAAGTGAGACGCGCGACTGGGGTGCACGCATGGGTCGCTAGGTGGTGGCTAGGGTGGAGCGATGTGGAGTTGGTGGTAGGTAGGTTAGGGTTTGGTTTCGGTTGGGTAGTAGGTGGCCGGTTGGGCCTTTTGTGCCTGGCCGGCTGCCTCCCCTAAAAATACTTTTTATTTATTTATTTTTATTTTAAAACACTTTTGTAAATAGTTTTTAGACAAATACAAGACCCGGGAGAGAGACCAGTGTTTTACATTTGAAATACAGAGGGGTATCTAGAAAACAAAGATAGGCTTTATAGAAATAGTTTTTAAGCAAACAAATGCGTGATGATATGACGATGCTCAAATGCAATTTGGCATGATCACACGAGCATGCGGTCATGATGATGCACAAAACAAAAACACAGTGATTTTCTAGTAGTGATTTTACCCTGGTGCTACAATTCGACAGCACTAACAATGGATCTCGACCACAAGATCCGCCTCATGGTACGGGGAAGAAGGTCAACGATCGGATTCTTCATGCTTCGTGTAGATCCCCGCAACACCACTAACAAAGATTCTAGCTCCATCTTGAAATTGGCAACACCACCAACAAGAGGTCATTGTTCACGTTCGTCAAGAGAACACTCCGGAGAAACAAAGATTAAGGTAAAGGTATCAAAAGAAAAGGCCACCGCTAACTTCCGTGGAAGGAGTAAAGATTGCATTGATCCACCAGTTCAATGTACAAGAGCGAATGATAAGAGTAGTCGGATGGGGATCAATCCAGCGCGCACCCAAAACATTACTCTGCACATGTAGTAGAAAAATCATGCAATCCATTCTCGGAGTTTAGACTGAAGATCTTCACAAGCGACATGTGGAGAACAAAGGAGTGATGTAGGCTCTTCATTAGAACTGACACAGATGATGTCGCCGCATTGGAAACCGCCGGAAGATACAAAGGAAATCATATGGAAAAGACACAATGATTAGGTGTCGCGATGGTTCCATTGGCATGAACAACACATGCTCAAGGTATACTCCAACTTCACCAATGCTTGTCCTTCTCATATGTTTTCCAATGATTAGGATATCCATCAAGGGTACATACAGATAAGGAGCTTAAGAGCAAAAAGATTTGATGAAGTGTAAAACAAACGAGATGTAGATTGATGACTGTAGCTCCACCGTGATGAAAGGGAGGAAGCGAAACCCTGAAGGTACGATGGGAACCCAACCTCGAGAATTCCTGGACTCAAAGAAAAGATAAGAGTAGATTCAAAACACGCAGAGGTAAGAGGAGAATAGCATATATGTAAGGAGTAAAAGCAGACCTAATCAGATCTATCCAACCAATTTTGCAAAATAGTTTTAACACTCTACATCGTCTGTTAGCTAGGTTATCCTACAGGCTGGACCAGTGGGGTATCGCAACTGCTGCTCTGATACCACTTTGTAACACCCTCGAATCGGCCATATGCAAGTTTTAGCGATTCCCGCCAAACCCGCATAGAAACGATTCAAAGATGCCCACCAGGCACTTGCGTGCGGGTGGAAAATGAAGTAATACCATTACACAATAGTCCATGATGGAACCCACGGAACATATATATATATATATATATATATATATATATATATATATATAACATCGACTCCATGAGTCTAGAATACATATATACAGTACGAAGATCCAAATCACCTTGAAAATGATACAACGTGCGAGTACGGACAAGATGAAAATGGGGCTAAGAGGCCTGAAGAATAACCAATGGCGTCTATAACCCTGCCCAGGCCAAGTTGGAAGGGTAACCCTACTGACGACGACAAACTTATACATGTTAAACAAAAGGGGTGCCGACAAAGGGCAAAGGAAAAGGGAGTGGTCAGTACTGAGACCAGTACACGGCGTGTCTAGAATTCGGCGGCTCTCGCCTACATAGGTATGGTGGACTGAAGCGGCAGTAAGGCATGCACTATACAACCTATAGAGACTCGATATAACTGTCGGCTATTAGAGAGGGGTAAGAGAGACCTATTCGGATCCAACCTGATACTAACACCAATCATACCCATCCTAATATTCCCCCTCGAGACCAAACAAGGAAGTCAAATCGAGAAACTCACACAATTGACAGTTTTATTCATTCCATTATAGTTGCAGCACTTACTAGTCAGGTATATATAGCATGAGTCATCCTGATATAATAACCAGTGGGCAGTTTTAGTTAACCATTCCGTTCTAGTTGCAATACTTACTATTCAGATACAATTAGCATGAGACATCCCAAATCCATCAGTTGTTGGCACTTTTATTTACTCATTCCGTTGTAGTAACACTGATTACTAGACATGTCAAAGTCAAATTTATAGCACTACTTTAGTTATAGTTGTCTATGATCGACATATTATGCTCCAAGTCATTCATAAGCGTGAACACGACTTTTAGAAAGATTTAACCTGCAGGGGTGTACAAATAGCAACACACGCACGGTTAACCTCGGAAAAACCATATAAAAACCCAACGAGGCTTTCATGACAAAGCAATCACAAGATTCATAAAATATTTCAGGGGCCACCCTACTAAGCTACCCGCAACGAAGTTGGCTGGCTCCAAGACAGACTCAGGGTTTGTGTCAATGGCTGTAAACAACTGGGAACCCGAAAGTGTGACTGGGCTTGTCGATACCGCGAAAACATTCTATGTTCCAAACCAGTACAGATTCTCCACGCACAATCATAAATAGAGCAGTAAAGCATGTCATAAGTACAGAATAGTAATAAAGCCCCAAACTAGTTTGTGGCCCCAAGAAATAAGAAATGAATCAAGCTTTCGCTAAGGGGATTCATGGTCCCACATGCGGTTAGTGCGATAGTCAAGGAAGAGGTATCAAGTACTCGGGGCCTACGGGACACAAGTGAGCGGTTAAAAACCAAATATTATCTATTCCCACCAACGCCTCTGCATTAGTTATATCTATTCCCAGCATTTTAATTATCAGTTGAAATTAAAGTCATGATCATCTCCACCAGTAAACACATGCCAACCTTCCAACAACTGTGGAACGACAACAACGTGAAACAACACCTGAGCACTATCAAACAGCAGGCAATAGGATGTGTCCAAGGCAATATAGAGGCTACAGGGAATATAAATGGTGCACAGAAACTGAAGCATCGCAACAAGGATAGCAATAGAGGAATAGGAGGAAGTACAAACTATAAAAGCAAAATAGGTAGAATGGGGGAGAATGCTCGCCTGGGAAACATTGCCGAATATACATTATCCGAAGAACTTTTCGATACTCGCATTAACTCAACGGCCTAGCCCGTGAAGAAACAAATCACTAGAAGAAACACCGGATGCACTATTTGATACTACGGTAGAAGATCGGCATGATGCATGTATGATGCATGACATGGCAAAGATGCGGTGCAATTAGGAAATATTAAGCGGAACCGGGGTCCCGACAATTAATTAAGAGGTTCTTGTTGTTTAGACACCCCTCAATTTAAATATTGTCTTAAAAAGGCAAACATGGCATCGGTTTGCTACACAAAATTAAATGGAGGCGGTATAATACAAGAATAACCCGCATATGCACTCCATATTTAATTATTAGGTGAATCGACAAAATAATCTGGAACCACGAAACATGTATGCAATGACAATTTAATTATGCAGCAAGCAACAAGATATATTATATTCATCAAAATAGGGCTCTTGGAAAAAGAGGGTCACACATTGGGGTTCGGATCCGGGGTCTTGGGGTTCGACGGGGATCGGTCTTCGGGCTTCGGATCCGGGAAGGAGAACTTGGTGGTTCCATGGGTTCGGAGCCTCGGCCATAGGATCCGTGACGAAGATCTTGTCGCTCAGTGTCCGCGTAGAAGAATTGGAGCTCTTGCGCCTTCGATTGACGGTGTCAGGCTCGGGTTTGGGACCATTCGGTCTTCGGTTGGCCTTATGCGTGTCACGGTTCGTCGATCAACAGGAACTTATCATGGACTAGGCTCTGGCATAGAACAACAGGGACTCGCGAGGTCGTGTATCCGCGGCGATGGAGGGCGGTCTTAGTGTCGCTGCAGGGGAACAGTGAGGCGGTGACGAGCTTGAGACGTGCGCGGCGGCGCGGGTCGGAGGGCTCGGGCCGGATGCAGCGGAGGACAGCGGAGCATGGGCGTCGGGGTGAGGTCGCACGGGAAGGCGGAGCACGGCCTGTCGAGGCTGCGGGCTCGCCGCAGCGGCCGGAGGACGCGAAGAAGGAGCCACAAGGCGACATAGAGGCGAGGAGGCAGGGCGCTACTGCCGTGCTCGGGACAACGAGGCGGTGAGTAGGCAGCGATGGAGCTTCGTCAGTGCTGTAGAGGGTTGGCCGTGAGAGGCGGCGGCGGGCGCTCGGGGAGGTCGAGGTCGATGGGGGGACGCGACCGGCGAGACGGGGCACGGGGACGAGCGGAAGGCGATGCTGCGAGGCCGACGGAGAAGGGCTTCATGGCTGGAGACAAGGGTGACCCGGGGCAGCGCAGCTGGCAAGCTCGGGACGAGGCGGAGGGAACCCAGGTCATGGCGGCGGCGGACTTGCGCGGGATCGAGGATCGCGAGGAACGAGCGAGGTGGGGGTCGAACGTGGGGATCAGGGATGGGGATCACAATCATGTTGGGACCAGGTGACCGCGGGGTGGGGATTGTGGTGCGGGTTAGGACGCTGGCGATGCGTGTGTGTACCGCAGGGTAGGGTGTATCGCGGGGAGGGTAGCGTAGCGGTAGGTGGAGCTGCGGTCAAGTGCGACGCGCGGCTGGGGCGCACGCACGGGTCGGTAGTTGGCGGCTGGGGTGGAGAGATGTGGAGTTGGTGGTAGGTATGTTAGGGTTAGGGTTTGGTTTCGGTTGGGTAGTAGGTGGCCGGTTGTGCCTTTTGTGCCTGGCCGGCTGCCTCCCCTAAAAATACTTTTTATTTATTTATTTTTATTTTAAAACAGTTTCGTAAATAGTTATTTAGACAAATACAAGACCCGGGAGAGAGAGCGGAGTTTTACATTTGAGAACAGAGGGGTATCTAGAAAACAAAGATAGGCTTTAGAGAAATAGTTTTTAAGCAAACAAATGCGTGATGATATGACGATGCTCAAATGCAATTTGGCATGATGACATAAGCATGCGGTCATGATGATGCACAAAACAAAAACACAACAATTTTCTAGTAGTGATTTAGCGGGGTGCTACATGTAGTCATACTCATAGCCAACCTCAAGTTCGCATTGTTCCTTTCACGGAAATCTAGGTTCCACAAGTGGCAGCACCCGTGTAGTCTCACACACATCTGGTGTTCGATGATGACCTCCAAGTTCCCTGATCCTACCGGGATTGCGGAAGTAGAACCTAGGATCCAGCAGCACGACAACATGCTTAAGATATGTCATATCCCACGTGTGTAGTTCTACTCTAAACTGCACACACGAGAGTCAATGAGAGAGATTCCCTAAGGAAACTGCCTTAGAGAATATGTTGATTTCTGTTGTGTTTTTTCCCCTCCCATAGGCCCCTTCTTATATGGGGGAAAATGGGATACCCCCAACTATTCAACTCCTGGGGTGGGACTAAAGGAAGAGGAGGGGTGGAGGCACGCCATAGGAAACCATCTGGGTGGGCCCTCACCCCCACGCGTGGCCCAAGGCTGGTCTAGTTGGCCCCTAGGCGACAATGGCTCCCTCTTAGGTGGCCTCCGCTTGGACCTTTTACCTCCGGGGATTTGGCCCATTAGGTAAGTTTCCCTTTTAAATTTAGTTTTAAATATTTATTTAATATTAATTCCAACAATTAATATAAAATACATATTATTAAATTATCTTTTGATTTGAAACACCTTTCGGTTGACTCTGAACAAATTTGGATCCTACTAGAACGATTCCAGTTCTCTCAAGGAACACTTCCAGCATTCTCATCTCTTTCTTCTGGTAATCCCGTCGATTACAAAACAATATACAAGCGTCATAAAACCCTTAAGTGTGTTACCCTACGGTCAGGGAACATCACATACATGATCGAGATGGCTCTCGAATCAATGATCAATAGCGGGACCTGGATGTCCATAATGACCCCTATCATTCCACGATATCAATGTCGTATGAACCATAATCATTGAGCCAATTCCCTTTGTTACTTCGATACCTGACTTGTCCAAGATTTGATCATCAGTATCATGATACCATGTTCAATCTTGTTACCGATAAGTGTTGCTTTACTTGTTCTCGTGATATGCCATCCACGTGACCCAGTCACATGATGCGCATCTTATGGATGTAATCTCACCGAGTGGGTCCAGTGTATCATCTCGTCACATGGGATAACAAATCCGGATCTTGATGCATATGCCTCAATATATTCCTTTGGAATACCGAGTGTAGACCTTTATGATCACCCTATTACGGTGTGGTGGTTGCTACTATCTAAGCAGCCTCGGGTGATAGTGATTAAATATGATCTCCCGCTCTAAGGAGTAGGATACTACACTTCTAACTATTGCAACGATCAACTTTGTGACTTGATCGTGTCTCAATACTAATGTTTGGTAATGTCCATCACATCATTCCCCTAATATTACTTTATTGTCAATTGGCATAAATTCTCCATGATCAGGAAATATTGATCATCAGTTTCCCAATGAACTAGTTGAATGGAGGCTACTAGGGACCTTTGGTTTGTTTGCATACCACATGTTGGGGATATGCTATATGGGTATCCTCATAGCATGTCACCAATCCCCCTAACCCGGGTGGCCCATAGTTGGTAGCGAGACCTATGGCCTGCTGGGTGGCCCAGTTAGACAGATCCTGAAGGGAGGCCCATGCCGGATAAAGGAAGGCTACGTAGGAGTCACGAACACACTCGGAGCCTTGGAGTACAAGACATGGAAGACTAGTTCGTGTAGGTGTAGGACTCTTTACCTTGTCCGGCAAGGACCTTTCCTTGTAAACCCTAGGTCTTGGCGCCTTTATAAGACGGCTTGCGGGAGCCTTTAGGGCACAACTTCTCTGATTGCAGCATACAACGCGCAACACCTCGCATAGCGAACCTATCTCTATAACTTAGCGTATTGCCATTATAGTGATTTATAGCAGGAGTAGAGTTCCGCCACCGTTGTGGGACTTGAACCTGGGTAAGTTGTGTTACCTCGCACCCGCCAACTCTCCGCCTTACCCCACGTCTCTAAACATGCACTGTGAGGACCCCTCCATGGCGTACTCATCGACAATACCACGATAGTTGGCGCCCACCGTGGGGCAAGATGCGCTTCGAGCTCTACATCGGGCAAGGTCTAATATCTTCGCGGGAATCAGCGACACCGTAGCCATCGGTCGCATTCTCTTCTCCGGCAACGTCCTGATCGTCCCTCCATATGAGTTCTTGGTGCCGGCGAAGACGAACCCCATGCGCTGCTCCGTCATCCCCTTCAGAGGCATCCACATCTTCATCAGTGAAACTGACTCGGGTCCTAGCTCCCAGGAAGTCGGAAAATCATCAAGCCCCGCATGGACCGCCTATGAGCAAGACACGTTCACAGAATGATCTAGGCCATACCTCTCTTTCGAGTATGGTGGCTCGGATCAGGAAAATTCAAGGCCCACCCAAACCGCCCCTGTGCAGGATATAAAGGTGGAAGGACCCCGCAAATCCGCTTGGCTTCCCCGAGCGTTAGAGATGCGCAGGTCTCACTTTGTCGGTGTTGTCACCATCTTCGATCTGGCCAGATGCGTTCAAAGGGATGGAGAATCCGCTCGCAAATACCTTGCTAGATGGATGAGGGTGAGGGAAACCCTAGAGGGCGACCGCGCTGATGAGCTCATATACCACTTCGTGGAAGGGCTGACACCAGGAACTCTCCTCCAACATACCCTCCGAAGGCGGCAAGCTGCGGGCCCTCTCACACTTGGTGAGATGGTTACCATCGTCAATGAATACGCGGACGCCAATGAAGAGGCCAAGGCGGTGATCACCATCGAAGTCGTAGGAGGTAACAACAAGAACGGCTCGCCTCCATCACCCTCAACATCCTCCATCGCCAACACCGAAGCCAACTCCGACTCCATCCTCGACGTGCTCTACGCTGACATCAATATGGATGCCGGTGGCTCAGACATCAACTCGGAGGAATATGACGTTGTTATGAGGGAGATCGAGCAGGATATCGAGAAGGAGGAGTGCGCTGAGAAGACCAACACTTCCCACCAGGTGCTAGTCGACATTGGGAGCGTGATGGAATAAGACGGGCAGGAACGGGAACGTGAGAGTGCTCCGCCCATGCTAGTGGTCACCAGAGCAGCAACAGCTAAAAAGGCCGCCGAGCCTCTGGCTCCGGTCAAGGCCGCGCCTCCTCCGGCTGCCCTCCAGCCACCGACACAGGAACTTACCATGGCCCGACGATTGAATCAACTGCCAGTACCACCATCAACGTCAGCAGCTGGCAACCCACTAGCCACCCTGCCCGACAAAGCAATTTACGGCGCACTCTTGGTTGAGCCAATCACTGTCGCCCATATCCAGAGCATTACGGAGCTTAATGAGACGCGTGCGGAAATATTGGCGGAGGCCAAGTGCATCGCGGAGCAAGGCGCTAAGTTGGATAAAGACATGGCTAAGGCGCAACAATCCATCAAGGCGGCAAGAGCTATGGAGCCGTATATAAGCAATTGATGTTGAAGCATAAGGCAAAGAAGGTACCAGCTCTCATCGTCCAAGATACCGGCATTTGGAAAGGCTTGGGATTTGACGGGTCTAAGCCGACAAAGGCCACCCCTTACATAGATTCAGAGGGGAGGCAAGTCATGCCAACTCCCGCTCTCAACATCGCCGTCGCCAAGACCCTCCTGGAGCAGGACATGTCACAAGAAGCAGTTGCTCAGGTGTATGACCTCGTCGCTAAGGCATGCAAGCAACAGCAAAAGGCCGCCTCGCAGAGGCTTGAGTCCAACTCGGAGCTGTGCCAGTCAACCCTGAAAAGCCACAGAAGGCCAAAATCTCCCCGTGATGAAGGATCGCGCATAGGCTCTACAGAGCAAAGATGGAGGGAGGCACGCAACAGGACTGACGTTATCCCCATATCCTCCGACCACGGAGAAAAGGCTCATCCCCACCACTCGCCACCTCCACTACCATCTCGACATCACGAGGAACCAGCGCCGTGCCACCGCACAAGAATGCCACCTCCAAGGAGGTCACAGCCTAGTATCGTTATACGCGATCAGGGCGAACAACCTCGACATGCCGGAGAGCGCAGCGGCCATGACGGACACAGGTGAAGGTACCACAAGGAACCGCCATCTCTGACAAGCAACCGCGACAGGCGTGAGGATTCGCAAGAGGGGCATAGAAAGAAATCTAACCCACCGCCTCCACCTAGCAGCCATTATGGCGGAGGTCATGGCAGATCTCACAAATCGTGCCAGAACTCTCCTCCCCAGGACGGAAAAGGGAAGCAGCCAGAGCCATATGATGCACGATCGCGGCTGGACAACATCCAAGAATCTCGGGAGCTCCCATACCTTGGACCATGTTGTTTTGGACCAATCATATGGGCCACAACCTACCCCAAGGGACTCCAGATAGACAAGACTATCAAGACCTACAACGGCACCGCCAAGCCAGCAATGTGCTTGCAGGACTACAGCGAAGCGATTCACATCGCAGGGGGAAACCCCAACATCGCTGTCAAGTACCTCCCACTCATGCAGATAGTCACTGCTCGGCAATGCATCGACGACTTACCGGAGAAATCAATATGCAATTGGTTGGACATGCATGAAGCGTTCACCAAGAACTTCGAGGGTACGTACAAACATCCCTGCACTGTCGAAGACCTACAGCGGTGTGTGCAAGAAAAGGATGAAACCTCCCGTGCCTACCTCTCTCGCTGGCTGGATATGAAAAATTCCTGCGCAGGAGTGCACGAACGGACCGCTATGGCTGCCTTCATTGATGGACTGGAGAAGGGTACTTTGCTCCGGCATACGTTGAAGCACAGGCAAGACAACAATGACCTCAACCTCAACACAATGATCACCATGGCTAACGAGTTCGGCGCTGCTGATGATGACACGCGTGGATCGTTGCCGGCAATAGCAATCCCTACCCAAGCCAAGAAGAAGAACAACAACAAGCGGAAGAATCCACCCGAAGACAAGCAAGTGTCCGACATGGTCACCGCAACATTCACTGGCAGAGGCAATGGCAGACAGCGTGGACGTGGCCGAGGAACCAGTAGTGGCCAGCAGAGGAGTGACACTACATCCTCCGCGCCCCGCGTTCCCCAAAAGTAGGAAGAGTACCGCAATATGCCATGCTTCATTCATCTCGACGCCAATGGCAAATCCACCCACACCAATCGCCAATGCAAGTTTGTCAATGATCTCAAGGAGGACCCTGAGTCCGGCTACAAGCAAACTCAGAAGAACAGACCCCGCAGAAAGGGCAAGGGGAAGAAGAAGGAGGAAGAACCCAAGGAATCAAGTGATATGGACGAGGACATGGACCAAAAATCTTCTGACAAGGGAGAGGATAAAGGGAAAAATCCCTTCGAAAAGAAGGCTCCATGTTACCACACCTTCCTTGGTACCCCAACCGCCCGGGCCTAGAAAACCTCTCTGAGGATACTGATGGCTACCCTCCCTCTAGTTCCCCAGTACGTCAAGTGGTCGGAAGTCCCAATTACTTGGGATAGGAAGGATCATCCAGAACTTATCCCAACAGAGTACCAATATGACATGGTCATCAACCCTATGATTGATGACACAGAGTTCACCAAGTGCATCGTGGACAGTGGAAGCAACATCAACATCATGTACCTGGATACACTTCATAAGATGAACTTGACGGAGACCCAGCTAAGGAAGAGCAA
This sequence comes from Avena eriantha, assembly GCA_910589775.1. NCBI lineage: Eukaryota > Viridiplantae > Streptophyta > Magnoliopsida > Poales > Poaceae > Avena > Avena eriantha. The sequence continues at coordinate 126,034,089 of OU342746.1, forward strand.
CACCGTGTTCCATGGGGTTGTCCCTGGTCGACAAGCAAATTCCCTGGGCTGCATCACCCTTCTGGTCGCTTTTGGCGATATAAACAATTACCGCCAAGAACGCATGACCTTTGAAGTGGTGCCTTTCAAGAGCGTGTATCACGTCATCTTCGAACGCGACATCTTCCACTCCTTCCTCGCAAGGCCATGCTTTCTCTACAACAAAATCAAGATTCCCGGACCAAGTGGCGTCATCACTATTGATGGAAGCTTCACCAAGGCACAAGAGTGCGAGCTCAGCGAATCCGCCTTCGCCGAAGCAGTCCTCTGCGGTGAGGAGTTCAAGGAGATCAAGAACCAGGTCGTCGCCTCGGAGATGCCTGCTTCGAAGAAGAAAATCACTGCTGCCGAACCCGCCTTAAAGGCCGCCATCAAGACGAAGCAAGTGGAGCTTGTCGAAGGTGATTCCTCCAAGACCACCACCATTTGCATGGACCTCAATCCCAAATAGGAAAGAGTGCTCATCGAGTTCCTCCATGAGAATAGAGACCTCTTTGCCTGGCAACCTGCCGACATGAAAGGTGTTCCTAGGGAACTTGCCGAGCATAGCTTGAATATTGATCCTAATGCCAAACAGGTGAAACAACCTCTATGATGCTCTGGTGATGAAAGACGAAGGGCTATAGGCAAAGAAATAGCTAGGTTACTTAAGGGTGGCTTTATTCGAGAAGTTATTCACACCCGATGGGTAGCAAATCCTGTACTTGTCCCCAAAAGGGCAACCAATGAATTAAGAATGTGCGTTGATTACACCGGCTTGAACAAAGCATGCCCGAAGGATCCGTTTGCTCTGCCTCGCATTGACCAACTCATTGACTCGACGGTTGGCTCGGAACTTCTGTCTTTTCTCGATGCTTATTCAGGGCACCACCAGACCCGGATGCGAAAGTCGGACCAGTTGGCCACTTCGTTTACCACACCCTACGGCACATATTGCTACGTCACGATGCCCTTTGGGTTGAAAAACGTTGGTGCTACGTACCAGCGGACGATGCAACGTTGCCTACACGACCAAATAATTCGCAACATACATGCTTACATGGACAACATCGTGGTAATTTTAAATAAATCAAGTGATCTTATTGCTGACTTGCAGGAAACCTTTGACAATCTCCGGAAATACAACATGATGCTGAACCCAAAGAAGTGTGTCTTCAGGGTACCATCTGGCAAACTGTTGGGCTTTATCATTTCACATCGCGGAATAGAGGTGAACCCGGGGAAAATAAAGGCAATCCTCGACATCAAACGCCCGACTTGCATGAAGGACACACAAAGGCTCATAGGCTGCGTTGCAGCAATAAGCCGGTTCATCAGCCGACTTGGTGAGAAGGCTATGCCGCTCTACAAGGTGCCCAAGAAGGCGGACAAATTCACATGGACGAATGAGGCTGACGCAACACTTCAGGAGTTGAAGAGAATACTCTCCTCCCAACCTATACTTGTAGCACCGGTGCCAAGGGAGCCTATGTTGGTATACATGGCGGTGACCAACCGAGTAATCAGCATCGTCATCGTGGTGGAGCACAAGGAACCAACGCACGAATACGGAGTTCAGCGACCTGTTTACTATGTGAGATAGGTCTTGACGGAATCCAAGCAGCATTACCTGCACTACTAGAATATAGCTTATGGAGTTTTCCTTGCTTCGCTTAAGCTAAGGCATTATTTCTAGGAGCACCCCATCACAGTAGTGAGCAAAGCTCCACTATCTGACATCATCAACAACAGCGACGTTACAGGGAGAGTGGCAAAGTGGGGCATTGAACTTGCCACCTTCGACATCACCTACAAGTGACGCGACGCTATCAAATCACAAGCATTGGCGGATTTTCTTGCAGATTGGATAGAACTGCCAGAAGACACTCCTGTGCCAGAACTAGAGTATTGGGTCATGCACTTTGACGGATCCAAGTTACTCAATGGTTCGGGGGCTGGTGTATTATTACCATCACCAATAGGAGAGAAGTTTCAATACGTCCTGCAGATCCACTTCAATGCTACAAATAAGATGGCGGAGTACGAGGCCCTCATTCACGGACTTCGTGTAGCCAAGGACTTTGGCATCAAGCGCATAGTTTGCTGTGGAGATTCCGACTTGGTTGCCCAGCAAGTAGCTGGCACCTGGAACACGCGGAACCCTATGATGGCGAGATATCGAGACGAAGTAGACGAAATAGCCAAGTGCTTCAACGACTACAAAGTCTAGTACGTCAAAAGGGAGGATAATGAGGCGGCAGATCTGCTGTCAAAACTCGGATCAACTCGCCAACCAATTCTGCCAGGCATTTTCCTAGAGCATTTACGGACTACATCCATGAAAGGAGGGCCCCCAAAAACCCGGATAGAGTTGACTCATTTGTTAATGCAGTAACAGTGACCTCTCTGGCTTGGACGAAGCCATTCATGGATTATCTACAAGACGTAACTTTGCCCGCTGACGAAGTCGAATGCCGGCAAATAGTACGCAGAGCAAAAGGCTATGTCATCATTGACGGCCAGCTATACAAAAGAAGTACCACATGAGTCTTCCTACGGTGCGTCTCCCAGCAGCAAGGTATTGAAATCCTTAGAGAAATACATCTCGAAGATTGCGGGCATCACGCCGCTCCCTGATCGTTGGTGGCCAAGGCCTTCCGACAAGGATTCTACTGGATAACTTCCAAGGAGGACGCCGACAAGTTGGTACAAACATACCTTGGGTGTCAGTTTTATGCAAGACAACCAAATGTTCCAGCTGAAGAATTGTGAACAATACCAATAACTTGGCCGTTTACAGTCTGGGGGCTGGACATGGTGGGACCCTTGCAGACAACACCCTATGGATTCACACACTTGCTACTAGCAGTGGATAAATTCACAAAATGGATTGAAGCTAAACCCATTAGAAAGCTTGATGGGGTAACAACCCTAAAGTTTGTCTAGGATCTAGTGGTGAGATTTGGTCTTCCACATAGCATCATCACCAACAATGGCAGAAATTTATCTCTTGGATAAGTTGAGGAGTACTGTCATGAGAAAGGTATCCGCCTTGACCTAGCATTTGTGGCACATCCACAGTCTAATGGGCAAGTTGAAAGGGCCAATGGACTAATTCTGCACAGAATCAAGCCACGCTTGGAGGCACCGCTACATAGAGCAGCAGGAGCCTGGTCAGAGGAACTACCATCTGTTTTGTGGAGTTTACGAATAACACCTAACAGATCTACCGGCTTGACTCCTTTCTTCATGGTTTATGGAGCAGAAGCAGTTCTCCCATCCAACATCCTCAATGACGCACCAAGAGTTTCCGCCTACAAGGAAGATGACACTAAAGAATCAAGACGGCTATCTGTGGACCTACTCGAAGAAGAGCACGTGCTAGCATGCCACAGATCTGTCGTCTACCAGTAGAAGATGCACGGCTACCATAGTCACCGTGTAAAGCATCGGTTGATTAAATAAGGGGATCTAGTGCTTACACTCAAGCAGGAAAAATCACACAAATTATCCCCGCCTTGGGAAGGACTGTTCGCCATAAGCAAAGCATTGCTCAATGGTTCCTATTACCTCGTTGATATTTGTGAGTTGAAAGATAAGCCAAAAAATCGCAAGCGCAAGCAACATGACTCCGATGATGATTACCCGGAGACAGATCTGCCATGGAACATAGCACAGCTACGTCCCTTTTACACTTAGCACATTTATATTATGTAATACGTTTCTTATATGATAAATGAAACAAAGCATTTGGTTCACTCATATTCTCTGAGTCTTTTACCTCCTTTAGTTGTTCATTTTTTGATCATATAAACCTTTTATGTGCAAGGTTGCATTTGCCTTTGTGAAAATTCCACCTACAGGTGTTAGCTTAAGTTTTCTGGTCTACATGTTTTCTGAAGTTTTTATGTGGATTCTGAAGTAGTAATTTTCGGCACTCAAAGCCGGCGATTTTGTTCTTAGATTTTGGACGGTGCTATTAAGCATCATCACCTAAGAGCATAGTTCTGTGCTGAGAGTTTTCCGTAGTGCACCTTGACTAAGGATAGGGTCATCCTTGCACCAGCCTAGATGCAAGAGGCTTTCTATTCCTTTACTTTATCGGGGGCTCGGCGTAGGGTATCCACGAACTTGGCTGCTGAGTCTGCCGCCTTGATATTTATACCCAGAGGTTGAACTATCTCCTTGGCTTGGGCGATGGCGGTGCTAACAAAGTTGCTGGCAAGAATCATGTGTTCCTTGGAACTTGGAGCACCCTCACCCAAGTTGGCTAAGCCAATGGGAGCCACGGTTTGCACAAAACACAAGGACCATGAGTACAAACAAGTAAAATGGTTATCCAACTTACAGAAAAGACCAAGGCGGAAAAAGGTTACCAAAGATGCTCGTTTCCGCTTGCATGCATGTCTCTGCCAAGACATCATGCTCCTTTTGGACTGACTTGAACATCTCAAGACTCCTAGAATTTTGCTCTTTGGTAGCTTGGTTCTGGTCTTTTTGTTGTGCAATCTCATCCTTCAGGCGCTGCATCTCGACATCCACAGACTCTTGCATAGCATTCATCGTTGCCTCATGGCCCTTGATGGCATCGACCAGGTCCTTCTTCAAGATCTTATTTTCATCATAGAGCTCCTGGATATGCTTGGATTGCTCGACGATGTTCTTGGCCATAGCAATGGCTTATGATAGACGAAAATCAAAAAGTGCTATCAGAAGATGGAAAAAATGACTGAATGGGAAAGCAAGGAGCTGTCGTAGGAAACAGACTCTGGCTATTTTTGATCTGTTCCTTCAGGAATTTGGTTTTACCCTGTTCAAGGTCCATCTCCTTCTGAAGAGAAGCAAATCTCTCATTGGCGGCTATCCTCCGTTTATTCTCATTCTGCACATGATATAAGCATGCTTAGTTTCTCTAGAGCTTCTAGTCAGAACTATTCAGTTTGAACTAAACGCTCGGGGGTTACAGTGCATGATTTTAAAGTAAGCTAGTTTATCTAAGAGCATCTAGTCGGAACTTTGCAGTTTCAATTAAACGCTCGGGGGTTACACGGACAAGTTCTACGCTTAGTTCTCTGGAGCACTCACACCAATAACTATTGACTTATCTACCTAAGATCTTGGGGGCTAAAGTGGGATATACTACACAAAATAAAGAAAGTGAAGTTCAAAAAACTTACGACGGGAATGATTCTGAGATTTTTGGCCAGATGAGCGTAGGAACCATGAAAGGTCCGAGCATTCTTATAGACTGTGTCGGCCTGCTTGATGAGATCATCTAGGCTCAACGTCGGAGGAGTCGCAGCCAATGGAGAGGTTGAAGCCGGAGGCATGGATGAAGCCCTAGCTACCTCCTGCACCTTCAAGGCAGTAGATGGAGCGGAGGCTCCCGCCTCAATCGTAACTTCCACGTCCACCTCTTCCACTTCCTTCCCCTTCTTTCTGGCATCCTTAGCCGAAGCTTCAGCCACTTTATAAGAGGTGCTCTCCTGTGTTGCCTGGCCGCTGGGACCAACGTCTGCCTCGACAGAGCCTAAGACATCAAGGTTTGGATTGATATCTATCTCCATGGCGGAGGTCTCAGGGATGACGGGAGATGACGGCCCAGCGGGACCAGTAGAGGGAATGGCGGTAGGAGTAGGGGAGTGGTGGCGGGAGAGGGCTTGGCGGACGGACCCTTGGTCAACATGTCACAAATGTTTTTTGACCCTCCAACATCTTTGGAGGATCGCTTCAAACTAACACCGGCTTTCCTCCTGAAACATACAAGGTATTAGTACAAGAGCTGGTTGATCCTTGGAGGCGTCGTCGTCGAACACCACTTGGATATCCTTAAGCTTACGATCATAGACCTGGGATGCCATTTGATTTGCCGCCAAGCTCGCCAGCTGGGATACATGGCAATGTTAGATGCACAACTTTAAGTCAGAAAAACCTTAGAGTACATAATGAGCAACAAAGGAAATAGAAGCTACCTCTAGCCACTTGTCGCAATCGAACATGTCGAAAGTGATCTTGAAGCCACGCTTCTTGTCCTTCACTCTAACGATGTCCTTTAGTTGGAGCTTGATGGAGTCAGTAGAGAAGTTATCCTGCAAAATTCGCATGGGATCCCTCCTGTCTTGGCTATATTTGCACATCAGCTGGGCGCGGTGCTGCGGAGCCTAGATCCGCCTAACGTACCAACACATGGCAAGATCCAAGCCCGTTAGACTTCCATCTACGAGCCATTCGATCCGCCTTATGGCGCTATTGGCTTCATCGTCGGAGGGAAGAGAGGCTGGGGTCCACCAGGTAGGCACTTCAGTGGCTGCCCCATCAACAAAGTTGGGGTAAGTTGCAAGACGGTCTGGCAGAGGGATATCTGGCCCATAGAAATACGTGCGCTCCCAGTTCTTGCAAGACTCATGCCCCACGAAGTCGGGGAAGCACGGGCTAGGTCGGATCTTAAAGCTAATGGTTCCGCAGTTCATCCTTGGACTCTATGGACTCTCTTTTGACGGTGAAGAAATATACAAATAGATCTAATCTAGGTTTGATTCCTAGATATCTTTCGCACAAAGCTACAAAGTTTCTACGGACTAGGATGCTATTGGGAGAGAGGTTGTGGGGAAGTAACCGGAAGTGTCGAAGGACATCCAGGAAGAAGTCGGAGACTGGCAGGCTTACACCACATACCAGCTAAGATTTGAGGTACACTTTCTCTCCGGCTTTGGAAGAAGGGACCACCTCGCCGGCCGGCACCGCCCGCCAGACGAACTTCTCCGCTGCAGGGAAATAGCCCTTGTCGATCAGCTCTTGGAGGTCTTCGGCGGAGATATCAGAACCTCTCCACCCCCTTATGAGAGTCTCATTCCTCTTCAGCGGCTTCAGGCGCCGCTCGTTCTTGGTCATCGCTGGCGGACTCCGTCACGGCGGAGATGGGGACGAGCATCCCCTCCGGCGGAACGATAACTCCCTAGGATGGCTCCGTCGTAGCCTCGGGAATCGCTGCCGTGGAAGTAGCAGATCTGCTGGAGGCCATTGCGACGAGGAGTGTGTGGAGGAAGAAAGGGTTGTGGTTAGGGTTTTCGCTGAGGATCTCGAACAGTCGTGCATCTGGAGGAAGACGAAGACTGGGAAAGCGAATGTAGGTAAAAAGAAATAAATTGACTGCGGTGGAAATATATAAGCCTCGCGTCAAGATTCGTGCAAAAAGATCTAATGGATGGAACGTTGCCGACGTGGAAGTGAACGTGCGCGGTAATTTCGCCACATCCTCCGTCTTTTGCCGCTCCGCCGTTTCAGATTTCGCGTTCATGAAAATAGCTAATGATTAATTCTTTGCTTCTGTGAGTTTCGAGGTAGCATAGGTTGTACCCTACGTCATCCTCATGACAGTTGCTGTGAAGGGTCATGTCCAAAGATTCCATCAAAGACTCAAGGAATCTCCACACACTCCTCGTCCGACTCTAGAATCGTCCGACTCTGGAAACGAAGACTCAAGGAATCTCCGGCTACATTGCGAAGCCGGAGAGGATTGCAGGGTTCTTTGGGAGACCTTTGAGATATTGCTTGACGAATTGCCAGCATCACTTAGATGGGATATATGGAGATCAACGAGCAAGATGGCGCAAGATTTCAAAGTCCTCCGGGGGCTACTGTTGGGGGTATGCTATATGGGTATTCTCATAGAATGTCACCAATCCGCCTAACCCGGGTGGCCCATAGTTGGTAGCAAGGCCTATGGCCTGCTGGGCGGCCCAGTTAGACGGATCCTGAAGGGAGGCCCATGTCGGATAAAGGAAGGCTACAGGAGTCACCGACACACTCAGAGCCTTGGAGTACAAGACACGGAAGACTAGTTCGTGTAGGTGTAGGACTCTTTACCTTGTCCGACAAGGACCTTTCCTTGTAAACCCTAGGTCTTGGTGCCTTTATAAGCCGGCCTGCGGGAGCCTTTAGGGCACAACTCTGATTGCAGCGTACAACACGCAATACCTCGCACAATGAAACTATCTCTATAACTCGGCGTATTTCCATTATAGTGATTTATAGCAGGAGTAGAGTTCCGCCACCATTGTGGGACTTGAACCTGGGTAAGTTGTGTTACCTCGTACCCGTCAACTCTCCGCCTTACCCACGTCTCTAAACACGCACTGTGAGGACCCCTCCATGGCGTACTCGTTGGCAATACCACGACACCACACGTGTATCAATGTTTCTGATTGATACAATTATAGCATGGTATACAATTAATAGAAACTAAAGAAATATGATAATAAACATCTTTATTATTTTCCTCTAGGGTATATGTCCAACAATGAGAATCATACATATCCAGCTTCTTCAAGGATGCATCAATGAATCAAAAGTCCCCATTGATGTGCCGCTCATAGTGTTCCTCACTGAGATACTTAGGAGGGACCATGAAACTAGACTTCATGCAACCTAACTGATTGTAAAATTCATCCCAAAAACAACGTTGAATATCTTTCTAGAAAAGTTGGTCCTTGCAATCATAGGTGCAGTCACGGAACTGGTAAGGGTTTTTCTTTCGAAGGTTTCTCCACTCCATAGTAGACATCTTAGATAAAGTGTTGAAATTCGGAGGTTCTTCTTCCTGAGTGGGGCGAAAGGCCCTACCCTTCTTAGCCTCTTTGCTAGTAGCAGATCTCTTCCTGAGACCCTTTTGACTACCACCTGTACATGAGCCCGCTGCTGCTGCTTCTTGACGCTGGGAGAGCCGGCCAGTGGTATGGCCAGAAGGGGGGCAATGAACACCAAGCTTCCTCTTCTTGCTCGTCTCAACCTTGAACTCGCTGTGCTTGAAAACTGTAATAAGAACCGAAAAAGAGAGCAAAACATAAACACATGTACATGCCACATGAGAGGAACCCAACAACATTAGAATTGAGCAAGTGCACATTTGGAAAAATTTGGAGATAGGGAATTTTGGCACCTGGTCTGGTGAACCGAACCCACTATCGAAACTTTTGGCAACAAGGTCGGCAGACCGGATCCACCACTGATGCAACCAACGCTAGGTCCGGTGGACCAGAGCCACCACCGAAGTGGCCGATGCCAGGTCCGACGGACCGGAGCCACTGCCGAAAATAGTGTAGGGGTGCCAACGTCTCACAAATTCGCAAATGTGACTCAAAAACTTGCACAAATATAACTAGTGAGTGATTGGGAGGCCATTATTTGACATGGGTGGCATCCAAAGACAGCAAGGTACACTAGATGGAAAATCCTAGTTATTCAACACCTAGAAGATGGAGTAAAACTAGGGATCTATGGAGGAAGGGATGGAGCAAAATACCTAGAGAGTCTGAATAAGCCATGAATCCCCTTTCCCAAGCTTTGACAATAAGATGAACCTCAAGGGAAGAACGTGGAGAAAATCCCCGATCTCCCAATGCGGTCAAGGAGAGGAGAAATCCTTCGGTGGAGGGCCTTCAAATGACCAGATCCATGGATTTCTGAAGTTTGGGGAGGATTTGGTGGAGGGAATGGCCTAGAGGGTGGTGGCGAAAGGTGGGGTGACAGCCATGATTCTAAGCACGGGTAGTAAGGAGACAAAGTGACCAACTGCTCCCCACATGCGAAGATTTATACCCCCAATTTCTTTGACTCAATGATAAGTCTCGGGAACCATAGTCCACACCAAACCAACCAGCACATGACAAACCATTCGGCTATGATCAAAACAGAGCTCAATATGGCAGTTTGGTCATCGCTAGAATGGTTGGCGCAGGTCGGAGTATCCGGCGGCAGGGCCAGCTGGTTGTCATCACCGCCGAAAGTTCCCGGAACTAAAAAATGGGTCTTTTGGCATAGATGTAGATGGTGTATTCTTTGTGGAGCCAAAGGGACATGTACACAAGATGCAAAATAGTATTCTAGCCATACCCATTGGAGTAGAAGAAAATAAGATATGAATACCAACAATGGGCATGAGTTTGAAATCATCAAGATCCAATTCACACAATACACATGAGGGGAATGTTTGCGGGGGATTTCTCACCCTATGTTTAAGCACAAATGTCATGGCGCCTCAAAGAAAGATGTTTGGACCAATATCATGACATGAGATCAATTTATATCGCACACATAGGTATGCATCAAACCAAGACATAGTAAGATGACTATCCCCACATGTGTTCAGCGAATAAGCTATATAGCATGTTAAGATAAAGAATATAGTGCAAGAAGTAAATCAATCCAAGTTTATAGTATCTAGAATACCAAGTTCTCGCCTCAACATAACAAAACGGGCTTCACCCAAAGGTTTCACGAAAATATCCGCCAATTGGAACATAGTTCGCACATGAGTGAGATTGACGTCACCACTTGCGACATGGTCACGTAGGAAGTGGTGGCGGCTGTCAATATGTTTGGTGTGACAATGTTGGACGGGGTTATTGGTGATATTTATTGCGGTTTCATTGTCACATAGAAGAGGTACCATACCAAGAGACACACCATAGTCTTTCAAGGTTTGCCTCATCCATAACAATTAGGCACAACAGGATACCGCAGATATGTATTTGGCTTCGATGGTGGATAGGGCGATGGAGTTCTATTTCTTGGATGACCAATGACCGACCAATGGATTGGCAAGCCCCTGAGGTTAACTTTCAGTCAACCTTCTCACTGTCCCAACCAGAATCCGAATAGCCACCAAGCTCAAAGGTTGACCCCTTTTGACATGGGTATGACTAATCGGGTTCCTATGATTAGTTACCCTTGTTGCATAAAGGCTTATGGCCCATGAGGCCCATAAATAATAAAGGAAAGTTCATGCAGCATCTGATGGGTAGAGACTGACATTGTATTAGTGTTGTAATTGTAACTTGTAACCTATCCATATACGACTTTGGGACCCAACCTATTATATAAAGGCTGGGAGGAGCCAATAGAGAGAGACCGAAAGCCTTGAGCAATCTGTAACCATATTGTTCATAAGAAACTAGACGACTTCGACTCCCTTGTTTGTCTGATCAGCCGATGAAATCCCTAGTGTTCTCTTTTCCACGAAACCCTAAGTCCATAACCATGGGCATTGCCGAGGTTATCCCTCATCACCTTTGGAATACCAAATCCTGAGTGTAGGAGTGAGAACAAGATATCTAAAAATACTTTTGACCACCGTCAAATGGCACTCGTTGGGAGTGGATTGAAAATGAGCACACATTCCAACACTTAACATGATATCCGGCCTAGAAGCACAAAGGTAGAGCAAGGAACCAATCATGGAGCGATATACCTTTTGATCCATGCCCTTCTCACCTTCTCCAAGACCAAGTTTCCAATTTAGGGGCATGGGTGTCTTCACGGGATTAGCATTCGTCATATCAAACTTATTAAGCATGTCCTTGATATACTTCTCTTGGGAGATGAGGGTGCCTTGAGAAATTTGCTTCACAATGAAGCCTAGAAAGTACTTTAACTCCCCCTTCATGGACATCCTAAACTTCATAGTCATCAACTCGGCAAAAGCTTTGTTATGGGATGGCGTTAGCTCCACCAAAGATAATATAATCAACATAAATTTGAACTATGAACAAGCCACCCCCTTTAACCCATTTGGTGAAAAGGACGGAATCAACCTTACCAATGCTAAACCTGTCCATGAGTAATAAATCCCTAAGGTGCTCATACCAAGAATGAGGAGCTTGCTTTAGTTTGTAGAGAGCCTTATGGAGTAGATACACATGTTTGAGATAGAGTGTGTCTTTTAAACCTGGGGGTTGGGCAACATATAAAATCTCTTCAAGGGACCATTAAGAAATACACTTTTCACATCCATTTGATAAAGATATGAAAAGATTCATATGAAAGAGTGATACGAATAGCTTTAAGGTGAGCAATGGGTGCAAAGGTGTCCTCATAGTTTGTACCTTCTATTTGGGCATACCCATGCTCCATTGACCTTTCTTTGTTTCTTGTGACCGTTTCGTTCTCATCTTGCTTGTTCTTGAACACCCACTTGGTCACAATCACATTTATGTGATGATATTTAGGCCTCTCCACGGGAGACCAAACTTCATTGCAGGTGAAGCACTCGAGTTATTCTTTCATGGCAACGACCCAATTTGGATCCTCCAAAGCTTCATGGACCTTGAGTGGCTCAAAGTTGGACACAAAAGCAGGATGCCCACAAAAGGTTGTGACATCCTTCTTCTTCTTATGAGTCTCAATCCCTCTTAATATGCTTCCAAGGATATTGTTGACTTCAATCCCACTTGCAATGGAGGAGGCCTTGATCTTCCAGATTGTTCCTTCATGATCAACAAATTCATCTTTTGAAGGCCAATGATCATTCACAACATCTTTAGCTTGACCTTGAGGAGGAGAATCTTGTTCTTCTACTTAGTCTTGCTCAAGGGGTTGAGGGCTTGGTTCTTATTATCTAGTATGTGAGACCATATGAATGAATGGTCCCTCTTGTGGTGTACTTGATGGTTCAACTTGAGTAGATCTAGGCTCTTCTTGAGTTGGGCTTGATTCTTCCTCATCATTGTCTTGACTATGATTATGAGATTCGGTGGGCAAGATATGCCCAAATACTATCAACTTTATGACTTGAGAAGAATCTTCATCACCCTTTTAGGAGCCATTATTCTCCAAAAACTCCACGTTACAAGATACTTCAAAACATTGGATTTATTGTAGTATCTATATGCATGAGAGTTGTCCACATAACCAACAAAGATACCCTCTATGGTTCTAGATTCGAATTTACCTTGTTTTTATTTCTTGTGCTTGACAAGGAATTTACATCCTAAGACTCGGAAGTACATACGTTGGGTTTGTTTTTTTAGATTATCTTGTACGGAGTATTTTCAAATTGAGCACGAAGGAAGAGCTGGTTCGATTAGTGAACCGTGATAGGGATGGATTCTCCCCCAAAATTTGTGGGGTGACTTGAATTCACTCAACATAGTTCTTGCCATCTTGATGATTGTCTAGTTCTTTCTTTCACAACACCATTTTTTTGAGGGGTGTATGGAGCCAAAAAATCATGCTTGATTCCCTCATCTTGAACGAACTCTTGCATGGTGAATTCAATACCGTTGTTGGTCCTAATGGTCTTGATCTCCAATTCATAGGTGCGTTGAGCTTGATTGCCGAAGATCATGAATTCCTTGTAAGTATCATCCTTGTAGTTGAGGAGGAAGACCTAAGTGTATCTTGAGTAATCATCAACAATGGCAAGTCCATACTTCCTCCCACGAAGAGTGTTATTCGTTGATGGCCCGAAGATATCCAAGTTAAGGAGCTCCAAAGTCCTTGACGTGGTCACCTTGCTCTTGGATGGATGATTCTTCCCAAGTTACTTCCCGGCGATGCAAGCACTACACACACGATCTTTATCGAAAGAGACACTGGTTAATTCAATAATCCGCTCACCCTTTAGGAGTTGTTTAAGATTTCTCATGTTGATGTGGCCTAGGCGGCGATGCCAAATCCATCTGTCAACCTTGGCCATTAGACATGTTGGACGGGACGTGCTATCTTTCAAGAGATCGACCACGTAAAGGTCATCTTGCACATATCCAATAAGGACCCAAAACTAAGATTATCACTTCTAAGGACTTTCACAAATGTTCTAGAAAAAGAAGAACCATAATCGGCATCTACAAGATGTTTAATTGAAAGCAAGTTTTAGCCAAGGTTTTCAACTAGCATGATGGTCTCTAGGATCAAAGCCTTGGAGACCACCAACTTTCCATAACCTAGTACCTTTCCTTTAGAGTTTTCTCCAAAAGTGATTCTTGACGTTTAGTTGAAATTGTGTATGAATTGGTCAAGCATACCACTACCTCCAGTCATATGATTGGTGCATCCACTATCAAACACCCATTTTGAACCACCGAAGGCATATACCTAAAAAATCAATACTTTCATTTAGGAACCCATTGAGTAATGGGTCCCCTAGAATTAGAAACAAGATTTGATTGTATCAAATTGAGTACCATCTATAAGGATAACCATTTTGAGGACCAACATATTTATCATATACATATCCTTGGGTGCGTTACATAGCACACGGGATGGGTTATATTTTCCCGCAAATTTATGATTGAGGTTGCCCCTTGTGGCTCCCCCATTCACAACATTCTTCTTGGCTTGATCAACCACCTTGTGCCCTTATTGCACAAAGTTGATCTTCTTGGATAGAGTGGAACCATTCTTGTTGTTCTTTGGGTCAAACCAAACACCTTTCTTAGGAGATCTCACCTTTTGATGAGCAAGAATCTCATCAAGAATATTCCCTTGGCAGTACGTGTGAGACACTCCTTCTCGATTTGTTCTTTCAAATTCTTATTCTTCTTAGAGCATCTCCACTCGGGGCCCCTAAATCCCCCCTAAAGGGCTATCGGGGGTGCCGGCGCCAAAAATCACGCTCCGCCCACCCCCCAATTCTTTTTTGGGGCCTGCGCGACCCATTTTGTTATCCGGAACCCCCATGTTGAAACCAACCCATAGGGGCTAGCGGGGGTGCCGGATGGAGCTAAAAACGCCCCAGTCTAGCCCTAACAGTGAGATATGTGCTTTTTTTCTAGAGCCGACTCGTCTCGTCGACTGAGCACGCGGCAGCGTGCCCTTTCGTTCCTGCCCTTTCCAATGCTTCCCTCCTAGCTTTCCCGCCCTTTCCCGCTATATCTAGGGTGGCCGCCATTGCCACCTAGAGATCCACACCGCCCTCTCTCACCATGGACACTCCACACTGGGCCTACCTCACCCTCGAGGAGACACAGGTGCTGTGCTCTTCTAGCTACTGATATCCATCATGCTACCAGTGCCCCCTAACTAGATGATGAGCGCCAGAGGGGTCCCTGCTCCTCCTATGCATAGAGGTTCCTCCCACCGAGTAGCCATAACAAAGCACTACTGCCTCGAGCTCATGCCCTAACAATGGACGGATCCCAATTGGTGCCCCGACAACAACACGACATGGAATGCCTTCTTTGCCAATTAGCAGGAAAGCGAGCTCGCCAAGTACAAGGGTGATGGCCCTCCTTCGGTGAACCACAACAAGGTCGGACGGTGGATCTAGTGGGTGAATTTGAATCTTGTTAGTTTGATGTGCCACATCGCAGAAGGAGATTACCCTCACCCGCGGTACCTGCACTTTCATCCACTACAGAGTACAAGTTAGGGTAGCAGCTCGCGGCTGCGTCACCAACCGGGACACCCCCATCTCCATGTGTCCTGCCTCTGAGGACAGAGTGGAAGGTAACTCTAGAATATGCAATGGCCCTACGCCATCTTAGAAGCACCGGTGACCCGGTGGAGTTCCCGGGAAAGCGTGCGACTCTGCGCTCCTCCTTGTACACCATGGAGGACGACATGGTGGCCTAGTGGTGTAGGGGGTAGCAGGATTAGTGCGGTTGCGAGGCATGCTGCAATTGCGGCCAATGGTCTCCACATCATACGCTGATTGACAGTATCTGGTACCCGCAGACGCAAATAGGGGAAGGGCAGAGGTTCATTCCGTGTGCGCTAAGTGACAATGATGACAATGACCCCGAAGCTGTGTACTATAAGGCTAGGCAGGATTATGATTAGTTTTTTCACACATGTAAAATTATCGCTGAATAAATTCCACAGTTTATCCTATGGGTTTCATGACTAGGAGCGTACACCCCCATTTGCATATCCGTCTGGCGGACCCCCCCCCCACAGTCCAAATTTGGTCTGCGTTAGACGGCATCTGGGGTGGACGAGTGGAGATGCTCTCAATGAGGAAAGCTTGATCCAAGGTAGAGTTAGAAGCACAAGCAATATTTTCAACAATAATTGGTTCCTTCAATGTACCAACTGCCTTTTCATAAGACACTCGAAGTTGATCATGATTCTCTCCAAGTTTTATGATCTCACACTTGAGAAGCAAATCAGATTTCTCAAGGTGCTCAAGATCATTGGTGAAAGAAGCATGAGCAATCTAAAGTTCCTTCTTTGAAGCATCAATTTCTTGGGACAAATAATTATCCCTATCAAGAGTATCCATATATTTTTCCTTATCAAGTTCAAATGTTTCATTTTATTTTTTAAGAAGTTAATTGGTGTTATTTTCCTCGCCGAGTTCTTGCATAAGGAGATTGAATCTCTGTTTCTCATCATTAATATGAGATCCAATCTATCAATGGTCTCGTCATGTGAATTTACAAGGTCCATTAATTGCTTGACTCTAGCACGAACATTGTTAGAAAGAGACATCATAATTTTATGCATTTCTTGTTGCGATTGCAGCATAGAAAACAAAAAATTTCCTATGACGTGAACAACTAAGAACCAAGATCTATCTACCTAGATACAATCAACGAGTGGATTACATCCATAGAGAACATACCCTTGAAGAGCGACAAAGAATTACGAGGTAGTACTTGTGGATGATGTAGTCATACACTCGCTGATCTCAAGATCGTGATGAAATCCAGCGAGCCCAGCAGGTCTAGCACTAGCAAGTCCAACAGGTCCAGCACCAGAAAGTTCAGCACCGCAAAGAAGTAGTGCATCCATAATCGCACACATGTCCAGTACCCCAACAACCTCCAAGTCCTTGCTCCAGTAAAGCAACGGAAGCAGCAAATCCTTCCAGAAAAAGCCACCGGGAACATGTATCTCGCTAATCCGAGACCATGGGAATTGCTAGAGGGGGAAGAGAACCTTCGCGAGGAGGTGGTGCAAGAGGAGAGGAACCATGTGGCTCCTTTTATAGGGGATGGGGCCTAGCCCAATGACCATGGCTGGCTGGCCATAGTGGATGCCCCCACCTCAACCCCATTCATGTGGGTGGAGCTTCCACTAAGACCACTCACATAAATTTCAATCCACTCACTTGCATTTAATGTCCACTAAATTAAATGCATTTTTCTATTTAAATAAAATACTTTTATTGATTTTATTCAGAATTTTTTTAATTACTTTAATTAGCAAACATTCACATAAAACCAAGTTCACCAATATTTCGATATTACATGCAGAACCAAGTTCACCAATTTCACCCAAAACAATTCCAGCACTTTCATAATCTTTCTCCGGTATCTTATTTGCTCCAAATGGTGTCGGTATACCTTATGTGTGTCACCCTATGGTTCACAAATAATGTAGACATGATCGTGACCCCTCTCCAATAATAATCAGCAGCGGGGCCTAGAGATTCGTACTGACTCCCACACATTCAATGATAACTCTAGTCATCATGTGAACCTTTAACGTTAGCAATTAAATCCATTTTCCTTGCGATATATTACATGTACGAGATTCGATCATCGATATCCCCATACCTAGTTTGATCTTGTTACAGACATGCACTCTTTTCTCGTTCCCATGATATAACATTCTAGTGATCACATCACTTGCTTCCAAGCTATCTCAATGTCATATCACCGAGAGGGCCCAGAGTATATCTATCTGTCATCGGGATGGACAAATCCCACTCTTGATCCATGAGCCTCTACATAACACCTTCAGAGTATCTGAACCCACCTTTATTGTCACCCTATTACAATGTGACATTTGATGTTATCAAGTTACTCTTGTAGTGTTAGTGATTGACATGATCTCATGGTCTAAGGACTAGAATTACTTCATATGATGTTATAGCAATTTAAACACAAGGACTTTTATCGTATTGCTATAATTTGGATGAATGCTCATCACATCATTCCACCAATGATGTGACCTTGTTAATAACAACATCCAATGTCCATGATCATGAAACCTTGATCATCTTTTTAATGAACGAGCTAGTTTATATGAGAGGCATAACTACGAACTCTTTATTTTGTTTATTAAACACACATGCATTAATTTTTCCAATTAATACAATTATAGCATGCAAAATAAACATTTATCATAAACAAGATATAAGATAATAACCACTTTATTATTCCCTCTCGGGCATATTCCATTCAGTCTCCCACTTGCACTAGAGTCAATAATCTAGTCTGTAAACTTGCGCATTCTACACTTATGGCTTTTTGGTGTTGTATATACGTGTTTCCTAGTGGTTAACATAATCTTCAGGTCTGACACTTTCAGCTCCATGTGTATTTGCATGCCTTTGTGTCTCTACGCATCACTCATTCTCTAATGAGATGGCATTGTATAAATTTAGTCCTTTGGTGAGACCTTTAGTTCCTTTGGGTTAAAATATGTTGATATAATTGTCGTACAATATATCTTCATAGTACTAGCCCACTGTGAACCACACCAAGTTTGATAAATATCTACTTGACACAAATGCCCTCCTTTGCTGCTACTATAGCAGTCATATATTTAGCATTTTGTTGCAGTATTCGTCACAATGTATTAACTTTGGAACTCATCCAAATCCATCATGGAACCTCCTTTCCATTACATTGTGACACCCATTGTTTAAATTGAGATAAACTTAACTTTTATTTTGTGACAAAACTAGTATCAATGTAACACTTTACAATGAACTACTTTTAAATATTTGTCACCTATACATATATAACATATTCTTAGTTCTTCCAGAGATCATAAGGATATCCTTACTATCGTCCAATGATCATCTTATGAGTCATCCTAGTATATGCACATAACATTTAGAGCATAGGACATATCTGGATATGTACATATCATGGTATATATGACTGATCAAAATATTCATGTGATTTCACTCACCAAGTGTCCATACACTTGAAACTTGATACAACCTTTTCCATGCGGCAAGAACCTTTCTGGCCATTTCCATATTGAACTCATTCAATATCTCATATATGTATGTTTGGCATAACCATATTAGCATTTCAATCTATCCATATAGACATTGATGCCTAATTTTCTGGTTTTTCCCAAATCTTTCATCGAAATCCAATTTTAATGAAATTCTTAACCCGTGTCAATGAAAGATACATCATTTCCAATCAACAATATGTTATCTACATAATGTATTAGAAATATGTCTCAGCGCTCCCACTTAATTTCTTGCAAATGCTAGCATCTTCATCATCTCCGATGAAATTAAACCTTTTAATAGTTTTATCACGGTGAAGGTTCTAACTCAGCTATGTGTTGGGGATATGCTATATGGGTATCCTCATAGCATGTCACCAATCTGCCTAACCCGGGTGGCCCATAGTTGGTAGAAAGGCCTATGGCCTGCTGGGCGGCCCAGTTAGATGGATCCTGAAGGGAGGCCCATGCGAGATAATGGAAGGCTATGCAGGAGTCACCGACACACTCGGAGGCTTGGAGTACAAGACACGGAAGACTAGTTCGTGTAGGTGTAGGACTCTTTACCTTATCCGGCAAGGACCTTTCCCTGTAAACCCTAGGTCTTGGCGCCTTTATAAGGCGGCATGCGGGAGCCTTTAGGGTACAACTTCTCTGATTGCAGCGGACAACGCGCAACACCTCGCACAGCGAACCTATCTCTATAACTTGGTGTATTGCCATTAAAGTGATTTATAGCAGGAGTAGAGTTCCGCCACCATTGTGGGACTTCAACCTGGGTAAGCTGTGTTACCTCGTACCCGCCAACTCTCTGCCTTACCCCACGTCTCTAAACACGCACTGTGAGGACCCCTCCATGGTGTACTCATCGGCAATAACACGACAGTTGGCGCCCACTTTGGGGCAGGAGGCACTTCGATCTTTACACCGGGCGAGGTATAATCTCTTTGTGGGAATCAGTGACACCATGGCCATCGGTCGCGTTCTCTTCTCCGACAACGTCCCGATCGTCCCTCTAGATGAGTTCAGGGTGCCGGTGAAGACGAACCCCACGCGCTGCTCCGTCATCCCCTTCGGAGACATCCACATCTTCATCGGCGAAACAGACTCGGTTCCTAGCTCCCAGGAAGTCGGAAAATTGTCAAGCCCCGCACGGACCGCCTATGAGCTGGACACGTTCGCGGAAGGATCTGGGCCATACCTCTCTTTGGAGTATGGTGGCTCAAATCAGGAAAATTCAAGGCCCACCCAAACCGACCCTGTGCAGGATATAAAGGTGGAAGGACCCCGCAAATCTGCTTGGCTTCCCCGAGCGTTAGAGATGCACAGGTCACACTTTGTCGGCGTCGTCACCTTCTTCGATCTGGCCAGATGCGTTCAAAGCGATGGAGAATCCCCCTGAGAATACCTTGCCAAATGGATGAGGGTGAGGGAAACCCTAGAGGGCGACCGTGCCGATGAGCTCGTCTACCACTTTGTGGATGGGCTGACACCTGGAACCCTCCTCCAACATACCCTCCGAAGGTGGCAACACACGGGCCCTCTCACACTTGGTGAGATGGTTGCCATCGTCAATGAATACGCGGACGCCAATGAAGAGGCCAAGGAGGCGATCACCATAGAAATCGTAGGAGGTAACAACAACAACGGCTCGCCTCCATCACCCTCAACATCCGCCATAGCCAACACAGAAGACAACTCTGACTCCGTCCTCGACGCGCTCTAAACTAACATCAATATGGATGCCGGTGGCTCAGACGTCAACTTCGAGGAATACGACGTTGTTATGAGGGAGATCGAGCAGGAGATCGAGAAGGAGGATTGCACCGGGAAGACCAACACTTCCCACCAGGTGCTAGTCACCATTGGGAGCGTGATGGAAGAAGACGGGAAGGAACGGGAATGTGAGAGAGCTCCGCCCATGCCAGCAGTCACCAGAGAAGCAACAACTAAAAAGGACGCCGAGCCTCTGGATTCGGCAAAGGCCGCGCCTCCTCCGGCTACCCGCCAGCCACTAGCGCAGGAACTTACCACGACCCCAAACAAGGCCCGACAATCAAATCAACCGCCAATACCACCGTCAACGTCAGCAGCTAGCAACCCACTAGCCACCCCCGCGGATAATGCAATCTATGGCGCACTCCTCGTTGAGTCAATCACCGTCGCCCATATACGGAGAGTTACGGAGCTTGATGAGAAGGCTGCAAAAATCTTGGCGAAGGCCAAGTGCATCGCGGAGCAAGGTGCTAAGCTGGACGAAGACATGGCTAAGGCGCAACAATCCATCAAGGCGGCAAGAGCTATGGAGGCCGAATATAAGCAATTGTTGTTGAAGCATAAGGCAAAGAAGGTACCAGCTCATGTCGTCCAAGATCCCGGCGTTCAGCGAGGTTTGGGATTTGACGGGTATAAGCCGACAAGGCCACCCCTTACATAGATTCAGAGGGGAGGCAAGTCATGCCAACTCCCACTCTCAACATCACCGTCGCGAAGACCCTCCTGGAGCAGGACAGGTCGCTAGAAGTAGTTGCTCAGGTGTACGACCTCGTTGCTAAGGCATGCAAGCAATAGGAAAAGGCCGCCTCGCAGAGGCTTGAGTCCAACCCAGAGCTGTGCCAGTCAAACCTGAACAGCCGCAGAAGGCCAAAATCTGCCCGTGACGAAGGATCGCGCATAGGCTCTACAGAGCGAAGACAGAGGGAGGCACACAATAGGACTGAAGCTATCCCCATATCCTCCGACCATGGAGAAAAGGCTCATCCCCACCGCTCGCCACCTCCACCACCATGTCGACGTCACGAGGAACCAGCGCCGCACCACCGCACAAGCATGCCATCTCCAAGGTGGTCACAACCCGGTATCGTTATACGTGATCAGGGAGAACAACCTCGACATACTGGAGAGCGCAGCGGCCATGACGGACACAAGCGCAGGTCCCACAAGGAACCCCCATGTCCGACAAGCAACTGCGACAGGCATGAGGAGTCACAGGAGGGGCATAGCAAGAGAGCTAACCCACCGCCTCCACCACAGCCATCACCACCTAGCAGCCATCATGGCGGAGGTCATGGCGGATCTCACAAATCACGTCACAACTCTCCACCCCATGACGGAAAAGGGAAGCAGCCAGAGCCATATGACGCACGATCGCGGCTGGACAAGATCCAAGAAGCTCGGGAGCTCCCATACCTTGGGCCACGGTGTTTTGGACCAGTCATACGGGCCACAACCTACCGCAAGGGCCTCCAGATAGACAATACTATCAAGCCCTACAATGGCACCTCTAGGCTAGCAACGTGGTTGCAGGACTACAGCGAAGCGATTCACATCATAGGGGGAAACCCCAACATCGCTGTCAAGTACCTCCCACTCATGTTGATAGGCACTGCTCAACAATGGATCGACGACTTACCGGAGAAATCAATATGCAATTGGTTGGACATGCATGAAGCGTTGACTAAGAACTTCGAGGGTACGTACAAATGTCCCTGCATTCTCGGAGACCTACAGCGGTGTGTGCAAAAAAGGATGAAACCTCCCGTGCCTACCTCTCTTGCTGGCTGGCTATGAAAAATTCCTGCGCAGGGGTGCACGAACAGACCGCTATGGCCGCCTTCATTGATGGACTGGAGAAGGGTACTTTGATCCGACATATGTTGAAGCATAGGCAAGACAACAATGACCTCAACCTGAATGCAATGATCGCCATGGCTAGCGAGTTCGTCGCTGCTGATGATGACGCGCGTGGATCGTTGCCGGCAATAGCAATCCCTACCCAGGCCAAGAAGAACAACAACAACAACAAGCGGAAGAATCCTCCCGAAGAAAAGCAAGTAGCAGACATGGTCACCACAACGTTCACTAGCAGAGGCAATGGCGGACAGTGTGGACGTGGCCGAGGAACCAGCAGTGGCCAGTAGAGGAGTGACACTACACCCTCAGCGCCCCGCGTTCCCCAAACGTATGAAGAGTACCGCGATATGCCATGCTTCGTCCATCTCGACACCAATGGAAAATCCACCCACACCAATCGCCAGTGCAAGTTTGTCAATGATCTCAAGGAGGACCCTGAGTCAGGCTACAAGCAAAGTCGGAAGAACAGACCCCGCAGAAGGGCAAGGGTAAGAAGGAGGAAGAACCCAAGGAATCAAGTGATATGGACGAGGACGAGGACGTGGACCTAAAATCTTTCGACAAGGGAGAGGATAAAGGGAAAAATCCCTTTGAAAAGAAGGCTCCATGTTACCACACCTTCCTTGGTACCCCAACCATTTAGGCCTAGAAAACCTCTCTGAGGATACTGATAGCTACCCTCCCTCCAGTTCTCCAGTACGTCAGGTGGTCGGAAGTTCCAATTACTTGGGATAGGAAGGATCATCCAAAACTTATCCCAACAGAGAACCAATATGCAATGGTCATCAACCCTTTGATTAATGGCATAGAGTTCACCAAGTGCTTTGTGGACAGTGGAAGCAACATCAACATCATGTACCTGGATACACTGCATAAGATGAACTTGACGGAGACCCAGCTAAGGAAGAGCAACACCATGTTCCATGGGGTTGTCCCTGGCCGACAAGCAAATTCCGTGGGTTACATCACCCTTCTGGTCACTTTTGGCGATATAAACAATTACCGCCAAGAACACATGTCCTTTGAAGTGCTGCCTTTCAAGAGCGTGTATCACGCCATCTTCGGACGCGACATATTCCACTCCTTCCTTGTAAGGCCATGCTTTGTCTACAACAAACTCAAGATTCCCGGACGAAATGGCATCATCACCATTGACGGAAGCTTCACCAAGGAACGGGAGTGCGAGCTCAGCGAAGCCGCCTTTGCCGAAGCAGTCCTTTACGGTGAGGAGTTCAAGGAGATCGAGAACCAGGTCAATGCCTGGGAGATGCCGGCTTCGAAGAAGCAGATCACAGCTGCTGAACACGCCTTCAAGGCCGCCATCAAGACCAAGCAGGTGGAGCTTGTCGAAGGTGATTCCTCCAAGACCACCGCCATAGGCACGGACCTGGATCCCAAATAGGAAAGCGCGCTTGTTGAGTTCCTCCGTGAGAATAGAGACATCTTTGCCTGGCAACCTGCCGACATGAAAGGTGTACCTAGGGAACTTGCCGAGCACAGCTTGAATATTGATCCTAATGCCAAACCGGTGAAACAACCTCTACGATGCTTTGGTGATGAAAGACGAAGGGCTATAGGCAAAAAAATAGCTAGGTTACTTAAGGCTGGCTTTATCCGAGAAGTTATTCACACCCGATGGGTGGCAAATCCTGTACTTTTCCCCAAAAAGGGAACCAATGAATTAAGAATGTGCATTGATTACAACGGCTTGAACAAAGCTTGTCCGAAGGATCCATTCGCTCTACCTCGCATGGACCAATTCGTTGACTTGACGGCTGGCTCAGAACTTCTGTGTTTTCTCGATGCTTATTCAGGATACCACCAGATCCGGATGCAAAATTCAGACCAGTTGGACACTTTGTTTGCCACACCCTACGACACATATTGCTACGTCATGATGCCCTTTGAGTTAAAAAACGCTGGTGCTACGTACCAGCGGGCAATGCAACGTTGTCTACACGACCAAATAAGTCGCAACGTACACGCTTACATGGACGACATCGCGGTAATGTCAAAGAAATCAAATGATCTTATCGCTGACTTGCAGGAAACCTTTGACAATCTCCGGAAATACAACATGATGCTGAACCCAAAGAAGTGTGTCTTCGGGGTACCATCCGGGAAACTATTGGGCTTCATCATTTTGCATCATGGAATTGAGGTGAACCCAGGGAAAATCAAGGCCATCCTTGACATCAAACGCTCGACATGCCTGGAGGACATACAAAGGCTCACAGGCTGCGTTGCAGGAGTAAGCCGGTTCATCAGCCGACTTGGTGAGAAGGCTATGCCGCTCTACAAGTTGCTCAAGAAGGCGGACAAATTCACATGGACGGATGAGGCTGACGCAACACTTCAGGAGTTGAAGAGAATACTCTCATCCCCACCTATACTTGCCGCACCGGTGCCAAGGGAGCCCATGTTGGTATACATGGCGGCGACCAACCGAGTAATCAGCATCGTCATCGTGGTGGAGCGCAAGGAACCAACGCACGAATACGGAGTTTAGCAACCCATTTACTATGTGAACGAGGTCTTTACGGAATCCAAGCAGTGTTACCCGCACTACTAGAAGATAGCCTATGGAGTTTTCCTTGCTTCGTGTAAGCTAAGGCATTATTTCCAGGAGCACCCCATCACAGTAGTGATCAAAGCTCCACTATCCGACATCATCAACAACAGCGACACTAGAGGAAGAGTGGAAAATTGGGGCATTGAACTTTCCTCCTTCGACATGACCTACAAGCGACGTGATGCTATCAAATCATAAGAATTGGCGGATTTTCTTGCAGATTCGACAGAGCTGCCGGAAGACACTCCTATGCCAGAACCAGAGTATTGGGTCATGCACTTTGACGGATCCAAGTTACTCAATGGCTCGGGGGCTGGTGTATTATTACAATCACCAACAGGAGAGAAGTTGCAATACATCCTACAGATCCACTTCAACTGTACAAATAACATGGCGGAGTACGAGGCCCTCATTCACGGACTTCGCGTGGCCAAGGATATTGGCATCAAGCGCATAGTTTACTGTGGATATTCTGACTTGGTTGCCCAGCAAGTAGCTGGCACCTGGAACGTGCGAAACCCTATGATGGCAGCATACCGAGACGAAGTAGACGAAATAGCCAAGTGCTTCGACGGCTACGAAGTCAAGTACGTCAAAAGGGAGGATACATGAGGAGGCAGATATGCTATCAATGCTCAGATCAGCTCGCCAACCAATTCCGCCAGGCATTTTCCTGGAGCATTTACGGACTCCATGCATGAAAGGAGCGAACCTCGACAACCCGGATAGAGTGGACTCATTTTTTAATATAGTAATAGTGACCTCTCCGGCTTGGACGAAGCCGTTCATGGATTATCTATAGGATGGAACTTTGCCTGCTAACGAAGTCGATAGCCGGCAAATAGTACGCATAGCAAAAGGCTACGTCATCATTGATGGCCAGGTATACAAAATAAGTACCACAGGAGTCTTCCTACGGTGTGTCTCCCAGCAGCAATGTATTGAAATCCTTAGAGAAATACATCTCGGAGATTGCAGGCATCACGCTGCTCCCCGATCATTGCTGAAATGGATCGTATGGGCACCTAGAGGGGGGTGAATAGGTGCAACTTCAAATTTTAATGCTTTTTCAATTTTAGGCTTAACACAAAGGGTAAATTCTCTAGATAAACTATTAGGTGGAATTTCCCTACAACCAAACCTATCTACTAGCGATTAAAGAGCGAGTGGAAGAGGAATGGGTGAACCGTAGTGAAGCACGCGAAGAC
Source organism: Avena eriantha (assembly GCA_910589775.1). Classification (NCBI taxonomy): domain Eukaryota; kingdom Viridiplantae; phylum Streptophyta; class Magnoliopsida; order Poales; family Poaceae; genus Avena; species Avena eriantha. Next base: position 126,060,216 of record OU342746.1, read on the forward strand.
ACAGGATTTGTTTTACCGTGGTTCCTTCCTTGTTAAGGGAAGTACGTCATCGTTGGAGGGGTGGCCGGTACTAAGACCAGCACGCCACAATAGGCCTCACCCTGTTCTCCGATGGATCCCGCCACCAAAGGCCTGATCCACCTTTCCACTATAGGAACCCTTCGAGGTAGGTACCGGTGCCTTTACACAACTAGCAGGGCACAAATCCACAAACAACTTGGAGGCTCCCATAATGACAACAAGCTGCCGCAAGAACAAGTTATCAATAACAAAGGACAAGATCTAGATATTGACAAGAATACTAGATCAAGGATTTCTCCAAATGAATGGAGAGGAGTTGATGCGCTTGATTCGTGATGACGATGACGATTCTCTCCTCCTTCAATTCCCCCAAAGATCGAAGCCTTCAGGGGGTTGAAGTGGGAGATCTAGAATGGGAGCTCTTGCACAGGGTCTGAACAATTTCGAGTGAATCAAGAAGTTTGCTCATTGGGGAAGAAGGGATATTTATACCCCCTTCCAAATCCAATCCGTTGGAGCCTTTGGGGGCCGGATTATCCGGCCCAAGTGAGGGCCGGATTATCCGTCCTAGGGAAAACTCGGCCCCTAGCTCAGATTATCCGGCAGATAAACCGCCCCCACTCTGAGTGACGCGCCGAGCCTGCCCTTGATCGCCCATGTGAAGGACGAATTATCCGTCCTGGGGAGGAAAAACTGCCCCAGTTCAGATTTTCCGGGAGAAAATCTGACTGGACTCCGAGCGACGTGCCTTGGCAGCCTTTGATTGATTTCTAGGGGCCGGATTATCCGGCCCATGCGAACGCCGAATTATCCGGCCTGGGAGGAAAAACCGCCCAATTTCGGATTTTCCGGGAGAAAATCCGACCGGACTCTGAGCGACGTTCCTTGGCAACCTTTGATCGATGAGATAGGCCAGATTATCCGGCCCTTGGTGGGGCGGATAATCTGGCCCCCCAAACACCTGCACACTTAGCGCACATGAGAAAACTCCAAGGTATTGTTATCTAACACTCAGAACATGGGAAAACATGATATGTTTTTTCAATCTCCCCCTTTTTGGTGTTAGATGACAATACTAGGATTTGCAGGAAAGGGTCACAAGACCACCAACAAAAAACATGGAAGAGACTCCCCCTCAATGTGTGCATATTAGAAATTTGCATTTGAATACAAATGCACACAAATAGGTGTGAATCTATTCCATTGACATATGAACAACATAATCATACCACCGAGATGGGGAGAGAGGCATCCTTGAAATAGCCACAATTATCAACGTGCTAACCAATATAAGCGCCTTCCTCGATATAGATTCCTAGCATAATAGGATATGAATAGATGAATCCATAAGTATAATCCATGAGATAAATCCAGACATCCACCGTCACAGAGTCTCAAACAAACCACAAATCACAAATTAAAGTTTAACGCTAAATGGGCACAAGCGAGAAAACGATGAATAGGAAAAAGTGCAAATGCTTGTGCCCGACCCATGCAAATCCTCGAAGACCTAATAGAACCACTTCTACCCCTTTGGCATCGAGACGCCAAAAAGGAAGAAGAGCGATGCTAGCACCCCCAAGGTGTCACTCATACTCCTCATCCTAGTCCTCATCCTCGTTCCCATCCTCGTCCTCATCTTGAAGCTCCTCGGTGTCATCATCCTCATCATCAGTAGTGGCCGCAGAGGGGAACAAGTGACGCTCCAGCTCCCCATAGTTCATCCCAGAAGAAGAGTTCGACCAAGCATATGGTGTGGGAGGTGTAGGAGCCGGGGGATCACTAGAAGCACCGGACACATGGTGAAGGATGAGCTGCTAAGAGTGAGCCAACTCATGGTGCTGCTTGTATGCCTCGTACTAGCCCTTGCGTGTGTCCACGCCCATGCAAAGGATGTTCCGCTAGAACCAGTTCATCTACTTAATCTCACGAGCAACGGGTATCCAGCCTATACTTGGGCTGGATTATCTGGCCTAAAATCTGAATTTCTGTTGTACACAGATTCAGGCCCGCGCGTCCCCAAACAACACCCCCACAAGGTGTACAAGGGACTTGTGTGCAAGAATAGATGGCTTAGCGATAGGGAAAGGCTTAGGTTTGAGAGAGCCAAACTAAGATGGTACTAGACACTCAAAATTGCAAGAACCAAATCAATTAAAAGCCAAAATTGAGTGTGATTTCCATAAGAACATGAGATGAGCTAAAACAGCCAAAAAGATCCACAAAAATCCAACTCTCCTCATGGAAGAGCGCGGTGGCCGAAGCCACCTTGTTGGAGTGTATGGTATGACACCACGAAGATATATCTTGGGTTCATGACCAATACTCATCAATAAGCTCACATATCACAAAATGATATTAAGAGAAATGATTTAGCTTACTTTCAGCATTATGGGGGGAGGGTTAGCCCAATTAATTACGACCACACTCCCCCTATATCCATGCCCACATCTAGACCAAATAAGACTGAGATGTACAAGTGAGTGCATGGGTAATCAAGACAAACTCCTGGAATCAATGATATTTAGCTCATTCCTCAAGTAGCAGAACCTTGCTTCATCAAGTGGCTTCATGAAAATATCAGCAAGTTGGTTCTTCGTGCTCACAAAAGATAGATCAATATCGCCTTGAGCAACATGGTCTCGAATAAAATGATTCTGAATCTCAATATGCTTTGTCCTTGTGTGCTGTACCGGATTGTACGCAATTTTGATTGCACTTTCATTATCACGTAAAAGAGGCACTTTGTCACAATTGACACCGTATTCCTTTAAAGTTTGCCTCATCCACAATAACTGAGTGCGATCACTAGCAGCAGCAACATATTCAGCTTCGGCAGTGGAGAGAGAGATACAATTCTGCTTTTTAGATGACCAACACACTAAAGATCTTCTCAAGAATTGACACGCTCTAGAAGTGGATTTCCGATCATCCTTATCACCAGCCCAATCTAAATCAGTATAACCACATAGAGAGAAATTGGAGCCCTTGGGATACCATAGACCAAAGTTAGGGGAATGATCCAAATATCGAAAGATCCTCTTGACCACCACTAAGTGACTTTCTTTAGGAGCTGCTTGATACCTTGCACACGCCCCCGCACTCAACACAATATGGGGTCTAGATGTGCAGAGGTAAAGAAGAGAGCCGATCATGGACCGGTATACCTTTTGGTCCACATCTTTACCATGGGGGTTAAGTTCAAGGTGACATTATGTTTGCATCAGAGTGGCGACACCATTAAGATCCATCATCTTGAATCTCTTGAGCATGTCTTGGATGTATGATACATTGCAAATGTATCTATAATTTTTGATGTTCCATGCTTGGTTTTATCTACTTTCCTGTGTTTTGTCCACACTTTGGAGTATTTTTCATATGATTTCTTGGACTAACCTATTAACAAGTGCCATAGTGCCAGCTGCCTGTTTTCTGCTATTTTTGGTTCTAGGAAAGTCAGAAAATGAATATTCTTGGAATTGGACGGGACAAAAGCCAAAGTGCCTATTTTCCGGAAGTCATCAGATGCCAGAATACGAGACGGAGAAGGGCCAGAGGGCGACCACACGACCTGGCCGCGTGGCCAGGCTTGGCCCACGCCAGGGGGTGGTGTGGCCAGCCTAGGCACCCCCTCGGCCTCTCCTTCCGCCTATATGATGCCCTCAGGACGAAAACCCTAAGTGCTCGATCAAAAATCCACGAAAGAGTCTGTAGACACCGTCATCTCCATCCCTAGACCGGGAGGGATCTGAAGCTCTTCTCGGCACCCTGCCGGAGAGGGGAATTCACCCTGGAGGCATTCTTCATCATCATGCAAGCCTTCGGTGTGATGCGTGAGTAGTTCCTCCTTGGACTACGGATCCATGTAGTAGCTAGATGGCTGGTTCTCCTCCTTTGTGCTTTCATGTCTAGATCTTGTGAGCTTCGTTCATGATCAAGATCATCTATTTGTAATTCTGCATGTTGTGTTTGCAGGGATCTGATGGATATTGAGATGCTATTTCAGATTGATTATTGATTCTATCATGTCTTTGTTATCTGTGATCTTGCATGCTTTCCGTTGTTAGTAGCTATCTTGGCTAAGTAGATGCTAGCAACTCCAAGAGTTAGTATTTATGCTCGATAGTGGGTTCATGCCTCTAGTAATCTGGGGAAGTGACAGAAATATCTAAGGTACTAGATGTGATGTTGCTATTAGGGAGAAAACAAAAATCCTTTGTTCATAGAACAATCATATTGTTTACTTTACACGCAATTCGTAAAGCAATAATTTGTTGCTTGCAACTTAATACTGGAAGGGGTTCGGGTGATAACCTGAAGGTGGATTATTAGTCATAGATGCAGTTGGATGCCAGTCTATGTATAATGTTGTAATGCCCAATCAAGTTCCAAAGGAATCAAGATGATTAGTATATGCATGTATTGCTTTCTCGATGTTTGTCAATTTCCGCGTGTAATTTGTTCACCCAGCATGTTATCTATCTTAAGGAGAGCCACCTCTAGTGAACTATGGATCCCGGTCATTTCTTTTACATACAATCTACAAACTGTTTACTGCTTTGTGTTTACTTTCTGCAACCTTTTACTTCCTTCCATTCGATACGTTTAATCCTTTGTTTTTAGCAAAACCGGTGTGATTGACAACCTCATCGCATGTTGGGGACAAAGTTCTGTCATTGTGTTGTGCAGGTCTCCACGTTGCTACTAGCACCGGTAGTGCGCCCTGCCAAGGCTCAGCTAGCAACACCTTTGGGATGTTTCCTTGCTCCTACTGGTGTGCTCATCATACTTTCCTCTTGGGGTTCCCAACGAGCTCTACATCAACACTGATCCATCAATGTACTTAGCTTGATTGATGAAGGTTCCTTCTCTAAGTTGCTTGATCTCAAATCCAGGAAAGAACCGTAATTCCCCCATCATAGACATCTCAAACCTGTCAGTCATAAGCTTTGAAAATTCATCATTAAAAGCTTTATTAGTAGAACCAAAGATGATGTCGTGTACATATAATTGGCATACGAAGAGCTCCCCCTTAACCTTCTTAGTAAAAAGAGTGGGATCGATTTGCCCAATTTCGAAGCCACGGTCTAGTAAAAGCTCTTTAAGGTGCTCATACCATGCATGTGGGGCTTGCTTAAGGCCATAGAGTGCCTTATCGAGTTTGTAGACATGGTTCGGGAAGTTAGGATCCTCAAATCCTTGGGGTTGCTTTACATATACCAACTCATGTAGAGGACCATTAAGAAAAGCAGTCTTGACATCCATTTGCTGCAATTTAAAATTGTTATAGGAAGCATAAGCAAGAAGGATACGAATGGACTCAAGCCGAGCCACAGGAGCATAGGTCTCGCCAAAGTCAATGACCTCAACTTGGGAATAGCCTCGTGCCACAAGTCTCGCCTTATTCCTCACGACAATGCCATTCTCATCTTGCTTGTTTTTAAATATCCATTTAGTGCCGATAACATTGCGGCAATCCTTGGGCTTCTCCACGAGTTTCCATACCTTGTTGCGCTTGAAATTATTCAATTCTTCATGCATAACAACAACCCAGTCCGGATCTTCAAGAGCTTCAAATACTTTCTTGGGTTCCACCATTGAGATGTGAGCTTGATGCTCACCAAAACTTGCCAATTCCCTTCTTGTGGAAACCCTTCGTCGAAGATCACCTACAACCTTGTCAAGAGTGTGACCCCTTAACTCAAGGTTCCGATCAGCACGAGCCTTGCAACGAAGTTCAATAAGCTTGTTGTCTCTTGATGGAATAGTTTCATCACTGGAATCTTCATTGGAATCATTTGCTTGACCTTGATTAGAATCCAGATGAACAACGGAAGGAGGTGATGAAGCGTGCCCTTGAGGTGTGTTAGCAGCCAGAACAGGAGGCTGTTGAACAATAAGTGATTCAGGCCGGATAATCCGGCCGATTGTGAGGCTGGATAATCCTGCATGGGAGAACTTGTAGCAGCTTCATCAGGCTGCCTGGGACTTGCTTGAACTGGCGAGGGGCTGGATAATCCGGGGCCAGCCGGAAAATCCAGCCTGGAGCTTGCAGCGATTTCTTCAATACTAGGAGCAGTTTGGTCGTGAGGAGCGGGGTGGCCGGATAATCCGGTGTCAACCGGATAATCCGACCTAGAGCTTTCTGGAACATCTTGATCTTCAGCAATTGATGGAGATGATGTAGAAGTTACTCATGTGGTTGGAACATGTTGAGTATGTGTAGATGAGGGCTCTTCATGAGTAGAGCATTGTCCTTCCTGATCCTCCACAAGGGGTTCCTCAATGGGGCGGAAAAATCCCACACCCATTCTTCTTATGGCATCTTGGGGTATTTCAACATCTGCATCACAAACATCAACTTGCCCTGCACGGGAGCCATCATTTTCTTCGAACACCACACTACAAGATTCTACAACAGTTCCGGAGAGCTTATTGTAGACTCTGTAAGTGTGGGATTCGGTACCATAACCAACAAAAATACCTTCTAAAGCCTTAGATTCAAACTTAGATAAATGAACTCCCTTGATGAGAAAGAAACACTTACACCCGAATACCCGAAAGTATGAGATGTTTGGCTTGTTACCGGTAAGTATTTCATATGGATTCTTGTCCAAGATTTTATGGAGGTATAACCGGTTGGATGAATGACAAGCGGTAGAGATTGCTTCAACCCAGAAGTTATATGGAGACTTGAATTTGGCTAGCATTGACCTTGCTATATCCATTAGAGTCCGATTCTTCCTCTCGGCTACACCATTTTGTTGAGGGGTGTACGTAGCGGAATATTGATGTCTTATCCCCTCTTCACTTAGGAACTCATTTAAGGTGTAGTTCTTAAAGGTATAGCCATTATCACTTGTTATAGCTAGAATAGGGACGTTGTGTTGATGTTGAACCTCGTTGGCAAAGTCGATGAAACGGTCAATTGAGTTTCACTCTTCAACTTGAAGAAATAAACCCAAGTGTATCTTGAGTAATCATCAACGATCACAAGACAATACTTCTTCCCACCGAGGCTTGCATGACATGGAGGTCCGAAGAGGTCCACATGAAGGAGCTCTAAGATCCTTTTTGACGAGATAATAGTCTTCCTTTGATGAGGAGAGTCATGCATTTCCCTTCAACACAAGCCCTACAAACACGATCTTTAGCAAAAGAGACATTTTATTTTAGTGCAAGGATGTGGCCACCCTTATGAAGACTTTGCAAAGTTCTCATATTGACATGGGCTAGTCGGCGATGCCATAACCAACCCGTATCAGCCTTTCCGAAAGGACACATCGGGCCTATAGTGGTTTTCCCCAAAAAGTCCACCACGTACAGGTCATTTTCGACATATCCCATGAAAGCGACTTTTAGAGACTTGCTCCACAAGAGTACCACCAAATCAGCATCAATATAAACTGCAAAGCCCATCTTACCAAGGGCTTGAACTGAAAGTAAATTGTACCCGAGGGTCTCAACAAGCATGACGTCCATGAGAGAGATATCGTGAGCCACCACGACTTTGCCGAGACCCAATACCTCAGATTTTGACTTGTCACCATAGGAGACGGTTATATGATCATGATTTGGCCGCATCTCCATGATGATCTCCTTGCTTCCGGTCATGTGACTCATGCATCCGCTATCGAGTACCCATTTAGACCCACCGGAAGCATAGCCCTGCAAGAAAGTTACTTCTTGGTTTTAGGTACCCATTTTTCAATGGGTCCTCTCATGTTAGTGGCAAGGGTCTTGGGGACCCAAATAGACCAAGGAATGTAACAATCATAAAAATCACCATAATGATCGCAATATAACTCAAAGTTAGGATTGTTAGCCCCTGCAAAACCATCATAATTAGACTTGTCATCGATGGTGGTGCTAGTCTTTGGTTGAGCAGTCTTGCTCTTCTTCTTCTTCATGTTGTTTTTCTTGTTCTTTGTCTTGGGAATATAACCAAGACCTTCCTTTCCATTGTTTGTCCTTTGCTTGCTCAGTATCTCATCTAGAACTTCTTTACCTTTGTGTTGAGAATCTCTTGCAAGATCTTCTTTTCCATAAGATGATGTGGAGGTACTTGGCACATCTTACAACTTCAATTGAGTTTGGAGCTGGTCATGAGACTCATTTAGAGTGGAGTGATCACTCTCCAATGCCTTGTGAGCATAGTCAAGTTTATCAAACTTCTCCGAGAGTCTAGCATGAGCAGCCCCAAATTCAATCTTTTCTTTCTTTAGTTTCTTTATCTTGGCAAGAGCATTGTCACGTTCTTTGATGAGCTGAGCCACAACTTCTTCATGTGACTCCTCAATGGATTCGAGTCTCTCTTCCAAAGATACTCGAGCTTCCTCTTTTTATTCTAAGGCATTCTTCAAAGAGGCTATCTCCAAGGCATCTTCTCTTTCAATTCTGCCTTTTTCTTCAAGAAGATCTTCGGCTTGAGCAAGTTGACTCATAAGAGTATCAAAATGAAGTTTGTGCTCACCTTGCAGGTTAGTGAAAAAGTTATCCAAAGCAATAACTTCTTCTTTCATTTTAAGACTAGTATGATCATCCATATCCAAGTTTATGTTAGTCTTAGGAAATGAAGAGCTAGAACTTGATACCTCGGACCCTCTTTCCATAAGGCAAGTGGCGTTGTTGTTGATGACATTCTCGTTTGGTGAGTCAAAGATAGATGATACCTCAGACCCTATAGTAGCCACCTTGCGAGAACTATCTTCATCCTCTTCATCTTCACTTGTAGAGGAGTATTCTTCTTGTGCCACCAAGACAATTTTGGGTTGCTTCTTGTAGGGACCATTCTTTTTGATAAATGGCTTATTCTTAGGTGCCTTGGATTTTTCTTTAAGAATAAGCCTGCCACCATTGTCTTCTCTATTTCCATATGGACACTCGGCTATGAAGTGCAGCCCATCTCCACAATTGTAGCATGTTCTCAGTTTTGGGCCACTTTCTCTTGTTCCACTTGACCCATTCTTGCGCTTGAGTTCCGACTTGGCCTTGGCAGGATCCTTCCAAATGTTCCTTGCGTAAAATGCCATGTACTCACCATGAGCACGTTTGACTTCATCGGGGCACTCCATGGAGGCCCCCTCAAAAGCTTTTTCGTCCTCATCTTGCTCAACAACATTAGCCTTTAGAGCAACATTGACCCCCTTTTGCATTCCAATGGCACAGGAATCTTCAGCGTTCTTTGCAGCAACTTTGAATGACGCCATCTCTTGCATGACTTCATTGGATGTCATTTGATGGTAGTTGTGTCTACCTTGCAAGCTCTTCAAGTTTGTTGGCTCGAAAGGTATTAAGACACTCACATATTTTCTTTTTATCCATGCATCATCAATGTGAGTGGCTCCATGCTTTCTGAATGTTGTTGCAATGCCCTTGAGTCTTCTATACATGTCTTCATGCTTTTCACCATCCAACATGTAGAATCCTTCAGCTTCATTACTAAGGGCATCATACATATTCCTTCTCATGCTTTCCTTCCCAATGAAGAGATCGGTGAGGGCATCCCAAGCTTCTTTAGCTGTGTTGAGATGTTCAAGGTGGGGCATGTCCTTGGGACCCACACCGAGTTGTATCATGTGGAGAGCCGTAGCATTCAGTTGGATGTCCACAACTTCTCTTCTTGTCAGGTTGGTATGATCTCCAATATGAAGACCCTCTTCAATAATCCTCCAAAGTTCAATAGAGGAGCTGCAAACATGAGACTTCATTAAGAATTTCCATTGATTAAACGAGGATGCAGTAAGTTTGGGTGGATCACCCCTATTGTTTATAGGAGGATGAGGGATAGGTGGGTCGGGGGAATATACGTGACGAACCTCACTATATTCCTCTTTACCACTTTCCTTCTTGGAGGTGGAACCATTATGTTTTTCACCTACCACTTCATCATCCTTGGATCCGGTGTTAGCCTTATCCTTGAATGATGGTGTGGCGGCATCAGAGGAGGATGGAGATGGGGCTAACGATGATGTGAGACGAGCAATCATTTGATTCATATCCTCCATCTTGGCTTCAAAGGATTTCAACAAGGTTGTTTCCAACGTCTTGAGGTCATCCATTGTGATCTTACCCACAACCTCATCCCCGTCTCCCTTGGTACCCATACTTCTCTTAGGCCGTTAAGCCCGAATAAAGAGCCAGGGATCTGATACCAATTGAAACGGATCGTATGGGCACCTAGAGGGGGGGTGAATATGTGCTACTTCAAATTTTAATGCTTTTTCAATTTTAGGCTTAACACAAAGGGTAAATTCTCTAGATAAACTATTAGGTGGAATTTCCCTATATGCAAACCTATCTACTAGCGAGTAAAGAGCGAGTGGAAGAGGAACGGGTGAACCGTAGTGAAGCACGCGGAGACACATGATTTGTTTTACCGCAGTTCCTTCCTTGTTAAGGGAAGTACGTCTGCGTTGGAGGGGTGGGCGGTACTAAGACCACCACGCCACAATAGGCCTCACCCTTTTCTCTGATGGATCCCGCCACTAAAGGCCTGATCCACCTTTCCACTATAGGAACCGTTCGAGGCGGGTACCGGTGCCTTTACACAACTAGAGGGGCACAACTCCACAAACAACTTGGAGGCTCCCGTAATGAAAACAAGCTGTCACAAGAATAGGTTATCAATAACAAAGAACAAGATCTAGATATTGACAAGAATACTTGATCAGGGATTTCTCCAAATGAAGGGAGAGGAGTTGATGCGCTTGATTCGTGATGATGATGACGATTCTCTCCTCCTTCAATTCCCCAAAAGATCAAAGCCTTCGGGTGGTTGAAGTGGGAGATCTAGAATGGGAGCTCTTGCAAAGGGTCTGGACAATTTCGAGTGAATCAAGAAGTTTGCTTGTTGGGGAAGAAGGGATATTTATACCCCCTTCCAAATTCAAGCCATTGGAGCCTTTGGGGGCCGGATTATCCGGCCTGGGGAAAACTCCGCCCCTGGCTCGGATTATCCGGCAGATAAACCACCCCCACTCTGAGTGACGCGCCGAGCCTGCCCTTGATCGCCTTCTGGGGCAGGATTATCCGGCCCCATGTGAAGGCCGGATTATTCGGCCTGGGGAGGAAAAACCGCCCGAGTTTGGATTTTCCGGACTCCGAGCGACGCGCCTTGGAAGCCTTTGATTGATTTCTGGGGGCCGGATTATCCGACCTGGGGAGGAAAAACCGCCCCAGTTCGGATTTTCTAGGAGAAAATCCGACTGGACTTTGAGCGACGCGCCTTGGCAACCTTTGATCGATGACATAGGCTGGATTATCCGGCACTTGGTGGGGCGGATTGAAGGAGATATGCCCTAGAGGCAAATAATAAATAGGTTTTTATTATCATATCTCAATTAGTTTATAATAGTTTCATATTGTGCTATAACTGTGCAAGTAGAAACATTGGTATAGGTGTGCTATGAAACAACCAAGTCCCTAGTAGCCTCTATTCATACTAGTTCGTTGGTCACGAAGATGATCTGGGTTTCAAGATCATGGGCATTTATGCCGACTAACAACGGGATCACATCATTGGAGAATGATCTGGTTGGACATTCCTCGAAGGATTGCAACACGATCAAGTCATATAGTTCATTGTTGCAACAGCTATACCTAGACTCCTTCTCCTTAGACAGTGAGCTCATATTACTCACTGTTTCCCTAGGCTGCTTAGACTTCATCAACCGTCATCTGGTAATACGGTGGCCATAAAGGTTTACGTTGGGTATTCCGAAGGAACAGTAGATGACATGTGACTGCAAGACCGGGATTTTTTCACCCACATGACGGGTAAAGATACACACGGCAGGGTTGGTGAGATTAGATCCATAAATGTTGCAACATGTGACTAGGTCACGGGGATGTAATATCACGGTAACAAGAAAACATAACTTGTTGTGGACGAGATTGAACAAGGTATGGGATACCAATGATCGGATCTCGGACAAGTTGTATCGAGAAACAAAAGGAAGAGGATGCTACATTTAGCGGTTCAAACGACATTGTCATCAGGAATGCATAGGGGTCACATGGACATCCCTGGTCCCACTGTTGATCATTGATACAGATCATGTCTAGAGCATTCCTGAGCCGTGAGAGGATACACTTAAGGGTACGATGAGACCGATCATTCGTAAGTTAGAGAAAGAGAAAGCCGGAATTGTTCCGTGGAGAAATGCGAAGCAGTTCGAAGAAATAATAAAGGACCGGAATCATTCCGAGAAAGATCCGAAGTCGTTCGGAGGAAATCTAAAGGGAACTGAAAGGTGTTTCGGGTCAAGATGGATTTTGTAATATGTATTTACATATTAGTTAATGTAATTAATAATAAATATAATATTAAAATCTAATTTGAAGGGTTATTCCACCAATGGTCCAAACTTCCTAGTGAATAAAGGCCCATGAGGGAAAACCGCGGGAGGGAAGGGCCAAGGGCCAAGGCCCAGGCACCTCAAGGGGGCCCACCCGGCCAGACTAGGGCTGTGCGCGGGGTGGGGCCCACACTTAGCCGGCGGCCCATAAGGGCCCATGTGCCTCCCCCTCTCCCTTGTTTAGTCCCAGATGGGAAACCCAAAGGGGAGGGCTCAACCCCTCCCCCTATATAAAGGGTTGCCCATGGGTGGGATTGAACACACCAATATTTGGAGAAGTCCTTTGGTTGACTTTCTCCCTCCCTGTCTCTATACCTTGTAACCATGGCCCCAAGTATGGGCTATGCGATCAAGGCACACCTGCAGCACGCCGTTGCACTGCAGGGATTCCTAGCCGGATATCAACTTCCGCACTCCCAGCGGGATCGGGGAGCCAAAGGTCTCATCGTGCACCGGATGTGTACGAACACACAAGGCGCAACACTTGGGGCGCTTGAATGTCGTGATCTGGAGCTGTTGCATGATGAAGATGACGAAGGAGCAAGGGGTGACTTGCGAGGAGCTTCGCGACCTTGAGGTCGGCTTCGAGTACGACTACATCAACCACGTTCCCCGCAGAACATTAACCTCGTACGGTCTACAAGGGTATGTATTCTATACGCTCCGACCATTACCGCATTACTACATAGATAGATCCTAGGCAAGTTTCTGGGCTTCAACGTAGTAAATTTTTTGTTTTCCACACCGATCCCCTACAATGGTATCAGAGCCAATCTATGCGTAGGAGTGTTGTACGGCCAGTACGCACAAGTATTGTGTGGGAATTGATCCCTTAGTTGTTAACCTCTAACGTGTACTTGTTTATATCGCGGTATTGTTTGATGAAGCGGCCCGGACTGACCTTACGCGTATTTGTACGCGAGACTCGTTCCACGCTCAACATACGACTTGTACCGTATAAGTGGCAAGCAGGTGTCTATCTCTCATTCGATAGTTTATATAGCACTTACAATGGAGGGCCCCGAAAGGGGTGTAGTAGAGGCAACTGTCGGATCCATGTTGTGGTTGGAAAGTTCATAGTTTAGAAACGGTTCTAGTGCGAAAGCCCTAACAACCACGTAAAACTTGCAATAGATAAAGTAGAGGCGTCTAACTTTATTTTGCAGGGGGCATGTGAATATGATATGGCAATGGTCGTTACGAAGGTAAAGTAGTTTACTTTTCTGTTATTAAGTAGTATAGTAATAGTCATCGTTCCGATGAACTACCTGGTGGAGGCGTTGTGGACTTCGCGTCAAACCAAGGGCACGATGGAGATCATGCCAGAGCGCTCGATGGAGATCAAGGCGCAAGAAGGACCATATCATATCACATTATACATATGATGTTGATACCTGTTTTACATCTTATTGTGTGCTAGTATTTGGATACTCAATGGTAGAAAATAAGATAATCCCTATTTGATTCCCATGTTCCGTGTTCCCCTTGTGTGTGCACCACCAAGAAAGTTCTTCGGTATGAGGCTGACAGTGATGATCGGGGGTCAGACATATCTGCGTTCACATACAGTGGGTGTAAGCCATGTTGCACAACGAATACACACAAGTTAGATTTGGCAAGCCTTGCATGTACAAACATTTCCTCGGAACACAAGAGATCGAGCATGAGTCACATGGATGATGTGATTGGCATTGTTGAATGCCTACCTTTGATAATGCACTGATGGCCGTGATGGTCGGGGGAGGTGCAGAGCATAGGGATCATGTGATCACTAAGATCATCCAGGTGATGAAAATTTTAGTGGAGACCAATTATAAATTGTTCTCTTATTATAACCTTACTCTAGATGTTTGTTTGCAAATATCTTAGTAGACCTTAGCCTATCCCATTGAGGTCCTTTGCGATCATGAGAATATATTTCTTTATCTGGAACTTAGCAAAAGGGTCCAACTTCATAGATTAATACCCACGCTTGAGGGATATCCTCGTAAAAGGTGATCTTATCTTCTTGATACAATAACCATTAGTAGATAATTCGATGACTACGGAATGTTTGTGTTTTCTCCATAATCATCTAATTAGCCGTTATCCATTCGATGGAGAGTTGGGCTACATTTTGTATTCTACAAAATAAGGCACATAGAGTATGAGCCATTGGATGGGTTTTCCTCCATCACGGATGAAAAGAGACTGTTTGGAAAAACACTTAGCAATCTTGTATTAGAGTTGAGAACTCTTAGAAGGACTTGATTGTAGATGGAGGTCATGGATGAAAAGGTTTATGTAAGATATACAAATTATAAATGTGATTCTTGCAAAACTCGTTGCAGTTTGCAAAGTATTTGATACTTGTCCCGTTTTGTGAAAAATAGGATGATCTGCTTGAGAATTGCTGGATTTGAGGCAACGTGACTTGATGATGGCAAGCAAAACAGTTGATGGCCGACATCACCTCTTCCCTCAAAGTTTATCATTTGGATTAGTGGACTTGAATATAATTTTGTAATCCTTGTTTGTGTGTCTTGCTTTTGGCAAGACGATTATTCATATCAACAAGTTACAAACCAGTTTGTACTATTCTTATGAACAATACCATTATGGTCACATTATGATTATAAACAAGTTATTCTCATCACTATGTTAATGATAATAGTTTAAATATTTATAAAGGATTAGAATGCTAAAAGATATCCAAAGTTTAATAATGAAATGACACTACAATTTAAGTCATTTTGGTTATTGCAGGTTCGTATGAAAGATCGGGGTCCTAGATACTTAATCTAGAGACTTTCCAAAACCACGCCACTTGGGCAGAATGACTAAAACTCCGCATTCTAGTAAAACGGTGATATGCGAAGAAATGTTGAATATTATACATAGTGATGTATCACATTTTCAACAAGTAGTGGAAATCATTAGTTAATTGTGGACTTAAGTGAATAAGCGGATTTACTTAATGAAACATAAGTTTGAAATGATTTGAATTGTTCAAATGAGTTCATAGCTAAATGGGATATTGAAATTAACAAGAATACGAAGTCTTTTCGATTTGATCGATGCGACTGAAGTATTCAAGTTAAAGTTTAGCATAAAAGGAACTTGTGAAAGATGTTTCACAAACTATGAAATTGGATGAATTCAAATTTCGTTGAAGTGTCTAAAACATCATAATCAATATGTACTAGATACACATGGTATATTATTATCTCCTATCGGGGTTATAGTTGCCGTTTAGGGTGAAAGATCAAAATAAGCAAACACTCATTTGAAATACAAAGGAACATCCAAAGATTCGTGGAAACAACACCATAAGTGTTATGGCAAGTTTGAGTTTCTGGAGATTTCGATAAGTCGAAGTCGTGGCGAATAAACAAGTCTTTGTAGAGCATTCTTAGGAAACTATGAATAAACAAGTCTTTGTAGAGTATTTTACCTTACCTCCAAATGTTGAGTGGCTCAGCGGAATTTGTTTCATGAAACCAAACTCTACAAATAGAGGAGAAACATTTTGTATAATGATCATAAAGTTTCAGGGAATACTTTTACTAAAGGAAGTAGGATTCATCTATGTATTCTACAAGTTTGTAGAATTATATGATTGATTCACTTGTCAAGTTTTGAATAAGACATACCTACGAATTACAAAGAAGCGTGATGGACCTAAGTGCGAGAAATGACTAGGAGTCAAAAAATCCTATATTAAGTTACATTTAAGATTGAAAATTAACATGTTACTTCATCTTATTAAAGTAAAGAAGTTTACTTGATATTTCTGATTGACTGCAAAGTCATAATAAGTAAATGAAACTTAATGAATGACAAAAGCTCGATTTGTCACAAGTTTGGAAAAATTCAAGGAGTTGACTACAACAGTAGTGATGCTTATGTCTTTTGGATTTACACTAGAAATATATGGATATTGAAGTCTCGTAATTGGAATTCTCAAATTGATAATGATCAAAGAATTTTGGAATGTCCAAGATTATCGGAGGACCTAGATTTGAGTGGGAGCAAATCAGCTTGGCTAATTCATAATATGCAACTGACATATTTTGAGTGGGAGCTAAGTGAAATCCCTAGATCTCAAACATGAATGTCATATTTGAGTGGGAGCGTGAAATCATTCTGTGATATGTGGACGACATATGTGAATGATGTGATTTGTATTAATAATGTTTAAGTTAGATAAATAAGGATGAAGTTGAAGTTATTAAACAAAAAGATCTATCATGATAGATTGATGAGTTTAATAAACACTAAATGTCGAATGCTTCCTGGACTTGATTCTGAAAGATGTTCAGAATGTCCTAAGAAAGATTCTGAAGAAGCTCAGAATGGAACAAGGTGAGAAAGTAGTTCTTACTATATGAAGCATTGAATTGAGTATTGCAACTATGGTTGAAAGAAAGAGATGCGTTGCATCTCCTATGCCTTAGTCATAGGTTCTTCCATATAACCATGTTGTATACTCGACATGATGTGACCTAAGGTTCTAGTTGGAAGGACATAGCTCTTAACTGTAAGAACATGTCTCTAAGTGATTCCTGAGTTGATCACTGAACCAGAATTAAGTTTGTACTTAAATGGTAAGAAGAAATGTAAGTGGCATAGATGCATTTCATGCAATAGGATCTACATAGATATAGAAGTATAAAAGCTCCATCTGATGTGATGTATAATGTTGTGGCGGGGCTAGTACTCTTTTAACGTAGAATGATGTGTCCCAGGGCCCAGTGCCCATGAGAAAGCCCTCGAGGTTGATCTAACGTCACTGTAAGCTCCTAGAATCCGGCCTCGTTCTGCTGCCATGACTATAGTATATACACAAAGGATAGCAATGTGTGTTTCAAAGTTTAGATGACAACGGTGAAAACGACCATCATCATAAACACTAGAAACAAAGTCTCGCTTTGTCGCCAAACAAATACTTCGGCCCATTATACGATAATGGAGTGAATGTCAAAATTAGGAAGACATTAACGATTTACAAGAGACATAATGATCGGGTAAAACAGAACATGGAGATGACGTGTCCCATAAGCATGCATGATATGTAAACGCATATGGTATATGGTTTATATGAGTAAAATGCAAGCTAGGTTATTTGTACTCTAGTGCAAGTGGGAGACTGAAGGAGATATGCCCTAGAGGCAAATAATAAATAGGTTTTTATTGTCATATCTCAATTAGTTTATAATAGTTTCATATTGTGCTATAACTGTGCCAAGTAGAAACATTGGTACAGGTGTGGTATGAAACAACCAAGTCCCTAGTAGCCTCTATTCATACTAGTTTGTTGGTCATGAAGATGATCAGGGTTTCAAGATCATGGGCATTTATGCCGACTGACAACGGGATCGTATCATTGGAGAATGATGTGGTTGGACATTCCTCGAAGGATTGCAACACGATCAAGTCATATAGTTCATTGTTGCAACAGCTATACCTAGACTCCTTCTCCTTAGACCGTGAGCTCATATTACTCACTGTTTCCCTAGGGTGCTTAGACTGGATCAACCGTCATCTGGTAATACGATGGCCATAAAGGTGTACGTTGGGTATTCCGTAGGAACAGTAGATGACATGTGACTGCAAGACCGGGATTTGTTCACCCACATGACGGGTAAAGATACATACGACCGGCTTGGTAAGATTACATCCATAAATGTTGCAACATGTGACTAGGTCATGGAGATGTCATATCATGGTAACAAGAAAATAGAACTTGTTGTGAACGAGATTGAACAAGGTATGGGATACCAATGATCGGATCTCGGATAAGTTGTATCGAGAAACAAAAGGAAGAGGATGCTACATTTAGCAGTTCAAACGATATTGTCATCAGGAATGCATAGGGGTCACATGAACATCCCTGGTCCCTCTGTTGATCATTGATACAGATCATGTCTAGAGCATTCCCAAGCCATGAGAGGATACACTTAAGGGTAAAATGAGAGTGATCATTCGTAAGATAGAATCACAGTTAGATAAAGAGAAAGCCGGAATTGTTTCGCGGAGAAATCCGAAGCAGTTCGGAGAAAGAATAAAGGACCGGAATGATTTCAGGAAAGATCCGAAGTCGTTCGGAGGAAATTGAAAGGGAACCGAAAGGTGTTTCTGGTCAATATGGATTTTGTAATATGTATTTACATATGAATTAATGTAATTAATATTAAATATAATATTAAAATCTAATTTGAAGGGTTATTCCACTAATGGTCCAAATCCTAGTGAATAAAGGCCCATGAGGGAAAACCGAAGGAGGGAAGGGCCAAGGGCCAAGGGCCAAAGGGCCAAGGCCAAGGTGCCTCAAGGGGGCCCACCCGGCCAGCCTAGGGATGTGCGCGGGGTGGGGCCCACCCCTGGCCGACGGCCCATAAGGGCCCATGCGCCTCCCCCCTCTCCCTTGTTTAGTCCCGCATGGGAAACCCAAAGGGGAGGGCACACCCGCTCCCCCTATATAAAGGGGTGCCCATGGGTGGGATTGAACACACCAATATTTGGAGAAGTCCTTTGATTGACTTTCTCCCTCCCTCTCTCTATACCTTGTGACCATGGTCCCAAGTCTAGGTTGTGCGATCGAGGCACACCTGCAGCACGCCATTGCTCTGCAGGGATTCCTAGCCACATATCAACTTCCGCACTCCCAGCAGGATCGGGGAGCCAGAGGTCTCATCGTGCACCGGATGTGTACGAAGACACGAGGCGCAACACTTGGGGCGCTTGAATGTCGTGAGCCGGAGTTGTTGCACGATGAAGATGACAAAGGAGCAAGGGGTGACTTGCGAGGAGCTTCGCGACCTTGAGGTCGGCTTCGAGTACGACTACATCCATCACGTTCCCCGCGGAACGTTAACCGCGTACGGTCTACAAGGGTATGTATTCTATACGCTCCGACCGTTACCGCATTACTACATAGATAGATTCTAGGCAAGTTTCTGGGGTTCAACGTAGGAATTTTTTTGTTTTCCGCACCGATCCATTACAATGGTATCAGAGACAATCTATGCGTAGGAGTGTTGTACGGCCAGTACGCACAAGTATTGTGCGGGCATTGATCCCTTAGTTGTTACCCTCTAACATGTACTTGTTTATATTGCGATATTGTTTGATGAAGCGGCCCGGACCGACCTTACGCGTATTTGTATGAGAGATTGGTTCCACACTCAACATATGGCTTGTACCGTATAAGTGGCAAGCGGTTGTCTGTCTCTCATTCGATAGTTGATATAGCACTTACAATGGAGGGCCCCGAAAGGGGTGTAGTAGAGACAACTATCGGATCCATGTTGTGGTTGGAAAGTTTGTAGTTTAGAATGGTTCTAGTGCGAAAGCCCTAACAACCACGTAAAACTTGCAATAGATAAAGTAGAGGCGTCTAACTTTATTTTGCAGAGGGCATGTGAATATGATATGGCAATGGTCGTTACGAAGGTAAAGCAGTTTACTTTTCTGTTACTAAGTAGTATAGTAATAGTCATCGTTCCGATGAACGACCTGGTGGAGGCGTCATGGACTTGGCGTCAAACCAAGGGCACGATGGAGATCATGCCAGAGTGCTCGATGGAGATCAAGGCGCAAGAAGGACCATATCATATCACATTATACATATGATGTTGATACCTGTTTTACATCTTATTGTGTGCTAGTATTTAGATACTCAACGGTAGCAAATAAGATAATCCCTATTTGATTCCAATATTCCATGTTCCCCTTGTGTGTGCACCACCAAGAAAGTTCTTCGGTATGAGGCCGGCCATGATGATCGAGGGTCGGACATATCTACGTTCGCATACAGTGGGTGTAAGCCATGTTGCACAGCAAATACACACAAGTTAGATTTGGCGAGCCTAGCATGTACAGACATGGCCTCGGAATACAAGAGATCGAAAGATCGAGCATGAGTCACATGGATGATGTGATTGGCATTGTTGAATGCCTACCTTTGATAATGCACTAATGGCCGTGATAATCGGGGGAGGTGCAGAGGATAGGGATCATGCGATCACTAAGATCGTCCAGGGGATGACAATTTTAGTGGAGACCAATTATAAATTGATCTCTTATTATAAACTTAGTCTAGATGTTTGTTTACAAATATCTTAGTAAACCTTATCCTATCCCATTGAGGTCCTTTGCGGCCATGGGAATATATTGCTTAATATGGAACTTAGCAAAAGGGTCCTACTTCATTGATTAATACCGAAGCCTGAAGGATATCCTCGTAAAAGGTGATCTTCTCTTCTTGATACAATAACCATTAGGAGATAATTCGATGACTCTGGAATGTTTTTGTTTTCTCCATAATCATCCAATTAGCCGTTGTCCATTTGATGGAGAGTTGGGCTACATTTTGTATTCTACAAAATAAGGCACATAGAGTATGAGCCATTGGATGGGTTTTCCTCCATCACGGATGAAAAGAGACTGTTTGGAAAAACACTTAGCAATCTTGTATTAGAGTTGAGAACTCTTTGAAGGACTTGATTGTAGATGGAGGTCATGGATGAAAAGGTATATGTAAGATATACAAATTATAAATGTGATTCTTGCAAAACTCGTTGCAGTTTGCGAAGTATTTGATACTTGTCACGTTTTTTGAAAACAGGATGATCTGCTTGAGAATTGCTGGATTTGAGGCAACGTGACTTGATGACGGCAAGCAAAACAGTTGATGGCTGACATCACCTCTTCCCTCAAAGTTTATCATTTGGATTAGTGGACTTGAATATAATTTTTTAATCCTTGTTTGTGTGTCTTGCTTTTGGCAAGACGATTATTCATATGAACAAGTTACAAACCAGTTTGTACTATTCTTATGAACAATACCATTATGGTCACATTATGATTATAAACAAGTTATTCTCATCACTATGTTAATGATAATAGTTTAAATATTTATAAAGGATTAGAATGCTAAAAGATATCCAAAGTTTAATAATGAAATGACACTACAATTTAAGTCATTTTGGTTATTGCAGGTTCGTATGAAAGATCGGGGTCCTAGATACTTAATCTAGAGACTTTCCAAAACCACGCCACTTGGGCAGAATGACTAAAACTCCGCATTCTAGTAAAACGGTGATATGCGAAGAAATGTTGAATATTATACATAGTGATGTATCACATTTTCAACAAGTAGTGTAAATCATTAGTTAATTGTGTACTTAAGTGAATAAGCGGATTTACTTAATGAAACATAAGTTTGAAATGATTCGAATTGTTCAAATGAGTTCATAGCTAAATGGGATATTGAAATTAACAAGAATACGAAGTCTTTTCGATTTGATCGATGCGACTGAAGTATTCAAGTTAAAGTTTAGCATAAAAGGAACTTGTGAAAGATGTTTCACAAACTATGATAATTGGATGAATTCAAATTTCGTTGAAGTGTCTAAAACATCATAATCAATATGTACTAGATACACATGGTATAATATTATCTCTTATCGGGGTTATAGTTGTTGTTTAGGGTGAAAGATCAAAATAAGCAAACACTCATTTGAAATACAAAGGAATATCCAAAGATTCGTGGAAACAACACCATAAGTGTTATGGCAAGTTCGAGTTTCTGGAGATTTTGATAAGTCGAAGTCATGCCGAATAAACAAGTCTTTGTAGAGCATTCTTAGGAAACTATGAATGCATCGTCCACAAGGGGCAAACCTGTTGTTGTCCTAAGTTGATGTGTCTTGATGAAGATACAGGTGGAAGAAAGTAAAAGATCAAAACAAGGTATTTGACCTTACCTCCAAATTGTTGAGTGGCGCAGCGGAATTTGTTTTGTGAAACCAAACTCTACAAATAGAGGAGAAACTGTTGATAATGATCATAAAGTTTCAGGGAATACTTTTACTAAAGGAAGTAGGATTCATCTATGTATTCTACAAGTTTGTAGAATTATATGATTGATTCACTTGGCATGTTTTGAACAAGACATACCTACGAATTACAAAGAAGCGTGATGGACCTGAGTGCGAGAAATGACTAGGAGTCATAAAATCCTATATTAAGTTACATTTAAGATTGCAAAGTAACATGTTACTTCATCTTATTAAAGTAAAGAAGTTACTTGATATTTCTGATTGACTACAAAGTCATAAGAAGTAAATGAAACTTAATGAATGACAAAAGCTCGATTTGTCACAAGTTTGGACAAATTCAAGGAGTTGACTACAACAGTAGTGATGCTCAAGTCTTTTGGATTTACACTAGAAATATATGGATATTGAAGTCTCATAATTAGAATTCTCAAATTGATAATGATCAAAGAATTTTGGAATGTCCAAGATTATCGAGAGGACCTAGATTTGAGTGGGAGCAAATCAGCTTGGCTAATTCATAATATGCAACTGACATATTTTGAGTGGGAGCTAAGTGAAATCCCTAGATCTCAAACATGAATGTCATATTTGAGTGGGAGCGTGAAATCATTCTGTGATATGTGGACGACATATGTGAATGATGTGATTGGTATTAATAATGTTTAAGTTAGATAAATAAGGATGAAGTTGAAGTTATTAAACAAAGGGATCTATCAGGATAGATTGATGAGTTTAATAAACACTAAATGTCGAATGCTTCCTAGACTTGATTCTGAAAGATGTTCAGAATGTCCTAAGCAAGATTCGAAGAAGCTTAGAATGGAACAAGGTGAGAAAGTAGTTCTTACTATACGAAGCATTGAATTGAGTATTGCAACTATGGTTGAAAGAAAGATATGCATTGCATCTCCTATGCCTTAGTCATAGGTTCTTCCATATAACCATGTTGTATACTCGACATGATGTGACCCAAGGTTTTGGTTGGAAGGACCAGCTCTTAATTGTAAAAACATGTATTTAAGTGATTCCTGAGTTGATCACTGAACCAGAATTAAGTTTGTACTTAAATGGCAAGAAGCAATGTAAGTGGCATAGATGCATTTCATGCAATAGGATCTACATAGATATAGAAGTATAAAAGCTCCATCTGATGTGATGTATAATATTGTGGCGGGGCTAGTTCGCTTCTAACCTAGAATGATGTGTCCCAGGGCTCAGTGCCCATGAGAAAGCCCTCGAGGTTGAGCTAATGTCACTGTAAGCTCCTAGAATCCGGTCTCGTTCTGCTGCCATGACTATAGTATATACACAAAGGATAGCAAAGTGAGTTTCGAAGTTTAGATGACTACGGTGAAGACGACCGTCACATAAACACTAGAAACAAAGTCTCCCTTTGTCGCAAAACAAATACTTCAACCCATTATACGATAATGGAGTGAATGTCAAAATTAGGAAGACATTAACGATTTATAAAAGACATAATGATCTAGTAAGACAGAACATGGACATGACTTTTCCCATAAGCATGCATGATCTATAAACGCATATGGTATATGGTTTATATGAGTAAAATGCAAGCTAGGTTATTTGTACTCTAGTGCAAGTGGGAGACTGAAGGAGATATGCCCTAGAGGCAAATAATAAATAGGTTTTTATTGTCATATCTCAATTAATTTATAATAGTTTCATATTGTGCTATAACTGTGCCAAGTAGAAACATTGGTACAAGTGTGGTATGAAACAACCAAGTCCCTAGTAGCCTCTATTCATACTAGTTCATTGGTTACGAAGATGATCAGGGTTTCAAGATCATGGGCATTTATGCCGACTGAAAATGGGATCATATCATTGGAGAATGATGTGGTTGGACATTCCTCTAAGGATTGCAACACGATCAAGTCATATAGTTCATTGTTGCAACAGCTATACCTAGACTCCTTCTCTTAGACCGTGAGCTCATATTACTCACTGTTTCCCTAGGCTGCTTAGACTGCATCAACCGCCATCTGGTAATACGGTGGCCATAAAGGTGTACGTTGGGTATTCCGAAGGAATAGTAGATGAAATGTGACTGCAAGACCGAGATTTGTTCACCCACATGATGGGTAAAGATACATACGGCCGGCTTGGTGAGATTACATCCATAAATGTTGTAACATGTGACTAGGTCATGGGGATGTAATATCACGGTAACAAGAAAACAAAACTTGTTGTGAACGAGATTGAACAAGGTATGGGATACCAATGATTGGATCTCGGAAAAGTTTTGTCGAGAAAAAAAAGGAAGAGGATGCTACATTTAGCAGTTCAAACGACATTGTCATCAAGAATGCATAGGGGTCACATGGACATCCCTGGTCCCTCTGTTGATCATTGATACAGATCATGTCTAGAGCATTCCCGAGCCATGAGAGGATACACTTATGGGTACGATGAGAACGATCATTCGTAAGATGGAATCACAGTTAGAGAAAGAGAAAGCCATAATTGTTCCGCAGAGAAATCCGAAGCAGTTCAAAGAAAGAATAAAGGACCGAATCATTCCGGAAAAGATCCAAAGTCGTTCGGAGGAAATCGAAAGGGAACCGGAAGGTGTTTCGGGTCAAGATGGATTTTGTAATATGTATTTACATATTAATTAATGTAATTAATATTAAATATATTATTAAAATCTAATTTGAAGGGTTATTCCACTAATGGTCCAAACTTCCTTGTGAATAAAGGCCCATGAGGGAGAACCGAAGGAGGGAAGGGCCAAGGGCCAAAAGGCCAAGGCCCAGGCGCCTCAATGGGGCCCACCTGGCCAGCCTAGGGTTGTGCGCAGGGTAGGGCCCACCCCTGGCCGGTGGCCCGTAAGGGCCCATGCGCCTCCCCCTCTCCCTTGTTTAGTCCCACATGGGAAACCCAAAGGGGAGGGCACACCCCCTCCCCCTATATAAAGGGGTGCCCATGGGTGGGATTGAACACACCAATATTTGGAGAAGTCCTTTGGTTGACTTTCTCCCTCCCTCTCTCTATACCTTGTGACCATGGCCCCAATTCTGGGCTGTGCGATCGAGGAACACCTGCAGCACGCCGTTGCGCCACAGGGATTCCTAGCCAGATATCAACTTCCGCACTCCCGACGAGATCAGGGAGCCAGAGGTCTCATCGTGCACCGGATGTGTACGAAGACACGAGGCGCAACACTTGGGGCGCTTGAATGTCGTGAGCCGGAGCTGTTGCACGATGAAGATGGCGAAGGAGCAAGGGGTGACTTGCGAGGAGCTTCACGACCTTGAGGTCGGCTTTGAGTACGACTACATCAACCATGTTCCATGGGGAACGTTAACCGCGTATGGTCTACAAGGGTATGTATTCTATACGCTCCGGCCATTACCGCATTACTACATAGATAGATCCTAGGCAAGTTTCTGGGGTTCAACGTAGGAATTTTTTTGTTTTCTGCACCGATCCCCTACACGGATAATCCGGCCCCCGAAAACACCTGCACACTTAGCGCACATGAGAAAACTCCACGGTATTGTTATCTAACACTCAGAACACAGGAAAACATGAAATGTTCTTTTAGTTGCTGGCCAAGGCCTTCCGACAAGGATTCTACTAGATAACTGCCAAGGTGGACGCCGACAAGTTGGTACAAGCATGCCTTGGGTGTCATTTTTATGCAAGACAACCAAATGTTCCAGCTAAACAATTGCGAACAATACCAATAACTTGGCCATTTGCAGTCTGGGGGTTGGGCATGGTGGGACCCTTGCAGACAACACCTAGTGGATTCACACACTTGCTAGTAGTAGTGGATAAATTCACAAAATGGATTGAAGCTAAACCCATTAGAAAGCTTGATGGGCAACAACCCTAAAGATTTCCCGGGATCTAGTGGTGAGATTTGGTCTTCCAGATAGCATCATCAACGACAATGGTAGAAATTTAACTCTTGATGAAGTTGAGGAGTACTGTCATGAGAAAGGCATGCTCCTTGACCTAGCATCTGTGGCACATCCATAGTCAAATGGGCAAGTTGAAAGGGCTAATGGACTAATTCTGCACGTAATCAAGCCACGCTTGGAGGCACTGCTACATAGAGCAGCGGGATCCTGAGCGGAGGAACTACCATCTATTTTGTGGAGTTTACGAACAACACCTAACAGATCTACCGGCTTGACTCCTTTCTTCATGGTTTATGGAGCAGAAGCAGTTCTCCCATCCGACATCCTCCACGATGCACCAAGAGTTTCCACCTACAATGAAGAATACGCTGAAGAATCTAGACGGCTATCTATGGACCTACTCGAAGAAGAGCACATGTTGGCATGCTAGAGATCTACCGTCTACCAGCAGAAGCTGCACGGCTACCATAGTAGCCGTGTAAAGCATCGCTCGTTTAAAGAAGGGGATCTGGTGCTTACACTCAAGCAGGAAAAATCACACAAATTATCCCTGCCTTGGCAAGGACCGTTCGCCATAAGCAAAGAATTGCTCAATGGTTCCTATTACCTCGTCGATATTCGTGAGTTGAAAGATAAGCCAAAAAATCGCAAGAGCAAGCAACATGACTCTGATGATGATTACCCGGAGACAGATCTGCCATGGAACATAGCACAGCTACGTCCCTTTTACACTTAGCACATTTATATTATGTAATAAGTTTCTTATATGATCAATGAAACAAAGCATTTGGTTCACTCCTATTCTCTGAGTCTTTTACCTCCTTTAGTTGTTCATTTTTGGATCATATAAACCCTTTATGCGCAAGGTTGCATTTGCCCTTGTGAAAATTCCGCCTACGGGCGTTAGCTTAAGTTTTCTCGTCTACACGTTTTCTGAAGTTTTTATGTGGATTCCGGAGTAGTGACTTTTCAGCACTCAAAGCCGGCAATTTTGTTCTTAGATTTTGGACGGTGCTATTAAGCATCATCACCTAAGAGCATAGTTCTGTGCTGAGAGTTTTCCGTCTCACGAAAGGTCAAGCATACGAACCAGAATAATGGATAAGCCAACACTTGCTTAAAAAATATATACATCTGCTAGAAAGAGATAAGTTGCAGGAAGCTTGAATACAAGTTTTCTGCCTTAGACAAACATAAGTTTTTTCCACATACATTTTGTAGAGACACATTTAATGCAGAAATTGTTTTCATGGCTCTGCTGCAGGGGGCTTCGTGGTGGCATCATCAGGAGAGCTAGGCCGGGAGAGCTCGTCAAACTCGGAAGGAGAGGGGCTAGACTCAGACGAAGTCACGTCATCATCCAGAATCTCGGTAGGCACAAAGACATCCTCCTTGACCATCTTGGTAACCCTGGTGTCGAAGTCGATGAGAGAGTTCCAAATAGCATCACTATCGATCTCTCAGCCTTCCTCGTCTATCTTGGTAAATCCGGAGGTCACCAGGTCAATTTCAGCGTTGTCATAATGCGCCTTGACCAAGGACAGGGTCATCCTTGCACCAGCCCAGACGCAAGAGGCTCTCTAGTCCTTGACTTTCTTGGCGGCTTGGTGCAGGATTACCGCAAACTTGGCTGCCGAGTCTGCCGCCTTGACATTTATACCTACAGGTTGAGCTATCTCCTTGGCTTGGGCGATGGCAGTGCTGACGAAGTTGTCGGCAAGAATCATGCGTTCCTTGGAACTTGGAACACCCTCACCAAGTTGTCTAAGCCAATGGGAGCTGCGGTATGCACAAAACACAAGGACCATGAGTACAAACAAGTAAAATGGTTGTCCAACTTACAAAAAAGACCAAGACGGAGAAAGGTTACCAAAGATGCTCGTTTCCTCTTGCATGCATGTCTCTACTAAGACATCGCGCTCCTTCTAGACTGACTTGAACATCTCAAGACTCCTAGCATTTTCCTCTTTGGCAGCTTGGTTCTAGTCTTTGAGTTGTGCAATCTCATCCTTCAGGCGCTGCATATCAATGTCCACAGACTCTTGCATAGCCTTCATCGTTGCCTCATGGCCCTTGACAGCATCGACCAAGTCCTTCTTCGAGATCTTATTTTCGTCATCGAGCTCCTGGATATGCTTGGATTGCTCGACGATGTTCTTGGCCTTAGCAATGGCTTATGTAAGATGGAAATCAAAAAGTGTTACCAAAAGATGGAAAAAATGACTCAATGGGAAAGCAAGGAGCTGTCGTAGGAAACAGACTCTGGCTATTTTTGATCTGTTCCTTCAGGAATTTGGTTTTACCCTGTTCAAGGTCCATCTCCTTCTGAAGAGAAGCAAATCTCTCATTGGCGGCTATCCTCCGTTTATTCTCATTCTGCACATGATATAAGCATGCTTAGTTTCTCTAGAGCTTCTAGTCAGAACTATTCAATTTCAACTAAACGCTCGGGGGCTATAGTACACGGTTTTAAAGTAAGCTAGTTTCTCTAAGAGCATCTAGTCGGAACTTTGCAGTTTCAACTAAATGCTCGGGGGCTACACAGACAAGTTCTACGCTTAGTTCTCTGGAGCACTCAGGCCAATAACTATTGACTAATCCGCCTAAGAGCTTGGGGGCTACACTGGGATATACTACACAAAGTAAAGCAAGTGAAGTTCAAAAAACTTACAATGGCAATGATTCTAAGATTGTTGGCCAGATGAGCGTAGGAATCATGAAAGGTTCGAGCATTCTTATAGACTGTGTCGGCCTGCTTGATGAGATCATCTAGGCTCAACGTTGGAGGAGTCGCAACCAATGGAGAGGTTGAAGCCGGAGGAATGGATGAAGCCCTAGCTACCTCCTGCACCTTCAAGGCAGTAGATGGAGCGGAGGCTCCCGCCTCAATCGTAAGTTCCACGTCCACCTCTTCCACTTTCTTCCCCTTCTTTCTGGCATCCTTAGCCGAAGCTTCAGCCACTTTATAAGAGGTGCTCTCCTGCGTCGCCTGGCCGCTGGGAGCAACGTCTGCCTCGACAAAGCCTAAGACATCAAGGTTTGGATTGATATCTATCTCCATGGCGGAGGTCTCAGGGATGACGGGAGATGACGGCCCAGCGGGACCAGTAGAGGGAATGGCGGTAGGAGTAGGGGAGCGGTGGCGGGAGAGGGCTTGGCGGACGGACCCTTGGTCAACATGTCACAAATGTTTTTTGACCCTCCAACATCTTTGGAGGATCGCTTCAAACTAACACCGGCTTTCCTCCTGAAACATACAAGGTATTAGTACAAGAGTTGAAAAAAGGTATGGGCTGAAAAGCACAAGTCGGAGAATGAAAGTACTTACTCCACGACAGGAGCCTTGGTGAGGGGAATGCCGGTGGACTTCTTCTTCTTCTCCGCCTCTAAGACAGAAGTGGATTGTTTGGAGACTCCACTCTCCGTTTTCTTCTTCTTCTTGGCCTCGGCAGCAGCGTTAGAGGTGGAGCTCTTCCGCTTTTGCGCTACCAGAGCTGGTTGATCCTTGGAGGCATCGTCATCGGACACCACCTGGATATCTTTCATCTTAGGATCATAGACCTAGGAGGTCATTTGATCTGCCGCCAAGGTCGCCAGCTAGGATACATGGCAATGTTAGATGCACAACTTCAAGTCGGAAAAACCTTAGAGTATATGACGAGCAACAAAGGAAACATAAGCTACCTCTAGGCACTTGACGCGATCGAACATGTCAGAAGTGATCTTGAAGCTACGCTTCTTGTCCTTCACTCTGACGATGTCCTTTAGTCAGAGCTTGATGGATTTAGTAGAGAAGTTATCCCGCAAACTTCACATGGGATCCCTCATGTCTTGGCTATATTTGCACATCAGCTGGGCACGGTGCTGCAGAGGCTGGATCCGCCTAACGTACCAGCACATGGAAAGATCCAAGCCCGTTAGACCTCTGTTATGAGCCATTCGATCTGCCTTACGGCACGATTGGCTTCGTCGTCGGAGGGAAGAGAGACTGGGGTCCGCCATGTAGGCACTTTAGTGGAAGCCCCATCGACAAAGTCGGGGTAGGTCTCAAGACTGTCTGGCAGAGGGATATCTGGCCTGTAGAAATACTGTGCTCCCAGTTCTTGCAAGACTCATGCCCCATGATGTCGGAGAAGCGCCGGCTAGGTCGGATCTTGAAGCTAATGGTTCTGTAGATCCGCAGTTCATCCTTGGACTCTTCGGACTCTCTCTTGACGGTGAATAAATATACAAACAGATCTAATCTTGGTTTGATTCCTAGATATCCTTCGCACAAAGCTGCAAAGTTGCTAAGGACTAGGATGCTGTTGGGAGAGAGGTTGTAGGGAAGTACCCGGAAGTGTCGAAGGACATCCAGGAAGAAGTCGGAGACTGTCAGGCTTATGCCACGTACCAGCTGAGATTTGAGGTACA
This sequence comes from Avena eriantha, assembly GCA_910589775.1. Lineage (NCBI taxonomy): Eukaryota > Viridiplantae > Streptophyta > Magnoliopsida > Poales > Poaceae > Avena > Avena eriantha. Next base: position 126,090,726 of record OU342746.1, read on the forward strand.
CTTTCTCTCCGGCTTGGGGAGAAGGGACAACCGCGTTGGCCGGCGCCGCCCGCCAGACGAACTTCTCCGCCGCAGGGAGATAACCCTTGTCGATCAGCTCTTGGAGGTCTTCGGCGGAGATATTAGAACCTCTCCATACCCCCTTATGGGAGTCGCTTTCCTCTTCAGAGGCTTCAGGTGCCGCTCGTTCTTGGTCATCGCCGGCGGACTCTGTCACGGTGGAGACGGGGATGACCACCCCCTCCGGCAGAACAATAACTCCCCGGGATGGCTCCGTCGTAGCCTCGGGAATCGCCGCCGTGGAAGGAGAAGGGTTGCTGGAAACCATTGCGACGCGGAGTGTGCGGAGGAAGAAAGGGCTTTGGTTAGGGTTTTCACAGAGGAGCTAGAACGGTCACGCGGCTGGAGGAAGACAAATACTGGAAAAGCAAATGCGGGTAAAAAGAAATAAATTTACTGCAGTGATAATATATAAGCCTCGCGTCAAGATTCGTGCAAAAAATCTAATGGATGGAATGTTGCCGACGTGGAAGCAAACGTGCGCCGTAATTTCACCACGTCCTCCGTCTTTTGCAGTACCGCCGTTTTGGATTTCACGCGCGTGAAAATAGGTAATGATTAATTCTTTGCTTCTGTGAGTTTTGAGGTAGCATAGGCTGTACCCTACGTCATCCTCCTAACAGTTGCAGTGAAGGGTCATCTTCGAAGATTCCATCAAAGACGGAGATCGTCCGACTCTGGAAACAAAGACTCAACGAATCTCTGGCTAAATTGTGAAGCCAGAGAGGATTGCAGGTTTCTTTGGGAGACCTTTGAGATATAGCTTGACAAATTGCCGGCATCACTTAGACGGGATATAGGGAGATCAACGAGCAAGACGGCGCAAGATTTTAAAGTCCTCCATGGGCTACTGTTGGGGATATGCTATATGGGTATCCTCATAGCATGTCACCAGTCCGGCTAACCCGGGTGGCCCATAGTTGGTAGCAAGGCCTATGGCCTGCTGGGCGGCCCAGTTAGACAGATCCTAAAGGGAGGCCCATGCCAGATAAAGTAAGGCTATGCAGGAGTCACCGACACACTTGGAGCCTTAGAGTACAAGACACAGAAGACTAGTTCATGTAGGTGTAGGACTCTTTACCTTGTCCGGCAAGGACCTTTCGTTGTAAACCCTAGGTCTTGGCGCCTTTATAAGCCGGCCTACGGGAGCCTTTAGGGCACAACTCTGATTGGAGCGTACAACACGCAACACCTCGCATAGCGAACCTATCTCTATAACTCGGCGTATTTCCATTATAGTGATTTATAGAAGGAGTAGAGTTCCTCCACCATTGTGGGACTTGAACCTAGGTAAGCTGTGTTACCTCATACCCGCCAACTCTCCGCCTTACCCCATGTCTCTAAACACGCACTGTGAGGACCCCTTCATGGCGTACTCGTCGGCAATACCAGGACACTATCCTTACTTCAACCATTTAAGTTTGCATGCCCTTTTAGTATCCTTTGAATTAACAAAACCCTTCGGACCATGTCATGTACATGTCCTAGGTAACCATTCTATTAGAAGAACATTGATTTGTTTGTTCAACTACCATATAGCAAATTATATGTAGTGGTTGCTACATTAATCCGTCAATACTAAATATTGCTATGAAAGATCAAATCTTGTCATAGTCAGCTCCTTGAACATTGTCGTAAACTCCTTTCCGACATGTCGACTATTTCATAGATTTCAAACATCCATGTCTATTTCTTTATAGATCCAAATACGACTGATAGACTTCATGCCTTTCCTAAGGGTCTTCCAAGTTTAGAAACTTGATTTGTCGTGTATGGATACTATCACGGATTTTATGACTTCTAGTCATTTCATGGAGTCAGGGCCCATCACCGCTTCTTTGCATGCAGTCGGTTCATCATTGTAAAAACAATAACAACTTTTTTATCAAATCTTGCTATTTGATTGTTACCCGACCCATATGGTTCAAATAGGAACTCTAATATTCGAGATCACAACCTTTGTAATCATGGGAGCCATGAGCATTGTGGCCGCCTCCGGGACACTTAGCACATGTTGCTTAGGTTTATCAACCTAATCAAAGTTCTATTCTCCTCCCACTTAACTTTTTGTGAAAAGCTAGTTCTCAAGAAACTTGACGTTCCAAGCGACAAACTCTTTTGTCCTCGGTGTTATGGAGGAATACCCAACAAATTCTTTGGTATAACCTACAAAGATGTTCTTATCCGACTTTGGTTGTAAACATTTTACTTATGCATAGAATACCAAAATTTAAGAGAAGACAACTCGGGTTTTATCCCAAACCATAACCCTTATGGTGTCATTTCAACAGATCACGATGGTGCTCTTTTCAGTGTAAAAGCGGTAGTATCTAAAGCTTTAATCCTTAAAATATAATGGCAATTTTATAAATGACACATTTGATATTACCATGTTAAACAAGGTTTGATTTCATCTCTCAAGCATTCCATACTCCTATGGTTTATCGGGAAACACAAATACATGGAACAATTCCTCAAGTCTTAGGTGTTTTGCTAAACATGTAACTTAAATATCTTCCTTTATGATCGAATCATAAATTCTTTATGTTCATGTTACAATGATTTTCCACTTCATCTTGAAAGTCTTTGAACAATTTTCAAATGTTTCATACTTCTTCCTTATTAAGTAAATATATAGATATATTCACTCAAATTTTTGGAGAAATCATATGAAGTCGAAAGATTCACCGCACATGTCTACATATAATGGACTATATACATCAACATGCACATTGTACAATAAGTTAGTCATCCATTCCTCTTTGGCCTATGAATGGAGTTTCAATTATCTCGAGGAAAGTCTCACAAGCATCATTTGATCAAAATCAAAGACTTCAAAAATCCATCAACATGGAGTTTCTTAATGTTTTCTTTCCAATATAATTTAAACGCAATGTCACATCGTAAGTGATCTTTCAATCATCTATCTTGTGACATTTTAGCGTTAGTTTTGTGGACCTAATTTCTCCAACTAGACTTGTAAAAGTTCATCCATGTTCTATGGAATATGGTAATTATTTGAACAACCACTGTTCTCATAATACTGGAACAAAATAACAATTATTTGAACAAATCTTGAAGGAAAGCTTTGATGTCAACAATGAACAAAATAACACTTTTTAATGTTTTCGATGAACATCATCACATATTCTCTTGCTAGATACTCAGGCCATTATAGTTCATGAATTGCATTGTTCTGTATGACATTTCACACCAACCAATTCGGTATCCAATACCCAAGAACCACATTGTTTAACAAGCAAAGAATACAAGCATAAGATGTATACCATCTATATACCTTAGCTGGACATTTCTAGTCTTTTCTCTTTTCTGCCAAATATTTTATAGATTCTCTTTCAGCATTTACTTTTCCTTTTAAAAGAATATTTCAACATCAACTATGGCGCCATACATATGACACATAGTCCAAAGTGTGTATAGTAAAATACTAATACCTTTGGATTTGCATTTTGAAGTGGATAACCATCATCAAATGTTTGGTGTTCTTTCAAAAATACATCCTTTAGTAATCTTTTAGTGTAGTAAACATTTTACCTACATCTTCTGTTCATCCTAATCATGAAAACTTTCATGATCAAGATAGTATAGCCTATAAGTACGAATTGTAAGTATATTGTCAGTTCCCAAAACCTTTTTGCGAGATTAGGACGTCTAGCATCTCCAACCTTCGCAAATTCTCATACAATATGAGAACATGTATTTTTCGAAATTATACTCTATCATGTTGCAACCTAAACATTGTTTCAGATATCTAAATATCTTTCACACATGATGGTTTCTGAAACAATTCTTTCAGCTCTTAGATAACCTCGGTATTAAAACAACTTTTGAATATCAAGAATCATGGAGGCAAACATAATACTTTAGATACTAACACTGGAATTTTCTATGGAACTTACATGTTAGGTATGCTATAATTTCCAACAGTATCAACTATACTTCAAATTATAACATTACCATATCATGACACTTGTCGAGCAACAACTAAACTAGACACTTCTAATTTATCAATTGCAAGTTTTACGTAGCTTAGGGTTGTCGAAGGTAGAACCGTTCATACCTACGAACATGGAACCACAACGATGATAATCAAATTATTAGCAACTCGTTGTAAATCAGATATTGACTATAGTAGGAGAGATAGACACCCTCTAGCCACTTATGCAAAACTAGTTGTATGTCAAGCGTGGAACAAGTCTCATGTGCGAGGACATGTAAGGTTAGTCTGGCCGCTTCATCCCACTATGCCACAAATATCCAAAATACGTAGAAGATGTAATAACATGATCATCAACACCCACATACTCATATGTGTTCTACCAATGCAAAGCATATATGCATAGATTAGGCTCTGATACCACTGCTGGGATCGCAACATAGAAAACAAAAAAATCCTACGATGTGAACAACTAAGAACCAAGATCGATCTACCTAGATACAAGCAACGGGTGGATATACATCCATAGCGAACATACCCTTTAAGAGAGACAAAGCGTTACGAGGATGTACCCGATCTCAAGATTGTGATAAAGTCTAGCGAGTCCAGTAGGTCCAGCACCAGCCAGTCCAGCAGGTCCAGCACGAGCAAGTCCAGCACCGCAAAGCAGCGGTGCATCCGTGATCGCACACACATCCGTTAACTCGACAACCTCCGAGTCCTTGCTCCATCAAAGCAGCAGAAGCAACAAATCCTTCCAGAAAAAGCCACCGGGAACATGTATCTCGCTAATCCGATACCATGGGCATTGCTAGAGGGGGAAGAGAACCTTCGCGAGGAGGTGGTGCAAGAGGAGAGGAGCCATGGGGCTCATTTTATAGGGGATGGGGCACAACCCCATGGCCATGGCTGGCTGGCCATGGTGGGTGTCCCCACTGTCATCGGATTGAGGACAAGTACGCCATGAGGGGGTCCTCGATGTGTGCGGAAGAGAGGGGTGTGAGACGTACGGTGTTTCGGGACGGTGAGCACACAAGTTTACCCAGGTTTGAATCTTCCGGCTTTGGACAGATCCTACTCCCGTTAGAAATCTAGTAATAAGGCAAAGCCGGATATGGGTTACAAGGGTTTCAACTGTGTGAGTTGAGATTGTAGAGTATTGTGGGGTGCCCTAAAGGCTGGTCCCTAGGACAACTTATATAGATATCCAATCTAGGGTTTAAAGGAGAGACCTATCTGGCTATGACTAAGAGTAACATATTGAACTAAAAGTAACACTATAGGCCTATGTCGGTAAGTCTTCTAGGCCTTCTTGTAGACGGACTGGACTCCGTCTCTTCTCCCTAACTGGGCCTCTTGTGAAGCAAAGCTCTAACTCGAAGTGGGCCACCTTGGTCAGTTAGGCACAATGAGGATACTCGGATAGTATATCCCCAACAGTAGCCCTGGAAGCCTCCAAGATCCAGAGTCGGATTTCACCATTGTATAGCTTGATTCATCTTTGGCTTGTAGAACCTTGAAGGGTTCCTGAAACTTCAAAAGGAAGGATAGGATCCGGGTCTTAAAAATAAGCCGAACCTATGATTACATTATTCGGGTTTCTAGCTTGAAATTCAAACTAAGCCGGAACTTGATCTCTAACGTAACCTGGCATCACGCAAGGTCAAGTTACGCCACTGACAGACATTCTGACAGCGCGACCGTTGGTGGGTCCCCTTTTCGTGGAACTGAGGCATCGTTCTAATGCATGTGCGGAGATCGAGGCGGTGTAACCCTCGCGAGGAGGTTACGTAGCTCCTTCCATGACGCATGGCATAGTTACTATTTATCTTGCACAAATCTTAGCGCATGTAAGGGATATAATGGGTCAAGATCTCCTCCTTCTTCCTTACCAACGCTAGTGTCTTCTCCTTCCTCTCGACGCTTCCGCGCAAAAGCTCTTCTTCCTCCCCCCAAACGCATAGCGTCACCCATCCTAGGTCACCACCGCCCACAAAATGGCTGATGCTTTGTCTTTCGGTACGGCGGCGACAACGACGATGGCCTCCGTAGTGGCAGAGAAGGAGAACTTCCACGGGGTCTAGATCCCCTACGTCCTTAACAACTACAAGCTCCACATCATCGAGAAGGAAGGCCTCCTCCGCGCCAGCGACTGGCGAAGCGGTTTCAGTCAAACCATCCCCACCCCAAACGCCGATGAGCGAGTGCACTTCGGCACCCACCTCGACAGAGGTTTGAGTTTTCCTCCCTCGGATTTCTTTTCTAAGGTTATAGATCACTACGGAGTTCAACTCCACAATCTCCCCCCAAACTCAATCTTAGAAATGAGTGCTTATGCATCTTTATGTGAGGGGTATCTCGGAATTGGACTGAATCTTGTTCTATTCTGGTACTACTTTGGTACCTGGAGAAATTCCATCACTTTCGGTAATCCTTATATTACTGGAACTCTCATCTTTTTTATTAGGAGAGAACGAGTCTATCCTAGAATCAAAGCTAGCAAGTCCGTGAAGAGATGGCCGTCCATGATCTTTTATCATAAGGACAAACCGGCTCCTAGCAAAGCAACTGCTTTGCCGGCTTTCATCGATGGCACTGCCATGCCTCAAGAGTCCTGGGACGCAAAAGCTCCGGCTCTCACCGACGATCTGCTTCTCGCCAAGAGGCGTATCGAATATCTAATTAAGCACAAGGGTCTGAAAGGATCTAACCTAGTTCACTACTGGTTGGCGCACCGGATCCAGCTTCTCCAACACCATGGTGATCGGCTCATGCATTAAATCACCAAGAGCAAGATGGATTCTATCCGGATTTGCTCAAAATCATATTCGGACAAGGACTACGAGTCCCAGATCAAATGGTTGATCAAAGAGCGGATCGAGAGGAAGATTCTAGATATCTCTCTGGAAATGTATACAGTTCGCGATCCTGTGACACCACTAAGTTTTCCAGCAGTTACTTGAATATGTGTTCATCCGTACTTTGTTACAACTTTTTGCAATACTGAGGTAATTCTTCTTTCAGCTTGCTGACCTCCCCGAGTCGGAGCTTTCACCTCTTGAGGGATATCCTCCTAAGATCTCTCATGAAGAGGGAGAACTTGTAGCACTGCCGGAGGCACTTACTCGAAAGCGTAAGACTCTGACTGTTTCTATTGGCACGAAAGAAGTGCCTGTTGTGAAGAGGTAACTTTCCTCACAAGGTCTTTGTATTTTATCTCTCATTCTTTATGAAGTGTAATGATCTTGTGTTATCACTTCTTTAGAGCTAAAAAGCTCATCAAGGGCAAGGGGAAGGGAATCCCGACAAAGCTTCTTCAATAGTCAAATTTAAATTTGACTTCGCCTACTGCTCCGCCTCTGAGTCCTACCCCAATGCCTTCTACATCACCGGAGGTTACTTCATCTCCTCATGTTGCAGAAAATCTGGCTCAGCATCTTGAGCCAGTGAACCTTGGCTCGCAGACCAACGTCACCATGGGTGGCTCGACAACTGATAAGGGTGAACCCTCAAAGGGTAATGATCCCTCGGTAGAGGTTTTCGCGGACAACCTTCTCAGTAATCCGGGTATCGCCAAACTTGGCATTACTCGAAAAACCGCAGAAGAGATCCAAAAGCTGGCTCAACAATGCTTGGAGAGGCTGAACATCACTGACGAAGAATAGGCACAAGAAGCCAAGGACATCAAGTTCTCCGAGTTCTTCGCCTAGTACATCTTCGCGACGAAAAGAGGAAGGCTGGCGTGGCTCCGCCACCACCAGTAATCCCGCTAACTCCCGCCGAGAAGGTTTCTTCTGAGGTGAACATGAGTCTAAGCAAACTGACACATGAACATTATCTAAGTCAGAACTTGAATCTCTCTTTTACTTTATTTCATATCATATCCTCTAGCCCCTATGCTTGAAGTTGGATAGGAAATCAGGATTTATGCTTTCATAGGATGCCAAAGAATGAACTAGTTTAGCCCCCAAGGCTCGTGCTGATATTTAACTTAGTTAAAATATTAGCCCAAGTCTTTAGTAGACTTCTAACTCTGGGTATTATTCTGACTTATAGAAAGTTAATGCTTATAACCAGGAATTATTAAAGAATATCTGCAATAAGCGGAGAGAGATCAGAGATCTCCGCCTTGAAAATGATCAACTGGAGATTTCCAAGTATGAGGTCGAAGGTAATCATTTCAGTCCTTATACTTGCTCTTTTGCTTTCATAGTCGAATTATTATTCGACTGTTTTCTTTTGTTTACAGAACTGGTCAAACAGTCATGCAAACTGATGAAAGATGCCAAGAATCTCAAGACCCTAGAGGTGGAAAACACTGACTTAAGGCGAGAGCTAGATGACCTTAAGGTAGATAATGATCACAATATTAACAGCGTTCTTGAATCATCTAACATGGCCACCGAAGAACGTGATCGCACAATTGCCATCCAGGATAAGAAAATCTCGAATCTCACAAACGAGCTTGCCAGGGAAAAGAACATCACCCAAGCACTACGGGCTGAACTCCAAAGTCTCAGGGCGGAGAAGACCAAAGTTGATGATGTCATCTTCTTTAATTTTCCTCTCTCTGACTTTTCTTTCTTCTGACTCTAGGCGTTCATAAATATTTTTTGACCTTTTCTTTATATATGCAGGTCCTATGAATTTGCTGGATTCTTCTTATTCCGAGTCTCACACTAGCCGGCATAATTAAGTCGGAGATCTGCTTCACGATTTCCTCCAGTCAGTGGAGGATATTTGCGAAGCCTTAAAGATTTCCGATATGAACAGAATGTCCGCCTTTGAAGTGCGATAAGGCAAAAGTCATGCCTCCAGCTCATCCAGGACTAGAACATGTCATATGCATGAACTGCAGCATAGAATGCCATGAGAATGGTTATGAGCCACCATGGAAGCATGGAGATTTGGCAAGTAACCAGGGATTATTCAACTGTGGATGAAGACGACAAGGAGCAAAGTATCAAGGATGTCATGGACTCCTGTGCCGGCTATGGATGCCACATAGCTGATCTGACTAACTACGACACTCCATTCTTCACTCGTGTGGAAACACCTCCTCCGCCTCCGAAGGAACAACCGAACTTTCCGATGATGAGCAAACCGAATCTGATTTGCCCGTCTTGGAAAGATACCAAGGCGAAGGCGATGTCTCCAGTGGGCCGGTAGCTCCTACCTCTTCTCCTGCATCGTAGAGTACCAGAAAAACAATGTGTTATTCTGAAACAATCGGATTGTAATAAGTAGTATTATATTTTTGCTAGTGCTAAGTTTTGTAAGAACTGATGCTTTTTACTTCCTTTTAGAACTTTTGGCTTTACTTTGTTGTGCCTGAAATTTTACATAAGTACCTTTTGTTTTGTCTATACTTATCGCTTATCTGCCTTTCCGCCTTGTCCCTTTCATGAGCCGACAAACCTTCAACACGGAAACTTTGTCGAGCAATAGAGCTCAATTGCTAAACCAGTTTAAACTCGGAAACAAAGCCAGTTTCTAGTACCAACAATTCACTAATCGGAAAATACCCGCATCTAGCAATCAGATAAAGAACCAAAGTATAAACTATAAAATTTTAAATTTATACCCGAAGGTAGCATTTTTAGAATCAGAAATCTAACTAGAACAATCATGAGCATAAAGAACTTTCAAGTATTCTGGGATTTTCGACTGTGACATGATCATTTGGAAAAAAGATGGTAATATAAAACTTCTCAGAAAATATTGAGGCAACCAATACTTTATTTCTCATTGAACATGTACACATATGATTACAAATAAAGAAATTTTAAGAATAAAAGGGACGTAGTTGAGGAATATTCCATAGTCTGTCTAATTCTTCTGGGTATGTACTGCCTCTAGCTCTCTTTCTCTTCTTAGTATCAGGTCTTTCTTTGACTGGCCGCATATCAGTTAGACAGTAAGAACCATTGTGCAATACTCGGATAACTAAAAAGGGCCCTTTCCATACTGGGGAAAGTTTGTGCTTTCTTTTTTTGCACGAGCCGAAGAACAAAATTGCCCTTATTGAAAGACCGGTTTCTGACTCTCTAGCTATGATACTTGCGTAAATTCTACTGATAGGTTGTTGATCTCTGCTCAGCAATGTCGCGAACTTCTTCGATTACATCGAGATCATTTTGTTAAGAAATTTCAGCATCCTCTTCGATATACGTAGCAACTCAGGGAGAAGTATGAATTAAATCGCTAGGAAGAACGGCTTCTACGCCATAGACCAAGAAGAAAGTTGTGTATCTGGTTGACATGTTCGGGGTTGTTCTCAAGCTCCATATCACAAATGGTAATTCGTATGCCCAAGCCCCCGCATCACGACGAAGTGGTGCTTCAAATCTTGGTTTGAGGCCTTGCAGGATTAGAACATTTTCTCTTTCAACTTGTCCATTGGCTTGTGGATGCGCAACTGATGCAATGTCAAGCTGAATTTTTTGTTTGTCGCAGAATTCAGCAAGTTCTCCCATAGAATAATTGCTCCCGTTGTCCGTGATAATACTATGCGGATAACCATATCGGATTATAACATCCTCGACAAATCTTCTGGCTATTGCTCCATCAAAACTTGTGATGGGTTTAGCCTCAATCCATTTTGTGAACTTATCCACCGTTACTAAGAGGTGAGTAAATCCACTTCGAGCCTTTTTAAATAGTCCTACCATGTCAAGCCCCCGGACCACGAAGGGCCATGTTATCAGAATTGTTCGCAGCTGATTAGCCAGAACATGAGCTTGTTTGGCGTACTTTTGGCAGCCTTTGCATGTCTTGACTAGCCGTTTGGCATTTGCCTTGGCTATAAGCCAGAAAAATCCATGTCTGGAAGCTTTTGCCACTAAAGATTTCACTGTAGCATGATGGTCGTGTTTGCCTTCGTGAATTTCCCTTAAGATTTCCACTCCTTCTTCCGGAGATATGCAGCGCTGAAAAACCCTAGATACACTCCATTTATAGAGCTCACCATTTATCATTGTATAATTTTTTTCTCGTTGGACGATCGCTGGCTCAGAACCTCGTCTGTGGGTAATTTTCCGTCTACCAAGAAATCCAGGTAGGGTTTTGTCCAGCTGGGAATCACAACCAAAATTGCTAATAAAGGTCAGATATTCCTCATCAACTCCTGTTACAGAGGGAACTTTGAGCTTCTCTAAAAAAGTGCCATTCGGGACCTTTTCCCGTGCAGAGCCTATTCGAGATAATGCATCTGCTTCCTCATTTTCTGTTCGGGGGATATGTTGAACCACAAACCCTTCGAACGATTTAGATAGTTCATCCATGACAGCCCTATATGCTTCCATGTGTTTATTTGCATTATAGTGATCCGACACTTGTTGAGCAACAAGATCTGAATGTCCATAACGCATAAGTCGTCGGATGCCGATATCTTTAGCAATCTGGATTCCATGCAATAGTGCTTTATATTCGGCAATGTTGTTTGTTGCCGTGAAGTGGATATGCAATACATAGAAAAGCTTATCTCCTTGGGGTGATCTGAGCACCACGCCTGCCCCCGAGCACTTTAGACCCATCAAAATGCAAGGTCTAGTATTCCGACTTTGGGAGGGTCATATTCTCCATTGTCTCTGTCCAATCAGCGACAAAATCAGCGATGATTTGGGATTTAATTACCGTGCGAAGTTTGTACTCAATGTTGAAAGCTGAAAGCTCTATTCCCCATTTTGCGACACGGCCTATAGCATCGGTGTTGTTAATTATGTCTCTCATGGGATCTGTGCTCACCACGGTAATTTGGTGCTCCTGAAATTAATGTTGTAGCTTCCTAGATGCAAAGAACACACCATAAGCCAGCTTTTGATAATGCGGATACCGCTCCTTTGATTCGGTTAGGACTTCATTGAGGTAGGAAATCGGACGCTGCACTAGGTGTTCCTGTTTTTCCTCTAGTCTTTCCACCACCATGATGACGTGAACCACTCTATTTGTCGTAGCCAGATAGAGCAACATCGGTTCTTGAGGTTTCGGCGTTGCAAGGGTAGGAGCGGATGAGAGAACTGCTTTCAGGTCTTGTAGTGCAGCTTCAGCTTCATCAGTCCAAACTAATTTTTTAGTCTTTTTCAGGAGCTTGTAGAGTGGTGTGGCTCTCTCACCGAGACGGCTTACAAACCGACTGACTGCAATAATGCAACCAGTTAGACTTTGAACGCCCTTCAGGCAAGTTGTCTTGGAAATATTGAGTATAGCCTTAATTTTGTCTCGGTTCACCTCTATGCCTCTTTGAGACACGATGAAACCTAACAATTTTCTGGCTGGCATTCCAAAGAAACACTTCTTTGGATTAAGCATTATGTTGTATTTTCATAGATTGGCGAACGTTTCCTCCAAGTTAGCAATTAAGGTTTCCTTCTTTTTGGACATCACCGCTATGTCATCCATATATGCATGTACATTGTGTCCGATTTAATCGTGGATGCAACGTTCCATAGTGCGCTGGTACGTAGCTCCTGCGTTCTTGAGCCCAAAGGGCATCGTAACAAAACAGAAGGTTCCGAAGGGGTTTATGAATGAAGTTTTGACTTTGTCTGGTTCCTTCATCTGGATTTGGTGATAACCGGAATATGCGTCGAGAACACATAGGAGTTCCGAGCCTGCCATAGAGTCGATAACTTGATTAATTCTAGGAAGAGCGAACGGATCTTTGGGACAAGCCTTGTTCAAGGCGGTATAATCAACATACATCCTTAGTTTAGTGGTGTCCTTTTTAGGGACCATTATAGGATTGGCCGACCACTCCGTGTGGATGACCTCTTCTATGAATCCGACTAACTCAAGCCGGGCTAGTTCCTTAGCTATTGCTTTTCACTTTTCATCGCCAAAACGTCATAAGGAATGTTTGACGGGTTTAGCATTTGGGTGTCCATTTAGAGAGTGCTCGGCAAGTTCCCTAGGTACTCCGGTCATGTCAGATGGCTGCCATGCGAAGATATCTTGATTGGCTTGGAGGAACTTGACGAGCATGCTTTCCTATGCGCTATCTAAACCTACACCTATCTAAGTCACCTTGGAGGGGTCATCATTCTTCAACGGCATCGTCTTCGTCTCTTTTGATGCCTTGAACTCCGGAGTCGGCTTTGTCACCTCCTTCTTCATCACGGGCATATCGGATGGATCAATGGTCTTCTTGATCTCTCGGTACTCCTAGGCGTGTATTATAGCTTCAGCAAAGGCGGCATTTCTGTCCTCGCACTCTCGTCTTTTCTTCGGGTCTCCCCTGATGGTCATCACGCCCTTGGGACTTGGAATTTTCATCATATTATAAATGTAACACGGACAAGCCATAAAAGCCCAGTAATCCGGCCGTCCAAAGATAACATGATATGCGCTCTTGGACTAGACTACTTCGAAGGAAAGTGCTTCCATCCGGTAGTTCTTTGGAGTTCTGAAAGTAACGTCCAAAGTGATCTCTCCCATGGAATTTGCTTTTCTTCCTGGGACAACTCTGTGAAAGATCACAGAGCTATGATTCAACTGAGTTTCCGAGATCCTCATCTGACGCAGCGTTTCGATGTAGAGGATGTTGATGCTGCTGCCGCCGTCCATGAGGGACTTAGAGAAACCATAGCCGTCAATAACTGGATTGACGACAAAAGCGTACTTTCTTGCCTATGCAACTTAGGCGGATGATCAGTGTGGTCAAATGTGATTGTCACTTCTGACCGATCCAAGAACTGAGGGATAGCCGGAACAGTTGCATTGAGCTCATGCAAAACTGCTTTCTTGACTTTAGCTGGTTGAGACCCAAGAAAAGTGACATAAGTGTCTTTCTTCGTCGGGAAGTTCTTCTTTCCATCTGACTTGGGATTTGAAGGCTCTACTCCCTCTATGTCGGTATCTTCCTTGGTCTCTTTTTCTTTTTCGGGATTCTTCTTTCCCTTTCTTCGCTTGGCCCGTAGCTAGTGGATGCGTCTTTCTTGATGTCTTCATTGAAATGACACTCGGCATTATGTCGGACGAGCCCTCGTTGGCATCTAAGTGACCCACACACGGATTGTTGGGAATGTTGGCCCAAGAGTAGGTTTTGCCATGTTGTTGGTCTCCTCTACCTTGGACTCTAGATGTCCCATGACCGCGTCTGCGGTCGCCTATGTGCCCTCCTCATCCTCCATACCCGAAAGTAGCGTTGACAACTGTGTTTTCTGCGTTGGGCTTTTCCTCCGAGGTGTTCTTGCGCTTCTAAGTTTGCTGCTTCGGCTATTTTGCCGACGTGGGTACAGCCAGGACATTCAATAGTCCTTCTGCGTCATCATCGGTGTCTGCATATTTTCTTGTCGTCTCTATCAACTCTCCCAGATCAGTGACTTTGTCGCACTTCAAATGGTGACGTAGTAAACCAATTGGGAGCCCTGCAATGGAAGCTTTGGTCGTAGTTTGATCGTTTAGTCCTTCATAGGAGTTCTTGGTGTCGATCCATCGTCTGAGATAATCTCTGCAAGTTTCTTCGGCTTTCTGGGTGCAACACTGTAGGTCTCCTACCTTATAGGGCCTTCGATATGTGCCTTCAAAATTTCGAAAGAACGCGCTTTGCATGTAATACCAGTTGTGGATGGTGTTTTACGAAAGTTCATTGAGCCAAGATCATGCCGTCTTCCTCAACATAAGTGGGATATACTGGGTCGCGACCAAGTTATTTCTTCCTTTGGCGATGCAGCAAGCCTGGAAAAAATCATTAAGCTAAGTGTCTGGCCGGGCCACACCGTCGTAGGGTTGGATGTGTCTTGAGATAGCAAATCCTTCCGAGAAGTTTGTTTGTTGAATGCACGGTCCGAAGAAGTTTATACCCACATAAATATTGTCGGACTCATAGCGCCTCGCCTCTATGTTAGAGTTGATCTGGTGCCTCACGTCACTTGGCGACAGAGAATGCCATCTTGGTTGTTCACTCTGGCTGCGGTGCCTTGGAGCTGGTGTAACACCCCCGGGATCATGGTTAAACAAATCCCACACCTTAGCCTGACATAAGCTTAACCTAGAGCTCCAGGATATCCAGTGAGAATTCGGTAACACAACAGTAACCCTACGACACAAAACTTATTATAGCAAGCTCATAGCTGAGTGAAGAACCAAAATATTACAAGCAGAGGCCATTGACCACAAACATCAAACAACGGAAGGCAAATTATGCTATTAAGTATAGAAAACTTAACAAATGGCTTAAGAGGCTTGAAGCCTAACGATGACGTCCCAGTCCATAGATTCCAGGCTACCGGCCAGGAACCCCAAGCTACTCGTCGGTGTCGATGTCGTACCAAATTTGTCTTCAGGGGAACACTTACTCTGCTAGAAAAGTATCAACAAATCAAGGGTGAGTACAGGGTGTACTCGGCAACACTTATGGCTGGTGGGGTTATTTTGCATAAAGCTGGTTTTTTTTATAAAACAATAGAGAGAAGAAGCTGTCTAAACAGAGTATTTTAAAAGGGGATAAGAGAGCGACATCTCTGAAGAATTGATCATCGTCTTCATATCCACCAAAGTAATCCGCAGCTCACAACTAGGATCACCCCCTCGTACCCATGAGGAAGCATCCTTAAGCACACGTTGAACTGCCAAGTTTTACGATTAGGTTAAAGTTCTCTATGATCTTTACGTTTGTTCCCAAATTGTCCATAACCGTGGGCACGGCTTTTTGAAAAGATTTAACCCTACAGGGGTGTACAACTTTACCCACACGTACCAACCGACTCTTAATGCCACTAGAAATAGCCATCTTCCTTGGAAGACCGGCAGAGGGTGGTTGGACACAACCTTTACCTTGCTTTCACCGAGACCATGAGTCACGCCCTAAGGATGGTTCCGCTGTAACGGGTCCAATCCCTAAGAAGGTCCCTAGAGATGTGGGCGAGGTTAATTTACCCAGAGGAACCTCCCCCCAACCCTGGCCACGCTTACCTACCTATATGAATGCACCTCCTTCACCGCCTTCCAGAACAACCCAATATGCATATGTCGAATGGAACGCCGAACTATGTGACTCATGGAATCTACTAGTCAAGTTAGTTAGTCAAGGGGTCCCCATAAACCCCGTGTGGCTGTATGCTCGTCTTGGTTCCAAGGGCAAGAACTCAGTTCCTAATGGTGGCGAGCATGGGACTAAAAAACCACTTCCCACCGTGGCCTCCCATACAAGCCTTAGCATGTTCAACCTTTACCACTGATCTCATCTCATCACGTTCTCCTGACATACTAGATTCTTTGCATCTGATACATCTTCTGGATGAACCAGCACTAACAGCTGAGCATGGCTAAGCAAGACACAGATAATAGCTCTAGCAGTGCACACAAGCCAATCCTAGTTATTCTAGGAGCAGTGGATCAGGTAATATAAGCTCAAAGGGAGTAATGCAACAAATAGGATCCTCTATCTATCGATAAAAGATCACAGTAGAATCATATGCATCATGGCAAGAATGAAATACTTTCGAAATCATAGTATTGTATAATGGTGGGGCTATGCTTGACTTGTTTGTTCATACCAAGATATAGATTTTCCGAAGCCTTGTGCTTGACTTGATTATAGTTGGTCAAGTATTGTTCATCGATCTTCTATGGTGTTGATCTCAGTCTTCAATCTTGATATCGATATCATATTCTACTGTAAAGAACCAAACACCAGAAAGAAAAGGGAAACAACGATCAACACATGGAATCGAGGCAATGCTCAAGCAGGGATGATGATATGACAAGTTTAATAGCATTGAAATGAGATCCTAAAGCATGCTTGGCAATTTAAGCGGGATCCGAGAGGTCCAAACCCTAAAACAGGAGAGACCCCGGAATCACCTGCAGGGGTTCATTTGATTCTTCTAATTAAACTTGTAATTAAAGTTGTTGAACAATGCATGATTATGCGTCTATTGTAAAGATCTCATTTTTTTGAACATTTTGATATATTATACATATTTTTTTAACTTATAAAATAAAAGATATTGAATTTCTAGTATTTATTCAATTTCTGGAATTAATTAAACTATTTCTGAAATATACCAAAACTCGGAAACCTGTTTACACCAGGGCTACTGCTATCTAGTGAGGATGACAGAGGGGCCCCATGGCCACCTTAGTATCCACGCGTGCAGGTGGGACCCGGAGAGGGTTTGACTAGGCTGACCTATGTGCTGCTGACATCATGTTGACATTAGCATGACGTCACAACAACGGTGAGCCGCAGATCGGCGACGGGAAGGCGAGTTGGGGGCTCGCGGACATGCGAGAGCTAGCGTGTTTGAAGAAGAACGTCACAAGTTACCTATTAGGGGCGGCGGCGCTAGCGGGAGGTCACCGGAGCGAGCTCTACGATGACTACTAGCGGCAGCGGACGACGATGCACGGTGCGAGCATGGTACAGAGTAGGAGGAGGACGAGCAGGTGGTCCCTTCGAACCGGAACCTCACCCTAAGCATGAAGAACGCGACGGAGAGGCCAGAGGAGGGCTGTGGTGGCGACGCGGACATCGGAGATGGTCGTCGGAGGCGGATAAGACGGGCTCGATTGGGGCGCCTGGGAGCACACCGGCTCACGTGAGTAGGGGCAAAAGAAGGAGGAGACCTTGGCGATTGCGGTGGTGTGCTGGGTTGGGCGAGAGGAGGCCGGAGATGGCCGGGTGCCGACAAGGTCTGAGCTAGAGTTAGGGGAGCTCTCTAGGAGAGAGGAAGATAGACGCCAGGAGAGCGAGTGAGTGGATAGGAACGAGGGAGAGAGAGAGAGGGTCAGGCGGGTCCTTATCCACCTCAAGGGCGTCGGCGGCATGCATCACAGCGCATGCGCGCATCGCAGCGACGGCGAGCGGCGATGGCTGCACCAGGAAGCTGCTAGGCGTCGGGGACGAAAACGACGAAGGGGCGAAGCGATATTGGGCATGGGCCAAGGTTGGGCCACGAGTGGCTGCTAGCTGCTATGCGGTTGGGCGACAGGTAGGCAAGGAGATAGCTGGGTCGGCCTAGGCTCTAGCTATATATTTTTTAGCAGAAACCTTTTTCCAAAACCTTTTCTCTCTTTTGTCTTTTGTAAAACCAATTTCAAATCTTTTTGAACCATTTCAAAAATATTAGAGGTTTAAGAAACTATAGAAAATATTGCAAGGACCCTTTTATTCAGATTGGGATCGACACTTTTCAAATATTTCAAAACCCTTTTGAATTAATTTTAGAGAGAGAGGGAAATAGGTTTTAGGGTTTAACTTTATTTCTTTGCATGCATTTTTATTTCTTAGCAAACTAATGATGCTCATGAATGCACAAACAAACCCTAATTAACATTAGCTAAAACTAGGGTGTTACAACTCTATCCCCCTTACGAGAATCTCGACCCGAGATTGCAAAGGTAGGAAGAGAGAGAAGGGAATAGGGTCACTCTAAGGATAAGAGGGAAACACACCTAACAACAAACAGAGTATCTCATGGTCAACTAATCAAGGAGTGTTCAGAAACAACTCTAAGATGACGAACATGAAATACGTCAAGGTAAAGGAGGAAACAAGAGGAGATGCTTCCAAAATGTTAGATATATGGTCTTCATAAGGATTGAGACCATGGAGTTTCAGAAGGGTTTAAGCTTCTAAAAAGGAGAGCTTTCAACAGAAAGAACATGACCACAGACTTCGAGAATGAAAACTCTAGTAAACAGCCTTAGTAGAGCTTCTAGGGATACAAATATACGAATAACCAAGCTGTTGATCTACTTTTGATACAGAAGGATTACTCTTCCTTCAAGAGAAGGTCAAGAAAGAAAGGTTGTTTTTGTGGCGAGGACTCGTAAGAGTCACAAGGAACATGTAACAAGAGGAACTAATGATTACCAACATCATAGTCGCTCTTCGAACATGCTTGAGACACAAAGGAAACTCTTTATTCAACCAGGTTTACCAAAATCTTTGCCAAAGATCGTGATATCACTGTACACCACTAAGATGAATATATATAAGAAGATTCCTGATGACACGAGGAAAAAAGAAACTTCATTATTAGACTTCAGTTACTTGGCACAACAAGATGCTTGCCAACATAAAAGGGTCTAGAGGATCGACCGAGAGACATTTCCTAGCACTACTTTAAATGTTCACCTTGATGTTTGAGAAAGCACACATCAAGTAAAGATCGGGCTTCGGATACAAAGGAAACCATAAGCAAAACTCCTATAAATAATCATAGAGGAAGCCTCATGAAGAGTGGTTGTTAATTGCTAATTCAACAGGATTTGACAATAGTCATTCCGACTAGTTTTGTCGACCATTGCATCAATCATGTCGGACTTGCAAAGATACCTATGTCAAAACCTTGGAGAACACCAACCATCATATCTGCTTGAGATTCAGATTTGGTTAGGTGAGATGATACTTCAAACTCAGTGTGTCTGAATAGAAAGTTTGCAACATTTACCACAAGGTAAAGTTACTAGATTCTCAAGACATGGACTACAGTGTTAAGCTCCAATAGACTGAGCTAGATTGCTAGACTATTCATTAGCAAATTGTCGAAGGACAACTGCACCTACATATAGTACTTGCAATGAAATACACTGTGTCCGTAGAGAAAACAAAAATAACTCTACTCGAATCCATGATGACATCTTTCTACCATTGCGCGTGAAGCGAAGAAGGTTACTTCTAACATCCAAAACACATACTTCGAGATAACACGAAGGAGGTTCTCGAAAGTTTTTCAAACATTAATGCCAAATGTTTCATATGAGTCTGTTTTAGTATGGAGAAGATAAGGATATTATCGATGGGCTCAACAACAAACTTATCGATATACTCCAGGAAGGTGGACTCATATGTTGTATGAACGAGGCAGATTATTTGGTCAAACCAGAGGACATGAGGATGTACTAAAGTTAAACATCATGGGTAGCAACATCATCAAGATAGTTGATGACCCACAAGTATAACGGGTGTATCGCAGTATTTTTGAGGGAAGTGAAACCCAATTTATTGATTCGACACAAGGGGAGCCAAAGAATATTTATAAGCCTTAACAACTGAGTTGTCAATTCAGCTACACCTGGAAACAATCTTGCTGACAGCAGTTTATCAGTAGCAACAGTTTTGTAGTAGGAATAGTAAAGTAACATCAGTAGTAAAGTAAAGACAGTAGTACCAATAGCAGTAAACGGTAGGATTCGAGCGCATTAGGCATAGGGATGGATGAACGGGCATTGCATGGACAAGACAATTCACATGGCAATCAGAACATAGGACAATTGCAGATAAATAAGATAAAGCATCCAAGTACTAGATAATCATAGGCATGTGTTGCATATATAGTCATACGTGCTCGCAATGAGAACTTGCACAACATCTTTTGTCCTGCCAGCCCGTTTGCAGCGGGGCCTCAAGGGAACTACTGGCAATTAAGGTGCTCCTTTTAATAGAGAACCAAAGCAAAGCATTAACACTCTGTGAACACATGTGATCTTCACATCCAAGCCATTCCCTCCGGTTATCCCGATTTCTGTCACTTCAGGGCCATTGGTTCCGGACAACAACATGTGTATACAACTTGTAGGTAAGATCATAAACAATACTATCACAATGAATCAATAACATGTTCAGATCTGAAATCATGGCACTCGGGCCCTAGTGACAAGCATTAAGCATAACAAGTCGCAACAAAGTCAAAAAGCACTAATAGAAGATACTAGGCACCATGCCCTAACAATCTGATGCTATTACATGAACGATCTCATCCAATCCCTACCATCCCCATAGCCTACAACGGGGGATTACTCACTCATAGAAGGGGGAAACATGGATGGTCAATGGAGAAGCGATGGTGATGATGATGGTGATGATCTCCTCCAATTCCCCGTCCCGACAGGGTGCCAGAACGGAGTTTCTGGTTCCGATCGTGGAATCTGGTGGTGGCGGAGCAGCGGAACTCTTTCTGGAAAAACGCCGACCCCCTTGAGTTTTTAGGTTAGAAGGAAACTTATAGGCGAAGAGGGAGACCGAGGGGGTGTCTGGGGCGGCCAAACCACCCCCTGGCGCGGCCAGGCCTAGCCCGCGCGGCCAAGTGGTGTGGCCTGGGCCCAACCCATCCGTCACGTATTCTGGCTCCGGGAGTCTTCTGGTGAAATAGGATTTTTGGCATATTTTCCGGAATTTTTCTTGATAGTTGATTTTCTGCACAAAAGCCTAGACACCAAGGTAATTCTGCTGAAAACAGCATCAGTCCGTGTTAGTTGCATCCAAATCACACAAGTTTAGAGGAGAAACAATAGCAAAAGTGTTCGGGAAAGTAGATACGTTTTGGACGTATCAACTCCCCCAAGCTTAGCTTATTTCTTGTCCTCAAGCAATTCAGTTGAAAACTGAGTGCGACAAAAGAAACTTTCACGAACACATTTGCTTCATATGATGCATATATTCTCAGCATGTGATCAACTACTTAGACAGTTCATAATAAGGAGCACGCAACTAAGTTTAGTTAAAACGCATTGTAAGCTATGAAGAGATTCCAACTCAAAAATAATAAGTAGCATGAAGCATAGACATAAGAAACATTACAATGCTCATAACAAGGTATGATAGAGTGATATCTCGCTTGCCTTTGATTATGAATGCCAAGGCACCTCTGAAGTTCAGGTGAAGACTAGAAGTAAAGATGTCAAAGATACAAGCATCAAAGTCATAACATAATTAATCCAGTATTGAGACAAGCACATTATACTAACAATGACAATTATGTTCTCAAGAAAGTGCTCATAGAATAGGTGGTGACTCAACAAGGAAATGAACAGATTTTGAATAATTTGAAAGGCTTCCAAATGCTGAAGTATGGTATTCGTTAGCTTTGAGCTCTCATTGCCCCTATCATAAGCATCTTTTAAGTGGTTAAGGTTAAAGTGACACAACTAAGAGGATATGCTTGATAAGTTATAAGTTGAAATCTCAAGCCCCTTACTTACGAGTACCAAACCTCATGCTACTCAACTTCAGTCACATGTAAGCTCTTGTCATTGTAAGTACATATGTATCATAGAGAACCGCCAACGGGGTACCCCTTGCACATGATACAGGAGCTATCCCATAATCCAAATGAGAAGGCAAGCAGACAATGAGCATCTCAGCGATCTTTTTATTTGCTATTTGCATAGATTTTTATTGAGGATGCTTCATAGAATGCTCATTATGGTTATGCTGCAAGTTTCCACCATAATTAGGCATGGCTTAGGCTAGTGGCCCAGGCGTTTATCTAACACATATACAAACTCCATGATCTTACAAGTTCCCCTTTTATTTCACAGCGCCGGGATCTATAAGCATAAGAATCATGATATCAACGTGGTACAAAGTGCCCATGAAATGTTGAAAGTGTTCCCCATGATACATGGTTCTGCTAACTTCAACTTATAAACCACAAGCATATACGCAACAAATATGGACGCAATGGTTCAGGTTTGTTAAGTGCAAGAAAATAAAGTGTGCCATCAAGTTCGTGATAGCTTTACTAACTAAATTTCCCAAAACAAACAGACATTTTATTTGGAAGAAAACAAGGCATACTTAATATGCACGGAAAAGCAAATAATGTTAATAGGTAGGTATGGTGGACACTTTGGCAATATTTGGTTTTAGGCAGTTGGAAACACGAGTAAGACATACTCAGTGTAAGTGAAGGCTAGCAATAGTAAGGGAGTGACAAACGAGAGAGCAGCAATTGTCATAATCCTGCTTGCAACAAAACATGACTAATCATGGCATGAAAGTGATTTAAGACCCCTGAGGCAAAATAATTCATCGATGATTAACTGATTATTTCAGTCATATGCATGCGTGAGCATGTTCCAAGTCAATTCAAGTGAAACATTCAGAGGAGGATACCACAATGTCATACCAAGTTATGAATAGAGTAATGCAAGCAAACATTCATACGACATGCTACAAACTATTAGCAAGATGGAGGTAATCATAAGAAAGCAAGAACTACTAAGCATACATAAATAACATACACCCCACATGAACAGATGATGACCCACACGTATAGGGGGTGTATCGCAGTATTTTCGATAAGTAAGAGTGTCGAATCCAACGAGGAGCAGAAGGTGCTGGCTAGTGGTATGGATCAGGAATTCTCTGCAAATACTTAGCAAATGGATTTTTAGGGGTTTTCGATAAAGCAAGTAAACAAAGTACGAGTAAATAAAAGACAATAGGAATAAATGCAGCAAGTGGCCCAATCCTTTATGCAGCAAAGGACAAGCCTGATGTATTACTTAAGATGACCAAACGTTCTCGAGGACACATGGGAAGACGGTCAAGTGCTTTCGCTTCATATAGTTGATTAATCTTCTCTAGCTTGCTAAGTGTTGTGTGGGTGAACCTATGCTAATGTACCGACCTTCCTAGGACTAGTACATACTTGTGATTATACCCCTTGCAAACATCCATAAGTACAAGAAAGTAATTAAGGTAGAAACCTAACCACAACTTTAAACTCTAAGACCCTTACGTCCCTTGTGTAATGGTTTCCTAACGAGGGTTTAGGTTTCTGTCACTCCGGCAACCCCTAAGATTAGTAGCCAAATACACAATGCATTCCCCTAGGCCCATATATGTGAAGTGTCATGTAGTCGACGTTCACATGACACCACTAGAAGAAGTACACCACAACTTAAATAACAATCTATTGAATCTTTCTCAACACAGCTCCACTACTAACAACATGACTTCTCCCATGTCCTCAAGAACAAAACGAACTACTCACAAGACATCATATGGATCATGATCAGAGATGGAATAATGATGTATAACAATCTGAACATAAACAACAACTCAATGGTTCACTCAATAGCATCAACTACAAAGAGTAATCAACACCGGGAAAGTTTCCCCTATGAACTATGCAAGATTCAACACAATTGTTACAGCAATATGGATATGGTGATGAGGGTGCTGATGGTGATGATGGTGGTGATGATGATCCCGATGAAGTCCAGCTTGATGGTGGTGTTGATGGAGACGATCTCCCCTTTCCGGGAAGGAATTCCCCTAGCAGAAATCTGTCTGCCGGAGAGATCTTTCTCTCTCGGTGTTTTCAGCCCCGCAGAGGCGGCGGAATCTTTCTGTGGTCGCTCTCCGAGTCTTAGGGTTTCGGGAGGATGATATACGCTAGAGGGGAGAGCTAGAGGTGGGCCAGGGCGGCCACACCACCTGCTGGTGCAGCCTAGGGCTGCCCGCGCCAGGGGGTGGTGTGGGCCCCCTGTGGGACATCTCCACTCCGTCTTCTGGCATCCTTAGTCTTCTGGAAAAATAGGATTTTCCGTACATTTTCCCGGATTTTCTGATCTTCGCGAATTTTGCCTCCAAACAGCACCTTTTACATCAGAATCCTGACTGCAGCTGTCCATGCTCCAAATGTCATCAACCATGCAAAAACAGATGAAATAACATAAGTAACACCTCTCAATGCGAAATATATCAATGAATAATAGTGAATTAAGACATAGAATAGTGATGCAAAATGGACGTATCAACTCCCCCAAGCTTAGACTTCGCTTGTCCTCAAGTGAAACTGAGCTCCATAAACATGGCCTCGGGTTTATGGAGTGAAGAGTCGATAAAAGAATACGGACAAGAAGCATCACATTCATCAATACATAGATCATAATAGAAGGCAACTCACTATTATATAACTCAACTTGTAATAGGTAAAGGAAACATAATAAAGATACATAAAGTGAATCATAATTGGTAATGGCAAAATTAGCTGTTGGTCGAAGAATAGTTGATAATTTGCTGGAGTTCCCAAATAACTGGTTTTCAATGATAGCTTTCAAAGTAGTAAACATCAAGATAAGAGCAATGTGCAAAGCAAGGAACATAAGACATGATTGAATAAATCATCATATGAATGAATGAAACACAACAACTCAAAATACTTGCTGAGATAGAAGGGAATAGGTTTACTGACTCAACTACAAAGTAAAAGAAAGGCCCTTCAAAGAGGGAAGCAGGGATTGCAAGTTTCATAAAGAGCTCAAAAAAATTATGATACTTACTAGCTTTCAGCTCTCATTGCCCCTATCATAGGCATCTTTAGGTGATTAAGGTTAAAGTGATCAAATATGAGGATATGCATTGACAAGTTGTAAATTGAGAATCTCATGTCCCGTGAATACGAGGGCCGCTCCTCATGCTACTCAAGTTTAGTCACCGGTAAGTTCTTGTCATCGTAAGCATATGTGTATCATTGAGAACCTAAAATGGGGTACCCCTTGCCCGATGATACGGAAGAATCCCCATATCAAAATGACAAGGAAAGCAGACAACAAGTATCTCAGCAATCTTCTTATTTACCATGGGAATATGGTGCTTTTTTCTCTCTTTCCTCTTTTCATAATATCTTTTTTTTCTTTTCTCTTTTTCTCAATCTCTATCTCTTTTTTTATAAGAAGAATGCTTCATAGATACTTATTATGGTTATGCTGCAGGTTTCCACCATGTCAGCATGGATTAGACCAGCGGCCCAGGCGTTTCTCTAACACATATGCATAACTCTATGGACATACAAGATCCCCTTTCATTTCACACCGACGACATCCATAGACAAAAGAAGATGATATCAACTTGGTACAAAGTACCAGTGCAATGTTGAAAGCATTCCCCATGACAGCATGGTTCTGCTAATTCTCAACTCACAAAGCGCAAGCATATACGCAACATAGGTGAGCACAATGGTTCAAGTTTATTAAGTGCAAGAAAGTAAAGTGTGCCATCAAGTTCGTGAGAGCTTTAATCACTAATTTTCGCATAACAAGTTTAATTTGGGAGATAGATAAAACAAGAATTTACTTGGAATATAATTAATGCTACTAGGTAGGTATGGTGGACACAAATGGCGAAGGTTTTGGTTTAAAGGAGTGGATGCACGAGAACAAATCCCTCTCAGTACAGGTTTTTGGCTAGCAAGGCTGGGTAGCAAGTATAAGAGTTGAAGGAAACAGCCAAACATACAAATGATAAAAACAAACATGCAATCTTCCTTGGAAGCACAAAAGATCTTAACTAGAGAATACTAGACTTATGAGCAAATCAAGAAGGAAAGATGATGAAATAATTATTTTTTTCTTTAGAGTACTTCTATCTTTTCTTTCAACTCTCAAAAATAGTGTTGCTACTGACCGAGCCAGGTTTGCCAAAACCAACTAAATTAACTCAATGATCCCAAAGTGATACAAATACTAACAACAAGATCAATCATATAACCACGAATTGAAAACCAATATAAGCTATGCAAAAGAGTAAATGATAGAACTTCTCATTAATATTCCATAACGACAATTCACACCAAGGGATACGTATCTAACGAGAGAGGGGACACTTCCATAATGCAAACCATCCTACATAATAACTCCTCTATTCATGATATGACTCTACTAATAAGGTAAAAAGATAGAAGATAGTGATGTGATACCGCGACACTCCCCCAAGCTTGGAACAAACCAAGGGGATGCCAAACCTGATGATGAATTTCTCCTTCGGTTGTGGTGGTATCCTTTCATCTTCGTCCGTCTTCCAGGGTAAGGGCCTCCCATCAACAAAGGACATCGTGGTTTCCAACATCCTGAAACTTGCAGTAGCACTTATGCGTTTAAACCTAGCCTCATACTCACAGTTTTGATTTTGAACGTCATAGAACTGTGCTTGCAGTTCGTTGGTTGTTTGGCGGAGTGACATGACTTCTTCTTTGAGTTTAGCAGTCTCCTTTTAGTGCTCGGTGATGAGTTCGGAACAAATCTTATGGATGATGTCCACTTCGCGCTCCGCCATATTCTTGTACCTAAAGACTTCTTGCTCCAGTGCATCCATCCTATCCTCCAGACTTCCTTTACCTTTAGGGCCTTGAACCTCTTTAATCCGGACCTCCCCATCTTTGAGCAACAACTCCTTGGGATGAATCTTCAACTCTCTCATGTATGGGTTGATGATATCTTTTAAGGAATCTCCCCCGGCTGATCCAGTGGAAGACATTGTGGCTCCAAATCTGGGATTCTACCTGGCAGAAACAGATCGAAACAAAAACACGACGAAAACATGATACACGAACCTCGGAAGATCCGGGGGGTTATATATTACGAAGTTTCATGTCAAGAGGAAGGTACTGGGTGAAAACGGGTCAGAGGCGGAGTCTGGGGTGGCCTCACCACCTAGTGGAGCGGCCAGGGGTGGGCCCATGCCACAGGGTGGTGTGAGTCACCGTGGCTCCGTTTCCGTCCCTTTTTTGCTTCGTAGCTTCCCTTATTGACTGAAAACTGCAAAAATATAGTTGGATTGTATTTTCGCGGAACTTTCCTTACCAGAACTGTTACCTATTTGAAAACAGACTCTGCAGGTCTCTGAATTTTGTATTTAGTGGATTCTTCCGGAGTCACCACTTGAATAACATCAATATCTTCATCTTCATATACTTATTACTTGAGTCATAAAACCCTTCTCTTCCTTATTACACCATTATCTCCACTTCTTGGAAATTTCTTTCACACAAAACTTCACACAGTTCTCATTAGCAACATTAGTATAAATGAAGTGATAGAACCTTTTGAGTCCACTTTCAACTGAAAACCATCAAAACATCAACTACTGTAGCAACTCCTTCCGAAAACCTAGAAAGAATTCAAAAAGGAAATGGAATAAAGAAGCAAATGCAAAAGTGGCAAAATCTGTCAAAACAGACTAGCAGGTAAAGATCAATTTTTTTGAAAATCTTCTGTTGCTCAAATCAAAAAGTACAAAACTAACGAAAGTTAAATAACAACCTGGGGCAGAAGCAAAAAACATTACAGCCCTATCCGACATACAGAGGTCTCTCACGAATTTTTACGGTGAAGCACAAAAATCTGTTTCGGGACAGCAACTTCCCCATATCTTACTTCTCTCTCATTAGAGGTTGATCTTGACACAAAAACCAAACAAAACGGATAAGGAGCGGTTATTACCGAAGTAATAACTTCCAAGTCTCAAAGAAACAAAAAAACTGAAAGCAAAAACAAATTGGGTTGTCTCCCAAAAAGCTCTTTCTTTATAGCCATTAAGATGGGCATGATAATTTCGAAGATGCTCACACAGGAATATGAATTGAAGTGAAAGAGAGCATTATGAAACAAAAATACACACATTTAAGTCTAACACACTTCCTATGCAAGGGAATTTTGTAAACAAACAAGTTGTTGAAACCGAAGGCAACTTGCATAAGAAGACAAAAGAAGTGCAACATAAAAACTTTCAGCATAAAACGGGGAAACTTGATATTATTGAGATGCATAAGAACACTTTTCCCTCTCTCATAATAACTTTCAGTATCATGCATAAACTTATCAATATATCTATCACAAGGACCATCATAGCAATGATCACTTATTCTAACAGAAAACACAAGAATTCTAGCTCTTAACACTACTTTGTGAAACAAAATTAGAGGCATCCTTACAAAGGATAGTGTGTCCCTCTTCTTCATATTTAGTAACAAAATATTTCACATTTGCTATAATAGGTTCATCAACCATTTGTTCATCAGGTTCAACAACTTTTATTGTACTTTCATTAACCATACTAGCTATCATAGAATGTTCCTTTATCTTAACTGGGAAATGCATTTTCTCAATGTAAGGTTTAGGTAAGACATGATTAGTTGTATGAACTTCAGTATTTCTTGCAGGAACACTCTTAGCAATGTCTTTATAAGGTTCATGATACTTATTCCACTTCTTTTTAGGCACTTCAATGTAGGAAGTAAAAGACTTAAAATAAGAAGAAATAGCTTGAGAGTCTAGACCATAAGCATTTTTTATATCTTGAAAGTCATCAGTTCCCATAAAAGATTCAATGCATTCATAATCATAATTTATACCTGACTTTCTACCTTTGTCATTCTCCCAAGCTTCAGCATTGTCTTGACTACGGTCCAGAAGATCCCATTTAGCTTCTTCTTCCATGCGAGTGAATGATCCAGCACAAGAAGCATCCAATAAATCCTTATCATGTCGAGGGAGCCTCGCATAAAAGTTGTTGATAATAATATTGTTGGGGAGCTCATGAATGGGACATTTGAGCATTAGTAACTTCAATCTCCCCCAAGCTTGAGCTGTACTCTCTCCATCAAGAGGCCAAAAGTTGTATATTTGATTCCGATCTTTATGAATCTCACTAGGAGGATAAAACTTTGAATAAAAGAGAGGTACTATTTCCTCCCATTCCAGAGCTTGACCATTCTCCGGCAGCTTATACCATTCCTCAGTTCTTCCTTTCAGTGATAATGAGAATAACTTCTTCTTGTAGGTAATACCTGCACACTTGAACAACCCACATAATTCGTGTATAAAGAGCAAATGATCACCGGGATGGATAGTTCCATCCCCAACATAGTAGTTATCCATAACACGATCAATAATTCTTGTAGGTATTCTGAAAACATCATTCTCAGCAGGTGGTGGTGGCTTATCTACTACCTTAGCAGTGGTAGTAGCATTACCAAATAAGAAACTCTGTGAATTATCCATAACGAAAATAAAGAAACTAGCAGAAGTAAACAATACTCAAAGTAGAAGTTAACTTTACCAGTTCCACTCTCCAATAGCGCTTCACTCCCCGGCAACGGCGCCAGAAAATAGTCTTGATGACCCACAAGTATAGGGGGTGTATCGCAGTATTTTCAATAAGTAAGAGTGTCGAACCCAACGAGGATCAGAAGGTGCTGGCTAGTGGTATGGATCAAGAATTCTCTACAAATACTTAGCAAACGGATTTTTAGGGGTTTTCGATAAAGCAAGTAAACAAAGTACGAGTAAATAAAAGACAGCAGGAATAAATGCAGCAAGTGGACCAATCCTTTATGCAGCAAAGGACAAGCCTGATGTATTACTTAAGATGACCAAACGTTCTCGAGGACACATGGGAAGACGGTCAAGTGCTTTCGCTTCATATAGTTGATTAATCTTCTCTAGCTTGCTAAGTGTTGTGTGGGTGAACCTGTGCTAATGTACTGACCTTCCTAGGACTAGTACATACTTGTGATTATACCCCTTGAAAACATCCGTAAGTAGAAGAAAGTAATTAAGGTAGAAACCTAACCACAACTTTAAACTCTAAGACCCTTACGTCCCTTGTGTAATGGTTTCCTAACGGGGGTTCAGGTATCTGTCACTCCGGCAACCCCTACGATTAGTAGCCAAAAACACAATGCATTCCCCTAGGCCCATATAGGTGAAGTGTCATGTAGTCTACGTTCACATGACACCACTAGAAGAAGTACACCACAACTTAAATAAGAATCTATTGAATCTTTCTCAACACAACTCCACTACTAACAACATGACTTCTCCGATGGCCTCAAGAACAAAACGAACTACTCACAAGACATCATATGGATCATGACTAGAGATGGAATAATGATGTATAACAATCTGAACATAAACAATAATTCAATGGTTCACTCAATAGCATCAACTACAAAGAGTAATCAACACCGGGAAAGTTTCCCCTATGAACTATGCAAGATTCAACACAATTGTTACAACAATATGGAGATGGTGATGAGGGTGCTGATGGTGATGATGGTGGTGGTAATGATGATGATGATCCCGATGAAGTCCAGCTTGATGGTGGTGTTGATGGCGACGATCTCCCCTCTCCGGGTAGGAATTCCCCCGGCAGAAATCTGTCTGCCGGCGAGATCTTTCTCTCTCGGTGTTTTCCGCCCCGCAGAGGCGGCGGAATCTTTCTATGGTCGCTCTCTGAGCCTTAGGGTTTCGGGAGGATGATATACGCGAGAGGGGAGAGCCAGAGGTGGGCCAAGCCAGCCACACCACCTGCTGGCGTGGCCTAGGGCTGCCTGCGCCAGGGGGTGGTGTGGGCCCCCTGTGGCCCATATCCACTTCGTCTTCTGTCATCCTTAGTCTTCTGAAAAATTGGATTTTCCGTATATTTTCCCGGATTTTCTGATCTTTGCGAATTTTGC
This sequence comes from Avena eriantha, assembly GCA_910589775.1. Classification (NCBI taxonomy): domain Eukaryota; kingdom Viridiplantae; phylum Streptophyta; class Magnoliopsida; order Poales; family Poaceae; genus Avena; species Avena eriantha. The sequence goes on from OU342746.1 coordinate 126,121,719, forward strand.
CTCTAAAACAACACCTTTTCCATCAGAATCCTGACTGCAGCGGTCCATGCTCCAAAAGTCATCAACCATGCAAAAACAGATGAAATAACATAAGTATCGCCTCTCAATAAAAAATATATTAATGAATAATAGTGAATTAAGACATAGAATAGTGATGCAAAATGGATGTATCAACAGACTAAGCATGCCCACAATTATGAGTATATGTACAAAAATGAAAATAAATAGAGTTCGTTACCAGCCTCTTATCACACCTCAAGTTGTCATTAATCCTCATTATTGCCCTTCACTTGTGTGGCTTGAATAATAATATGAAACCAAATTCTACTGAGGACTGCTGAACCCTGCAACAAAACTCACAAAACCAAAGAAGAACAAAAAATATTTTTGGTGTTTTCGATTTTTAAAACAAGAACCAAAAAGGAAGAACAAGCAAAGCAAAATCTTTTTGGGTTTTTCGAATAGTTCAAACAAAGCAAAAAGGAAAAGAAAACCAGGGCAAAAAGCAGCAGAAGCAAACAAAGAGAAACAACAGAAATATTTTTGGTCTTTTGTGTTTTAGAAAGCAAAAAGCAAAGAAAGAATGAAAACTAAAAAGAGAACGAAACATTAATATACAAAGTACCGACGCAAAATGATAAGGAGATGAGTGCGATGTCGGTGTACCTTCCCCCAAGCTTAGGCTTTTGGCCTAAGTGGGTGTCAGTCCCAAGCTGGCCAAGATGGAGCGCCTCCGTAGTACGGTGAGGAGGTACCCTCGTCCTGGTGCGAGCTCGAGGACGCCCCACCGTAGTGCGCAGAGTAATCGTAGGAGGGCACATCCTCCTGGTGCTGCATGTGGAACCCCAGCAAGCAGAACTGCTCATCCACCTCCTCCTTGGAGCGTGACCACGGCCTCCTGTGAACACTAAACAAAGTAGATTGCAGCAAAGGGATCTCCCTCTCATCCCCATCAGTAAACAACATCCTGTATACTAGACTGTCCATATCAGAGTTAGAAGTGACAAAGTGATGTGTTTTCATGGCAACAAGGTCAAGCCTTTGTGGTGCCAATATAGTATCATTGGGATCCACAGAAATCTCTAATGCATTGACCATACGTGAAGCAATGATGCCCCCATAAATAGGCCCCCTAGCAGCTAGGCGGCGAGCAATAAGATAGCCAATGTTGTACCGAGTATCATTATTAAGCGCAGCAGCAAGGAAGGCTAAATGATAGTTGGAGATATTACTCGTATTCTCCCTACCAAGAACGCTAGTAGCAAGATAATATGCAAAGTATCTAAGAGCAGGGAGTTGGATGTTTCTTATCTTCCCGCGCTGAGCTACGCGGTCATCGTCATTGGTCACCCCTTGATAGAGCTCCAGCAAATTAGCGGGTCGCCCTTGAATCTTCTTCACGGTCCCCGTCATGCCCACACCTATGATACTGCAAAATCTTTCCAATGGCATGGTAAAGGGCAGATTATAAATTCTAAAAGAATCAGTTGACTGATAGGGCGTGTTAGTAAAAACGAAGCTCTCAACAATAGTTTTCGTGACCATAGCGTATTGCTCACTCTCATCTTGCATGTATGAGGTCAAACTAACCCTCTGAATCAGTAGAAAGAAATCATCAAGAATCCCCGCAGCTTGTAAGAAAGTAAAACAAGGAAAAGTAGATGGGTGAGCATCCCCATCATCTCGTTCATTACCAATGTGAGGTGCAATGATATCTTCGTTGCATGATGGCCTAAACTGAGACGCTGATCTTGAGGGCCTTGACCTCCTAGGTGTATCTGTCGTCAGATTGATGACAAGTACGCCATGAGGGGGTCCTCGAGGCGTGCCGAAGAGAGGGGTGTGAGATGTACGGTGTTCCGGGACGGTGAGCACACAAGTTTACCCAGTTTTGAATCCGCCGGCTTTGGACGGATCCTACTCCTGCTAGCAATCCAGTAATACGGTAGTGCCGGAATATGGGTTACAAGGGTTCGCCTGTGTGAGTTGAGATTGTAGACTATTGAGGGTGCCCTAAAGGCTCTCCCTAGGACGGCTTATATAGATATCCGACCTAGGGTTTACAGGAGAGATCTATCCGGCTACGACTAAGAGTCGGTTACAGAGTACATATTGAACTACAAGTAACACTATGGGCCTAAGTCGGTAAGTCTTCTGGGCCTTCTCGTAGCCAGACTGGACTCCGTCTCTTCTCCCTGACTATGTCGCCCGTGAAGCAAAGCTCTAACCCGAAGTGGGCCACCCTGGTCAATGAGGAACGTTGAGGATACCCGGAAAGTATATCCCCAACAGCAGCCCCCGCAAGCCTCCGAGATCCAAAGTCAGATTCATCATCATCTAGCTTGATCTTCGGCTTGCAGAATCTTGAAGGGTTCCTGAAACTTCACAACAAAAAATATGATCCAGATCTTAAAATAAGTCGGACCTATCAATATGTTACTCGGATTTCCCAGCTTGATTTTCAAACTAAGCCAGAACTTGGTTTCTGACGTCATCTGACACTGGTCATGGTCAAGTCACGTCATCTGACAAACATCCTGTTGGTGGGTCTGCCGTTAGCGGAACCTAGGCGCCGTTTCAATGCGTACGCGGAGATCAAGGCAACGTAATCATCGCGTGGGTCCTTCCCAGTTCCTTCCACGACACGTGCCGTTTACATAGTGCGATTTGCACGAATCTTGGCGCAGGTAGGTGGTTATAAGGGGTGAGATTTTCCTTCTCTCCTCTTCACCTGTTCTCTTTACCGTTCCTTCTTCTCCACATCTCCCTAGTGCACAGAGCTCTCCTGCCTCCCAGATTCCCTAGCGCCGCCCATCTAAGGTCACCGGCGCACCGGAGAAATGGCTTCCTCTTCTTCATCCGGATTAGCAGCTGCGGCGGCGGCGACGGCTGCGGCAGAGAAGGAGAGCAACCGGGGAGTCTGGATCTCGTACCTCCTCGACGACGAGAAACTCCAAGGCATGGAGAATGAAGGTCTCCTCCGTGCCGGCGATTGGCAGAGCGGTTCTGGTGAAACCATCCCCCACCCACACGCCGGCGAGCGGGTCCACTTCGGCACCCACCTCGACAGAGGTTTGTCTTTTCCTCCCTCGGAATTCTTTTCTGAGGTGATTGATCATTACGGTGTACAACTCCACCATCTTCCCACGAACTCCATCTTAGAGATGAGTTCTTACGCAGCTTTGTGCGAGGGGTATCTCGGCATTAGGGTGAGTCTCATTTTGTTTCGTTTCTACTTCCATGTTCGTAGAAACTCCATTACTGCTGGTAATCCCTACATTACCGGAACTATTAGCCTTTCTCTTAGACGCTAGTGTAGCTATCCTCGCATTTCTGCCAGTGAGTCGGTCAAACAATGGTCGGCCACTTTCTTCTATCATAAAGATATTCCTGCTCCCGGCAAAGCCATTGCTTTGCCGGCTCTCATCGACGGAGCCGCCACGGCCCAACCGTCTTGGGACGATGCCCCTCCGGCTCTCAGTGACAATCTGATCCTCGCTAACAGGCGGATCAAATATCTGATAAAACACAAGGGCTTGAAAGGATCCGACCTGGTCCAATGCTGGGTCGCACGCCGGATTCAGCCTCTCCATTACCACGGGGTGACCGTCTGATGCACTCCATCATGGCGTCAGAGAATGATTCTCTTCGCATCAGTCCTAAGGCTTTAAAGCCACAGGATTACATAAGCCAGATCAAATGGCTGATCAAGGAGCGGATTGAAAGCAAAATTCCGGACCTGTCTGTGGATATGCACACAGCGGAAGACCCGGTGGTTCTGGTAAGCTTTAATAATAAATCCCTTTATGTGTTTCACCTTTTATTTTACAATACTGAGATATTTTCTTCTTTTCAGCTTGATGACCTCCCCGAGTCGGAGCTAGCTCCAATGGAAGGATATCCTCCGGAGTTTTCTCAGGAGGCTGAATTGGTTCCACTGCTGGACATTGTGCCCAAGAAGCGCAAGGCTCTGATAGTGGCCGTCGGCTCAAAGGAGGTGCCAGTCGTGAAGAGGTAACTTTCAACACAACTTCCGCCTTTTTTCCTTACTCGAATTTTGTTTCCGAGATGTAATGCTTTCCATTCTTATTACATTCTCAGAGCTAAGTAGCTCATCTAGGGTAAGGGGAAGGGAACTTCATCGAAGCTGACTATAACTTCTCCTGCCGTGGCTCCTCCGACTCCTGCCCCACAACCCTCTGCAACGCCGGTGATTACTCCATCGCCGGTTGTCGCAGAAAATCTGGCTCCTTCAACGGGGCCAGTGATCCTCGAATCATAGACTGACGCCACCACGGGTGGCTCAGGTTTAGATAAGGGTGAACCCTCTTCGGGTAATGATCCCTCGGCAGAGACCTTTGCCGAAAACCTCCTGAATAATCCGGGACTTGCCAAATTTGGCTTGCCTCGGAAATCTATAGAAGAAATCCAGCTTCTGGCCCGGCAATGCCTAGAGAAGAGAAATCTCTCTACCGAAGAAGAAGCACAAGAGGCGGAAGACATCAAGTACTTCGACCTTCTTGAACAAGTTTGCCTTCACGACGAGGGACTTAGAGTTGGTGTACTCCCACCACCTCCGGTTATTCCACTCACCCTCGCTGAGAAGGTTACCATCGAGGTGAACATGTGTCTGAGCAAGCTCACACATGAACATCATGTAAGTCAGAATTCCAACTCACGATTTTCTTTATTGCATTTCATATCATATCCTCTAGCCCCCAAGCATGAAGTAGGATATACAATCCGGGTTTATGCTTCCTTAGGATGCCAAAGAATGAACTAGTGTAGCCCCCAAGGCTCGTGCTGATATTAGTAACAATATTAGCCCGAGTCTTCAGTAGACTTCTGACTTTGGGTATTATGACTTACAGAAAGTTAATTCATATAACCAGGATTTGTTGAAGAACATCTGCAACAAGCGGAGAGAGATCAAAACTCTCCGACTTGAAAATGCCGAGCTGAAGGTCTCCAAGGCTGAGGCCGAAGGTAAACATTCCGAGACTCAAACCTTGTCTTTTGTGTTTTCATAGTCGAATAATTTTCGTTGAACTGTTGTTCTTTTTGACTTACAGCACTGGTAAAACAGTCCTGCGCTATGATTGGAGAGGCCGAGAACCTCAAAACCTTGGTGGTGGAGAACAAAGAACTTCGCCAAGAGCTGGATAAGCTCAAGGCGGATCATGAGAAGAGCATCGCTCAAGTTCTAGAATCCTCCTCCATGGCTACTGACGAGCGTGATCGTAAGATTGCGTCTCAAGATCAGAGAATCTCAGATCTCAACAACGAGCTTTGCAGAGAGAAGGATCTTTCCGAGGCGCCATGGAAACATGGACATGGAAACATGGACATATGGACTCCTACACCGGATATGGACTCCTACACCGTAGAACGCCCTCACCATGGTCATGAGCCACCATGGAAACATGGACATATGGCAAGTGACCAGAGGGTACTGCAAGGTGGATGAAGACGGCCAGGAGTAGGATATCAAGGCCATCATGGACTCCTACACCGGATATGGATGTCACGTAGCTGATTTAACCAGCTACGACACTCCCTTCTTCACCCGCGTGGACACACCGCCTCCGCCTCCGGAAGAAGCAGCTGAAGTTTCTGACGATGAACAGACCGTATCGGATCTGAACGTCTCGGAGCGTTATCAAACTGAGGCTGATGTATCTAGCGAGCCGGCAGCTCCTGCATCCTCTCCTGTATCATAAATTATCAAAAACAAATGTATTACTCCGAGAAACATTTATGGGTCTATAAATATGCAGTACTATAATTTTGCTAGTGCTAAGCTTTTAATCTATTCAGCACTTTTGGCTTTAAATTTTTGTGTGCCTGAAAATGTTTTCATAAGCACTTATACTATTTCATCTATACTTATCGTTTATCTGACTTTCCGCCTCGTCCCTTCCGTGAGCTGGCTAAACCTTCTGCACAGAAACTTTGCCGAGCAATGGAGGTCAATTGCTAAACCAGTTTAAACTCGGAAACAAAGCAGGCTTCCAGTACCAACAATTCACTACTCGAAAAATGCCCGCATCCGGCAATCAGACAAATAACCAAAGCATAGACTAGAAACTTTAGAGTTATACCCAAAGGTAGCACTTTTAGAATCGTAAATCTAAACCAGAACAAACATGAGCATAAAGTACTTTCAAGTATTCTGGGATTTTCGACTATGACATGATCATTCGGAAATAAGATGGTAAAAACTTCTCAGAAAAAACTTGAGGCAACCAAGACTTTTATTTCTCACAGAACATGTACATATGTATGATTACAAAGAAGGATAAACTAAGAATAAAAGGGACATAGCTGAGCAATACTCCATGGTCTATCTAACTCATCTCGATTTGTACTGCCTCCAGCTCTCTTTCTCTTCTTAGTAGCAGGTCTTTCTTTGACTGGCCTCATGTCAGTTAAGTAATATGAACCATTGTGCAATACTCGACTAACTAAAAAGGGCCCTTCTCATACTGGGGAAAGTTTGTTCTTTCTTTGTTGCACAAGCCGGAGAACCAGATCGCCTTTATTGAAAGATCTGTTTCGCACTCTCTGGCTATGATACTTGCGTAACTTCTGCTGATAGGCTGTTGATCTGATTTCAGCAATGACACGAACTTCTTCGACTAAGTTGAGATCATTTTGTCGAGAAATCTCGGCATCTTCTTCGATATACGCGGCCACTCTAGGAGAAGTGTGAATCAAATCACTAGGAAGAACTGCTTCTGCGCCATACACCAAGAAGAAAGGTGTGCATCCGGTTGACCTGTTCGGAGTTGTTCGTAAACTCCATATTAAAGAGGGTAATTCCTCTGCCCAAGCCCCCGCAGCACGTCGTAATGGTGTTTCGAGTCTCGGTTTTAGGCCTTGTAAGATTAAACCATTTGCTCTTTCTACTTGTCCATTAGCCTGTGGATGTGCAACTGACGCAATGTCAATCCGGATTTTTTGTTCGTTGCAGAATTCGGCCAATTCTGCCATAGAGAAATTACTCCCATTGTCCGTGATAATGCTATGTGGATAACCATACCGGATTATAACATCCTCGACAAATCTTTTGGCTGTTGCTCCATCACAACTAGTGACGGGTTTGGCCTCAATCCATTTTGTGAACTTATCCACCATCACTAGGAGGTGAGTAAATCCACTTGGAGCCCGTTTAAACAATCCTACCATGTCAAGCCCCCAGACCGCAAAAGGCCATGTTATAGGTATTGTTCGCAGTAGATCAGCTAGAACATGGGCTTGTTTGGCATACTTTTGGCAGCCCTTGCATGTCTTGAATAGTCGTTCGGCATCTGCCTTGGCTGTAAGCAAGAAAAAACATGTCTAAAAGCTTTTGCAACTAAAGATTTGGCTGCAGCATGGTGACCACACTCGCCTTCGTGGATTTCTCTTAAGATTTCCACTCCTTCTTCCGGAGATATGCAGCGCTGAAAAACCCCAGAAACACTCCGCTTATAGAGCTCACCTTTAACTATAGTATAGGCTTTTGCTCGTCAGACGACCTGCCGGCTCAGAACCTCGTCTTCGGGTAATTTGCCATCTACCAGATAATCAAGGTAGGGTTGGGTCCAGCTAGGAATTATAGCTAGAACTGCTATTAGAGGTGAGTCGGATTTGGTCGGATATTCCTCATCCACTCCCTTTATTGAGGGAACTTTGAGGTTCTCTAAAAAAGCGCCATCCGGGACCTCTTTCCGTGCAGAGCCTATCCGAGATAGTGCATCAGCTTCCTCGTTTTCTGCTCGAGGGATGTGTTGAACCTCAAACCGTTCGAACAATTTATAAATCATCCACGACAGCTTTATATGTTGCGATGTGTTTATTTGCATTACAAATATCTGAAACTTGCTGAGCAACAAGATCCGAATCTCCATAACACATCAAACGTCGGATGCCAATATCTTTAGCAATCCGGATTCCATGTAGCAGTGCTTCATACTCGGCAATATTATTTGTCGCTGTGAAGTGGATCTGCAACACGTATAGAAGTTTATCACCTTGGGGTGATTTGAGCACCACGCCAGCCCCCGAGCCCCGGCGAGCCTTAGACCCATCAAAATATAGGGTCCAATATTCCAACTTGGGGATGGTCATATTCTCCTTTGTCTCTGTCCAATCAGCAACAAAGTCGGCAAGGATTTGGGATTTGATTGCTGTCTGAGGTTTGTACTCAATATCGAAAGCTGAAAGCTTTATGCCCCATTTGGCGACGCGTCCTGTGGCGTCGCTGTTGTTAATTATGTCTCTCATGGGAGCTGTGCTCACCACGGTAATTTGATGCTCCTGGAAATAGTGTCGTAGCTTATGAGATGCTAAGAAAACATTGTAAGCCAGCTTTTGATAGTGCGTATACCGTTGTTTTGATTCTGTCAGGACCTCGCTGACAAAGTAAGTCGGACGATGCACCAAGTGTTCCTGATTTTCCTCCGGTCTCTCCACCACCATGACGATACTAACGACTTTGTTTGTTGCAGCAAGATAGAGCAACATCAGTTCTTCTGGTTCCGGTGCAGCAAGGATAGGAGCAGATGAGAGTACTTTCTTCAGGTCTTGTAACGCAACTTCAGCTTCATCGGTCGACAGAAAATCCTTGGTCTTTTTTAGGAGTTTGTATAATGGTGCGGCTGTTTCACCGAGCCGGCTTACAAATCGACTGACTGCAGCGATGCAACCAGTTAGTCTTTGTACGTCCTTCAGGCGAGTTAGCCTGGAAATATTGAGTATAGCCTTGATTTTGTCCCGGTTCGCCTCTATGCCTCTTTGAGACACGATGAAACCTAACAATTTTCTGGCTGGAATTCCAAAGAAGCATTTCTTTGGATTAAGCATGATGTTGTATTTTCGTAGATTGGCGAACGTTTCCTCCAAGTCGGAAATTAGTGTTTCCTTCTTTTTGGACATCACCGCAATATCATCCACGTATGCATGTACATTGCGTCCGAGTTGGTCGTGGAGGCAACGTTGCATCGTGCGTTGGTACATAGCTCCTACGTTCTTCAGCCCAAAGGGCATCGTAACAAAACAGAAGGTTCCGAAGGGGGTTATGAATGAATTTTTGACTTTGTCAGATTCCTTCATCCGGATTTGGTGATAACCGGAATATGCGTCGAGAAAACAGAGGAGTTCCGAGCCTGCCATAGAATCGATAACTTGTTCAATCCTAGGCAAAGCGAACGGATCTTTTGGATAAGTCTTGTTGAAGGCAGTATAATCAACAGATATCCTTAAATCAGTGGTGTCCTTTTAGGGACCATTACAGGATTGTCCGACCACTCAGTGTGGATGACCTCTTCTATGAATCCGGCTAACTCTAGCCGTGCTAGATGCTAAGCTATTGCCTTACGCTTTTCATCGCCAAAATGTCATAAGGACTGTTTGACGGGTTTAGCATTCGGGTATACATTTAAAGAGTGCTCGGCAAGTTCCCTAGGTACTCTGGTCATGTCAGATGGCTGGCATGCGAAGATATCTTGATTTGCTTTGAGGAACTTGACGAGCGCACTTTCCTATGCGCTATCTAGGGCTACACCTATCTGGGTCCCCTTGGAGGGGTCATCATCCTTCAACGGCCTCTTCTTCGTCACTTCTGATGCCTTGAACTCCGGATTTGGCTTTGTCACCTCCTTCTTCATTACGGGCATCTCGGACGGATCTATGCTCTTCTTGATCTCCTGGTACTCCTAGGCATGCAGCACGGCTTTAGCAAAGGCAGCATTTCTGTCCTCGCACTCTCGCGCTTTCTTCGGGTCTCCCCTGATGGTGATTACGCCGTTGGGACCTAGAATTTTCATCATATTGTAAATGTAACACGGACGAGCCATAAAAGCCTAGTAAGCCAGACGTCCGTATATAGCATGGTACGCGCTCTTGGATGGGACCACTTCGAAGGAAAGTGCCTCCGTCCGATAGTTCTTTGGAGTTCCAAAGGTAACATCCAAAGTGATTTCTCCCAGGGAATTAGCTTGTCTTCCTGGGACAACTCCGTGAAAGATCATAGAGCTATGGTTCAGCTGCGTCTCCGAGATCTTCATCTGGCGTAGCGTTTCAAAATACAGAATATTGATACTGCTGCCACCGTCCCTGAGAGTCTTGGAGAAACCATAACCGTCAATAAGTGGATTAACGATTAAGGCGTATTTTCCTCGCCTGTGCAACTTAGGCGGATGATCAGCACGGTCAAACGTGATTGCCACTTCTGACCAGTCCAAAAATTGGGGGACAGCCGGAGCTGTTGCATTGAGCTCATGTAGAACTGCTTTCTTGACCTTTGCTGGTTGAGATCCGAGGAAGGTGACATAAGTGTCTTTCTTGGTCGGAAATTTATTCTTTCCTTCCGGCTTGGGATTCGAAGCTTTAGCTTCCTCCATGACGGAATCTTCCTTGGTCTGTTTATCTTTTTCAGGATTCTTCTTTCCCTTCTTCCGCTTAGCTTTGTAGCCAGCGATGTCATTTCTTTTGATGTCGTCATTGAAACGACACTCAGCGTTGGTGTGGGACGAGCCCCCATTGGCATCTAAGTGATGCACACAAGGGTTATTGGCAATGTCGGCCCAAGAGTAGGTTTTGCTTGGTTGCTGGTCTCCTCTACCTTGAACTCTCGATGTCCCACGGCTACGCCCGCGGCTTCCACCGCGTCCTCCTTGTCCTCCAGACCCGAAAGTAGCAGTGACCACTGCCGTTTCTGCGTTGGGTTTCTCTTCCAAGGTATTCTTGCGCTTCTTAGCTTGTTGCTTTTGTTGTTTTGCCGACTATGGCACAGCCAGGGCATTGAGTAATCCCTCTGCATCGTCGTTAGCATCTGCATACTTGCTCGTTGTTTCTATCATCTCTCCCAAATCAGTGACCTTGTCACACTTCAAGCGATGACGCAGTAGAGCAATTGGTAGACCTGCAATGGAAGCTTCAATCACAGTTTGGTCATTTACTCCTTCACGGGAGTTCTTGGTGTCGATCCATCATCCGAGGTAATCCCGGCAAGTTTCTCCGGCCTTCTGGGTGCAACACTGTAGGTCTCCGACCGTACAGGGCTTCCAGTATGTGCCTTCGAAATTCCGAAAGAACGCACTTTGCATGTCATACCAGTTGTGGATGGTGTTCTCCGGAAGTTCATTAAGCCACGATCGTGCCGTCTTCCGCAACATGAGTGGGAGATATCGGGTTGCGACCACGCTGTTTCCGCCTTTGGCGATGCAGCAAGGTTGGAAGAAATCATGTAGCCAGGTATCTGGCCGAGCAATGCCGTCGTAGCCTTGGATATGTCGTGAGATAGAAAATCCTTCCGGGAATTTTGTAGCTCTGATGCGTGGTCCGAAGCACTTTGGGCCCACGTATATATCATCATTTTCGTAGCATCGCGCCTCTATATTGGAGTTGATCATGTGCCTTGCGTCATTCAGGGATAGAGATCGTCCCGAGTGTCGGCTGTGGCTATGGTGCCTTGGAGCCAGACTTCGGCTTCTACCACCACCTCCTCCACCACGACACCCTCCCTGGCCTCCTTGAGAGCCATTGTGATGGCTACTTGGTGGAAAGGGTGGAGCAGTTCGGGTATTTTCGGCTGATCGCCGGCCTCCGTCCGGAGCATCATTATTCTGGTTCTGGCGAGGATCTTCATTGTGACAAGCCCCCTGCCGGCTTGTCTCAGCACGGTGTCCGTCGTTCCTTCGTCCGTCATCCGGACGGCTTTCATGTCTAGAAGGTGGCATTCTTTGTCGGTCCTCCTCCCGACATTTCTCTTTGTCATCGTCCCTGCGGTCTTTCGACTCTTACCGGGGCGGGTTCCTCGGATTCAGTGCAGCAATTGCTTCTTACTCCACAACTGGGTTAATGTTACGCCAGTTATGGGCAGCTTTGTGGTGCTGTCCTGAAGATCTGGTTCTTGAGTAATTGTCTTCCCGGCGATCGGGGTGATGGTGCTACTCCGATACGTGCTGGGGTCTTACGTCAGCCCATGCCGGATCTGTACGACATTGGTCGGAATCAGAGACCAGTTTTTGACTTCCGGACATGGCGACCTTTTGCTGCTCCAGTCCCTTGTTGAGTAGTTTGATTCCCAACTGGATCTCCTCCGGGCCTGGATTAGCCGATAAAATTTCTCGGGCCGCCAGGGTGTTCTGTACTAGAGTTGGGTACACCCAATCCCCTTTGCTATCTTTCCGAGACTTCCCCATTTCTTCTCCGAAAAGGACGGCGTGAATCTGCGGGAATTGGTTGTCATTAGTATGACGCTTCCTGGTCTTTTGGTATTGCCTGGAGTTGTACTTCTTCGCAGATGCTATGCGTTTCGTTTCCTCCTCAATGTTTTTGGCTTCATCGAGGAGTACTTGACGACGCGCTTCTAGGGCATGTGCCCTCTCGTCCAGTTCTTCAGCAGTAAGTTCTGCAGCTGTAGGAATAGGTGTGGTTAATGTAGTATCGATGAGTTTATGCGCACGTTCAGTGATCACGTGTCCATCCACCGATTCTTCTTTTTTGGGCTCATCTGGGATAAGCACTCCATCCGAGTCTTCCTCGTATTCCTCGGCAATCACCTCCTTTGCCAGAGGGTCTTTTGTCGGGGTCTTGTTCTTCTTGTTCTTCTTCTTTGCCTTCTTGGCAGCACCGGTAACAAAGACGTCTTTGGGTCCGTTTCCCAGAGTCAAGCTTTGATCGGTACTTTTGGACATCTGGACTTCGGGATTATCTCCGACTTCCATGTCATCCTGCGCTTTGGGAGAGTGTTCCCCGGATCCTTGATCCATGGCTTCTCCTTCCTCTGCAGCTTTGGAGTTATACTCCTCTTCATATTCCGCGGAGAACTTTCGGAAATCTGCTGACGTCATCGATTCATCTAAGGATGCGGGTACATCGGCGTTTGTTCCAATTGCCTCCAGCACAGGGTCGGTGTTGTCTCCAGCATCGACAGAGCCGGATCTGGATCCCACATATCCGACGAAGTGCGATGCGTGCTTCCTGAGGTACATGCGGCTCTCGCGATCAGCTTCGTCGAAACTTTTGATGGTCTCGAGAATTGCATCTATGCCTGAGTTTTGCATTATCATACGTTGCAGCGTGTACCTTTGGAAAGGCATGTCTGTCCTGGCGTTATCAGAGCCGGAATTAGTGTCGTTGCTAAGATCCTCCTTGATTTCGACTTTAGTGGGTCGGTCGATCTGGGATTCGGTCTCTCCAAGGAGATCCACTCCAGATTCGACCTGGACCGCTAGGTCTACTTCAGGCTCGGATTTCTCCACTATCTCCGCAACTGGTGCGGGCTGGGTGGGATTAGGGTTTTCTGAGATCCGGACCTCTGCCACCTCCACGGACAAAGGGGACCCAGAAGATTCTTCTGCCTCTATCATCACCGCTGGGTGGGTGGGACAGGTTCAGCAAAACCAATGTAAACATCGATCTCACCAAAAGACATGATGGTGTAGGCAGTCACAGCCTCCCTAGCCGGAATCCAGGTCTCGTCGAGAATGATGAGAGGGACATCGCTGGCGTAGAGGATGTGACTGACAGTGATAGTCTTGCCGATTCCGATTCTTGCAGATTCTGCTCGGAACGCAGATCCGAAGCTCACTTGCCCCATGGTGGGCGCCAACTGTCGTCGGATTGATGACAAGTACGTCATGAGGGGGTCCTCGAGGCGTGCGGAAGAGAAGGGTGTGAGACGTACAGTGTTCCGGGCCGGTGAGCACACAAGTTTACCCAGGTTCGAATCCGCCAGCTTTGGACGGATCCTACTCCTGCTAGCAATCAAGTAATACGGAAGTGCCGGAATATGGGTTACAAGGGTTCGCTTGTGCGAGTTGAGCTTGTAGACTATTGAGGGTGCCCTAAAGGCTCCCCCTAGGACGGCTTATATAGATATCCGGCCTAGGGTTTATAGGAGAGATCTATCCGGCTACGACTAAGAGGTTGTTACAGAGTACATCTTGAACTACAAGTAACACTATGGGCCTAAGTCGGTAAGTCTTCTGGGCCTTCCGTAGCCGGACTAGACTCCGTCCCTTCTCCCTGACTGGGCCGCCCGTGAAGCAAAGCTCTAACCTGAAGTGGGCGACCCTGGTCAGTGAGGAACGTTGAGGATACCCGGAAAGTATATCCCCAACAGTATCCCTCTCAAATATTTCTCCAAAGGTATGGTTGTTCATGTTTGATATTATGAAATTTAAACATCTAGTAAACAAGTGATTGCAAAGTGAATATATAATGAAGGGCACTACTCATAGGGACTTGTAAGAGGCCTAACCATGCATCAAATCTATATCTCTAAGCAATGAACAAGCTTAGAAGCTCTCAAAACCTGTTAGCTACAGCAGCAAAATACTCAATATATAAACTACTAAACACAAATCTACTTGGACAAGTGGAGGAGTCACATATCGGAGAACAAATTCTCCAAATTTAAGCAGCAAAGATGGGCTCAGGAAGGAGATCGAAAAATCGAGGGCAAGCATAGCAAGAACGTGATTTCGAGCAATGAACTGGTGTTTACTCGGGAGAGGGAAGGAAGTGGCAAGTGAGAGAGTGAGTGGAGGGCCAGGGGTGGCCCACACCATAGGCAGGCGCGCCCCTGGGCTGGCCGTGCCACCAGGTGGTGTGCCTGCCTGGTGCCCCCTGGTACCTTCCAGGCACTCCTCTGCCCCTTTTTTCACGTAACAATTTAATATGAATTTTCTAGAATTTTTTTATACACTTTATTTTTGACCAATTTTCAGGTATAGATGAATGATTTTTTGACAAAAAAAGATTTTCTGGAATGATGCAATGACGAAACAAGGCTAGAACTATAGAAGTTCTAAGACACTCTAACATGCATGCAACTAACTACAGAAAAGAAAACTAAACGAAAGCAAAAAGTAAAATGGATAAAATAAAAGTAAGCGGAGATAATCATGGTGAAAACATTGATTTGTTCAATGAAATCCTTTTGTTAAGAAGGTTGATCAAGTCTTGTTACCAAAACAATTTTATATGAAACAAAACTTAGTATTCCACTAATGATTATATTACCTCAACCTTGATAGCAATGATCCCAATCATAATAGTTTTAAATTTTTCTCTTGGTATGGGACAATATTTCTCCAACTTTAATGCCCTCAACATGTTCAATTGAATTCAAACCATAAGTCCTATCAATCTTACTGGGGAAATAGATAGTATGTTCCTTGTCATTAACATTGAAGGTCACCTTTCCTTGATTACAATTAATAACAGCTCCTGCAGTATTAAGAAAAGGTCTCCCAAGAATAATAGACATATTATCATCTTCAAGCATTTCAAGCACAACAAAATCAGTTAATATCAAGCAATTATGAGACACTTGAACAGGTACATCCTCACATATACCAACAGGAATAGTGGTAGATTTATCAGCCATTTGCAAAGATATATCAGTTGGTATCAGTTTTTCGAGTTGAAGTCTCTTATAGAGAGAAAAAGGCATGACACTAACTCCTGCTCCCAAATCACACAAAGCAGTTCTAACATAACTATTTTTAATAGAACAAGGAATAGTTGGAATCCCTAGGTCTCCAAGTTTCTTCGGAACCTTACCATTAAAGGAATAATTAGCAAGCAAAGTAGAAATTTCTTTGTTAGGGATCTTCCTTTTATTCGAGACAATATTCTTCATATACTTTGAGTAAGGAGGCAATTTAATAGCATCAGTCAAAGGAATTTGTAGGACTAAAGGTTTCATCCACTCACAAAACTTATTATAGTGTTCATCTTCCTTTGACTTGTGTTTCTTATCAAGGAAAGACATAGGTTTTTGGACCCAAGGCTCTCTTTCACTACCATGTTTCTTAGCAACAAAATCTTCTTTAGTGTATTTAGTATTCTTAGTGTGCTTTTCAGGTTCTTCTTCAACTTTTTCTTTATCAGGAACACCATTTTCTTCATTACCACTTTCAGTTTCAGCATCAGAGACAGATATACTATTAGGATCTTTAGCAGGTTCAGAGGGTTCTACAATAGTTTTATGTTTCTTTTTTCTTTTCTTACGAGTAGTACCACTATTTTTAGCTTGTTGAGAATCCTGCTCAATTCTTTTGGGATGCCCCTCAGGATATAGAGGATCCTAGGTAGCAGCACCACTTCTAGTTCTAATCTCATAAGCGTGCTTTTCCTTGGCAACATTAATTAGCAGGTCTTTTTGAACTTTAATAAGTTGATCTATTTGAGTTTGAACCATTTGAAAATGTTTAACAATCATTTTAACATCATTAGAGGTTCTTTCCACATTATCTTTTAACTCAACAATAGCTCTAGTGTTTTCCATTAGATGATTTTACACCCTTTTATTAAAATTATCTTGCTTAACAATAAAAATACTGAATCCTTCTAACCATTGATCAGGAGGTTTAGAGTAAGGGATATCACCTTCATCAAAGTGTTGGAGAGAGTTTACCTCAATAGTGGATGAATGGGGAATTGGCTTACATAATTCTTCTATAGGAGGTAAATTCTTGACATCTGCAGCTTTAATTCCCTTCTCCTTAAGACATTTCTCAGCTTCCTTCATCACTTCATCATTCAATTTAATAACTCCCCTCTTCTTAGATGATGGTATAGGCGCCGGTATAGCTGGTTCAGGTATAATTATTTTAGGTATAGCTGGTTCAGAAGGAGTCCAATCTTCATAGTTCTTGCTTATTTGAGCCATTAATTCCTCAGCTTCCTTGGGAGTCCTATTCCTGAAAACACAATCAGCACAACTATCCAGGTATGTCCTAGATTCTTCAGTAAGTCCATTATAAAATATATCAAGAAGCTCATTCTTAGGTAATGGACATCCAGCCTGTGCATGAATCAAAGCACAAAACCTTACCCATGATTCAGGCAATATCTCCTTTTCTCCCTGTTTAAAATCAAAAAGTTCCTGCAAAATAGCATGTCTAGCACTAGGAGGAAAATATTTTTGCAGGAAGTATTAATCAAGCAATCAGGGCTATCAATAGATCCAGGAGGTAAATTATTAAACCAAGTTTTAGCTTCTCCTTTAAGTGAAAAGGGGAAAATTTTAGCAACAAAGCAGGTGCGCATCTTAATATCATCAGAAAATAGGCCACTCATGGGAGAAAGCTCAGTCATATGTGCTACTTCACTTTCATTCTTAGTCCCATAAAAACGTTCTTTCTCAACAATAGGTTATCAAGAGAGAAATCATAATCTTTATCTTTAATGTTTATGGGAGAAGCGGCAAACTTACCATTAGGAGACATTTGGGTCTAATAGTACGCCTCTCAAGGAGACTCTTAGCAGCACTTCTATCATGGGTGTTTTGACATTCTGTAATAAATTTATCGGTCATCTCAACATAACCGTCTTCAATATCATAGCTTTATCTAGACTCAGGTGAACTAATAGGTGTAGTAGTGTCTTCATTAGGAGTTTCAGTATTTCCAGCTATAGTTCTAGCAATCGTAGCATCTAGGAAAGGACCTAGTGAACCACTCTTATCAAGCACAGTAGAAGCAACATCATAAGTATCAGAAGTTTCAGATTCAGCAGTAGTAGCAGTGTGTGTAGCATGTGTGTTTGGTGGTGTAACGAGCTTATTCATAACAGATGGTGAATCAAGAGCAACATAGGTGTTCAGAACCGTACCTCTTCTTGTAGTGTATGGTAAAATAGGGACCTTGCCATCACGAGACTTACCCATGATGGATGGAAGGCAGCGAAAAATAATGAATCCAAGTGAACTTGATAAATAAAGCTATGCTCCCCGGCAACGACGCCAGAAAATAGTCTTGATGACCCACAAGTATAGGGGGTGTATCGCAGTATTTTCGAGGGAAGTGAAACCCAATTTATTGATTCGACACAGGGGGAGCCAAAGAATATTTATAAGCCTTAACAACTGAGTTGTCAATTCAGCTGCACCTGGAAACAATCTTGCTCACAACAGTTTATCACTAGCAACAGTTTTGTAGTAGGAATAGTAAAGTAACAACAGTAGTAAAGTAAAGACAGTAGTAACAATAGCAATAAACGGTAGAATTCGAGCGCAGTAGGCGTAGGGATGGATGGACGGGTGTTGCATGAACAAGACAATTCACATGGCAATCAGAACATAGGACAATTGCAGATAAATAAGATAAAGCATCCAAGTACTAGATAATCCTAGGCATATGTTCCATATATAGTCATACGTGCTCACAATGAGAACTTGCACAACATCTTTTGTCCTACCAGCCCGTTTGCAGCGGGGCCTCAAGGGAACTACTGGCAATTAAGGTGCTCCTTTTAATAGAGCGCCGGAGCAAAGCATTAACACTCCGTGAACACATGTGATCCTCACATCAAAGCCTTTCCCTCCGGTTATCCCGATTTCTGTCACTTCGGGGCCATTGGTTCTGGATAGCAACGTGTGTATACAACTTGCAGGTAAGACCATAAACAATACTATCATAATGAATCAATAACATGTTCAGATCTAAAATCACGGCACTCGGGCCCTAGTGACAAGCATTAAGCATAACAAGTCGTAACAAAGTCAAAAAGCACTAATAGAAGATACTAGGCACCATGCCCTAACAATCTGATGCCATTACATGAACGATCTCATCCAATCCCTACCATCCCCATAGCCTACAGCGGGGGATTACTCACTCATAGATGGGGGAAACATGGATGGTCGATGGAGAAGCGATGGTGATAATGATGGTGATGATCTCCTCCAATTCCCTGTCCCGGCAGGGTGCCAGAACGGAGTTTCTGGTTTCGAATCGCGGAATCTGGTCGTGGCGGCGCAATGGAACTCTTTCTGGTAAAACGTCAAACCCCCCTGAGTTTTTAGGTTAGAAGGCAACTTATAGGCAAAGAGGGAGACCGAGGGGGTGTCTGGGGCGGCCAGACCACCCCCTGGCGCGGTCAGGCCTAGCCCGCGTGGCCAAGTGGTGTGGCCTCGACCCAGCCCCACTCCGTCTCATATTCTGGCTCCGGGAGTCTTCTGGTGAAATAGGATTTTTGGCATATTTTCCGGGATTTTTCTTGATAGTTGATTTTCTGCACAAAAACTAGACACCAAGGTAATTCTGTTGAAAACAACATTAGTCCGTGTTAGTTGCATCGAAATCACACAAGTTTATTGGAGAAACAATAGCAATAGTGTTCGGGAAAGTAGATACATTTTGGACGTATCAATAGTCCTTGGAAATGAGTTTGATTTGACGATAACCCAAATCAAATCAAAGGTAGGGGAGATAACATATCCACGAAGGAGGTACTATCTTTCTTCAACACGAACATAACTAGACATCCCTTTAAGATGAACTATGTTAGATATAACTATTATCCTACAACTCTCCAAATTGTTGTTTAAGGTCAACCAACTAGTTCAGGGGTATCCTGTACAGATTCTTGGAGAAAGGAGCAGTTCAGAGAACTTGCTTGCTCAAGAACTTTACAACACGGTCATGTGGAAACATGGTGATACTTCTAGTAGACACCTAGAATATCACGAACCACCGATATGTCACTTAGTTCAAGAGGAAACTTGCTTGGTAAGGCAAGAAGACATAGTCTTAGAGCTTCGGCATAAACCTAACTCTTTGACCGAAGAGAATGCACCAGGGTAACATACTTGGTGGCATAATCATCCTTTGCTTAGTGATAGGATTAACCATCACGCTAAGATGACACAAATGTCCTTGGAGTTCGATGAAATAATGATTGCTAAGAATCTCGAATGGTCACATTATTATGCACACGCATCATTCTCGAGCGCGAAATATCAGAGGAAGGGTAGGTAAATATGTGTAGAAGCATCACTTCATTAAGGGGTCATGAAACTCAGCACGACTATTTCGTATGAAAGAGTGTGATACTTTAAGGTAGAACAAAACAGAAGCTAATCAACGCTTTTTGATCTATGGATTACAACACTTTGACCTGGTCCTATATATGACGAGGTACGGGAGTTTGTTTCTCCTAACATTCCAAAATGGTTTGTCATGATGGACCACAAGAGTATCTTGCATCAGAAGACACCAATGCACAATACCACTTGGCTATCAACTAGTAGACAAAGGTCAGAAACGACAAGGGAAAAGGAACATGCTCAGGATAGAATCTCGAGATGTAGATGCATAGTTTATCATTCTTCCGAAAACCGATGCACTGAAGAGGTAAGGTGTGGTAGATTCACGATTATAGATGCAAGACTCACAAGGAGTACTCTTGTCATGATCTATTTGGTTCCATTAGAGAACATCTGCCATAGCTAGTGGTAGGGGAAGTCCTTAATCATAACGACTCAATCACAACAATAACCACAAGCTTGAAGGCTAGAATTGTAGTACCAGCCATACTGTGGTAATGTGTGAACATTAACAACAGGGGACAATGGAATGGACCTTGGGTTAAAGACCAGCTTCATGTACAAGATTCAGAACACTAGAATCAAGCACAATCTGGGATCTTCGGTTCAAGTCCGATGGTTAAAACCCGAGAGAGGAGTAATTAATACTTGGGTGACACAGTGTACACTTCAAGATAGTAATCACGACGTAGCTTCTAAGAGAAGAAACGACTTCTGAAGTACCCGAACAAACAAAAAGAAGGCACACAAGGCGAAAGGAATCCTCGAAGCCTAGAACGGAACACTATGGATCCTACAATATAATACTGTAGGCCCATAAGACAGAGAGATCATGGTAGAAAGGAATCTCTCAGATGAAACAGAGCAAAAGGGGACAAGGAACACACAACACACACAACTCTAGAGAACTCTACACTAGGTCAACTGGTTAAGAAACGACATGCCTAAAAGGCACCTAAGCTTTGAAATACGAGACAAGATAGCAAAACTTTTCAAAGTCAAAACAAGATAATATGACCCAGAGTTTAGAGCGATACCAGATAATGAGAAAAAGAAGCATACTAGGTTTTTCACAAATAGTTTTCATCTTTGGAATACTTTTCACAAGCACTAGACTCAACATCGACCAATAGAAAGGTTTTCCTACGGTCGGTACTGCTCTGATACCAAAAAATGTAACACCCCCCAGGATCAGGGTTAAACAAATCCTAGACCTTAGCCTGACATAAGCTTAACCTAGAGCTCGAGGATATCTAGTGAGAAATCAGTAACACAACAGTAACCCTGCAACACAAAACTTATTACAGCAAGCTCATAGCTGTGTGAAGAACCAAAATATTACAAGCAGAGTTCACTAACCACAAACATCAAACAACAGAAGGCAAATTATGCTATTGAGTATAGCAAACTTAACAAATGTCCTAAGAGGCCTGAAGCATAACGATGACGTCCCAGCCCATAGATTCTAGGCTGCCGGTCGGGAACCCCAAGCTACTCGTTGGTGTCGATGTCGTACCAAATTTGTCTTCAGGGTAACACTTACTCTGCTAGAAAAGTATCAACAAAACAAGGGTGAGTACAAGGTGTACTCCGCAAGGCTTATGGCTGGTGGGGTTATTTTGCATAAAGCCAATTTTGTTTATAAAACAAGAGAGAGAAGAAGCTCGCATAAACAGAGTATTTTAAAAGGGGATAAGAGAGCGACATCTCCGAAGAATTGATCATCATCTTGATATCCACCAAAGTAATCCTCATCTCACAACTAGGATCACCCCCTCGTACCCATGAGGAAGCATCCTTAAGCACACATTGAACTGCCAAGTTTTACGATTAGGTTAAAGTTCTCTACGATCTTCATGTCGTTCCCAAGTCATCCATAACCGTGGACACGGCTTTTCGAAAAGATTTAACCCTAAAGGGGCGTACAACTTTACCCACACGTACCAACATACTCTTAATGCCACTAGTAATAGCCCTCTTCCTTGGAAGACTGGCAGAGGGTGGTTAGGCACGACCTTTACCTTGCTTTCGCCGAGACCATGAGTCATTCCCTAAGGATGGTTCCGCCATAATGGGTCAAATCCCGAAGACGGTCCCTAGATATGTGGGCGAGGTTAGTTTACCCAGAGGAACCGCCTCCCCAACCCGGGCCATGCTTACCTACCTGTATGAATGCAACTCCTTCACCGCCTTCGAGAACAACCCAATATGCATATGTCGAATGGAACGTGAAACTATGTGACTCATGGAATCTACTAGGCAAGTTAGTTAGCCGAGGGGTCCCCATAAACCCCGTGTGGTTGTATACTCGTCTTGGTTCCGAGGGCAAGAACTCGGGTCCTAATGGTGGCGAGCATGGGACTATAAAAACCACTTCCCACCGTGGCCTCCCATACAAGACTTAGCATGTTTAACCTTTACCACTGATCTCATCTCATCACATTCTCCTGTCACACTAGATTCTTTGCATCTGATACTTCTTCTGGATGAACCAACACTAACAGCTGAGCATGGCTACGCAAGACACAGATATTAGCTCTAGTAGTGCACACAAGCCAATCCTAGTTATGCTAGGAGCAGTGGATCAGGTAATATAAGCTCAAAGAGAGTAATGCAACAGATAGGATACTCTATCTATCGATAAAAGACCACAGTACAATCGTATGCATCATGGCAAGAATGAAATACTTTCAAAATCATAGTATTGTATAATGGTGGGGCTATGCTTGCCTTGTTTGTTGATACCAAGATATAGATCTTTGGAAGCCTTGTGCTTGACTTGATTATAGTTTTTCAAGTATTGTTCGTTAATCTTCTATGTTGTTGATCTCGGTCTTCAATCTTGATCTCGATATCATTTTCTACCAAAAAGAACCAAACACCAAAAAGAAAGGGGAAACAACGATCCACACATGGCATCACTGCAATACTCAATCAAGGATGATGATATGACAAGTTTAATAGCATTGAAATGAGACCCTAAAGCATGCTTGGCAATTTAAGCGGGATACGAGAGGTCTAAACCCTAAAACAGGAGAGACCCCGGAATCACCTACGGGGGTTCATTTGATTCTTCTAATTAAACTTGTAATTAAAGTTGCTGAACAATGCATGATCATGAGTCTATTATAAAGATCTCATTTTTGTGAATATTTTGATATATTATACATATTTTTCTGACTTATAAAATAAAAGATATTGAATTTCTAGTATTTATTCAATTTCTGGAATTAATTAAACTATTTCTAAAATATACCAAAACTCGGAAACCTTTTTACACCGGGGCTACTGCTAGCTAGTGAGGCTGACAGAGGGGCTCCATGGCCACCTCAGCATCCACGCGTGTAGGTGGGACCCGGAGAGGGTTTGACTGGGCTAACCCATGCGCTGCTAACGTCAGCACGACGTCACAACGACGGTGAGCCGCATATCGGTGACAGGGTGGCGAGTTGGGGGCTCGCGGGCATGCGAGAGCTAGCGCGTTCGAAGAAGCACGTCACAAGCTACCTATTAGGGGCGGCGCCACTAGCGGGAGGTCGCCAGAGCAAGCTCTACGACGACTACTGGCGGCGGCGGACAATGGCACACGGTGCTAGCATGGTACATAGCAGGAGGAGGACGAGCAGATGGTCCCTTCGAACCATAAGCTCACCCTGAGCATGAAGCACACGACAGAGAGGCCGTAGGAGGGCTGTGGCGACGACATGGACATCAGAGGTGGTCGTCGAAGGCGGCGAAAGTAGGCTCGATTGGGGCGCCTGGGAGCACACCGGCTCACGCGAGTAGGCGCGAAAGAAGGAGGAGACCTTGGCGGTTGCAGTGGTGTGCTGGGTTGGGCGAGAGGAGGCTGAAGATGGCAGGGCGCCGACGAGGTCCGAGCTAGGGTTAGGGAAGCTCTCTAGGAGAGAGGAAGATAGACGCTAGGAGAGCGAGTGAGGGGATAGGAACAAGGGAGAGAGGGTCATGCGGGTCCTTATCCACCTCTAGGGCATCAGCGACGCACATCATAGCGCATGCATGCATCGCAGCGATAGCGATCGGCAGAGGTTGTGCTAGGCAGCTGCTAGGCGTCGGGGACGAAAACGACGAAGGGGCAAAGCGGTATTGGGACTGGGCCAACGCTGGGCCGTGTGTGGCTGCTGTCTACTGTGTGGTTGGGCGGAAGGTAGGCGCAGAGATAGCTAGGCCGGCCTAGGCTCTAGCTGTATTTTTTTAGCAGAAACCTTTTTCCAAAACCTTTTCTCTCTTTTTCTTTTGTAAACCCAATTTCAAATCTGTTTGAACCATTTCAAAAATACCAGAGGTTTAAGAAACCATAGAAAATATTGCAGGGGCCCTTTTATTCAGATTGGGCTCCACACTTTTTGCACTTTTCAAATATTTCAAAACCCTTTTGAATTGATTTTAGAGAGAGAGGGAAATAGGTTTTAGGATTTAAATTTATTTCTTTGCATGCATTTTTATTTCTTAGCAAACTAATGATGCTCATGAATGCAGAAACAAACCCTAATTAACATTAGCTAAAACTGGGGTGTTACAGCCGGACTTCTGCTTCTGCCACCAGCTCCTCCGCCATGACGCCCTCCTTGGCCTCCTCGAGAGCCGCTATGATGGATGCTTGGTGGAGAGGGTGGTCCAGGTGGAATTTTTCCGGCTGAGTGCTAGCCTCCATCCGGAGCATCGTTATTCTGGTTCCGGGGAGGGTCTTGATTATGACGATCCCCCTGCCGGCTTGACTCGACACGGTGTCTGTCGTTCTTTCGTCCGTCGTTTCCCCCATTGTGATGAGGTTCAGACAGACGGATTGTATGTCTAGGAGGTGGCATCCTTTGACGGTCCTCCTCCCGACGTCGCTCTTCTTCATCTTCCCTGTGATTATTTGACTATCGCTAGGGAGGCTGCCTTGGAACTAGTGCCACAACTGTGTCTCGCTCTGCGGCCGGAGCAACACTGCTCCATTCACGTGCGGCTCTGTGTTGTTGCCCTAAATATCTGGTTCATGATTAGTTGTCTTCCCGACGGTCGGGATGGTGATGTTGTTCCGGGTCCCGTTGGGGCCTTATGTCTTGCCAAGCCGGATCCATGTGACATTGGTCGGACTTGGAGACCAGTTTTCTACTTCTGGATTTTGCGGCCTTCTGTTGCTCCAGACTCTTGGTAAGTAGCTTTACACCCAACCGGATTTGATCTAGGTTTGGATTGTTCGCCAGGATATATCGAGCTGCAATAGTGTTTCCACTAGTGTTCCATACACCAGATATCCTTTTCTATCGAGCCGAGGTTCTCCCTTGGCGGCGTCATCTCCCTTAAAGAGAGTTTTGTGGACTTCCGGATTTTTGTTAGCCCGCACGGGGCCATTCTGGGTCTTCTGGTGCTATAGGGAGGTGAATTTCCCTGCAGATGCAATGCGCTTCTTCTCTTCCAGGAGGTTGTTAGCCTCATCCAGGAGTACTTGACGATGCACTTCTAGGGCTTGGGCCCTATCTTGCAGTTCTGTAGGTGTAAGGCCTACAGTAGTAGGGATTGGCATAGTTAACGCATCTCCGATGAGTTTACGAGCACCAGTGGTAACCACATGTCCATCCACCGGAGTTTCCTTTGCCTCGTCTAGGATTAGGGCTCCATCCGAGTCTTCTTCATATTCTTCGGCAATTACCTCCTCAGCCAGAGTCTTCTTTTTGTTCTTCTTCCTTGCCTTCTTGGCAGCGCCGGTAGAAAAGAAGGTGTTTGGTCCATTTCCTGGAGTCAGGCTCTGATCAGTACTTTCGGATATTTGGACATCGAGATTATCTCCGAGATCCATATCATCTTGCACTTTGGGAGAGTTTTCTCCGAATCCTTCGTCCATGGATTCTCCTTCTTCTGTAGCTTTGGAGTTGTACTCCTCTTCATATTCCGCAGAAAACTTTTGGAAATTCGCCGACATCATTGAATCATCCGAAGATGCTAGTAAGTCAGTGTTTGTTCCAATTTCCCCCAGCACTGAGTCTTTGTTGTCTCCAGCATGGACGGAGCCGGATCCGGATCCAACATATCCGACAAAATGCGATGCGTGCGTCCTGAGGTTGTTGCAGCGTTCCTCGTGGGCTTCCTCGAAATGTCTGATGGTCTCGAGAATCTCATCCACACTGGAGTCATGCAGCATCATACGCCTCAACGCGTACCTCCGGAAAGGTTGATCCGCTCCGGTGTTGGCAGAGCCGGAACCAAAAAAAATATCTTGCTCCTCTTGGATTTTGACCTCATTGGGAAGATGGATCTGGGATTCGGCCTCGCTAGGGAGATCCACTCCAGATTCGACGTTCACCATAAGATCTTCTTTAGGCTCATTTTTCACCACTATCTCTGTGTTAGGTGCGGGCTAGGTGGGATTGGGATTTTCTGGGATCCGAAAATCTTCTGCCTCTATCGTCACCGCTAGGGTGGGTGGGGCAGGTTCAGCAAAACCGATTTAAACATTGATCTCACCGAAGGACATGATGGTATAAGAAGTCATGGCCTCCCTAGCTGGAATCCAGGTCTCATCGAAAATGATGAGAGGGACATCACTGGCATAGAGGAAGCGGTCGATGGAGATTGTCTTGCTGATTCCGATTCTTGCAGATTCCGCTTGGAATGCTTCTTCGAAGCTCACTTGCCCCACGGTGGGCGCCAACTTTCGTCGGATTGAGGACAAGTATGCCATGAGGGGGTCCTTGAGGCGCGTAGAAGAGAGGGGTGTGAGACGTACGGTGTTCCGGGACGGTGAGCACACAAGTTTACCCAGGTTCAAATCCGCCGGCTTTGGATAGATCCTACTCCTGCTAGCAATCTAGTAATACAGTAGAGCCAGATATGGGTTACAAGAGTTTCGCATGTGCGAGTTGAGATTGTAGACTATTGTGGGGTGCCCTAAAGGCTAGTCCCTAGGACGACTTATATAGACATCCGACCTAGGGTTTACAGGAGAGACCTATCCGGCTACGACTAAGATTCGGTTACAAAGTACATCTTGAACTACAAGTAACAATACAGGCCTATGTCGGTAAGTCTTCTTGGCCTTCCAATAGCCAGACTGGACTCCGTCTCTTCTCCCTGACTGGACCGCCCATGAAGCAAAGCTCTAACCCGAAGTGGGTTATCCTGGTCAGTGAGGCACAATGAGGATACCCGGAAAGTATATCCTCAACACCCACCTCTCCCTCAATCATGTGGGTGGAGCTTCCACTAAGCCCACTCACATAAATTTCAACTCCACTCACTTTCATTTAATGTCCACTAAATTAAATGCATTTTTCTCTTTAAATAAAACACTTTTGTTTATTTTATTTAGAATTTCGTGAATTAATTTAATTAACAAACATTCACGTAAAACCCCTTGCAACATTTCAATATCACAGGTAGAACCAATTTCAGCAATTTCACCCAAAACAATTCTGGAGATTGTTACCATGTTACGGTGTGACGTTTGATGTTATGAGGTTACTCTTCCAGTGTTAGTGATTGACATGATCTCATGGTCTAAGGACTAGAATTACTTCATATGATGTTATAGCAATTTAAACACAATGAATTTGATCATATTGCTATAGTTCATATGAATGTTCTCACATCATTCCACCAATGTTGTGATCTCGTTATTAACAACATCCAATGTCCATGATCAGGAAACCTTGATCATCTTATTAATCAATGATCTAGTTTATATGAGAGGCATAACTAGGAACTCTTTATTTTATTTATTAATGTTTCCAATTAATACAATTATAGCATGCAAAATAAACATTTATCATAAACAAGGAATAAGATAATAACCACTTTATTATTCCCTCTCGGGCATATTCCCTTCATTTCTTGTATATAGTTTTCATCCAATTCATCATTTTCACTATCATTGTTGCTATCATGATAATCCAAGATACTAGAGAGGCGGAGGAGAACAAATTACCTTGGAGCTCCTTGCCATAAGACAAGTCCCGGTAACCTTAGGAGTAGGGGAGTCATCAATGTAGCCCGTGGTGTAGTCGTAGGTAAAGAGTGCCCAGGTTCGGCAAAAGCCAAACTGGCCACACCCACAACCTTCTCCTCATCGCGCCCTCTGCATCGGATATGTATTATTGACCTAGCAAGCCTTTGTCATCATGCTTCTTTTTTTATTGAATCTTTCATTGATGGGATTAGGCTTCAATCTTTGCTTGGCGCCCTCTTCATACTTGGGCTTGTCAAGTCTCTTCTCAAATGGGCACTTGTCAACGAAGTGATCCCCTTGATCACAGTAGTAGAAAGTCCTCGTCCTCTCACTTGTTCCAGTAGAGTTTCTCCTCTTACAGAACTTCAAGTTCTTGGTAAAGAGAGCAAGTTGGGAGACCATCTCATCAACTCACACGTATGCTCACGATCATTCTCATCTTCACTTCCTTCATCCTCTTGAACATCCTTGGCCTTCAATGATAGGGTACGGGAGGAACCAATAACATAGTTGATCTCTTTGATCTGTTGTCCCTTGTTTTCCATATTTTCTGTGGCAACAAGATATGATACTAGATCATCGGGAGAGAATTGGTTTCTTGAATCAAGGAGTTTCAAGTTCAAGGCAAGATGTTTATCAGTGGTTGCAATCATGGCAACAATATTGGAATTTATGAGCTCATCATTCACATTGATCTCATCATCATACTTGTCACAACCAAGACCCTTTATCTTCACATAGAGAGCAACAAGCCTCGCATATGCATCAGCGATGGAGTCACCATCACGGTTCATGAACAAGTTCATCTCTAACTTGGCGGCTTCATACTTGGACTTTTGGATGAGAGACGATCCCTCTTAGAGAACAATAATCCTATCCCAAAGCTCCTTGGCAGTGTGATTGTCACTAACTTGATCATGAAGAGTGCGGTTGATGGCACTCCGTATCTTGTCACAAGCAGTAGCATTGAGTTGACAGTCATAATACTTTTGTGGGATGAAGCCATTGGACACAATCTCCCATAGCTCCACACAGTAGCTGCGAAGATAAGATTCCATAGTATCATTCCAATGAAAGAAGTGAGTTCCATCAAATTGAGGTGTGGGACCCGAACCATTAATGTGAGGCATGATGTTATTTTTCCTAGCATATACATAAGGAAATTGATTATGGGGCGTGGATATATTTGAAGGGTCACTCTCATGAGAGGACTCGTCAACATTCTCCTGTCTGGTGTCCAACGGCCTCCCATGAGGTACTACCGAAGGACCAACATGAAGGGCCCCCTTGCCAATCCCCTTAAAACATCCTTCTAGGAAACTCATTCAGGCAAGGAGAGGTCAGAATCCTCCTTATACTTTTC
Organism: Avena eriantha; assembly: GCA_910589775.1. NCBI lineage: Eukaryota > Viridiplantae > Streptophyta > Magnoliopsida > Poales > Poaceae > Avena > Avena eriantha. The sequence continues at coordinate 126,150,858 of OU342746.1, forward strand.
ATGGGTGTCCTTGGCAAACATTTCACGAAGCTCCTTGAAAAAATAAGTCTAGCCCTCATCATCATCGGAGAAAATCGTCTATTCTCTATAAAGCCCTTAAAAGAGCCCTAGGATCTGCTACCAATTGAAAGGGTAAGATGGTTAACCTAGAAGGGGGTGAATAGGCTTCTACAAATTTCTTTATAATATTTTGTAAGTTTTAGGCTTTGCATAATATAAGTGTGCCTAAATGCAAACTAGGTGAGGCAACCTAAATGATGTTACAAGGTACTTCAAGCACAAAGGCTATCACAAGGTAAACAACACAAGTAAGATATCAGGGTTAGGGATAATCGAATCACGCGGGGATACACATGTACTCCCTTGGGGGGAGCTACGTCACATTGGAGAGGTGTGAGGTACCAATAAGGAATAGCTCACTTACTTGTGGTGGACTTTAAGGTAGCCTCCAAACCCTCACAAAATTTCCATGGGGAGAATCACAAGCTGAAAGCCTCTGGGTGACCCTATTCGCCTAGTGTTTCCCATGAACCCAAGAGTAACAAGAAAAATCGATGAAATCAAGGGCGAATGCAATATGGCTTGCGGAAAACGTAGATCGGGATTCAGGAGCTCGTCTTGCTTTCTACCAAAGGGATTCAGCTTTGGTTGGGTAGAATGGGAGATCCTCCAGCTTTTGGTGTTTCAACAATGGAGAGAGAGCTCAAATAAAGAATATGAATGACTAACTTATCCTGTTAGTGGAGAATAAATGGGTATATATAGTGCGTGGTGGAAACTAGTCGTTTAGCGATTCCTATGCTAGAACTAACTATAAGTCTAGCGCACGCCGGACAGATCGACGACATGACCGGAGCCCACGCTGGAAGGACTGATGCTAGGTCCGGCGGACAGAAGTCCAGATCGGAAGAACCACTATACTATGGGTGATACCGGCGGGTGCCGGATCGGTTCGACGACGTCCAAATATTTCGGCGGCCAGGCTAGTTTGTCGGATATCTTATAGATTTAGCAGTAACACCAAAACATGCTCTTTTTCAACAATGACTATGGCTTATCTCAGGTGGGTGTGGGACTGATTTGTGTTATGATGTGTATAAGGTGTAATGCATCCCCAAAGAAATCATTGAGCATGCCCCTCTTAATAGTGCAGTGTTTCCTACTAGACTCAAATAATAAAGACAGTGAAAAAGCAACGAAAACACCAACTCTTTTCATGAATAGAGAATGGGAGTCTCATACCATCTCTCATCATCACTTCCATACTAAAACTTGTGTATACACTAGAAGATAGCGTTAGTCCATGCTTAGCTCCGGTGTCAGCATTAACCAAAATAATGGATAAGGGCATTTGCCCTTTAAACCTCATGGATGACACTACCACTTCTATTTCAGAAGCCTATGCATCTACGTATGCTGACTACTATAAGGAAGCTGTCCGTAGTGAGATGGATTCCATCTTAGCTAATGGAACATGGGAGATCCCTAATAGTCCTTATCGGTGCAAACCTGTAGGATGTAAGTGGGTGTAAGAATAAGCTTTGATATGATGGTACTATTGAGAAGTACAAGGCACAACTTGTGACTAAGGGTTACGCTCAAAAATAAGGTGAAGACTTTATTGATACTTACTCACTTGTTGCCATATTGACCATAATTCTAGTACTACTTAAATTAGCTCCCTCACACAGTCATCTCGTTCATCAGATGGACATTAAGACAACTTTCCTAAATGATGAGTTGGATGAGAAATTTACATGGATCAGCTAGATGGTTTTGTAATAAGTGTTTAAGAAGAAAATGTGTGCAAGTTCTTGAAATATTTATATGGCCTAAAGCAATCTCCCAAGAAGTGGCACGGGAAGTTTGAAAGAACTTTAACTATTGCATGCTTTATTGTGAATAAAGTTGACAAATGTGTGTACTTTCACCATAGTGGGGGTAAGGGTGTCATTCTGTGTTTATATGTTGATGACATACTGTTCTTCGGAACCAACCTTAATGTGATTAAGGAGGTCAAGGATTTTCTATCACATTCTTATGAGATGAAGGATCTAGGATTAGATGATGATATCCCAAACATCAAGCTATTGAGAGATGATGATGGTGGGATTACACTTCTTTAGTCTCACCGTGTGGAAATGGTCTTGAGTTGCTTCGGTTATATTGACTGCAAGTCTTCTCCAACACAATATGATCCTAGTATTGCTTCGAAAGAATCGATGGACTGCTAGAGAGCAACTAAGATACTCTGAAATTATTTGCTAGGTTATGTATTTAGCTAGTGCTACGAGGCATGACATCACTTTTGTTGTAAGCCAACTCAGTCGATTTTTTCAAATCCGGGTGATGATCATTGGCATGCTCTTGGAATACTTATGCTCTATCTAATAGGCACTTCGAGCTATGGCATTCACTATACTGGGTATCAAGAGTACTAGAAGGATATAGTGACTCAAGTTGGATATCTAATGCTGATGAGATAAAGGTCACAAGTGGTTATGTATTTATACTTGCTAGTGGCGCTGTTCTTTTCAAATCTTGCAAGCATACCATCTTAACAAGGTCAACTATGAAAGCAGAACTCACATCATTAGGCACAACCACTATTGAAGCAAAGTGGCTTCGTGAACTCTTGACGAACTTACACGTGGTTGAAAAACCAATACCCACAATCTTGATGAACTGTGATAATCAAACTGTAATTTTTAAAGTAAATGGTTCTAAGGATAATATGAAGTCATCAAGACATATGAAGAGAAGATTGAAATCTGTTAGGAAAATGGTAAACATATAAAAACCTGGCATATCCCTTCACAAAGGTTCCATCACAAAATGTGATAGATAATACATCAAGGAAGATGGGTATGAAACCAACTATTTAAAGTTACCCACAGTGGTAACCCAAACTATATGATCGTAGATCCCATGAAGTAGAATTGGGAGACAATATGTTGGTCAATTGAGAGAACTGCATCCTTAATTTTGTAAAATACCACTCCATGAAGATACAATACTTTTCTATTCCGCATGGCAGGATGATTTTATCTTAATGTCTTCGAAGTGGCTTATTTCTTAAGCAGAGATGTTGTCATGTAGAACATATTTTGAAGAACACACATATATGAGTCTAACTGTTAAACATTGCATTCTATGAGAGTTGGATTCTCCCTAGTAAACTCATGAAAGGCCATAGAGTATATATGACAGATAAGCTCCACCCACGGGAAAGGCATGCGGCTGCCTAGTATCGATCAACGCTTTATGTGAAACTAGATTCATAACAAACTTGCGGTTCAAGGCACATTCCACTGTCCAAGTTGTAGTCTAGTGTAGCATGAATTCTAGGTGGAAGCTTAATTTAACAGTCTCCACTGTAGTACCGGTATATAAAACAATGCAAATTTTGTGTGCCTCTTGGATCTTGTAGGGGATTATTGTAATATTGCCTAATAAAGGCTCAATCCATTTATATTATTCAACAATACCTGAAATCCTAGAGGCCCAGTTGCCCCATTCACGCATGGAAAGATATGGGACAAAAGTTTAGTCCCACATTGCTAGTTGACTGGAAGTTTGACTTCCTGAGAGCATCTCTAGTAGATATCCCATAAAATTTTGGGACGATATGCGGTACAAGGCCCAAAAAATCGCCTTTCCAGATACCGTAAACGGGGAAAACCTGCAAAAAATTTGTGGTACCCCGCATCAAGGCCCATCTGTCCCGCATATATTTGGTGTGCGGGGGCCTGGATATGGGAAATAGTATCCATTTCCCCTTCCTCCACACACGCAGAAACCCTCGCCGATGCACGCTGCCGCTTCAGATTCTGGCCACGCCCGCCGCCAAAGATCAAATCGTCGCCGCCCACCGCCACACCGACCCCCCCACCTACCCATGGCCGACCAGTCGTGCTGGAATTTGGCCGGCCACGTCGACGTTTCTCCGTGTTGCGACGGGAGCTATGGGTCGCGACTCGCATGTCACCGCAATCTGAGGAGGAAGTTGCACATTGCCGCTCCGACCAGGCACCTACGGGGCCTCACCTACGTGGGTGGGGCTTGTGTGGTTCATACAAGGATCCAACAATGCGGATATCGGGGGCTCGTGCGCGGCGGCTTTGGTGGTCCGTGCACCTCCTCCCGCATCAGTGGTCCATGTGCCTCCGCTAGCGCCCGCCCCGTGTCTCGGGTGGCCCACATCTCCGACGACGAGGATGATGGCGCCATCACGGAGGACGATGAGGTCCGTGAGGTGAAGTTTAATTTGCTTGGTACCCTCGTCTCCTACGTCTACGACCACGCCAAGCGCCGTCGTGACGAGCGCGAGACCGAGCAGTGGCAGTTGCGTCGTGTATTGTGTCACTCCCATCACGAGCACTAGGCACACCTCAGGTAATTCATCGTCAACTACTCCGACAACAAGACCACCGACGACGAATCCGAGTAGGCATCGTTGCTGCACTGGTCACAAAGACACCATCGGTAGCTAGTTAACTGTAGGGCTAGGGTTTGCATCCATGCCACACCAGCATCGATTTGGCTTGTAAGTGTTGATCCCGGTGATCACAAACATCTAGGATGTATCAACTTCAGTGTTGAATCTGGCTCCAATCTAGTTTTTTAAATTATGTAGTTGATAATACGGTATCTGGTATGTGCGATGAATTTGAGTATTGCAAACTTGGTTTGTAGTTAACTGCAAACCACTTTTGCAATATGCCCGTTTGTGGTATCTACTAGAGTTGCTCTTATAAGGGAGGCTGATCCACCACTTGTAAAAACATGAGAAGGAGAGAGACCTACACACACGCTCCTCCTCCTCTACCGCCACGCCTCGCCTTACCTCCTCACATCACGACGCATGTGTGCCATGGGTTGCAGGAATCTCATCGAGCCAACCTTTATGTTGCCACACATGACTAGAATCTTAACGGTTTGCACTTCTATCTTTTTGTATCATCTCTTTGCACTTCCTATCCGCCTAATCATCTCGTTCCTACAAGAGAGAGAGAGAGGTCTCTCCTACTCTAAGACACGCGAATACCCAGCGCCTCCATTTCTAGAGCTTTGAGCATCCACCAAGTCTCCCCCATCCTGACATGCGATGTGCACTGCGAGTTGGGACAGTAGGCCTCCAGAACCCCGCTGCTTCGAGTTCAGTATAGGAGAAGGGCGATAAGGTTTTTGGGGAGCGCTCCACGTGACTACTGGCTTCATCACGGACTCCATCACGGATGTTGATGACTTCTTTCCGGACGATAATTTTTCTCCCATGCCAACCACCACTTCGACGACATGGCTGAGAAAACCGTCAATACCAACGTCAACGCAAGCGGTTCATTTTCTGCGTCGTATGTGTTCTTCAATCATCTTGTTCAAATCATATTCATACGGTTGCAAATTATGCCTCATATATTATGTGTAGCAATCTGTCTAGAATTGCTATTTATTTTATATTTCTTAGAGAATCTACACTGGCGGCCCCAATAGCCCTCTTGGGGCCGGTGGCCAAAAAACGCCCTCCACCAGTGCTCCCTATGTGACACCGATGCCAATTTAGGCCCAATACAATAGTCGAAAAACCCACACCGGCCCCAACGCGCGAAGCCTCTCGTGGGTGCGCCGGTGCGGGAAACCACGTCGCATTTCCCCTAATTTTTCCCACGGGCCCCCGCCTGGCAGCCTCACACATAAACCCCTACATATACCCATTTCGCCCAAAATATCAGAATCCCATTCATTTCTCCCACGACGCCGATTTTGTTCCCGCCCTCCCTCTCACCACCGCCATGCCACCGAAGAAGAAGGAGATGGGGCCGTCGAAACCACACAAGGCAGTGGTCAAGGTGAAGCCGCCAACCATGAGCGACGAGTCCTAGGAGACGGAGCGCGTGTGCTGCACGGTCAGGACGGCGGATTGGAAGCGTCACCGGCAAGATAAAGAGACGATGGACGCGGTGGCTGCAACCAAGGCGTTGATCCCCTCCGTGAGCATCGAAGGCTTCGGCATCTCGCAGGGGAGAACCGCCGCTGCCGGATTTTCAAGCCAAACCTTTGCCTCCTTCTACGAAGATATGTATGAATCCACACGGCTCTCGCAGATGAGTTTTGAGGAAGGCGGCAGCGGTGTCACCGGTGGTCCTACCCCCATGTACGGCGGTTTCGGCATAGATCTCAACGCAGCCTTCAATGACTCATCGGCCATGTGTTGTGCCGCCCACATGAAGGACGGCACCGACCTTCCCCGTAGCCTATTTACCGGTGACACCGGAAGCCAGAGTGCCCCCACCCCGTTCGAGAAAATGACCGGCTAGACCTACGCCTACATCACTGAGGTACGTCTCCATGTCGGCCATGTGTTCAACTAAATGTACTATTGTGATCTAACATAGGACCGTGCCAGCCAGGTGTTTGACTGAATGCTATCGTGTGTACAAACCATGGGCGGTGGTTCATAGGCCACCACCAATGTGGAAGACGGTGATGAGGACTAGGAGGACGAGGAGGTTGAGACCACCGTGGCTGATGTCCATACCAGCGTCGCCACGAAGAAGAAGAAAGTCGGCATCCGGGGTCCAAAATGGAAGACTTTGGAGGACGAGTGCCTTGTCGATTCGTGGAAGGTGGTGAGCCTTGATCCCATCACTGGCGCCAATCAATCCTCTGAGAAGTACTACAAGAGGATCTATGATCAATTCAATGAGCACAAGCACGTCGGTGACTACGCTACCATTCACATGGTCCACAATGATTCGGCCATGTCTCATAGGTGGGTGATCAAGAAGTATTGCAACAAGTTCCATGGATACCTCCATGGTGGACTTCGTAAGTTGTTAAGTTGTTTTCTTGTATTGCTTGTGCATGTGTAAGTTCGGCGTTGGCCTCCTTGAGTTGATCCATGTTGCATCCATTGTAGTTGTTTGACGCCCTCGCCATGTACAAGGCCGCCAACGAAGACAAGGCATTCACCATGATGCATTTCTTCAAAAAGCTGCAAGGTTGCAAGAAGTGGGACAGGGTGTGAGACGGGCTCAACAATGGCGGTGGTGAAGATGGGCCGATGCCAGCTTCGAAGGCCTCTGTCGGCCGTCCAAAAAGCAACAAGAAGGCTAATGCCAAGAAGTATGGGAAGCAGCCACTGCCGGCAGGGATGCTTCCATTGAGAAGATGATGCACACATTCACCACCGACAACAAGGAGAGGGATGAGATGAGCCGCTATGTGGAACGCCGTGTTGGAGAAGCAAGATGCCAAGTTGGAGCTTGAGAAGGTAAAGGTTGAGGCCCTCAATATGGAAGAACAAGCCGGCATGCTCAAGGCCATGAACGAGCCCTCCCATTTTGCGGTGGCCAAGATGAAGGAGGAGGCCAACATCTTGATGGCGAAGTTGGATGACATGGACCCCTTGGCGAGGGCCTGGCGCGAGATGTACCACCAGTGCATCGGCGCAGAGGTGATGGCAGCGGCATCGGGGACGGCGCCATCTACACCAGCAATGTCGTCCAGGACATGGGCACATGGCCGACATCAGCACCTGCTGCAGCTACTCCAGCATTTGTGCCCGCACAAAACACATCGGCAGCTTCCACGGCTTCCACTGCGACCAGGGCGACACCACCAGAGCCACAGACGCCTGCCCCCGACGAGGCGGCACCTGATGGATCGGCGGCGCCAAACGGATCGTCGGTGACACAGGTGGCCCATGAGCTCGAGCTGATGTCGACGTACTGATCGCCGGAGGTGGCGATTGTCTCAACTTTTTGGTAGCCGGACTTGTTCGGTGACGGCCGGAGTGGCCAAAAGTTTAATTTTCTGGCTGGTGTGGCCTTTTGTCGGCCTGCCTGTCGTGGATTTGGTGGCTAAAGTGTCCGTGAACTTGGTGGCCGGCGTGGCCGTGAATTTGGTGGCCGGTTTCTATTCGTATGTTTGAATTTGCTTTCTATTTGGTATCTTCTCTATTGGGGCCGGCGAATTGGGAGCGCCGGTGGGGGCATCGCCTCCGAAAATTGCCCTTCGAGTGTCCACGCCCCCCCATAGCCTGTTGCTGGCACTGCTGCCGGCTACGATATTAGGAGTGCCGGTGGAGATGCTTTTAGATCGCATGACTAGTTTTATTCTAATATTATTATTTATGTTTTATCTACTGTTTTTATGGATTAAATTATATGTTAATTTGTTCATTTTTCCAACATAATCAACTTACGATTCAGTCAACTCTGGAATCCTCTATAAACGTCTATACTCCACCAAACAATAGTACTCCCTCCGTTCACTGATGTAAGTCTTTTTAGTTTTTTTTTGGAAATGCATATATCTAGATATGTTTTATTGTTATATTCGTCCATTTTAGTCTGAATCTATCTATTTGGAAATATCGATAAGGTCTTACATTAGTGAACGAAGGGATTACCATTTTCAAGGCGGAGCTAAAACCCATCTAGGGTTTCTTTCCTCCGTCGGCGATGCCACCGGTCCGTCCCGCCTCTAGTGGCCTTAGGTCCTTGGAGGCGTGGCGGGAGGTCTCATGTTTTGTTTAGACTGTTCTCAGTGTCTTTATTTAGGATGTTGAGACGGTGGCTACATCGTGAAGTCAGAATAAGCTCCTCCATGTCCTATCCTGGCTAGGACGGAGTCGTGTCCGGCGAATCTCTTAGGTCGGTTTTCATATTATTTGGTGTGGTTTGAGATCAATCTCTTCCGATCTATGTTTGTCATCTTTGAATATGTTTGCTGCTATGGTGCGCTGGTTCTTCAGGGTTTTAGCACGACGGACTTTCAGTCCGTCTACTACAACAAGTTCTACTACGTCAAGCCGGTCTACTACAACAAGTTCTACTACGTCAAGCCGGTAATGGAGGGACGAGGACGGGAGCGCATCTTCGCTTGTGCTAGTGCATGTAGTCGCCGCTAACTCGCTAAGTGTCCAATGACTTTGTAACTTGTATTACTTTTAGCACTTTTTATACCGCTATCGAGGATTAGGTGGAATTTCCAAAAAATAAACTACTTGACCTTCATTAATTCTCTCAGCCATCCTGCTCCCCCGTGGACTACAGATAGAGCTAGCTGCTCCATCTCGCTCTTCACAGGGCACAAACCCAAACAATTAAGGCGCGTGCTACGCGTCCCCCGGACAATGGGAGGCTCTCATCGTCCTCCTTCCGGTGCTGCCACGTGTCCCTAAAAACGACTTCAATTCCGATTTTGCTGTAAAAGTATCTCTTTTTGTTACAAATGTTCCCGCTTTTGTTTTCAAAGCAAAAAACTGGTTCGTTTCAAAAATAGAACGCCTCGTCGAGACTTCGCCGGAGACCATGCAGCAAAAAAATACTAATGTAGCAAAACCGACTTCGCCGAAAATATCGTCGGAAAAAACTCACAGGTGACTCTCGCTGGAAACCTTGTAGCAAAAAGTTGACACTGTTGTAGCAAAAATCACAAAACGGGTGTAGCAAAAAAGTTCTTCTAATGTAGCAAAAAACCTACTTCACCGGAGCATCGCCGAAGACTTTTTTACAGACCTCGACGGAGCATCACCAGGATGTCATGTAGCAAAAAATTTACACTATTGTAGCAAAATCGGAGAACAAATGTAGCAAAAAAAGTTATAATAGTGTAGCAAAAAACAAAAGAGACATAACCAAGAAAACTCGTTAGAATTCAGTCAAAAAATTGTACCGAAATATGGTAACATTGCAAATACCCAAAGTAGCAAATATAGTATGCATATGTAGCAAAAAAAAGTAGCAAATCCCCACCGTGGAACTGTGGAAGGGGTGGAGCTGCAAAAAGACCTACAGGGACTGCTACCATGGAAGGGAGCGGAGCTAGGAGCGGGGCAGAGGAGGCGCCATGGCGGCAGCACGTGCTCGTGGCCTCACCACTACCGGTGCATGCGGACATGGGGCCAGCGTCGGAGATGGGGGCACAAGGGGCAGTGGTGAGGGAAGTGGTCCGGGAGGTTTTCATGGGCAGCGGCGACACATAGGAACGGGCGGCGGCGCGGGGAACCGATGGCGGGAAGCAAGCCAGCGGCCGCGGCGGCGCGCTGGTGGCGGCTACTGGGACGTGCAGCGGTGAAGGCTCAGGAGATATGAACATGTACGTCCGTGGGCTGCCAAGGAAGAAAACGAATTTTGGAAGGAGATAAGACGACCAGGCATGCGTGTGCGAGAGACTCGCACTCGGATGATGGGAAGTTGCGATCCCCCGGAGTGCAACCCATGTCCCATGACCAGCTGCAGCCTGAGAATCCATCTCACCAAAACACCCGAGCTAGCTCGCTAGGAATCCATCCGGGAGGCTAGCTAGGCCGTCATGGCCATGGCCTCGTTCGCGCCCTTCATCTCTCGCCGGCTGTCGCCACTGCTACTGCCGTTTCTCCTGTCACCCCGGCTGCCGGCTCGCCACTGCTTCGTCTTCTCCGGCGGCCTCCTGCAGCTGCACCGCCATTCTTTTCCTGCTTCTTCTTCCATCTGCCGGCACCAGCCGCAGCTAGCACCAGGTACCGACGCCGAAGAAGAAGGAGGCGCGGAGCAGCAGGGCAAGAAGAAGGCGGCGTCGGCAGAGGCGAGAAGACAGCCGGCAGCTGGTCTGAGGGCAGCACGCCCCAGCGCTCCTAACAAGACAAAGAAAGTGCGGCCGGTGAAGCCCGGTCCCCCGAAAGAAGGTTCCGGCGGCAATGGTGGAGCCGTCCATGCTGCTCCAGGTTATTCTCCCACCCCTTCTTCTTCTCGGGAAAATGACAAGAAGGTCGAATAAGCCATGTAAATCGCTAATTAATTTGTGAGTGCGAGGGCGTATGTGTGTGTGGTGTACTGTATAATGTGCGGGTACTAAATTTGTAGCAAAACAGTGATTTGACCGGTAAGACCTAGCTTAACTACATGATGCATGCGCTTCTCTTATTTGTGTGTTACTCGAATCGTGCATGCGTTCCTGGTTGCAGTTGAGCTAATGAGGATACGTGACGACGGTGCGTGAGAGATGTACTGTTTTACTGTGTACTTGAGTATATGTACCGTGAGAGATGTACTACAGTGTACAGTTATACTATGTACCTAACACATCTGGTAGTTATTGCGACGTGTAAATGCGACAAACATTTAGGGCCAGTGTCAGGTGAAGCTGTTGATAAACCAGCAAGGCCTTATTTACTTCTCTCGTATTTACTAGATGGGATTATTCAAAATCACGCAAAATTATAGTAGCGTTTACTCTTCGTGTTTGACCGAAATAATCCCAGGATATCCCTGCAAATCTTTCTTATTTTTTCTAGATTAAAAACTCTCCTATATGATAGAGTATTATTGGGAAAGGATCACTAGTAGAAACCAGAACTTTAGACCTGGTTCGTAAGGATCTTTAGTCTCGGATTGCAAACCGGGACTGCCAGATCGGGACTAAAGGTCTTGCCTTTAGTCCCGGTTTTGTTACGAAATGGGACTAGAGGTCCACCACGTGGCCCCGCGAGCCGTGCTAGGCTAGAGAACATTTAGTCCCAGTTCGTGTTACGAATCGGGACTAAAGGTTCCCTGTCGCATTTGGCTGCCACGGCAGGAGATAGGGTTTAGCGTTTTGTGTTTTTGTTTTCATTTTGTGTTTTATGTTTAATTATTATTTATTCTGTGTTTTCATTACAAACAAGTTTTCGTATACATACACAACGCTACTACATAGTACTTGTACACGTTGATGCATATATAATATAATTTGTCTTACAAGCATACATGCATGAAGGTCATTACATGGAGTCCCAACCGGGTCCAGAGCCTGTCTATTTGATTACATGGAGATCATTACATGGATGCTTTAGGGTCTATCTATAGAGTATTCTCCGTATTGGTCTATGACCTCGTGGACCAAAAATCCAGTCAATTCCTTTTGGATTGATAGTTGTCGGTCATGTGGTAGAAGCTTGTCCCGCATCGCGTTCAACTATAAAGAAGGAGATCATATGAATTAGACTCAACATAACTTATTGTAATAAAAATAAAGGTTGAATATATTGTTTACTTACTCGAACAGTTTCCAAGGGCTTCTCACTAGTGATGCGAATGAACTCGCACACGTAGAATCCACATAGATTAGTCCCCCGTGGCTTCCTCATGCACTTTAAAAGAATAGAATTTAATCAAATAGTAACTCTAGCATGATAAATGTACGTAAATTAGAATTAAATAGATGCGCGGACCGAGCTCGTACTACTTATCGGGATCGGTTTAAAAATCAGCTCCTCACGCCATTGACCGCAGACCTTGTTCTTGAACCGTGTCCAAACACTACCCGATAAAGAAAATGAATATAACTATTTGATATCTCAGAAAAATAAACAAAAGAAACCGATATAGTGTGATAATGGTTGAAATTACCTCTAAAGCATATCGACAATGTTGTGGTACTCTTCCATGTCTTTGTTTAATGAGTCTATGATTTGAACTCTTCTCAAGTCAACAGAAATGCTTACAAGAATCTAGTGGTAGCTACGCAAGGTTTACATACGTCAGTAACTCATCATTTACACTGAACATCGAGTAAGCAAAAGTTAATGTGTATAAGACAATAACACACTCACTCGAAATGGTAAGCAAATAGTATTTCATTACAAAAATGTTGGTTCGTGAAAAACTGGAGCAAGTTATGCTCGGTCTCTAGTGGCTTATCCTTTTAACACAGCTCCATTAACTCGATGTGGGTCAATGAACTCAAATCCATTGATAGCCTTTTTTACATTCGAGAATCTTCAATCTGCATTATTATAGCCTACAAAAGAATATAGTGAGTATACTTACCGGCAATGAATTGAACAAGCTAAGCTAGAGACTTAATTACATAAATAAAGTAATCACTTACAGACAATAGCAACTGAGGATAGATTTGTCGAGTTCCTTTAGATTGAATAACTGAAAGAATTCTGTAAATTCAATAGGGACCTCGTCTTCAGTGAAGTAATGCTCTTTTCGAACTTTTGCTATGAGCCAATATCGCTCTTTTTTTGATACTTCCATGTACCATTCATGCAATTGTCGCATTTTTGTTGGCATATCCTGAAGCCACTCAGAACTGACCAGAGGCTCCCCGTGAACATATTTGTGTGCTACATCAACCTTGGGGATATCATCGTCGTGAATAATGTCATGAATAGACATATTATATTGCTCAGCCAATATCTTAGCCGTTTCCATATGCAAAGGTTCTCCCCCATATAGTTGAGGTTCGGGTATGTACACCTGGAGCAAGGGGATCGATTGATTTGCTTGTTTCCCCAGCTGGGGAACGTCTCTTTTGATTCTTCCGCTACCACTCGATTGTTTTGCTTGTTTTCCCAGCTGCGGAACGTCCGTTCTGATGCTTCCGCTACCACTTGATAGTTTTGCTTGTTCCCCCTGCCGGGGAACGTCTTTTGTGATGCTTCCTCTACCACTTGATCTCTTCTGTTTTAGTGTCTTCTGAAGATAGTGTGTATAGTTATCTGGCGCATTTAACTAAGCTTGGGATGGCTGCATTAGTAATTTCCTAAAGTGCTCCTTGGTTTCCGGTTTTATTTGGACCTCTGGCTCAGGTTATTTCTTTTTAAAATGAGCATCCACTTCGGCCCATATGACCGCATCGGTCTCCTCATCGTTCAGGTCGTAAGCCCTCTTAGGAGGAACAGGTGGTACTCTTGGGAGGGCCGACAACTGTCGCTTTGGGCGTCGGTTATCGCTCGACGGAGCGGTGCTATTCTTCCGCTTTCGGCCCTTAGTGGGTGGAGGCGGCTGCGTAGATTGAGATGGACTCGTGTTGAGGTCATGTATTGGACTTGGAGGTGGTGGACTTTTACTGGGAGGAGACGGTGGCCTTGGAGGTGATGGATTGTTTCTCGATGGAGAAGTTGGCCTTGGTGCCGAGCCTGGAAACTTGATGTATTCCTTTTTCCAAAGAATGAAGCCACTCGTGACTTCTCCCAGTGTTGTCTCCCCTTCACCTCCAGGGATGTCAAGCTGTAGTGATTGACACATCGGTTGAACTTCATCCACACTGATACGAGCATAGACAGCTGGAATCGGATTGCAATGGTAGGTCACTCCCGGTGCAGAAGGTAAAGCAAAGTCGACCGCCACCTTCATGGATATGTTCTTCAGTTCAACATGCATCTCACAACTAGTCTTCTCCTTAATTGCATCCAGGGGTACACATCCATCGTTGCATCATTAGCATGGCCCTCCGTGGAAGCCACACTGCTTTTCCGTTGAGAAGGGCCGACTGTACTCTCTAGTGTAGGATCTTGCTGTCGGAGTCCTTTAATTTCATTAAGCTCCTGCCGATGCTCCTGCAACATGGCTTCAAACCTCACGAACCGCTCTGCATCCTCCTCTTGTCGTCGCTTTGTTTTTCTCGATCAGCTTCTGTAGGTGTCAAAGTCCTCGGGAAACCCGATAGCCCATGGACAAGAAGGTCTGAAGCCTCTTGTTCGTCCAACCTTTTCAGGATTCCTGAGGGCCTTTATCAGCTCATCGTTCTCTCTGTCGGGAACAAACTTTCCCTCTTGAACCTCTTTTATCACTTTAATAAGATCATCCTTGGGTCCAGCAACTTCTTTGGTTGCAATAATCTCGCCTGTTTCTGGATCAATTAGTGCATCTATACTAGTGATCGATCGGTAGAGGCTTTATATACCTCATCGGACTTTGTTATTAAGGTGTCTTCATCATGGTCTCAACCATGGTTAGCACCATCGTCTCCACTATCGTCTCTACTATAGTCTCCTCTAGAGAAATTAAGATTTTGGGAGCCATCATCGTAATAAGAACCTCCAGTACCCTCATCTATCATGTTGAGAAGCTCCTCTTCATTCTGTCTATTGTCCATAGCTTAACTAATACAGAAAAAGATAAAACAATTTTGCATTAAGTAAAAGAATATTACAATTGCGATGACTCGGATACAAAAAAAGATTACGTACTAATAATGAAACAATTTTGCATTAAGATAAAATACTTTAATATAAGATAAAGTAAAATAATACATATCGCTCATATCTCGCTCATAATATCAAACTAGCGAACTCGGCTGCCACGTTCTATGCCACGGCAGCTCTGCACCGAGAGAACAGGAACCATCACCGGAGCATAGATCGGGTGAGATCCGTGAACCTGTGAGATATTGGAGAACCTAGTCTCCAAAAGATACATATACCGGCGGACGTGCTTGTCCTCCTCCCTGATACGATGGCGTACCACCTCCTCGGGGGGCGTCTCCCTCTGCACCACTCCTGGACCTCGTGGACGCCACCAAAGAAGCTCCGGGTCGACGATGATACCCGGATTCCTCACCAAGGTACGAGTCCCGGCAGGTAGCACCTCCTAGTGCCAGCCCGACAGAGCCCAGGCTAGGACATCCCCGGACCCGACGGAGTCCAGTACTCTGCCGTTGCCGCCGAGTGAACGAGGAGGACGCGGCATAACTAAATAATAACAATAAACAATCATAAAACATAAAAAGTAAATCATAAAACCTAAACACACTACACATATATCTCCAAAATCCGCCAATGATAGAAACTGAATCCCTAAACACTAATTAAAGTAGTCTTCGACGATAAAGTCTTCTCATCATCAATGTATCTCTACCATGTACTATTTGATACAGAAACCCTAACTAGCCCTAAACCTAACACTAACTAAGTATTCTAACTAAATCCCTAACTAACTAAGCATTCTAACTAAATCCCTAACACTAACCCTAACTAAATCCCTAACACTAACTAAGTATTCTAACTAAATCCCTAACACTAACTAAGTACATATTCTAACTAAATCCCTAACTAACTAAGTATTCTAACTAAATCCCTAACACTAACCCTAACTAAATCACTAACACTAACTAAATCCCTAATAACACTAACCCTACCTAAATCCCTAACACTAACTAAGTATATATTCTAACTAAATCCCTAACTAACTAATTATTCTAACTAAATACCTAACACTAACTAATTAATTAACTAATAATCCTAGCCCTAACCCTAACTTACTTGCAGGGGCGGTGGAGGGCGCGGCGGCGTCGAACTCCTCGACGGGTGGCGCGAGCGGTTGCGCGGTGCTAGATCCTCCTCGGCGGGCAGCGGCACGGGGGACGGATGGGCGCGGGCGGCGGTGAGCGGCGGGATGGACAGCGCAGGCGGAGTGCTCCCCACGAGAGGCGGCGGTTCGTTGTCGGGAAGAAGATGGGATGCTCCGGGTCATGGCTAGACCCGGGGTGGAGGTGGGTGTATTTATACCCCCAACCTTTAGCCCCGATTTGTAATACAAACTGGGACTAAAGGTCACCCTTTGGTCTCGATTTGTATTACAAATCGGGGCTAAAAGTGTTTTCGGCTGCCGCTATTCCCGCGCGTGCACACCCCTTTGGCCCTGACCTTTAGCCCCGGTTTGTATCACAAACCGTGGATAAAGGGTGGTTTGGCGCCAAAAAGAAAAAATGGTGTATAGTTTTCAGAAAACTATGTATTATATATCAAAATTTTCAGAAAAAGAAGATCTATAATTTAAATCTATTATCATACTCTATTATACAACTTAAGTTAAATTATTTATTGTTTAACAAGTATTATAGTATAAATGTTGGAAAAATATAGTTTATTATTTAAAAAACATATAATATACCAAACTATTCACAAGAAATTATATACTCATTAGAAATATAATATTTTATACTAAAACTAGTAACTGGGACTAAAAGATATTTCGGGGGCCTTGAGTCTCGGTTGGAGCCACTAAACGGGACTACATATTTCCCGCAATTTCCCCCGCTTCCCGCGATGTTTTCCCGCCATTCCCCCCGCTTCCCGCCATGTTTTCTCGCCATTTCCCTCTATATCTAGGCTGACCGCCATGTCCATCCACACATCCACACCTTCCCTCTCACAACAATGGACACCGGCTGCGCTTGAGGAGACCGAGGCACTGTGCGCCTCCAGCTACCCATGCCTGTCGGGGTACCGGTTGCCGGCCGGCTGGATGCTGAGCGCTGGAGGGGTTCCTGTTCCTCCTGTGCCTCAAGGTTCGGCCCGCCAGGCGGCCATCATGAACCACTTCTACCTCGAGCTCACGCCGGAGCAGCGGATGGATCCCCATTGGGATCCCGACAACCTCGACACCTAGAATGCCTTCTTCGCAAACCTGTAGGAAAGGGAGCTCACCGGGTAAGAGGGTGATGACCCGCCCCCAGTGAACCACAACGAGGCCGGTCACCGCCTGTGCTGGGCGAACCAGACTATCGCCGGCGTGATGCGCTACATCGCCATGGGAGACCATCCTCGCCTGAGGTACCCGCACTTTCACCAGCCGCATAGCCACAAGAATGGTGGCGGTGGTGAAGGCCGAGGGCATACCGGGGTCATCATCCGGGAGCCCTCTCCCCCATGCATCGTGAATCCGAGTTCGGAGTGGCAGGTGCTCCCTCCCCCGTTCCCTCGTGCACAAGCCGGGGAAGGGCTGAGGATCCAGCCGCGTGCTACGAGCGACGACGATGACGATGAAAATTCTGAAAACGACCTTGAAGCTGTGTACTACAGGGCTAGATATGATTATGACTAATTTTTACGTTTTAATATTAATAAATGTCTTTGTTGTTGGCCACAGCAAGTTGCAATACTACCTATTGAGTTCGAGACAGTTCCTATCCATATATATAAGCAGATCATTAAAAATAAAGGTTTAATAATACTGTACATCACCAACATCCACACAACTCTATTTTTAGGGTTTTCTTCTAATCCGTAACCATGGAGCATCTTCCTTACTTAACAAGATGCTTGGGTCATCCTTCACAGTGAAGGGCGGAATTTCATGAAACTTATTATAATTTTCTGACATGTCTGTCTTATCCTCCACCCCCACGATGTTTCTTTTTCCTGAAAGAACTATGTGGTGCTTTGGCTCATCGTATGATGTATTCTTTTGCTTATCTTTTCTTTTTCTCGGTTTGGTAGACATGTCCTTCACATAAAAAACCTGATCCACATCATTAGCGAGGACAAATGGTTCATCTCTATACGCAAGGTTGTTGAGATCCACTGTTGTCATTCCGTATTTCTTGTCTACCTCAACCATGCTTCCTGTCAGCTTGACCCATTTGCACCAAAATAAAGGGACCTTAAAATAAGGTCCATAGTCAAGTTCCCATATCTCCTCTATGTAACCATAATATGTATCCTTTTGCCCATTCTCGTCTGTTGCATCAAATCGGACACCACTGTTTTGGTTGGTGCTCTTTTTATCTTGGGTGATCGTGTAAAATATATTCCCATTTATCTCGTACCCTTGGAAAGTCAATATAGTCGAAGATGGTGACCTGGCCAACAAGTACAACTGCTCTCCAACATTGATGTCATTCATGAGATGTGTCTGTAACCAACCGCCGAAAGTCCTCATGTGTTCATCTCTAATCCAGGAGCCAGGCTTTCCCGGGTTGTTGTAGTGTACAATATTCTTGTGTTCCTTGATATAGGGAGCCACCAAGGTGGATCTTTGCAGAACTGTGTAGTGTGCTTTAGTGAGAGAATGTCCATCCATACATATCCATGCGTTCTTTCCTAACGTGCCTTTTCCACTCAGTCTACCCTCATGTCGTGTTTCGGGAACACTAATGGGCTTAAGGTTAGAAGTAAAGTCAACACAAAACTCAATGATCTCCTCTGTTCCATATCCCTTTGAGATGATTCCTTCTGGCCTAGCACAGTTATGAACATATTTTTTTAAGTCTCCCATGAACCTCTCAAAAGGGAATATATTGTGTAGAAATACAGGACCGAGAATGTTAATCTATTCGACTAGGTGAACTAGGAGCTACATCATAATATTGAAGAAGGATGGTGGGAACATCAACTCAAAGCTGACAAGACATTGGACCACATCTTTATGTAACCTTGGTAGACTATCTAGACTGATTACCTTCTGAGAAATTGAATTGAGAAACGCACATAACTTCACAATGGGTACTCGAACATTTTCCAGCAGGAGTCCCCTCAATGCAATCGGAAGAAGCTGTGTCATAAGCACGTGGCAGTCATGAGACTAGGTTTTGAAATTTTTTCTCTGACATATTTATTAATTCCTTTATGTTCGACGAGAAACCATACGGGACCTTGATACTATAAAGGACTTCAAAAAAGATTTCCTTCTCTTCTTTGGTAAGAGCGTAGATGGCATTACCTTCAAACAGCTCTGGATGCATGCAGTCTCGGTCTTTCATACGTTGTTGGTCCTGCGGTGCTTCTGGTGTATCTTTATTCTTCCCATACACGCCCAAGAAGCCTAGTAGCGTCCGATACGTCCATAATGTATCTATAATTTTTGATGGTTTTATGCTAATAATTTTCTTTTGACACTCCTTTTAATATAAAGTTTATAATTTATTTGGACTAACCTACTAATAGTTTTAAAAGTGCACAATGTTTTTGTTTTACACTTTGATGTGTAGGAATTACCAAGAATACAAGTGGAAACCTTGTTGGAGTCAAATTGGGATTTTCCAGAAATCTGTCTCAGAACTCTTTTTGAAGATGGTCACGTTTCGGGTCGAATACAGTGTCAAACGGAAAACTCTTCAACTACAAAGTTGTTGAAAATTTCGTGGCAAACGTTCTGGACATAAACATTAGCTGATTACGAGTCCGGACGGGCCTGTTAGACCCGATTTACTGCAGCCCAAAATGGGATGATGGGAATCCGAGAAGCTATATAAAGGGAGGAAACCTAATTCGTCCAGGACATCTCCACCCATGAATTTGCAGCCACCAAAGCCACGTTTTTGCCTTCCCCATGGATCCCATCTCCATGGGGGAGAGCTCCCAAGAATCCATGAAGGAAGGGGGCTAAGGGACGGTGCTCCCCCATGATACCGGCGGCAGAGAAGGAGTTCCTCGTGCCGCCGCCGGCGCCGCCGCCGCCCTCTTCACCATCTTCACCGCCATCTCCATCACCTAATCCTCCTAGTATGCAGTGGTTCATCCTCCCACACACCTCTGTACCGTCCTATGTAAACATGGTGTTTGATGCTATAAGTTATAATCCTATGATCTATGTCATGTTTGCATAC
This sequence comes from Avena eriantha, assembly GCA_910589775.1. Lineage (NCBI taxonomy): Eukaryota > Viridiplantae > Streptophyta > Magnoliopsida > Poales > Poaceae > Avena > Avena eriantha. The sequence continues at coordinate 126,170,943 of OU342746.1, forward strand.
TTTCTTTGTTCTTAGATTGAATGGTTAAACGTCTTTGGTTCATTAGAGTTGTATGTTGATATGGTATAGTCCCTTGTTGTCTATTATATTTGTGTGTGCATGGATTAAACATCATAGGGTTTGTAGTATGTGTAAGAGGAAGGGGAAGTTCTGCCAGAGTGATAGAAACCTGAGGACGCGAACTAGAACGTTGCACGTATGGGAGTAAGAGAACCATTAAACTTAAGGCTATGGTTGGAGAAACCTTAATGCATTGATTAGGCTTTACATATGTTTGCTAACAATCCAATCATATAGTACATATAATTCCAAGTAGTGAAGCGCATGTATATTTAGCCGCTCCCACATAAAAAACTGCATCGAAGACAATGAACCCGATATATTCGCTATTTAAACTTGGACAAAGCCACCACAATTATCACCACTATTCCACACTCATGGTTCTGTTAGTTTAGTGTATTTTATTGCTGCAAACACTAGCTTTACTTTCTTGTTATTTATTATCATGCAAAGCTATCTCTATTACTCGTATTATTGCTCTAGTTTTATTTCCTAGATAATGCAAATGTTTAGTGTGCGTAGAGTTGTATCACTGGTTGATAGAACTTGAGAGAATATTTATCCTACCTTTAGCTCCTCGTTGGGTTCGATACTCTTACTTATCGAAAAGGCTACACACGATCCCCTATACTTGTGGGTTATCAAGACCTTTTCTGGCACCGTTGTCAGGGAGCAATAGCGTATCGGTGAATATTATTGTGTGCACTTGTTTGCTTTATCTCTAAGTAGGTTTTACTTTGAGTTTTAAGTTGTTCTCTATCTTAGTATGGATAGGGAATGCTAATTACAAAAAAAAATTAGGTGTACTTGTTACCTAAAACGTTTTCAAAAAGGAAAGTGATTGGAAAGATGAGTAATGGTTAAGTGGGGGTCGACCTTGAACACTTGTGTTCATGCCTATGAAACCAAAACAAATCTTTCCATGGAAGCTTTTCACTTAAAAACATGTAGGAATGCATGAAGCTTTGAAAATGAAAGATATTTCTGGTATTGATCTCAATGCTTATTCATTCGAAAATACTTGAGTCTAGCTCCTATGCCTAACTTAAAGGCATTAAAGCAAAATACTTATTGGGAGATAACCCAAAAGTTTTAGATGAGTCTTGGAAGTTATTACCTCTGTAATAACCTCTCCTTATCCTTTTTATTTGCTTTTTGTGCCAAGTGTAACCTCTAATGAGAGAGAAGTAATGCTTGGGAAAGTTGTTGTCCTGAAACAGATTTTTGCGCTTCGCTGTAAAAATTCGTGTAAAATCTCTGTACGTCGGTTTGAGCTGTGAATTTTTGTGATTCTGCCCCAGTTTGTTATATAAGTTTCGTTAGTTCAACACTTTTCGATTTGAGCAACAGAAGGTCTTCGAAACAATTGGTTTTTACCTGCTGGTCTGTTTTAACAGATTTCTGTCATTATTTGCATTTGCTTCTTGTTGGTTCCTTTTTGGGTTCTCTTTGAGGAATTGAGCTTTTCAAGGTAAGTGCTACAGTATCTTGTGTTTTAATGGAAGTTTTATTGGTGTTGAAACTGAACCCAAAGACTTATTATCTTGAGTGCACTAATGTTGCTAATAAAGATTGTGTCAAGTTTTGTATGAAGGAAAATTTTCAGGTGTATGGAAAGAGTGATGTAATGAGATGAAGAATGGACTAAAGCTCAAGCTTGGAGATTCCACGTGTGTCACCCCAAGAAATATCGAAGAAGTACAAGCATCAAAGCTTGGGGATGCCCAAGGCATCCCCTTCTTCATCAATAAAAATCTCAGGTTTCTTCCAAACACTTCATTTTTATTGTTTCATGCATAGTTGTGTTGTTTTTGGAGCGTATTCATTTTTGTTTTTGTTTTCTTGGTTTTCTTAGTTTGCTTGAATAAATTGGTTGGACCCCCTCTTTCATACATTAGTTTTCAAATAAGTGTGGTTTTGATTGGAAACGAGTAGGAAAAGTTAATGCTTAAGTGGTAAAAGGAGCTCGTTTTTTACGGTGGCCTATGCTTTGTCATGTCATGCTTGATATTGTTTTGGCTTTTAGCTTAGTGATTTTTTCTGTAGAATGACATGTTATAAACAATTGAGATTGCTTAATGTGTCTTGAAAGAATCATGCGTTGTTTTAGCATAATAAAGCATAGTATTGTGGTATTCTCCTTTGATGCTTTATTTGGGTTAACTTGGCGCATGCTCACACCATGTTATGACTATCCCAAGTCACCATAGCCTTGATGATCCTTTAATTTTCGACTTGTAATATCACTTTATGCTTTAATTAATGATGTTTTGTCGCTTTGCATGATTATGGCCATTATTGCTCTCTTAGTTGGTCGCTCTCAGTCTTTTGCTAGCCTCCATAACCAAGTATGAGTTCCACTCATGCATCCAACTCCAAATAAAACCAAGTTATCCCAAAAAGTCCACCATACCTACCTATTAGCATTTGCTATTCCAAGTATATTCATGCTTTTGTCTACCTTCCGAATTAAACTTCTTATGAGAAAACTAGTGATTAAAGCTCTCACGAACTTGATGGCACACTTTACTTTTCTTTCCCCTAATAAACTTGAACCATTGTGTCATCTATGTTGTATATGCTTGCACTTATATGTTGGGGATTAGCAGAACCATGCTGTCATGGGAAACTCTTTCATCATTGCACTTGTACATTGTACCTTGTTGATATCATGCTCTTTTGACTATGGATGTCGTCGGTGTGAAAAGAAAGGGGAGCTTGTAAGTCCATGAAGTTATGTATGTGTGTTAGAGAAACACCTGGGCCGCCAGTCTAATCCATGCCTAATCATGGTGGAAACCTGCAGCGTAACCATAATGAGCAATCTATGAAGCATTCTTCTTATAAAAAAAGAGATAGAGATTGAGAAAAAAAAAAAAAAATATGAGAAAAGAGGAAAGAGAGAAAAAAGCACCATTTTCCCATGGTCAATAAGAAGATTGCTGAGATGCTCGTTGTCTTCTTGCCTTGTCATTTTGATATGAGGATTCTTTCTTATCATCGGGCAAGGGGTACCCTGTTGGCGGTTCTCTATGATACACATGTACTTACTATGACAAGAACTTACCGGTAACTAAACTTGAGTAGCATGTGGAGCAGCCCCCTTGTATTCAAGGGACATGAGATTTCCAACTTATACTTTGTCAAGCATATACTCCATAGTTTGTTCATTTTAACCTTAATCACTTCAAGATGCTTATGATAGGGGCAATGAGAGCTGAAAGCTAATAAGTACCATAATTTTTGGAAGCTCTTTATGAGACTTGAATCCCTGCTTCCTTCTATGAAGGCCTTTCTTCTACTTTTATATTGAGTCTCCACCTTCTATCTTTATGCACCAATTAAGAGAGCATAGTTGTCATTCTTAGTTCTATGTGCATTGTCCCAAGACTTGTTGATTGATGCATAACTTTGATATTGCTTGTTCCTAAACTATTTGTATCTACTCACCCTTATGAACTTTGAAGGTGTCCTATGCATTTATGTTTTGCTACTCTATGAGGGACAAGATGAATAAAATTCTCATTATGCTTTCTTTATGTAAAACAAACAAACGTCTTGCAAAGCATTGTTATTCATGAATCTTTTGTATGTGTCTTTTCATGTTACAACATAGTTGCTATGTCTTATTGTTAGAACTCTATCTTTCATGATTCATGTTTAGAGTACCTTAATCCCAACTATCAATGTTTTTATAATAATAATGATCAAGATTGTGTTGTCTCATGTCACCTCAAAAATTATATTGTTTTGATCGTTTACCTACTCGATGACGAGCATGAACTAAGCTTGGGGATGTTGATACGTCCATAACGTATCTATAATTTTTGATGGTTTTATGCTAATAATATGTTTTTGACACTCCTTTTTGTATAAAGTTTATGATTTATTTGGACTAACCTACTAATAGTTTTAAAAGTGCACAATGTTCTTGTTTTACACTTTGATGTGTAGGAATTACCAAGAATACAAGTGGAAACCTTATTGGAGTCAAATTGGGATTTTCCAGAAATCTGTCTCAGAACTCTTTTTGAAGATGGTCACGTTTCGGGTCGAATATAGTGTCAAACGGAAAACTCTTCAACTACAAATAGTTGGAAATTTCACGACAAACATTCTGGATATAAAATTTAGCTGATTCCGAGTCCGGACGGGCCTTTTACGCCCGATTTACTGCAGCCCAAGGTGGGGTGACGGGAATCCGAGAAATTATATAAAGGGAGGAAACCTAATTTGCCTAGGACATCTCCACCCACGAATTTGCAGCCACCAAAGCCACGTTTTTGGCTCCCCCATGGATCCCATCTCCATAGGGGAGGGCTCCCAAGGATCCATGAAGGAAGGGGGCTAAGGGGCGGTGCTCCCCCATGATACCGGCAGCGGAGAAGGAGTCCCCCGCGCCGCCGCCGGCGCCGCCGCTGCCCTCTTCACCATCTTCACCGCCATCTCCATCACCTAATCCTCATAGTATGCAGTGGTTCATCCTCCCACACACCTCTGTATCGTCCTATGTAAACATGGTGTTTGATGCTATAAGTTATAATCCTATGATCTATGTCAAGTTTGCATAGTTTCTTTGTTCTTAGATTGAATGGTTGAACGTCTTTGGTTCATTAGAGTTGTATGTTGATATGGTACAGTCCTTTGGTGTCCATTATATTTGTGCGCGCATGGATTAAACATCATAGGGTTTGCAGTATGTGTAAGAGAAAGGGGGAAGTTCTGCCGGAGTGACAGAAACCTTTGGACGCGAACCGGAACGTTGCACGTATGAGAGTAAGAGGACCATTAAACTTAAGGCTATCATTGGGGAAACCTTAATGCATTGATTAGTACTAACGGATGTTTGCTAACAATCTAATCATATAGTACATATAATTCCAAGTAGTGAAGCACATGTATATTTAGCCTCTCCCGTATAGAAAACTGCATCGAAGACAATGAACCCGATCTATTCGCTATTTAAACTTGGACAAAGCCACCACAATTACCACCACTATTCCACACTCATGGTTCTGTTAGTTTAGTGTATTTTATTACTGTAGCAACTAGCTTTACTTTCTTGTTATTTATTATCATGCAAAGCTATCTCTATTACTCGTATTGTTGCTCTAGTTTTATTTCCTAGATAATGCAAATGTTTAGTGTGCGTAGAGTTATATCAGTGGTTGATAGAACTTGAGAGAATATTTATCCTACCTTTAGCTCCTCGTTGGGTTCGATACTCTTACTTATCGAAAAGGCTACACACGATCCCCTATACTTGTGGGTTATCAGCGTCACGCAAAGATTCTTCGTCAGGTGCATCACGTCAATTGTAGAGCGGACCTCTAGGACTTTCCAATAGGGTAGCTCCCAAAATATAGATTTTTTTTCCACATGGGTGCATGTCCGACATCGTCCTTCGGAACAGATTGTCTACCAAGATCATTTCCAAAGATTACCCTTCACCATATCAAATACATGATTACAAGTACGGTGGATAGGCTTACACCGGTTGTCTGCCTCACCATTGAAATGCTTACCTTTCTTTCTTAGGGTGTGCGTGGGCGGAGGAAAACGAAGATTCCCTGGGTACACATTCTTCTTACATTTATCTAAATATATACTTTTAGTCTCATTTAAACAGTGTGTGCATGCATTGTATCCCTTGTTTGTTTATCCTGAAATGTTACTAAGAGCAGGCCAATCATTGATTGTTATGAACAACAACGCTCGTAGGTAAAATTCCTCCTGCTTGTTCTCATCCCACACACGTACACCTTGTCCGTGCCACAACTGTAAGAGTTTTTCAACTAATGGCCTTAGGTACACATCAATGTCATTTCCAGGTTGCTTTAGGCCTTGGATGAGCACTGGCATCATAATGAACTTCCGCTTCATGCACAACCAAGGAGGAAGGTTATAGATACACAGAGTCACATGCCAGGTGCTATGACTATAGCTATGCTCCCCAAAAGGATTCATGCCATCTGTACTTAGACCAAACCATAAGTTCCTCGCGTCACCTACAAAGTCCGGGAACTCTCTCTTGATTTTTCTCCACTGCGACCCATCAGCGGGATGTCTCAACATCTCGCCATTCTTACGGTCTTCCATGTGCCATCGCAACAACTTGTCATGCTCTTTATTCCTGAACACACGTTTCAACCGTGGTATTATAGGAGCATACCACATCACCTTGGCAGGAACCCTCTTCATGCGGCGCTCACCCTCGACATCACCAGGGTCTCTCATCTAATCTTATACCACAATGCAGTGCATACTGGGCATGCATCCAAATTCTCGTACTCCTCGCCACGGTAGAGGATGCAGTCATTAATACATGCATGTATCTTCTGCACCTCTAATCCTAGAGGGCAGACAACCTTCTTTGCTTCATAGGTACTGGCAAGCAGTTCGTTATCCTTTGGAAGCAACTTCTTCATTATTTTTAGCAACTTTTCAAATCCTTTATCAGTCACACCGTTCTCTGCCTTCAATTGCAGCAATTCCAGTGTGCTACCCAGTTTTTTGTGCCCATCTTCACAATTTTGGTACAACAATTTGTTGTGATCCTCTAACATCTGCTTGAACTTCAACCTCTCCCTTTCTCTTACACATTCTTCCTAGGCATCAGCAATGTCCCGACTAAGATCATCATCGGCCAGATTTGATGCCTGTTCTTCATCATTGTCTTTCATTGTAGTACCATCGTATTCAGGGGACATAGTAGGGTAGTCGTTATGATTCTCTTCTTCTTTGTTGTCTTCCATCATAACCCCTCTTTGTTCGTGCTTGGTCCAACAATTATAGCCGGTCATAAAACCGGACCGAAACCTGTGGGCGTGAAGGAATCTTGAGGAAAAGTATTCCTTATGATTCCGACAGACACCACATGGACAATACATAAAATCATTCCGCTTGTTTGCCTCGGCCACAAGGAGAAAAGAATGCACGCCTTTAATGAACTCGCTAGAGAGTCGGCCAGCGTACATCCATTATCGGCTCATTTGTATTATATAATTAAGTACATCAAACAGAATCATGATGATAAAATTAGTACTGGTCTAAAAAACAAAATTAAAACTAACAACCGGGACTAAAGATATGATGAACCTTTAGTCCTGGTTGGAGACACCAACCGGACTAAATGTGGATGTGGCGACAACATGTCGACACTATGTCCTCAGTGGGAAGCACTAAGCCAGTAAATGACGACACTATTTTGGGTGGGTGGCAGCACTATGCTAGGGGTGAGTGTGCGACATTATATCATCAGTGCCTAACACTATGTTGTGCTGCTTAATCTATAAATAGGTATGCATTCTTGTGAAGAAGTGCAAGATGGTGTGCGAGACTAGGGACACCACTACGACGAAGCTTCTCGAAGATGTCTTAGGACCTCGTCCTCAGACATCTTCGAGGAGCTCGTCGTAGAGGCACTCCCTAATATGTGAAATTAGTTAGCTCCACCAACATACTGATCTAGCTAGAGAAGATACAAACTGAAAGATGGTGTGCGAGAGTAGGGACACCACTACGACAGAGCTTCTCGAAGATGTCTTAGGATCCCGTCCTCAGACATCTTCGAGGAGCTCTCCATAGAGGCACTCCCTAATTTAATTTGGTAGCTCCCCGGCGTGTTCATGTTTTTGGTTTGCTTAAACGGTCGATGATTAAAATGCTAGGGCGCCACTATATATATGTATGCCTTCATAGTTTTGGTTCTTATTTTTGTCGCAATGGATTTTATGACGGCAGGTAGAAGAAGAAGAAGGATATTTTGTTGCTCGGTGGTGGCATGATGCATCTGTGAATCGTCTGAATTTCGAGACTATGTGCCAAACCAAGATATATAGATAGGATGAACTCATGTATCTCTGTGCTTTGATGAATCAAATGAATTTCGAGGACTATATGTGCCAAATTAACCAGATATATAGAGATAGAATCCACACAAATCCCTCCATTTCTAGAGCATGAAATGAGGTAAAAATAGCAATGAAATATGAAAGGATGAAGTTGCTAACCTCTTAGGACCCTTAGATAGATGTGGAACCAAAAAATCTTCACAAATCTTGAGAAAAATCGGCAAGAACTCGAGCTTAAGGGAAGAAATTTGAGGGAGATGCTTGTGTGAGCTTGAAATGGCTCGGGCAGGGGAGAGGAAGAAGATATATTCGGGCCCTTTAGTCCCGGTTCATTTAATAAACCAGGACTAAAGGTCCACACATCCGCTCATTTCCAGTGCCAGACCGTTTAGTCCCTGTTTATTAAACGAACCGGGACTAAAGGTCCCCTACAAACCCGGACTAATGTGTTTTGGGCCCTGTGGTCATTTCTAGCCGTTGGGGCTAGGGCATTACTCCCGGTTAGTAGATCAAAGGTCCGTTTTCTACTAGTGAGTATTTGCGAGGACTGGAGAGTATTGGGTGAACACCAAATTCCCTTGTATCCCCGAAACTCTAGTGAATAAAAATACTAGAAAAATAAACAAGGCCTAGTATTTTTCTCAACTAGAGTTTTGGAGATACGCGGGTACTCTCCAATCCCTAAAATACACTTTTCTAAAAATACTCTACATTAGAGTAGAGTTTTTAATCTAGACAAAACATGAAGGTTTTGTGGGGATATACCGGGATTATCCCGGAAAATCCGGCGTGGTAAACGGTCTACAAGGATTTTGCGGGAATTAGAATAATCTCCTCCGATCCACGCAAATACACTAGCTAATACAAGAGAAATAAACAAGACTTAAACAATTGAGTCCAGCCGTGACATGCGTGGGCATTCAACTTGACGACTGAAATACCATTTCCTCCGCCCTAAAAAAGGTGTCAAGGATTTGTTTAAATTTAAATATATCTAAATACTATTTATAATATATAAATACATATTCCACATTTTCATATATTTGTTTAAATTTAAATATATCTAAATACTATTTATAATATATATACTATTTAAATTTAAATATATCTAAGTACTAAAATCGATTTCTAAATGATGTGGTAATGCAAATGCATGTTGTACCAATGGCGTATTGTTGTTGATCTCTACTACTTAATAAGAACGAATTTGCTCTGTTTCCTCCAACACTGCATGAACGAATATCTCTATCTCGACTTTCAAATATATCAAATCTAACGCTCCAGAACTTCCCAATGACATTGCGCGCGATGCCTTTTTTTGCACGTCTACCAATTTAGCAATGAGTCAACTAATAATAGCGTACATACCTGTTTTGCATGTCCACCAATTTTGGAATGAGTCAACTAATAATAGAGACAATTACTACCGAAATTACAGAGAAAAATAGAGGCAATTACTACCGTGATCACACATGAATCTCCTGGACGACACACTCCTTGACGCCGCCTGCCGCCGGCATGCTACATAGATCGCACTCCTCGCGCTGCCAACTTGCATGAGCACGCTAACGACTGGCAACCCTACAACACTTGTCGTTGACGTGTCACAATCCTCCGACTCGCCACTGCGTCCTCTCCACAAAATTCCACCTTCACGGCAAGGCTAAAACCGGTGCGTCTCGGCTGCCAAATTCCACCTTCACGGCGAGGCTAAAACCGGTGAGTCTCAGCTGCCAATTCAAAGACAATTACAAACAATGAGGTATATGTGATAAATTAGTGTTAGATCATTTCAAGCATGTGCCAATGACGACTACAGAAACAATTATCAATCTTGAATAATGCAGATAACTAACACATATGATAAATAGAGAACCTTCCATAATCTTGTAACTGAATTTTCCTGCTCTTACCAGATGGCTCAATAATCAAGTGGTTCATTGTTTTACCGCGGAAAACGCTCTCCATTTCAAGACATAACTAACACATCGCAGGTAAAAATATGGACTTACATCACATAATCTGGAGTTTGCATGTTGAGTGTTAGATTGTTAAAATAGGCCAGAGCACCGATGAAGTTGGAACTCCCCAAGTGCCGGACAACCTTCACATGTTGATCAGCCTGCCCAAAAAAAGGGGTCAAGAATGGTATGCTCGAATGACCGAAGAGCAAAGAGCACAATACCTACAAAAACAACGTGAAGCCCGACAACGAAAACGAGCGATTGCTGACTCTGTGAAGATTTCTCAAGCATCAGCTACACTTGAGCCACATGGTATTGCAAACATCTTCGCCACTAAATAAACTTTAATTCAAGACATTAAGTTTGATCCCTTTATGGAGTCGGTCCTCTAATCTATAGTTATTTTCAACCCTGGAGACCACAATGGGAGAAGCGAAGAGGATCTTACAAATGCTACCTTGCAACAATCAAATCTCATGCAAGGTACACATATCACAATAAAAAATAATGTACTTACATTATTAACATAATCTCGGGATTGGCTGACTGTTTTAATGCTGAAATAGGCCAGAGCACCAATGAAGTTGCAACACCCCCAATTGCTAGACAGACTTCGCATGCTGGACAACCTGGCCCCAAAAAGCAATTGGGTCAAGGATGGTATGCCCGAATGACCGAAGAGCAAAGGGGCCATTACCTACTCAAACAACGCGAATCCTGACAATGAAAACGAGCATTTGTTTACTCATTAAAGATTGCTCAAGCATCAACTACACTTGAGCCAGGTGGTGTTTTGAATGTATTTTACTACCAAATGAAGCGTTACCTTGATATGCTAACTTCAGCTACTAAACTATAGATATATCAAACTCTGAAAAAACTACAGCAACATACCTACATTGATATACAAAAATATTGGCAAGAAAGTTAACATGTACACTTCACAATTGTTACCCGCGCAAAAGAAACTGAATTGCATGTTTGATTATAATAAAAGCCAAAAAAGAATATAGCCATAAATGTGAAATATGTTAAATTGGGTATTTTATTAGGAGGGACACAAAGGAGCAAATTACGCCTCTTAATAAGTAGAGAGATCACAAGACTTAATAGACCGACAGAATATACCCCGGTCACCTTCCAAAATAACAAATTTTGTACAAACCACGCCCGTCACATATATAACTTCCCTAACAAATAGCTTTTTGCACATTACGCCATTGATTTGGTTAATAGTTAGCCAATTTGTCCGATAACACTACATATTTATGTAAGACAGTAGCACTACCGTTGGTTTTATGTTCTGTCAGTCCCGAGCTGAGTTGAAACTGCAAATATTGCTAATATTGGTAGACCTACCATTTCCATACTTTTCACCGCTCACTCCAGTAGATAGTGACCTACCTATTGTTCTACAAAGACAGCTGGTGTTAACTTATAGATGCGTTCCTCGATGACAAGCTAATATGTTACTAAAACTGATGATATGTTAGCAGACATTAACAACTATAGAATTAGCTCAGGCAAGTTTCAGAACGAAGAGCTAAGATTATTCTGTAAACACACAGCAGGAAACACAAACGCCTTGGAGGCTCATAAAACTTCTCTTGACATTCCATAGAAAAACCATGAGAGGACTTTGTAGTCCCTAAATGATCCATAAGAAAAACCATGCTCAAACTTCCCCAAAAGCACTAAAACTGGCAACAAAATCCATAAGAAACGATCCATGTTTTTCTTATTCAGAATAATTCAGACAGGGAAGGAAAGAAAAATACAGTAATTCTATGTGCTAGAACAAATCTCTTTTTGCTGCACTTATAACCGATTGTTGAATAATTTCATTTCAAACTTTGTATTGAGGGCATCTTGATTGTATAATTATTGGATATTTGCTGCAACAGTGAATTGACTAAATATTATGTAGTAAGTGACTAAAATAGTTTGTTGAATATTGCAGGATCCAAATGCCAAATAGTTTTAGCAATACTATAACAAATCATACTATTCAAAAACTATGATATTGTCTGCCCAGTCCACATAAAACCGTAGTGTTTCAAGGCTATGATTTAAAGAAATTACTGATCTCTCAAACAAGCATACCCTGAATTTAGAAGGCAGATGGCACCACGGTTGAATAGCGCTACGACATAACAAAAATTTGCTCCAAACGCCAATTTCAAATCACAGGGATGTAAAATTGAAAATAATAGCCACTGAGATACTCGAATCTTTTTTTTCTAAAGCAAAACTGAAATTGTTAAAGAGATAATCGCATCTTTATCATATCACCTAAATTCAATGGAATTTCAAATCATTGAGGAATATTACCTGCCATGGTGCCAGAGATTTACGAGCTCTATGAGGCTCAGGGCGGTTCCGGAGGGACGGGGTTTCAACACCCCTATCACGACGCCGAGGATAGCGACCTTTAGCCACCGATTCAATTCCCTCGCGGCGTCTTTCCCCTCCAGTCCACCTAGAGTACCATTGTTCCCCGCTGCTCAGGTGTTGCCGCGTGAAGTAAGTGAAGGGAGGAGGATGGGGTGTGGGGAAGAGCGTGGAGGTGAGGAGGTCATAGGAGAAGAGTGGTGGGATTGGTCGGCGCCGCCGTCTTCATGCAGGTTGCGGGGCGACTGGCCATGGGTTGAGCTGGGGAAGGAGTGAGGAAGAGAAGCAGTAAGGTGAGGGAGTGAAGAAGAGATAAGCATTCGGGTTGACCACATGAATTATTTTTGGCCTAGCCTGGAGCATCCCTGTAGGTTGTTTGGTTGACATCCTTCCTCACACACTAGCCTAGGCCTGGTCTGGAGCTTCTCCCATTAGCTTAAATACTAAACGAGATTGGTCTTTTTTTTTTAGAAAGTAGCTACGTGTTCATAAACAATGATACTGATACAGGTTTAACACACACATGCAGAACACACTAGAAAGACCTAGGAGGGAAATGTGTCCACGAACTTTTGCAGAAAAGATCTCACACAAAACTACAAGGGTAAACTTGGAGGCCTCTGCACCTAGCATCCGCATCGCCTGCCGCTGCCCTCCCCCGACGCCAGAACACAGAACGGAGGAAGAAGAGATATGCCAATGCCCAAAGATCCGAGGAAGCTCCATCGCGCTGAGGCTTTGTGAGCCGAAGTAGAGGTCTGCCCCACAGAGCGAAACCATGGTGGTTGTGGCGCATCGGTGCCGGGGACCAACCCCGAGCTCCATGAACCCTAGATCCAAAGCCTCTACTTGACACTGTCGAGGTAGACGACCGGAATCACCTGCCGCTGTCCAAGCTCCAGACCACCCATCCTCCACCAACTCATGTACAACTTCCCACTAACCTCTCGGGGACACCGGAGTGAGCGTCGACGAAGCATGGTCGGGGGGAACAAAATCCCATGGAGTGGTCATTGCCGCCGCATTGGCAACCATGGACTAAACCCTTGATGCCACTAGCTTATCGATGACAACACCAAAAGCACCATTTCCATGGCGAACAAGGCACACTTATTCTCCCCCCGGCGGCACCTCCGACACCATAGCGCCACCAGATCATAACCTAATCCTACTATCTACACACCGGACCCACAGAGACAAGGTTCCCCCGCTCTCCCGCCACCGAAGCGGCCAACAGAGAGAGAGGGAACCGTCAGTCTAGCCGGCGACATGGAGAGGAAAACTTGTCGCATCCCTTTTCGCCTCTCTCTCTGGAATTGTAGAAGAGAGGGGAGAGGGGAGTAGTGAATACCAACATAGGTTGGTGTTATTGCATTGTTATGATGTGAGCTATCATCTGTCGACCGAGCCGAGCCTCGTAATGAATTTAGAACTATTATAAGTTCACGGTTAGGACTGCAGTAGCATGAGATTGGATAGTTCGTAAGTTCTCAAAGCTTTAGTATTCCCTCACTATTATTCTTACAGAATTTGGTATCATGCAAATCATATTTTGTTTCTGAATTGTAAAGTCTGAATGCGTAGTGTTTAATGATGTATATCTTGAATCATCTAATCTGAGATGAAACAACTCTCAGTTTTATATTTGTGCTACGGTTAAAGGTTATATTGTACAAAATAAAGTCCTTCATTTCTCTGCAAATTCGTTACTCTGTCACTTTTGGCAGCCCCACGTTGTCCTCCAAGTCATGGAGGCTATCGACACGCCATGAGTTCACATACACCGGTGGTGGTGCATCGTCCAATCGGTCATGCTTGCATTAGTTGCTACAATTCTCGGACGTTTGGAGGAGCCAAGACTGCATAATCTGTATTGAGTCATTCCTGTGTAGGTGTTAGAGGAAAATAACTTTGGAGGGTTATCTTATTTGTCAAAACACTCTAAGGCAGTCCAAATGACTACAGTGATGACCCCTTCTTCTGAAGAACTGAATTATGTGAACTATATAATTTTGATGTCAAATTTTATATTGCCATCGTACACATGCACCTATGAAAGTCAAAGAAATTAAACACCCGTAGCAACGCATGGGCATTTTACTAGTCTTTTTAAAAAGGAAAAAAATTCGCACGCGATTGTGTACACCGTTCCTGACCTTCAGCTCAACCTGTGCAGAGTACAGATACACACTGGTCAACCTCCAAATCCAGTGCCTGCACCGTTGCAAATTTAAGGCAGACGCCGCACACCGGTCATTCATGGCTGGCTGCGGAGGTGGTGTGAAAAAAAGTTGATGGCAGTCACAGCAGGAGTTGGTGTTATCTTCAATGAGCGCACTGGTGCCGTATATGCGTATGTTAAAAAAAAAATACCTCACTAGCGTTTGCCCGCATCGGGTTGGCTTCAGCACTTGAGCTCACGCGCCGTTCGTCTCTGCTCGATTGGACTCTCCAGTTGTGATGCGGGAGCAGGTGCTAGACGTGGAGGTGGTTGCTAATTAATTCACTACTATAACAATTACAGCAGCTGTCAACCCTGCTACAGTACACTTTTTAACACAAATTAGTACAATTTTCTATTGAAAATGTTTTTTTAAACATAATATAGACGCAGACACTTATAATCACGTATATACACTCACAGTCGACTGCATCCTACTGTATCCTACCCCTGTTATAAACGCGACAAGGAAATAACGAGCAACAAAATAGGAACACACACGGGACACATGATTTTATCGTGGAAAAACTTCTCGAAAAAAAAATATGGACACTAGCCAACGAAACTTCACTATAATCGGAAAGTGTTTATATAACACCGGAATTTCACAGATGCAACTTATCCTAGCCGACGGCTTATATGAGGTATATGTAAGGGTGGAAACCTTGGTCTTCAATTATCCGTACCGCGGGAGGATGGGGAGCTATTGCACCCTGCGGCATCCCCGACGTCCTTGTTGGACACTCGGCCCAAGCCTCCTGTGACGGATCCCGCTTTGCTCGTCAGAAGTTAGCCTTCTTAATGAATTTAGATCATACTTCAACACTCTATATTGAGACAAATTCTTTCTTGTAGTATCAACAACAACCATCTCCCTAGACAAAAAAAAAGAAAATACTTTCAATGTCAATAGCTACTTGGTCTAATCAGTTAAACCAACTAAGTTCGAGCATGAGCAAAGCTCAAACTTAGCAACATAACAGGTTTAGTCATCATATCTGCAGGATAATCATTGAGTACTAATCTTCCATACTTTTAGTTTACCTTGAGCAATAATGTCTCTAACAAAATGGTACTTGATATCAGTGTTCTTATTTATCTCATGGAACATCTGATCTCTTGTAAGGTATATGACACTTTAACTGTCACAAAACAAACTAATGCAAAAATTATCTTCACAAAGCTGCAACGTAGCCTTTCAGCTAATAGCACAACCACCAATATTAAATACATAATATGTGAGGGATCTTCTCTTATCCAAATCGGCAGTAAAATCTGAATCCACGTAACCAACGAGTCTCTTACCGGTCTAGCCAAACTTCAAACAAGCATTAGAAGTTCCATGTAGGTACCTAAAAACCCACTGAATAACATTTTAATATTCTTTATGAAGATTAGTCATGTATCTACTTATTAAACTCATAACATATGATAAATCAAGATAAGAACAAACCATGGCATCCATCAAAAAACTAACGGCACTAGAATATGGCATCTTTGACATGTACTCAAACTCTTCATCAGTAGTAAGACATTGAGAAACTTACAACTTAAAGTGAGAAGAAATAGGAGTACTAACTTAAAGTGAGAAACGATAAAGAATTTTCCAATGTAACTTTGCTGACTACGAAAATACAAACCAAGTTTTTCGTCTCGGGTAATCTTCATACCTAAGATCTTCTTAGATACATCAAGATCCTTCATCTCAAACTTATTACTTAGTTGTGGTTTCAAAGTAGTGTTTTTTTCAAACTCTTGGCAGCAATTAATATATCATCAACATATAACATTCAGTATATAGGTGATCTATCGATAAACTTAATGTAAACACAACTATTATATTATGACCTTTCAAAACCATGTGAGACCATAAACGAATCAAACCTTTTATACCACTGTCTTGAAGATTACTTTAAGCCATAAAGTGACTTCTTTAATTTGCACACAAAATTCTCTTTACCAGGCACTATGAACCCTTCTGATTGGTCCATGTATATGTTATCCTCAAGCTGTCCATGCAAAACAACAGTCTTGACATATAATTGCTCAAGCTCAAGATCACGCATAGCCATAATATTAAAAAAGTACGAATAGAACTATGCTTTACAACCGGGGAGAACACATTATTATAATCAATACGTTGAATCTGGCTGAACTCTCTTGTTAATAACCTTGCCTTATACCTTGAAGTTTTTTTTACGAGACAAACCTTCTTTTCTTTTAAAGATCCAGTTAGAGCAGACCGTCTTATTTTGTTTAGGAAAACGCACAACATCCCATATGACATTTTTCTCAAGCATCTCTTTTTGAATATCAGAAACCCACTTCTCGCGCAAATGGATGCAATGGCTTCATTATATGTAGCAGGTTCAGAATCGTTCTCCACCTGTTTAGCACAAGTCAAAGCATATGAACAAGATTACACTCTTTGGTTAAATGAGGACGAGGACCTTTGTTACACCTCGCAATTAGTAGTAATGGACTCATGTGGCTACTGCAAGATTGTAGGTAAGTACTGAAAAACATAATCATCAATGTTTTCTGCATGTGTATCTTCAACAACAATATCATTATCAGTAGTTTTATCAGTTGTTATGAAGGACTTTTAAGCATGCTATAAAATTGTGGTCATGCATAGATAAAAAAATTGGAGACACGACTGTTGGCAATGAAGGCAGTAAGAAAAATTATATTTGTAAAAGAGACCTAACAATGATAATCTCGACTCATTACAACCACAAGGGGCAAACCAACGGAATAGCTACTGGGCATATGAGCCTTCTCTCCATACATCCAATACAATTTTAATAGTGCAAAAAATTATTATAGAAAAGCTATTTGAGTTTCATACATTAACGAAATGGCAAAATGATATCAGTAGATGGGTCAAGAATAGACAAAAATAACTCTATGTCGTGAGTGGTAGCTACACACATTCGCACATCCCATCGATTAAAGCCAAATAAACCAATTCTAGCCTATTTTTGTTGCAGTGCACACATTTATGGTGTAGAAACGTGGTTCTACTTTTCTAGTTTGAATATTTTTGATCTTTTTGGGCAAAATGTCAACTCAACAAACCAAAAGTCCAGGCATGAGTTGACTTTGACAAAAATAAATTCAAACCGAAACTCTAAAACCACTATTGTACACCAGAAAATCGCCTCTCTAAGAATAGAAGGATTAAGACTGGAAACCAAAGCTTCAGGATGACTTGTATGACCTTGCTTCTGCTGAAGGCTCCTCCTTACATATGCTAGAAATAAGCAGACAAACGGCAAACATTATTATCATGTTGCTACTACATGCCTTGACTTAACCAAGCTGAGTATTATAATTGGACATATACGGAGGTTATTAAACTGAGTATGCCTTCAGGAATCTAAATTAGATAGAATTATATAATATTCGCAAAAGAAGGATAAAATAAGAGGAAGATAGTGTTACCCAACAAATCTGCATGAATAATAAAAAAAGGAAAAACCCATCGAATATTGTTGTCATAAAAAATTGCATAATTAACTTGGGGTTGTGACTACATACCAAGGGATGGAAGCAATCGAGTCAGTCGGATCATGGCCCTTGAGGCTGCTCTGGTTGTACAGCAGGTGCATGTGGGACGCCTCCATATCCTTCTGCTGAAAGCTCCTCCTTACATCTGCTAGAAATAAGCAGGAAAATGGAAAACGTTATTATCATGTTGCTACTACATGGCTTGACTTAACCAATGCTCTAGCTGAAGGAGTATTATAATTGGACATATACTAAGGTTATTAAACTGAGTATGGCTGAAGGAATCTAAATTAGATAGAATTAGATAATATTCACAAAATAAGGATAGAATAAGAGGAAGTTGGTGTTACCCCAAAAAATCTGCACGAATAAGAAAAAAGGGAAAACCATTGAATACCAATGCCATAAGAAATTGTATAATTAACTTAGGGCTGTGACTACATACCAAGGGATGGAAGCAACCGAGTCAACCAGATCATGGCCAATAATGCTGCTTTAGTTGAATAGCGGGTCCGTGTGGGACGTCTGCACATCATTCTGCTAAAGGCTCCTCCTTATATCTGCTATAAATAAGCAGGCTCATGTTGGTACTAAATGGCTTGACTTAACCAATGCTTCAGCCGAAGGAATATTATAATTGGACATATACGGAGGTTATCAATCTGAGTATGGTTGCAAGAATCTAAATTGGATAGTATTAGATAATATTCACAAAAGAAGGATAGAATGAGAAGAAGATAGTGTTACCCCAAGAAATCTGCATGAATAAGAATAAAAAGGAAAAAGAAACCCATCGAATACCGTTGTCCTAAGAAATCGCATAATTAACTTGGGTATGTGACTACATACCAAGGGATGGAAGCAAATGAGTCAGTCGGATCATGGCCCTTGATGCTGCTCTGTTTGAACAGCAGGTGCGTGTGGGACGCCTCCACATCCTTCTGCCGAAGGCTCCTCCTTATATCTTCTAGAAATAAGCAGGCAAACGGTAAATATTATTATCATGTTGCTACTACATGGCTTGACTTCACCGATGATTCAGTTCAAGGAGTATTATAATTCGACATATACGGAGGCTATTAACCTAAGTATGCTATAGGAATCTGAATTGGATAGAATTAGATAATATTCACAAAAGAAGGATAAAATAAGAGGAAGATAGTGTTACCCCAACAAATCTGCATTATTAAGAAAAAAGGAAAAAACCCATCGAATACTATTGTCCTAAGAAATTGCATAATTAACTTGGAGCTGTGACTACATACCAAGGGATGGAAGCAACCGAGTCAGTCGGATCATGGCCCTTGGTGCTGCTCTAGTTGAACAACAGGTGCATGTGGGATGCCTCCACATCTTTCTGCTGAAGGCTCCTCCTTATATCTTCTAGAAATAAGCAGGCAAATGGTAAACCTTATTATCATGTTGCTACTTAATGGCTTCACTTAACCAATGCGTCAGCTGAAGGAGTACTATAATTGGACATATACGGATGTTATTAAACTGAGTATGAATGCAGGAGGCTAAATTGGATAGAATTAGATAATATTCGCAAAAGAAGGATAAAATAAGAGGAAGATAATGTTACCCCAGCAAATCTGCCTGAATAGAAAGAAAGTAGAAAACCCATCGAATATTGTTGTCCTAAGAAATTGCATAATTAACTTCGGGTTGTGACTACATACCAAGGGATGAAAGCAACCGATTCAGTGAGATCATGGCCCTTGAGGCTGCTCTAGTTGAACAGCAAGTGCGTGTGGGAAGCCTCCACATCCTTCTGCCGAAGGCTCCTACTTATATCTGCTATAAATAAGCAGGCAAACGACATACGTTATTATCATGTTGCTACTCCATGGCTTGACTTAACCAATGCTTCAGTTGAAGGAGTATTATAATTGGACATATATGGAGGTTATTAAACTGAGTATGGCTGCAAGAATCTAAATTGCATATAATTAGATAATATTCGAAAAAGAAGGATAGAATAAGAGGAAGATAGTGTTACCCCAACAAATCTGCATGAATAAGAAAGAACAAAGGAAAAAAAACCCGTCGAATATTGTTGTCATAAGAAATTGCATAATTAACTTGGGGTTGTGACTACATACCAAGGGATAGAAGCAACCGAGTTAGTCAGATCATGGACCTTGAGGCTACTCTGGTTGAATAGTAGGTGCGTGTGGGACGCCTCCACATCCTTCTGCTGAAGGCTCACTACTAGGAAACAACCTATAGATAGACAAGATGTTCAGTGGCGCATATGCGAAACCATGCGCCACAGGAAAACATCAGTGGTGCACCAGAAAGCATGCGCCACAGAAGATTGAAAGTTCTGTGGCGCATTCTCTAGAGTATGCGCCATAGAAGTTAGGTGGGACCCGCCAGTCGGGGTGGGTTGATCCAAGTTCTCTGGCACATTCTGAGATATGCGCCACAGAAGTTGCCTCTTCTGTGGCGCATATTTCCTCATGCGCCACAGAACATGGAGGGGGCCCCACCACGGAATCTAATTCACCCAAGTTCTGTGGCGCATGTTCTGATATGCGCCACAGATGTGTTTCACTTCTGTGACGCATATCCCAACATGCGCCACAGAACTTGGAGGTGGGCCCCACACAGGGAATCTAATTCACCCACTTATGTGGCGCATATGGACTTATGCGCCACAAAAGTTTCAGCATCTGTGGCGTATTTCCTCCATATGCGCCATAGATGAGGGCTTCCAGATCCATGTTAAAAAGGTGACAAAAGCTAGCTTTCTTATCTATCAATCCACCACCACCCATTTCACATCTCTACCTCCTCCCAACTCGTCTTCCTCCTTCACACCCCATCTTGCCCATAGTTTCTCCATTTTCTTGTAACTAAACCTACTTTAATCCATAGATTGGTAAGTGGAAGCTTCGCTCCAACTTCTAGATCTAAAAGTTCCTTACTTTTCTCTCTCACATCTCTATTTGTTTACTAATTTCCTCTCCACCAACTTGCATTGTAGATCTATTTGTCAACACTCTCTCATCACGCGGTCTTGTCTTGCTATTATTGTGTCTACTAGGTGAGTACTTGGCCATGAACATGTAGGTGAAGCTTGTCGCGCAGGCGGTGTGTGTGTGCGATCCATGGCGAGACGATGCTTGTGTGGTGCATGAATGTTTGCAATGTGAGGAAGTTTTTTGTTGGTTGCTTGTTGTTGTGTCGGGCTCGGCCGGTGTGGTTGCATGGATGTTTGCCGAAATGTTGATTCATTTCCATTTCGGCAAATTTTTGCACTACCCATATGTCCTAATTTTAGGAAAGGTCATGCCAATTTTTTTCCGGCTAGCATTCATGCATGTGTGTGTTCATATGGTGTGGTTCTCACCTATACTCTCTATTTTGACCGCTCAGGCAACCATGGTCCTCACGATGAGCGAAGGTCGAATTGCTAGGTACAACAAAGGCGCGAAGGAGGACATGATTCTGAACAACAAGACCATGATAAGATGTCCATGTCGAACATGCAAACTGCAGCGCTGGATCAACCCTGAATCTGGACAATTGGAGGGTCACCTGCTCAGGCGCGGTTTCATGCGCGACCTCAATGAGGCGCCGGCAAGACATGGTGGTGGTCACGAAGACGTGGGAGGGCGAGAAGACGAAGAGTCTACCGGGAATGATCATCATGACGAAGGAGATGCCAGCGGGCATGATCATCATGACGAAGGAGATGCCGGCGGGCATGATCAGCATGGAGAAGGAGATGGCGACGGGCATGATCATGATCATGAAGAAGGAGAAGATGCGAACACACAAACGCTGCTAACCTTGGTCTTGCAGGACCCTCATGTTCAAGAACTGCTCCTCAAGGAGACGAGCAACGACAAAGCTGCAGCCAGAGAGAAAGCCAAGCTGGCCCAAATGGAGGTAGACGGGATGACTCCATTGTATCCTGGGTGTCGCCCCGAGGATACACGTTTGAGTGTAACGCTCAAGGCTCCAGAGATGAAGGCCGAACACAAATGGACCGATGTGAGCTTCAACGCGAACCGCTTTTCTTTTTTCTTTCTTTGGAGTCGGGTTCTTAAGACAGGACTGGAAATCGGGTTTTCTGAATATCTCTCTTCCGGCAAAAGAAGTCAGTTTGTTCGAGATCGAAAGAGTGCCCTCGAGAGACTAGACTGATAGTAACAGTAGTGCGCCTTCAGTTGAGGAGATCTGTTCAAAAGCAGTGGTTATGAGCTCTTTCTTGTGGAGGTTCAGAATAGATAATTCCTTCACTTCAGTTGCACTAGTGGATTGAATAACCTTTTCTTTAGTTCTAACAAAGTGCATGTGTTGTTGGTTAATAAAAACACGAGTTTCGCACTGAAAAGTCAGGCTTTCTAATCCTAAAATCTTCATCCTTCCTATTAGTAATTTTGGGTCTGAGCGTTGGATGCTTTTGACTCTTCGCATTCGCTCTGAACCATTGGAAAGCGAGCGAAGCGACGATATGCATGGATATTCTCTTTCAAGTCATCCCTACGGCTACTAATTGAATTTGGACAAAATCAAACTAGTACTCCTTCAATTGATGATAACCGGACCGCAAATATATAAAGGAGTCTCCCTTTCAGCTGATCAAAAAGATTATCAATACGAGGAAGTGGATACCTATTCTTCACGGTTACCTGGCCTGAAAGAGCTCTCCTGAGCGACAACGGGAAGAACGAAGCGATAAAATATCGCTGAGTGAATGGGATGCTAGCCGCGTATATGCTTAAGAAAGGGCTGATGCTATTGTTGATTCCAATCTCCATACCTTTCCCTCTCCGAAGAGGGGACTCTTTGCATCAAGATTCGTTGAAACGTACCTTTATGCAAACCTATTCGCGACCGCTTTTCACAGCTGCTCTTTCCACACCCCCGGATATCTGGTGCCAAACCGTCGCCCCTTTCCTTATATATTCGATAATCGAGTTTGCTATCTTTGTGGCATTGATTGTACAAGTTCGTGAAGAGGGCTGGACGAGTAGAATTAGGGAAAGCGGCTCGATCGAGAAAAAAGAGGAGTAGACGAGCCCCTAGTTCCCTAAGTAGTTAGTGAAACTTCCAGCTGGACTGACCGCACCGCAGGCGCACGCGCGGTAGCGTTCGTGGTGGCGCTTTAGGATTCCAATGTACTGCGTCCAAGATCAGAACGAGCTTGCCGGCGGACCACTGCCGTCCCATTCTTTAGTGAGCTGGAGCGCTGCCATCTTATCCACGGAAAACGCGTCAAGCTATCGCTTTGGGTCGAAGCACTAAAAGAAAAGGACCGGGAAACGCGGCGGCATAGGAACCACGGGAACCCAGGAGGGAGAAAGACGATGTACCTTAGGATGGCATAGCCTTAACGTTAATGGCGAGGTTCAAAATAGGAAAGGCTTGCGGTGGATACCTAGGCACCCAGAGACGAGGAAGGGCGTAGCAAGCGACGAAATGCTTCAGGGAGTTGAAAATAAGCATAGACCCGTCAAAACAAAATTGGAAGAAATTTACAGGGATCTTAACCTTCAAAATGCGAGCGAAGAAAAAAGGGTAAAAATCCACCAGGTCCTCGAGGGCATTTCAAGGCGACACCTTTATTTTTTAAATAACAAGAAAGATAAACCGCATATCGACTTAATTGTAAAAGTCCACGATTGGGATCGCGCACGAATCGAGGCTGTCAATTGGATTCCCCCCTCCAATTGAAGACAATCCAAGGGTTTATAGTTGATACAAAGAAAAAGGGAAGAGGGGTAGAAAAAGTTATTAGATAGCGAAGCGAAGTAAGTCCAATGCTATCTAGTAATTTTTCTACCTACTTACCTACTATTGGATTTGAACCAATGACTCCCGCCGTATGAAAGCAATACTCTAACCACTGAGTTAAGTAGGCAATTTATCACCACAAAGGAAGACTCATTACTTCGATCGATTATATATGGAATCACTTTGTTCCATCGCAATCTCACTACATCGAAATAGTAAATAAGGTGTAACTTCACTCAGTTCGAGGGATGGATGGCGCTTTCTTGTGTGTATCGACATGTCACATTGCTTGGTATCTCCTCTCTTTCAAGTCTGGATGAGGGGAGGGGGCTCTGTAGGATTTGAACCTACGACATTGGGTTTTGGAGACACACGTTCTACCGAAGAGAAAGAATCAAAAAGATTGGTCACCTTAGGGCGGAACTTACGGATTTGAATCGTTTTAGTCAGGAGGATACCCATGCCCCATGGACTTAACACAAACTGAATCTTGTTCTGGTCGTTACAACCTAGTGGTTGGCGCAAGCGGCGTACTCTGGGGGAATATTAGGCTCTATCGAACATACAGGGAATTGGAGGTAGCATTTTACTTATGTTAAGTCATGGACTGGTTTCTTCAGCCCTTTTTCTATGTGTTGGTGTTCTATATGACCGACATAAGACTCGACTTGTTAGATATTATGGAGGTTTAGTGAGCACCATGCCGAATTTCTCTACCATTTTCTTCTTTTTCACTTTAGCCAATATGAGTTTACCCGGCACTAGCAGCTTTATTGGGGAATTTCTAATCTTAGTAGGAGCTTTCCAAAGAAATAGCTTAGTAGCCACATTAGCTGCGCTTGGGATGATTTTAGGCGCGGCGTATTCCCTTTGGCTATATAATCGTGTGGTTTCTGGAAATTTAAAACCCGATTTCCTCTATAAATTCTCCGATCTAAATGGCAGAGAAGTTTCCATATTTCTACCTTTTCTTGTTGGAGGGGCGACCGTCCGTTGAACTACCAAAAAAGGGTAAACCAATGTGATCATGACATTGTAGGTGCTTGCGATGGGACGGATGCGACTTCCCTCATAAGTAATGTTTGCGAAATCTGGTTCTTTTGGGGTTATAGTCGATGGTTCTTTCTTAGTTCCATCTCTACTGCAAAACTGGACATGAGAGTTTCTTCTCATCCAGCTCCTCGCGAATGAAATGAGAAAGCGTGAAAATTTATCTAATTCCATAATATTCAAAAATATTAGGGAGAGATACACATTAATAGATAAATAATAGAAAAAATTAGGTTTTTTTATATATTTATTATTCAATTTGTTAAAATCGAAAAATCTATAGTCAAAAAAAGAGGATCCAGAATATATCTAGATGTGTGTGTCTATATTATATAAATTCTATATTTTATAGATGATGTAATCCTTAAAATATCTTTATTTTTACTCTTATTGAATAATGGTAATGGTAAAGTATTCTAATTTAAAAAGGATTTCGCGGGCGAATATTTACTCTTTTCTGTCTTATTTGTTAATTTATAACCTTAATAAATAGAATCCAAATACCAGAAAGACAATCAAAATAAGCGCATTTGGGAGCAAATATAGTGACCATTAATGAGAGTCTGGTTCAAACAATTCCAGGATTGTAAATACCATAACAGCAAAGTAGAATGCAACAAATTGAGCCTATTACCGGTTCCAGGAAGAGCACACCAAATGAAAGAAACTAGTTCGAATCGAAAGCTTTTCCTTCTGCTTGGGAACGATCTTATCCCGAGTCCTCTGTGGAGTGAAGGAAGTGATGCCAATTCTACCGGGTCCAGTATCCCCTTAACAACGGATTCCATTTCTCTTGACCGATGGCGTTGGTTTTTCCAACGAAAAACAATATCGTTAGTTGATCGAACTTCCATGACAAAATGCCGGGGGGAGAAACTTGTCCCTTCTTGATGGCGAGTATATGCTTCGATCGATTCTTGTGCTCCCTATGCGCGTGTTCTTGATCACCGAACAAGTTAAAAAATAAGTTTATGCGCTCCTATCCTTGTTCTTGTGAGTCCTTGTTAAGCTACATTGGTGATGGTTGGTGGTAGATGCGGATTACCAGCGAGCTCGGATGCGCTAACGCGCAACGGCTTTCGCGCTAGTTGCTTGCTTCTCTTCTGTCTTGGAAAAGTGAGGAAGAGAGGTGGAAAGTGTCAAATCGAGATTGTGTGGGTGTTCAGTCTACCGCTCATGTTCGACGCTATCGAAAATCATGCATTGGATGGATGCCCGGGCATTGAGAAGGGAATACTGGCACGACCGACTTCCTAAGAGGAACACATTGCCAACAAGTATCGAGGAGGCCAAGAAAATCATGTGCCCTCTCAACCTACCACACATTAAATACCACACATGCATCAATGATTGCGCACTTTATCGGAACGAGTACGCGGATATAACCACATGTCTGGTGTGTGGCCAAGGATGGTACAAGAGAGGGAACAAGAAAGTTCCTCGAAAAGTGGTATGGTACTCTCCTATCACCACTCGTCTCCAGTGATATTTCGTAGATCCTAAGGAAGCAAAGCTCATGCAATGGCACGCGGAAAGAGAGAAACCCGAAGATGATCCAGAGAAGGGCAAGATCCTGACACACCCTTCATATGCTAGCCAGTGGAATGCATTAGACATCGAGTTCGAAGAGTTCCGGGGTGATGCAAGGAACGTCAGGCTGGGTATGAGCACTGATGGACTCAATCCTTTTGGAAACCAGAGTAGCACGCATAGCACCTGGCCCGTGTTTGTATGGCCATACAACCTCCCCCCGTGGCTATGCACGAAGCAAAGGTATGTACAATGAGCATTCTTATTCAGGGGCCGAAACAACCAGGTATCGATATGCATCTGTATCTCGGGCTATTGAGACAGGAGTTAGCCAGCTTGTGGGAGACGCCGGCCCGTACGTGGGACGCCTAGACTAAAGAATATTTCCATCTGAGAGCCACCTTGCTCACGACCGTGCAGGACTATCCTAGTTACGCATATGTATCGGCCCAGGTGAACCACGACCACAATGCATGCGTCGAGTGCATGGATGAGACACCGCATCTCCAGCTACCAAGGGATCCCGGGTCTTTGAAAACCGTGTTCCAAGGTACTCGGAAGTGGCTCTGCATGGATCACCCATGGAGAAAATGTGGTGACCTGTTCAATGTTAAGGACGAGCTCGAAAGAGCCCCGCGTCCGAGGAGCGGCGAAGAAATCGAGGAGCTTTTGAATAATTGGGTAGATTGCCCTGCGCCTGGAAAAAAACGACTGAGGACAAAGCCGCTACTGGGTGTATGGAAAGCAAGGTCTGTTTTCTGGGACCTGCCGTATTGGAAGGTCCTTCACACTCCCCATAGCCTCGATGTAATGCACATCACGAAGAATGTTATTGAGAGTCTGCTTGGCACTCTACTGAACATGCCGGAGAGGACCAAGGATGGGCCGAAAGCAAGAAAGGACCTTAAATTTCTTGGCATAAAGAAAGATCTTCAGTACCCTGATAGTGATGATGATGATGATGATGATGATGATGATGATGATGATGATGATGATGATGATCAGACGGAAGGGACTCAAGGTCGCCGCAGAAGAGTTAAGAAGAAGTAGGTGGTGCTTCGCGCTGCCTGCTTCACTCTGAGTCTGGAGGAGCTCGAGCCGTTTTTCAGGTGCCTCTTAGGAGTGAAAGTTCCTCATGGTTACTCGGGGAAGATAAGCAGATATCTGGACGTGGTGAAGAAGAGGTTCAGCGGTATGAAGTCTCACGACTGTCACGTGCTGATGACGCAGATACTCCCCGTTGCGATCCGTGGGATAATGGACGAGCATGTCCGTGAGACGTTGTTTGGCCTCTGTAACTTTTTCGAAGTCATATCTAGGAAGTCGATCAGTGTGAAGCAGCTCGACAAGCTACAGGGAGAGATCGCG
Source organism: Avena eriantha (assembly GCA_910589775.1). NCBI lineage: Eukaryota > Viridiplantae > Streptophyta > Magnoliopsida > Poales > Poaceae > Avena > Avena eriantha. The sequence continues at coordinate 126,198,644 of OU342746.1, forward strand.
ATGATACTATGCGAGCTTGAGATTTACTTCCCGCCTGCATTCTTCGACATCATGGTGCATGTGCTTGTACATGTCGTGGACGACATCATCCAGCTCAGGCCGACATTCCTGCACAACATGGTGCCGTTTGAAAGGCTAAACGGTTTCATCAAAGGATTCGTTCACAACAGGTCTCGCCCAGATGGAAGCATAGCCAAGGGCTTTCTGATCTACGAGTGCATCTCCTTCTGCCAGAATTATCTAACCACCGAGAACGAGGATGTTGGAATACCCACAAAGAAGCACCTCGGCAGGCTCGGTGGATATGGTCACCGCGAGGGCTGCCGCTCACTACATGTCGGCATTGATGGTCGACGCACTGATTTTGAAAGGGCACAACGAGTTGCGCTACAACACATGGAAGTGGTCGACCCTTGGGTCGAAGAGCACAGAAGCTTAATCGAGCAGGAGTACGTCGACCAGGGCCGGCCGAGGAAGAAGGGAGACGTAACCAGAGAGCACAACTCCAGCTTCACGGGTTGGTTCAAGAAAAGGCAACTGGACAATCCCCCACAGACGCCTTCTACGGAAGATCAAAAACTCATATTCTCCTTGTCGCAGGGCCCAGGGCACAACCTAAGGACCTATCAGTCATATGACATAAACGGTTACAGATTCTACACCGAGGAAAATGACAAGAATAGTGAATATCAAAACTCAGGAGTAACTATGTTATCCTTTGCTGATGACGAGACTACTGTGATGGAAAGATTCTACGGAAGGATCGAGGAGATATGGGAGCTTGACTACTGTGGAGAGATCGTACCGATGTTCCGTGTTAGATGGGCCAAGAACATTGAAAAAGAAGGCCGCTATTTCACCACAATGGTTATACCAGATGCCAAATCAACGAAGAACGCCACCATAAAAACCGACCCGTCAAAGCCCAACCGTGTTGTAGTTAGGAGGGGCAAGAGGAGCATCATCGGAATGGAAGGAGCCGCCAACGAGCAAAACTTCGACAAAAACGGTGACCCAAAGATCGAAGAGGAATTCGACAAGTACTTCGACATGCCTACTACTACTAAAGTAAGAAGGAAGACCACACTGCCTACTAAAGGTTGTCCATTCACAAGAAGAAATCTCAAAGTGCACAGGCTAAAGTATTCAACCGCGACGAAAAAGGGCAAGAAGATTGTGAAGAGACACTAGCAATTGTGTGACTTTTTGGTGTATTAATTCATGTGGGTATAATGTGATATTAGTGTGGGTATTAGTTAGAGACTAAAACATATAATGTGATATTCGTGTGGGTATACAAATTCACATTTGTGTGTGACAAGCAAACACACATATATATATGTTTGAATAAATATGCATATGTGTTCTTGCTTTTTTTAATAAATATGCATATATGTATATGTTCTTGCTTTTTTAAAATAAATATGCATATGTGAATAAATATTTAAAAAAAATAAAAAAATGTGTGAGACAGCCAGGATTCGAACCTGGCTGCCCCAGGTGAGAGCAAGCGAGCAAGACAACTAGGACAAGTATAAGATCTTGTCATACAACGACGCCACGCTTTTTTGTACTATGTCCAAAAGTTCTGTGGCGCATTCCCATAGAATGCGCCACAGAAGTTCCGGCGCATTCTGTGGGAATGCGCCATAGAACTTTCACACTTAGCCAAATAGACGGTTCGGCCTCTCCCTCAATCCCCTTTCTCCTCTCGATTCACAACACTTAGCCAAAATTCTCTGTCGCCCGCGTGCAAACCCTCGTCGCCGGAGCCCTAGCCACCGCTGCGCCGGAGGAGGAGCCACACTAGCCCTCGCTACAGGAGCCGCCACCGCCGCGCTAAAGCCCGTGGAGGAGGAGGCCTGCTGCCACCGCGCTAAAGCCCGTGGAGGAGGAGGCCCGGCCGCCACCACCGTGCTAGAGCCCGTGGAGGAGGAGGCCCGCCGCCCCGCCCGCAGCAGGAGCACCGCCTCCACCCTTGTCGTCGACGACCACCGCAGTGCACATGTACGGTTCATCCCCCTCACTCCCCCACCCTCCCTCTGAACCCGTTAGTATTATCTGTTCTGCCGGTACTTCTGCACTGATATTTTGGTGGGGATTAGAACCTGGATCATCATGTCATTTCGATGGTGAATGAATGGGTGATGGTGAATGAATGAACTTGCACTGATGTTTTCTAATCCTACTAGGGGTTCTCACAGTTAGTAGCATCATCATAGTACTCAGTGTATGAAGCTAAGTACTGCTAAATCAAACTCGAAACATCCATACTCAGAGAATGACAAATTTTATATGTCACAGTACAATAGAAGTCCAGAACTACAATAGAATTCCAGACTTATATTGTGGATCAGAGGGAGTATGTATTATGGATAAAGGGAGATTGTATTAGTACTAATTGGTCAGTTTTTTTAGAATAGTAGTAGCTCTGATTGTAAAGTGTTGCACTTTTTTTAGAATAGTGTAACATTATTCAACTTGAATTGATTACATGGAAAGGTATTACACTATATTGTCACAAGTGAATTATGGGTCTCTTTAGATTCCATTTGGTGGTGACTGGAATTTACTTTTTTTACATGATAGAAATTTGCTTAGCATCATAGAGTTGGATATCTTTTTTTTTTGCTGTTGTGTGAAAAAACCCAGTTTTCTCAAGTTGTTGGCAAATGCTTTGTTCTCAAATTCCACCTTGTGCTATACTGCTATCTGAAACGTGGGCTAAGGATTAGTAACCTAAACTTTTGGATAGTATCATAGTAGGACACCACATTTTGTTCATAACCTCCTAGGAGGATTGTAACCAAAAACCCTATCTTTGTAATGAAATGAAATGTAGTGTCATTGCATTTTCTCAGAAAAGCATTTTGTTCATAACCCTAATTTTCTGGAACCTCTTTCCTACTTTATCATATTGACTATGAAGAAGTCATATATATACAATGGATAATTTATCTAAAGCTACTCTTACATGTACTCCCTGGTCTTTCCCATCACCATAAGCATGTTTTCTTTTGCTTTCAATGGTCAAATAGAAGCATTCTTACTGAAATTTGCTTTACAGCTTTGTGTTTTGATATAATCAATATTTTTTTACTGAAACATTATATTTATCGAATGAAAGTAAAATGCTACTTGTTAGTTCCTTCACCAGAGCATTACTAGCACAACCCATTTTAGCACAAGGTAATTGGTCCAGGCCAGGGTGACCCTATCCATGCCCAGCGAACTACATGATGAATTGCATGTATCATTGACAAACTCCCAAAGAAAAACCTGTGGGTAGATTGTGCACACTCAACTTGTAGTGGACAGAATTTAATAACTACTAACTGAGCAGTCATCACTGATTTAGTTCAAATATAATGATATGATAATAACTGAGAAAACATTGCTATTCCAAGTTTCTGTCATAACAGCGGTATGTGACGCTAACTTCAAGCTGAGACAGACATCATGTTTGTATTGCTGGGTCCATACACTAATGTGTGTTCATGAACCCATCAGTATGAGTTACCATGCTAGATAACATCCTCTGCTAGACAATGTTCACTTGCATTCAGTTCAGTCCTATGTCAGTTGCTAATTGAATAATCCTTAAAAATCTGGTACTGAATCCACAACATATAGATGCCTTAATCCTTGTGTGCACTTAGAATTCCACCAACCACATCAACCAAAACGTGGGAAGGGAATGGTGAACTAACCAAAAATAGTTGAAAGTTCAGCAAGAGAGCCGCCTCCTTTGCTCTTCGTAGACATTACCAATCGTCCAGAAACCCAAGATCGCACGCTTTGTGATGTATGCCCTCAGATAGGTGGTTATATCAGGTTCACAGCTTTGTGTTTTGTTTGAAGTGGTAATTTTCCATTAACATCGAGGGACAAAACCTTCTTAGTAATTAACCTGTATCTGTGTCATCTATTTAATTGACCTGTACCTGGATTTATTAGGATGTTAAACTGTTATCTGTTGTTCGGCAAGTAGTTTTGTTACACTTCAGCCTAGTACTACAACAAGTACTACACTTCTGTTACACTTCTGCTGTTCAGCAAGTACTTCTGTTACACTACTCTATCTGTTATATATATACATGGGGCTGTGATGTGATGATGGATTAGTACTATATCTATTATATATACTGCATGTGGATGATGGATATGATGGATGCTGGGTTTAATGCATGGGGCTGTCAATATGGGGATGGGGTGTTTTGTCTTGCAGGGATTTCATTTGAGTTGCCCATTTCTCCCGAAGTGTTGATTCACTTCCGTTTCGGTTGAGAAACCGGCACTCCTAGGTCAAAAAATTAGCAAAGGTCATGCCAAATTTTTCGGCCGAGATTTGTGCTAACTTTTTGCCTCTTTTAAATAGAGTTGTGCAAACATGTCGGGCAACAAGGAGTCTGGCCCTTCTAAGCACATGATCAGCATCGAAGAACAAGCTAGATAGGCCAACGAGTCATTCTAGCAGGGGTCCCAACAGGAGGAGGAGGCGATGAGGATGACACCACCACCGGAGGAGGAGGCGACCGTCGCCAGAGCTGCTAGGGCCAATGAGGGAGGAGATCCTGATTACGAGGGGGACGAAGACGACTACGATGGAACTAGTGAAGGTGGCGGCGAAGAGGATGACACCACCGATGGGGGCGCCTGCACCGATGGCGGCGAGCGCGCGGATGGCGGTAGCGGCAACCCGGCTGCTTCTCAGAAGAAGAAGAAGAAGAAGGAACAAAAGGAGCGGATGGTGCCAGTGCTTGCCATCGTCTGCGATGAGTTCACTGAGGTCACAAAAAGTGGCCAACCCACTGCGCCAGAGGCGATTGCTAAAGGGTATGGCCTGCAACTCGGGTGCATCGTCCGGGAAAGCATGTCGATCAACACGAAGTACATCAGACATGCTGACCATGTAGCTTTGGTCGATAACCTCCTTAAGAAGCTTCACAAGCGATACAGATTCCCAGAGCAGTTTATAAACCTTGAGAGAAAGAACATGGTGAACAAACTAGCCCTCACGAAGATGAGCAATGCCTTGAGCAGCTGGAAAACCCGGGTGAAGAATAGCATTGACAAAGGTGAAAGTTGGGAGGTTATTAGTAAGAAAAATCCGATGCTCGACGAAGAGGAGTTTAGGATATTCAAGGCGGATATAGCTACCGCTGACGCTATAAAATGGACTCAATGGGGAAGGAGTATGCAGGAACAGAACATAGGTAACCACCGCCTTGGAAGCGGCGGTTATAGGGGGAAACAGGCCATTTGGGACAAGGAGGACGCCGAGCTTGAACGCCTTGGTAAAGACAACCCTTGGCTTAAAAGCACGGACTTGCAGCTTAGGCAATTTGTTCGGGCCCACTACTACCTGGACAAGGAAACAGGGGAGTTCATCACCGATGATCCGAAGGTGAAGGCATTCAAGAAGAAGCTGGTAAGGAATTTATCACCGATCTCAAGTCTATTGCATTCTAATTAAGATAATGAAGTCAAGAATCTTAATGGGTTCACCTTTCCTTGTCTCTGCAGGAGGATGAACTGAACGCTACTGCCATAGAGTCGTCCCAGGATTCGACAGAGCCGTGGGACATGGTTTTCAACAGGACGACCAATGCTTACAAGAAGAGGGACAAGGGGTTGCCGCCGTCCTCAGCTGGCCGTGTGTCCGGCTTCGGTATGAGCATGAACTTTTGGGAGTACTACAAAGAGGACGCCAAGAAAAGAAGGGAGAGGAAGAACCAGGATAAAGCTGCTGTTGCAGAGCTGAAGATGAAGGTGCAGACACTAGAGGAGAAGGCGGTGGACAAGAAAACGGTGGACAAGTTAGTGTAAGAGAAGCTCCGCTCGATGATCCCCCTTGAGTTTTTCGAGGGGCTTACTACTTGGAATGCGGAGGTCGACAGGGGCCGATACATCTGCCCAGCTTAAGCGGCAGCAACTCGGGCATCAATGTTACCGTGTCACCGGACCTGGTGACCCCACCGGCTGTCAACATCGGGACGCAGCCGCTCGTTTTGGTCACACCGACACCCCCTCCCACCAAAGATACCAATAAGGCGCAGCCGACGACGGTGGTGCTTCGTGAGGCACCCGAGCGGGAGATTGCAGATGATGATAGGCCGACCGCCGGCATCGGCCGTGTCTCTACATTATCCGAGATCCACGCCATCACCAAGGTAACTAATTAGTTAGTGCACGTCATCTCCTTTATGCCTTTGATGCATGACTATTGCCATCTCATGACGCCCAACAACATGTTTTTGCCTCAGGACACTTCTTGTGTACTCCTTCTTAAAGATGTTAGCGGTGAGTTGAAGGATGTTGCCAAGGGCACTCTTATACAACCAGTGAGCCGCACGATGCACAACAATCCAATGGATGATGACGTGATGAGGGTCAGGTTGGCTCGGGTGTTGCCAGGGTGCGACGACATGGACCCCCCTTTCAACCTCAGGGAGCCGACGAACACAAGACCCTTGGGGAATGCTACAACTAGCCCTTGACATGGCCGAAGACCCAGATTCGTCTTGCAGGGGGGAGCACCGGCGCCACCTCTCGACCGATCATCGCCCGGCCACCACCTCGGAAGCCAGTAGCCGTCGTTGTCGCCACCACCAGCTGTCACCATCAACTCTTGGTAGCGTGTGCACCGCCACATGGCAAAGACGTTGTGCTGCAACCGCCGTCGCCCCCGCTACCACCACCACATGATGTCACCCATGAAGATGATGATGAATTGGTCAACGTTGACGACTTCATCAACACCGGTGCCGCCAAAGGATTGTATATGCCTTCTGTGGATGAAGAACCCTTCGCAGCTCGCGACGACCATCAAGCTGGTCGGCCCAATACATGCACGCAGCGCCTGGTCTTCCATGGTCTTTCTCAAGTGACACCTCCGGCCGCCGATCCACCACAAGAGAAACCGGGATTGGTTTTCAGCCCCAACACACTCCGAAAGGCGACTGATGAGCAGATGGCACTGGCTGACACTGTTGTGAAGAAGAAGCACTACAGGAAGAAAGGTAATAATAATAAGAAGGGTGCGAGCCAGCCTCTTCCAAAGAGGATCCGGGGTTAGGACGCCTTCGTCGTACCATCGACACAATTTGGCTTGCCCCGAGTGCATGTAGCTAGTGATCCGATATTGACTCCGGATATGATCCACATTATGGTTGGAGCCATGTTAACTTTGCACGAGGGTGTCAAGACACTAGAGGCCCTCCTTCTTAAAGACGAAGATCCAAATTACCCGGTTTCATGGCCAAGGTGCCATTGGATGTGGGCTTCGTCGATGAACCCCCCACGGATATATTCTTCATAGCGTTCGAGGACATATTCAAGCTGTTTCTCACGAAATGGCTGGACTATAACTTGGTCCGCCTATACGCGCTCAATTTGGCGCTCACGATCAAGAGAGAAAGTACCCCGGAAATCACGATAGTGGATCCCTACTACATGCGGGACAACCAGTTGGTAGAAGGATCAGAGACACGGACCAAGGTGACGGCGTACCTCGAGAAGTTCATGGTGGACAAAAAGAGAAAGGGCACACTTCTTTTGCCTTTCTTTCCCGAGTAAGTACACACACTCGCTCATCCCCACCGTAACTTATGCATTTCTTATAGATTTCTTCCTTTGCTCTTTTCCCAGCATTCCGTTCCAATTGTGTTGCGCAGAGACCAAATACTGCACACTCATCGTCCTTGCCCCGAGGTATTCGCTAGCCACGTATTTCGACTTAGGGAGTTTGATGAAGAAGAAAGACTACACCAGAATAAGGGGTGTTCTCAATGAGGCTCTCGAGGGCTACACCAAGAAGGGATGCACCTTCGTAGATAAGGGGGAATGTATCAAGGATGGCAAACACGTGTTCAAGCACATGCTCGACTTACCCTGCGTGAAGCAGTCAACTACTGGTGCCAAGGAGGCCTTCTACGTCCTCCATCACCTTAAAGGCTATGTTCGGGATTGCCAGAACCTAACGCTGCCATCTAGTCTCCGAGGATGGGCCGAAACTTTGGCGAAAATCGACGATGCTGATCTTAGAGAAGACTTCCATTGCATTCAGATGAAGTTGTCGCAAATCATCATTGAAGATGTCAACACAAGGGGCGGTCCCCTACAACAAGCCAGAGGGTTGAGTAAGAGGGAGATCGAAGAACACCTCCGAAAGTAGGGTGACACAAGGACGTGGATGACGAAAGAGAGCTATCTACTGTTCCCGAAGCCGAGCGAGAAGATGAAGTCTTCATCATGATCGATGTGTGCCTCTAGCATGATCCAGTGGGTGTATATTCTTGATGGACGTGTGCTGTATTAGTGTGTGTGTCATAAACTTTACTATCTCGTGGTCGAAATGGTCATTGTTGTTAGACTTAAACTACCTTGTGGTCGTGTTGTCCTTGAACTTATTGCTTCTATGATGATCTAACTTTTAGATTTATGGATCATTTGTTTTATATTCTGTGAATATATATATATATATATGGATGTGAACCCTTTATTCATTCTTTTCGTTGTATTTTTACTAATATGCCTTGTCATCTATAGAGATGGCGACGAGGTGGTATGTGGTGTACATGGGTAGGGTTCTAGGAGTCTACGAGGAGTGGAAGGATTGCCACAAACAAGTGAACAAGTTCAGCGACAACATCTACAAAGGATACGCGACTAGAGAGGAGGCAAGAGCCAAGTGGAGGAACCACTTGTGGAAGAAGAACCGGATGAAGATATTGGTCGGGCTAATGCTCTTGCTCACAATTATCACAGTTGTATTCTATTTGATCCTAGTGTAGGCGGCGGTGGCCACTTCATATTTGTAATGTGAGCTGATATGAACTTTGTATTCGGCGCTTGTGTAAAAATTTGGCACTTGACACTATATATGTATCTCGATCAGGCTCTAAGTGTTTGTATTATATATATGTCGGTTTTCATGCATCTACTACTTGTGCAATGTATTTTATACTCATCTGGATAAATACTGTATAAATCCTGTATAAATACCTGATTATACGCCAGGAAAGTATTTTACTTTGAATACGTGTTACGCAATCAGTGGCGCATATAATTATATAGTCAGTGGCGCATATAATTATATAGTCAGTGGTGCATGGCTTTTCTGTGGTGCATATGTGTAAATGCGCCACAGAAGTTATTCCTATGGCGCATATGAAGAAATGCGCCACAAAAGTCTAGGACTTCTGTGGCGCATATCTATATGCGCCACAGGAAGCAGATATCCGTGGCGAGATAATAGTGGCGACTAGGATATGTGCCACAGAAGATGTAATTACATGCGCCACAGAAGAGTTGTTTCCTAGTAGTGGCTCCTCCTTATATCTACTCACTACTAGGGAAAAGCTCACTGTCAGCGCACCCAAAACATCTACCACCGGAGAGTTTCGGTAAGCCGGTGACCCTCACGCCGGTGGTACCGCACCATTTGTCGGTGATAACAACACATAAAACCAACGAGTACCCCAATTTGCCAGGCATAAGGTCCCCTAGCACTGGCTCATACATATTTTTTAGGGGTAAGATAAAATTGTTCGTCAATGATATTATGTACCAGAGCAAAAAAAGGAAATACTCAGAATACATTGATGAATACAGGAATACACAGTATACAGGATAATGCCAGTAAAATACATATTAACACGGTAAATAGTAGTAGTATCCACCAAATGTTCAATATACCTAGGACATGCTCAATAACACAAGTATATATAAGGTTGTAATTATATGGTCACACATGCAGTATTATCAACATTGGTTCATAACATTATCTAGATTTCACTCATTTTCATCCTTGCCAGAAGAGTCGGGAGGAAAGTAAGTGAAATAGATGATTCCATAATGATGATTGGGCATAAATTTGAACTCCCATCCCTCTTGCATGTTGCTTACAGAATGAGGAGTCTTATGCATCCAGGATGACTAAAATATGTTCGGACCTCCTCGTTAGTGATCCTAACCTAGTACGTCCTACCGGGATGATGATGATGCGTCAAAGTGACATTACACACGGCAACCTCATCCATTCTTCTATGGAGATGGTGCATGAAGCCACGTCATTCACCGCAAGGAATTAACTGAGGAAAATCATAGGATAGAACAATTAGTCGTGATTTTCATTGAACGTATATATATTTACATTGTCCACATACGAATTTTACAGAACACACTGTCCTAACACCAAAGTTCGCAGGGAGAGGTATGGTAATCTTCATGTCCATGCAATGCCATATATGTTGACCATAATTGTGGCATGCTGCTTCCCTATAATTCACTCTACATATATTGAGAAGAAAGTCACATAAAAAAGAATGCATGTATAGAGTAAATGACATATAATACGATGGTGAACTACATATCTAGCTTACTGTTAGATATCATCATTAGGGGGCATGTACATGTAGTAGATTACGACTGCTTGATGAATGAGAAAGATCTTGTCTCCGTATTGCATGTCATGCTTATTCAAGAAGTTTATCCAGCCATGTCCACTGAAAGATGTCCTAATCGCAATGTTGGTGACTGTAACCACGTAACTCCTGTTGAGATCAGCATCTGATATCAAAGTGACCTCAAACACGACATCATCGGTGTTTCTATAGAAATTGTCCATGAAGTCCCATCGCCAAGTGCAAGGGATTGACTGAGTAAAACAATAACAATACAACAAAATCCATGGTTTATTTTCGATTCTATATAGACATCTATGGTACTGTGTATTTTGAAGCACATACCGTCCTAGCCTCAAACCCGATAGGTAGCACTATGGGCAACTTCTTGTACAGGAACCTCCCTAATTCTTGAGCACAATTGTTGCACACTTGATCCATTCTATATTTATCAAGAAATAAGATGCATAGTAAACATAGTTATAAAGTAAGTAGCATAAATAACGTCTAGCACAATAATTGAACATAAACCATCAAAAATTCTAGTAGGATAATTAATATATCACAAGTAGCTGGTCCATGTCTCTAGCCTAGCTAGACCAGGCATCGTTGTCGGACAAACCTAAGGAAAACAGGTCGTCTGATGACGTGGGTGCAATGGTAAAGTCGTTGGGCTTAACCCGTAGTACGGTACCTAAGGGTGTATGGTGGAGGATCCCACGCTGTCAGACCTAGAGGGACCCACCTCCTGGACAGGCTGCTAGCGCATAATGGCCACCAAGACCTCATACTTCTCCGCCATCACCACAGGATCCTCACAGAGTGTCTGGACTAAGGGGCCAAGAAGCTGTCTCTCGACCAGTCGGTGCTCCTGCTCCTCTGCCATCGTGGCAACTGTCATATCTTGATGAAATATCTCTCTAAACCCTGCCACTAATGCTAATATTCAAAGGGGTATGCAATCCTTCCCTTTTATATTTTTCCTACGCAGATAATGTCATTTAAAGGAGGGAATCACTATATTAAAGTTAAAGATACAATACTTACAACAACCAGAAGAAACTAGGAGCTGAAGAACGGAGGCAGACGCTTTAACGACCAACTATACGATCGGAGCAGAAATTCCGAGCGTATAGCTCCAGTCGTATAGTTGGCGCTGCCACCGTTAGGTCAAATAGAACAACTTTCGTGAAAGAACCCCTATATAAAGAAGCCTCGGGCGTCGAGAAAACAAGCCAAACCTCATCAAAAAGTCTCTGCCACAGATCACCAGCCGCCTCCAGATCTCCAAACCCTTCTCCATCTCCATAGCCATATTCCACCACTTGTAATAGTAGATCTCTTCTCCGATTGGCGACATTGTAAGACTATTGCTATCAATCTTATGATTTTCGTTACAATGTTTGTGATTGTTGATCTCATCTCTATGTGTGAGTAATTCTCCTTGGGCTAAGGGCTTCGGCCTAGCCATGTAGCAATTGTGCATGTTATTTATCATAGATGGGATCATGTAATAGTTTGTATAACATGATGATTATTGTATCCTCTCTTGCCTCAATCCAAGGACTTGTTAGGTACCCAAGACCCCGAGGGTTGAGGCGGGTATAGAGAGTATGAGTAATGACTTATCTGCAGGTTGGGAACCCCAATGATAGAAGGGTTAGTATGGCTATATGTGAGGGATTTTCTTGGGATTAACGGTGACATCACTATGCATATCATTAGTTCTCTTTCTTCTATGGATGATACTAGTAGGTAATTGCTATAAGTGGTTGCGGAGGCAATAGCAATTATGGATGCACTGCCCACATATAATTTATGTTGCTCTAACAAGTACATACATGCTTTATTTCTATCTTTTATTCCCATTAGATGTTTTGTACAACTACAGGTGAAACCGAACGCCCTAGGCCCTCTCTCTCCATCATCGACAACAATAAAAATATGCAAGCTATTCGTCCGGTAAAAACACAAAAAGCATTCTAAAACTCCCGAAGGTCCATTAAAGTAACTTCACTATGCATTCGCTTCCCGAGGATTCGATAACCTAGGTCTACTAGGGAAAAGGATACTACATCCGTAATCCAGATCGAAGGTATCAACCCTTTTTCTGGCGCCGATGCCGGGGAAGCAATAGCTACCCTGGTGAGGTTATTAGAAACCTTGCTAATTTTAATTTTTGTTTTTAATTTTGTTAGTTTGCTTTCAGTCTTTATTTGATAAACCAAAAAAATTAGTTAGCGTTTAAATTCTTGCTTTTACTATTATAATTCTTTGTTTAAGAAAACCCAAAAACATAGGAAATATGGCTGAAAAGAAGCTTGGGGAGTTTGCTACTCCCAACAATGATTATTTGCTTACTCCTATTAGTCAACTAGCAATTGCTGTTGATGACTATGAAATTAAGGCCCATTACTTAATTTTGGTTCAACGGAATCAATTTGGAGGCTGTTCTGTTGAAGACGTAGGTATGCACTTAGATACTTTCACTGAAATATGTGATATGATGCGTATAAAATACGTTGACCCAGATGCGTTCAAATTGTGTTTATTCCCTTTCTCTCTAAGAGGAAGAGCAAAAGAATGGTTGCTATCTTTGCCTAGAAATACTATTACATCATGGGTGGGATGAACTTATTTATTTATGACTAAATTTTGCCCACCTGCAAATACTATGCAACTCCGATCTAATATTACTGGCTTTAGATAGGAAGAGCATGAGCCACTAGCGCTTGCATGGGAGAGGATGAAAGAATAATCAAGAAACTGTCCTAGTCATGGGATGGAAGATTTGTTAATCCTCCATTTATTTTCCAATGCTCTTAATCATGTCTCTAAGTCTACGCTTGATACTGCAGCTGGAGGAACGTTTATGGGTAAACATATTACCAAAGCAAAGAAGCTGCTAGACAATATGCAAGACAACTATGCCCAATGGCATCTGGAAAGATCAAACATGAAGAAGATGAATTCTATTTCACCACAAGAAAACGAAGAACTCATTGCTAAGTTGGATGAGCTCATACTAGCCGTAAAAGGTAAGGAAACCCAGGTAAGCGCCACCCTAAAACAAATATTGAAGAAATAGTCTTCGTAGCTCGTAATGATTATAACCCTGCTTGGAAGAAGAGTTACAATTCTAACTTTCAGAAACATTATGCTAGTCCTGCAGGTAACTCTAATAATAATATGGGAACTAGTAATGGTAGTCTCCAAGAAACACTTAAGTATTTTATAGACTCACAAAATGAGCAAAACAATATTCTTGTTAAAATAACGGAGAACCATGATGACATGCTTGGTAAATTATATAACAAAGCTGTTAGTTTGAGAAATGATTTGCAGGCCCTCCAAGAAAGAACGAGGATCATTGAGGCACAGCTAGGTAAGATAACTGAGAGTCAAACTATCATTGTAGCTAAATTTGCAGGTAAAGCTGAGCTCGATCCTATTGAAGAACTCAAAATGATGAGGATCCAAAGGGAGGAGCCTGAAGAACTTGACTATAGTAATGCTCCTTCACCAAGCTACACCGTTGAAGATCTCCTAAAAAGGATTAGTGTCAAGATTCCAGTGAGTGAAGGTAGTGAGGAAGCTATGTACCAGCACTTCGTTAATCAGGTAGCAATAAAGGTACGTGACCTTGAGGAAGAATACAAGAAAATTGCTGAAAAATTACCTGTTAAACTAGATGACATATTTGAGCCTACTATTAAGATTAAAATTGGAACCAATGATATAGCTGCACTTTGTGATCTAGGTGCAAGTGTCTCAACAATTCCAAGGCTTTGATTAATCTACATGAAGGGAACGTGAAGCTGCAATTGCCTTCGCATGATCCTTTTGTTATTCATTTCCCCCAGAAGAACAAAGCCAAGCATGATGAAAAGGAGGCCATCACTTTGAAGGCCAATTACTTTGGAGTGGGTGTTCCACTCATCTGGCCCAAGTGAGTATCGTTAAGGTCAAGATATTGACCATAAAAAGCGCTTCATGGGGGGCAATTCATGTGAAATAACTGTTTGAGTAAAGTTTTTAAGTTTTAGTTTAAGTTTATATTTAATAAAGAGTGCTAGAAAACTCCACTTGAGGAGAAGAAGTTCGGTAGTACTTAAAATTATGCTTTATTCATGCTATTGTTGGTCGACAATATTTACTATCAATTTTCTGTGAAAAACAAGGTATATCACTAAGTCACAGGAAAAGAAATAGTTTCCGAAGAAATATAAATTTTTTGATGCACACAGAGAGTTTCACAACCAAATATACAGCGGGAATAAAAATTCTGGCCGTATAGATCCGGCCGTATAGATATCTTTGCCATCGAATTTTTTTCTGTAATATGTACTGAGAGTTTAACGACCAACTATACATCGGGAATGAAAATTCCGTCTGTATACCTCCGGTCGTATAGATATCAGTGCCTCCATACAAATTCTTTTCCAATGTTATGAGAGTTTAACGACCAACTATACGGCGAGAATAAAAAATTTGGGCATATAGTTCCGGTCGTATAGATATCGATGCCTTTGTATATTTTCTTTTGCAGGGACAGACAGTTTAACGACCAACTATACGGCGGGAACATTTTGTTTCGGTCGTATAGTTGCGTCCGTATAGCTGCGCCGCCAGGAGGAAACAATATTTTGACAGAAGGCCAACTATACGGCCGGAACACATTGTTCAGACCGTATAGTTGCGCCCGTATAGTTAGCGTCTGACCACAAAAACGCACGGGAAGGTACTTACAACTCCAAAACATCAATCCTTTTTCTTTCTTCTACCTCTAAAATCTCTCAAAACCTCAAGAGATCTTCATCTCTGCTCAATTTCGTTCGATTTCCTCGCGCACGAGTGATCTACGGTATGTTTCTCCTCCTATCCTCCAATTACTTTTTGCAAATTCATCTTTGATCTATTGTCATTATCAATCTAGGGTGAGACCTACTATGAACCAATTTCCATGATTTTCTTGCCTAGATTATTATCTTGAGGAGATTCTTTAGTGTGTTTTGATGAGGAATATATTATACTTACTGTTGTTGGATCAAAAAGTTTTATTTTTCTCGTTATTTAATGTTTTAGATGATGAACACAAGGAGCCAAACTCGTGCTCGTGCCACGCAAGCGCTTCTCGTGCTGCCGCTCAAGAACGTATGGGATACTGTTCAGGGATGAGTCCCATCGTGATCGCTTCAACAGGATCAAGAACTGCAAAATGAAGGCCACCAAGTGGGCTTGCCCCATTATATTGAACCAACTCGGTATTTTTGATGACTTCAATTTACTTTGCAATAGAGCTAGCTTGCAAAACTTTGTGTACAATGATGTACCTACTTATCGCCGCTTAACCATTGAATTTATAAGTGCTATGCAAAGCACCATTAAACAATGGCAAGGAGAGGATACTATTTCTTTCTGTCTGATGAACAACAACTATACCTTAACATTAGACGAATGGTGTGTATGTTTTAATTTTCCAAACAATGATATTCATGCCTTACGCGTATCCTTTACTGGCTTAGAACCTACCCCTGAACAATACTATAATGGAATGAGTTTCACTAGTAGAGTGAACAAGGGGAAGAATATTCGACATCCTGCAATTCGCTATTTGTTCTATGTTTTTGCGAACACCTTGGAGGCACGCAATGAGTTCACGAGAGTCAACGAGGAGGACATCTTAGTCGTTGCAAAGGATGCTTACATCAACTGCGGCTTGTCACTCAACTTGGGCGCCATCCTTGTGCACTACTTGGAGCACCAAGCCTCCCAAAGCCAAGGGACAATCATAGGTGGTGGTCTCATCATCGTGCTTGCCACTACCCTAGGCCTCAACCTAGGTGAGTTGCAACCCGTACTAGGTGAGACATGTGTTGGTTTCTCCACTTTGAGAGCATGTGGAATGCTTACTAGGAGAGGTGGTGTTTATTACCTACATATTGCTGGAGCTAGGCATCTCTACCCTGCTCCTATGCCTTATGGTCTTTTCTCTATCGAGGAAGGATATTTGCTATATGATTTGCAGGTTGAGAAACACCAACCTGAGGAAGAGATTCTAGAAGAGGATTAGGACCAAGAGGAGGAGCAAGAAGTTCCTTATCAAGAGGAGCAGCCACAAACCCGGTTCGCCACATACCAAGATTTCCAAGGACTTGGAGGGACTGTGGAGAGGATGCATAACCTCTCTTTGAACATCCGAGAATCAACTAGTGACCTCTCAACTCAATATGCAAACTTGAGTAACGACTATTTCCCGCCACCACAATGATTTAAAGGGCTTGCAAAAGCCTAAGCTTTGGGAAGTTTCCTCATGTATCTTTACTTGGCGTTCATTTGCTTTTATTTATTTATAGGTTGTGTTTTTGTTTGACTTTATAAGCACTCGTGTTGGTTTCCCCAACACATTATTTTTAGTTCTTTCTATTTGCTTTCGAAATTTTCTAGCCGAGCTTTACCGCCAATTTTCTATTGTTTAAAGTCTCTCTCTTAAAAACCACAAAAAGATTTCTCCATTTTTCCTTATTTTCCCTCTTTCTGTTCTTTCCGCCTCAAGGTCTTCATATATTTGCAGGAGAGTGATCGACTTTGAGTTTCCAAGAAACAAATAAAAAAGGAAGAGAGAAGTGGAACCAAACATGAGAGGTGTGCCTTATGACTCCCCACTTTTGAAGTTTGAGAAACCCATGCTAGTTAGTAGTAAATGATGAGATATTATATTGGTGGAGTGCGTCTTTGTATTGTAGTAAGATTTTCATTTACATAGGTATCTAATTGGGTATGTTTTGTTCCAACTCTCGTAATTAACCAAGTCTTGCCTAAAATTGCTAAACAAATAAGAAAAAGTCTCACAATTGAAGGCTTGGGTGTTGTAGTGCTTAGTATTGAAGGTTTATTTCTAGAGACACTCAACACCACTGAAAATGTTGATTGACTTAATATCTCTATTCGAAAGGGTTTGTTCGATTGGATTAATGTTTAGCGGTTTTTGTGAGCATGCCAAAGTTTGACTTGTTAATCATAAGAATGATATAGCTTTATGCGTGTCAAACTTCATGGGATGCCAACAACTCTGCTGGCCTACGGACGATCTTCATGGAGGAAGCTCCTAGATTTCAGCTATGAGTTGATTAAACACTTGTAGCAGCAATGCTATAATGGGTAAGATTCTTGGCCCTTCCGGGTAGCTGTAATAATGTTGGAATCACTCCTCTGGCTGTTATGAGAAATTATTATGCAAAAGGAACAAAACCTTAGTGATGCCACGAGTGTCCATCACAGCCCGATAAACTAATATTTTTTTGGCATGCTCTCAATTACTTAAAAACTGAAATTCTTGAAGGACAATGAATAAAAAGGTAGTGCTTGAAAAGTCTTGATTTATTGGTGTGGGAGAATTGAGATACTCTAGTGTATATCACTACAAGAAAAGTTGGCTTTTACAAGGGACAATTTTCGTTGTTGAAGGCCCGTTTTTTGTGGCTAAAAAGTCTTCTACGAAGGATGCCCTTCGTGGTAAAAGCCCCGTCACAAAAGAATCTACCACGGTTTTTTCTGACCGTGGCGGATCGCACCCTTCAGCCACAAAACCTTTTTCTGTCGTAGTTCTGTTCGCCACCCGCATTGACTGCTGATGTCAGGCAAAAATGCCACGTGGCACCTGCCATTAATGGCTGGTTACCTTCGTTAACAGTCACAGAAATCGTGGCAGAAGTCTGGCCCAGACTAGGCCTGCTAATTGTTAAGTGGGCCGGTTCACAAGGAGAGCCCAATAAGATTACGACCCTTTACTCTCACGACGTGTACTTTCTGATGTGGCCCATTAATGAATCCATCCAGGCCCGTACGATTTCAGGCCCGTTATAGTTTTGGCCTAAAGAAGGCCCACTTTGGTAGAATAATATAAGGCCCATTAGGGGCCTAAGCCAGAAGGTCGGGCAGCCCGTTACTATTCTTATGGCCCGTGGGGTCCGCTCCTGTTCTACCCATTTACTGTTACGGCCTTTTATATTTCTAGGTTGCCAGTGTTAGGATCCTTTAATGTTCTGGCCTTTTACTGTTCTGGCCTTCTACTGTTCCGGTCGTTCACTGTTTTGGCCTTTTCCTCTTATGTCCTTTTACTATTTAGGCCATTTACTGTTCAGGCCTTTTACTCTTCTATCCATTTTACTGTGCGGGCCCTCTACCGCGCGAGCTTTTACTATTTAGGTCTTTTACTATTTCAGCTCTTTACTGTTCAGGTATATCAATATTCGGGCCCATTATAGTTCGGGCCCTTTACTGTTCTCGCCTATTGTTGTTTAGCCCTGTATGTTTTCAGGGCCTTGGCCACTTATGAGGCCCACCAATATTCTGACCTACCACTTACGGCCTTTTAGTGTTTATTTGGTCCATCTGCTGGGCAGCATATTTGCGTATTCTATAACTATGGCGAAATTCTGGTTTTAAATAGTCCGTTAATATTTCAGCTCGCTAATGGCCGCACTAGGATCACCCTATTACATCAACATATATTTTTTAAAATTTATTACAGACCAGATTTTCAACAAAAACGAGATGAAGCATTACAGAGACATCGCGAGACATGTGTTGGAATAGGGTTTCTACTACAGAGCTTACATCCCCATACAAGTAACAACTGGCATACCATGACAGCTGCAGAAGAGATTATCAAGTAGACGGTTTGTCAAAACTTGTTGATCTTTCAGTTCTTGTATCTGTTCACGTGTAATCATGATTATTCCATCTATTTGCTCTGTTTCTTGTTCAATTAAATCAATTGTTTGGAGTGCAGCTATAACACCTCTTTCTGCTAGAAAAACTGAAACCGTGGGCCAATGCAAGCAATAATCACTGTCACTGCTGCTTTGTGAAATGAGAATATCATTTTGCGGCCCGAAAGTTGGGGTGCCCAAGCAACGCAGTATCCAAGTTGATTTTAATCACCACGGTTCAAAAAGTTGGGGCGCCAATTGCTGAGAGGGGTGTTTTGAGTGAATGATGGCCAAACCCAATATTTTCAAATCGCGCCCGTTAAGTCAGGATATTCGGTTACACTAGTTCCTGCTATCCCCCTTCTTCGCTGGTCACTCTTCTTAGCCACCCTGCACGTGTCGTAGGGGCAAATCCATGACTGTACTTTCCTAACTCTCGACACTGAATCTTGCTGCACCGGTGGCGGTCCTTTTTCTTCCCTTCCTCGACCCTAAATCTGCCGGTGGCAGAGGACCTTTTTTCTCCCTCTCCCGACACTGAATCCGATGGCGGCGACCCAGCATGTCTTGCAAGGCGAAGGTTTTAGCTACGTCGCCGACTGATTCGGGTCCGTCTGGGCCCAAGTCTGGGGCTCAACACAAAGCAACTGCAAGGTCTTTAGCCCCGGTTAGTGAGGAGGCCAGCAAGGATTCTACTCCCATGGTACCTACGAGCAGCGGGTTGAAGAGAAAAGCAAGGCCGGCGGAGGATTGTTCGGCTCCGGTGGGCGGATGCGGCACCCAGATCTCGATGAAAAAAACCCGGGAGTAGAGCGAGAGGTGAATTTTTCTTATCTGTGCCTTATCTTGCAAGTAGATTAGTTATGGCATAATAGAATCGAATGAACTAAAATGTTCCCCTTTTTAATCAAATTAGGCACAACTTTGATACAAGGGACCTATATGAGGTCACAGTTCATGTTCGCCAGTACACTACAAAACTTGATTTTGGTTGCAAGAGGGTTGTGTTCAGGCAAGATGTGCATCTGCTTATGAATTGCAAAGAGGTTGTGTCTGTTTCACAGCTGGTAGATATGCTTGCCGCTAGAATTCCCTGGGGTTCTAGAGAGAGGACAAAATTGGTGTGGCGCAACATGAATGATACCTATCAGCAAATTGAGCACTCCCATGAGCTTCAGATGGTTTGGGAGTGTTGTGCAGCTGATCGTAAGGTGAAAGTTGAAGCGATGATTGATGATATGTATGCAGATGCTGGAGATCTCGTTGCTAGAGCTTCTGCTCCTAGAGAATACGGACCAATAGATGCTGATCTAGATAAGTTCAGTATACGCATAGAGGTGGATTCATACATGGCAAAACTTTATGAGGGAGTTAATAAGCCAATTTCATCATGTACTGTGGAGATCACTATCGATTCCAAAAACATAACTCTTGATGAAATGAGAGAGATGATCGGTAAGGAAATCAGTATTGGCCATAAGAATATGGCAAAAATCCGGTGGTGGCATCATAAGAAGCAGCAATTCATACATGTTTTGGATACTGAAGATCTTATGCAGATTATGCGACGAAAGAAGCGAACCAGGAAGGTTTTCTTCCTTGGTACCATTTCTGATGTTGTTGAACAAGTTATAGTGGATGTAGATGCCCTTGTAGTGGCTAAACAAAATGAGGTGGTTGACGTTGATGAGATCTGATGAGAGCTGCTACCCTAGGCTTGTCATATGGACCGCTGGGTTCCCCTGCCTGTATTTTTAATATTGACTGCTGTTGTATTTAGAGTGTGTTTCTGTGATTATGTTTGTTGAGAGATTGCGATATAATGTTGTGCGAGCTGTTGAGATTTTCGGACATGTCACTCACTGAAACCATCGTTGTTGTAATAAGACATAAGTACATTGTAGTTGACATGATTATGTTTCTTAAGATGATGTACCATACTTGTTTCTGTTATTATATTTGTTGGGACATTGTAATGTAATGTTTTGTGAAACCATGACTGGACAAGTGATGCATAAATACATTGTAGTTGACATGATTATGTTTCTTGAGATGATGTACTGTACTTGTTTCTGTTATTTTGTTTGTTGAGAGATTGTAATGTAATGTTTTGCGAAACCATGACAGGACAAGTGATGCGCAGGTACCTTGTAGTTGTCATGATTTTTTTTCTTGAGTTGATGTAATATACTTGTTTCTGTGATTATGTTTGTTGAGAGATTGTAATGTGATGTTTTGTGAAACCATGATGTGATTATGTTTGTTGAGAGATTGTAATGTAATGTTTTGTGAAACCATGACTGAAGAAGTGATGCATAAGTACCTTGTAGTTGACATGATTTTGTTTCTTTAGATGATGTAATATACTGGTATGTTTTCGTTAGGCAATGAAATTGGGATGGAGGAGTACAAGTTTCATATTTGAAATGAAAATGTATGAAGAGAATCCATATTAGGCAGGAGACAGTAATCTAGGGAAAGGGCATGGTATCCATTAAACTATTGTAACATGCCAATTTAGTCATTGTTGCAGCAGTAGAAGGGTTGCTCTCTCTCTCTCTCTCTCTCGCCGACGCCAATGCCTACGACGATGCATTGGCCATGCTATCCTTGAACGTCGAGGACGACCAGTCGAGCAGCGACAACCTTCTCTCCGACATCGAGTATTCCTTCCACGATGTGAGTTCCTCTGTTTTCTCGGGCTAGGGTTAGGCAATGGTAAATCTCTTGATCTGAGCTCCATATGTGTATGCAATCGTGTTCGATTTCAGCTTTGCATTTACCTATAGGTACCACGTACGATCTACGACTCCGAATGGGAGGGCCTAGATCTCGATGGAGAAGTGCCATGTGAACATGGGCTAAAACTGAGGAGATATGTTGCATTTGAAGGCAGTAACACTAGGAGAAGTTTTTTGGGTTGTACAAATCAGGTTTGTTTACATTATGTGCAACTATGACATGAAGTAAAATGTATCGTGCATGTTCATAACACTATAGTATGTGTGTTTTTAGGTTGGCCCGGTGTGTAAAGCAGTAGAGTGGGTGGATCTTGAGTGGCCAGATGCACTTAAGAAATGTTTGGCATAGTTATGGGAGATGTATGAGTTGGAAAGGTCGGGGAGATTTACTGATGTAAGTGATGCAGCTGAAAAAAATTACAAGCTATCGGTACAAAATAAGGAGCTGGAACAAGAAATCGAGAATTTGCAGTCAGAGCTAACAACCGGAATCGATGGGAGCTTGGTTGTTGGAACTACAAAGAAGCTTCAGGATAGTCACATGTTGCTGATTCATAATGCAGAAAAGGAGAGGGATCAGCTCAGGGAAGACAAGAAGAAGCTAGAGTACTGCATTCCGGATCTATTGAAGGAACTGAAGAAGGCGCGCGAGGGTGAACAAGGATAGACTATAGAGGATAAAGGAAATTCGAGATGAATAATTTATGTTGTGCCAATGCCTGAAACTAGTTAACTATAAGACTTGCAGTTGCGCTTTCTTAACTAAGCCAAACTCAATCCTCGAGCAAACTAATTTCAGACGAACACACATATCGTGCATAGAGTTAAGTTCACGCTTACAAAATCACCACTTCAAAAGGATAAACCAGGCAGTTCAGTACTAAATAGACATATGTTGTGTTCAAGCGAGCCTGGCCCGGAGCTGCTTGTTTTCCTCCCTAATATTGGCCAGCTCCTTCAGTACTATGTCGTGCTTCAGCTGTAGGTTCCAACGCTCCGTCACGGATTGGAGAAGTTTGTCCATAGCCATATGATTTTCCTTCAAGATCAGGTTCATGATCTCCGTCTGCTTCCTAGCCAAGGTGCGACCTTCACTGTGTAGCTTTGCCCAGCCGGCGTTTAACTCCTTCAGTTTCTGGCACTTGTCAGAAAGGACCACGAGTTCAGCACGCAGGTGGTCAAAGGCCAGTTTCTGGGAATTCTGCTTCTCCCTTTGGATTGGTATCTTGTCATTTAGCCAGGTCGCTAGGTCCTGGTCAATATTTCGCTTCTTTCCCTGCAAAAAAATACATAGTATGGTTTGTTCAGTTCACCAGGACAAGCTGGTTAGTTTCCATAAGTAACTGAATCGACTAGTTGCACTGTCATAATTTCAAGGAAGAAGCAATCTAGGACTAATCAACATTTTATGAATCAACTAGTGGCAGTGTCATAATTTTAATTTCAAAGACAAATAAGATTTATCTGCAGTTTAGTGTGCTGTGGGTTTTTGCAAATATCACCAAATAGTAGTGGGAGAGTGGCAAACTCATAATGCAGAAACCCATGTCCAGATACATAATGGAAAGAGCACATGGTGTCCATTCATGAACATGAACACTAACACATGTCCATATAGATAAGGAGTTGCCCTAGGATTCTTATTACACCCTATAATGGGAAGCAGACTTGGGCATTGCTCCCTGAACCCTAAACATTACAAAAGGAGTGGAGGACGAACTGATATTCGTGTCCCTGCTAACAGGAATCAGACTTGGGCATTGCTTCGATCCGCCTCCAGACATGCCCTTAACTCCTCGTTCTCTTTCCGAACACCCTCGAGTACGGTGATCCCTCTGCTCATGTCCTCCTTCATCTCCTTCACTGCTTCCAGGCAACGGTTCCTGTCATGGTAGGCTCGGATGGTAGCCTTGGTTTCCTCGACGCGTCCTCTGAGTGCCTCAGTGACTTTGTCCTGCAGGAGAATGCACCTTTCCACAAGATTCTTCTTCTCCTCCATGAGCTCGTTGATTATCTTAATGGCCTATTCTTGCCTGTTCAAGTTATGGTCGAGCACTTTCTGTAGCCTCACGACATCTCATGCAAAATCTAGCGAGATCTCCTTCTTTATAGATAATTGCTTGGGTAGGCTCTCATTATCTTGGGTGAGGGAGCGTGCAAGCTCATGTTGGTTGACAATCTTGGAACTGATCGCGGCCACCTTGTCACGGTACTCGGCTTTCGATTGTTGCATCGTTCATGTTAATTGTAATAGGAATTCTATAATTCCACTCCAGGTTCCAGGTGAATACTAATATAAATAAAAAAATCCCCGTTGAATCTATTGACCGCAGTGTTAAAAAATGGACCTAGAGATCTATTCATGACCACGATAAACTAATCATAATCACAAAAAATCCATAGTGAATCTATGAACAGCGGTATTAAGGAAAGACGAAGAGATCCAGCCGTATTCATGAAAACTAATACAACTCGCAAAAGAAGAAGCAAAACCAATGCGGGGCAGACATGATCTAAGAAATCCGCATCACAACTTGGAGAAATAACAGTGTGGAGATTTGCTACCTCGCTAAGACATGGAATGGGGCCGAACGGGTCCTGCAACGCCTCCGTCGTGGTGGATTCGGGCTCCACGGCCGGCCTGTAATACGTAGAAGAGGAAGAGGAAGAAGAAGAAGAATAACAAGAAGAAGCTGAATAAGATCATGATGGAGAGGGAGATGGAGAAGAAGTAGGACAAGAAGACCGTACTAGGAGGAGCCCTCACCCGCTAGAACATTCGGTGCCATTGTCGAGGGAGATTGGGCCTCGATGAGAGGGTGGGCTTGAGCGGCTCGTAGACCAAGAAGTGCCTCATGGCGATTTCTCTCCCTTTTCTCCGCGAGGATCGTCGACTGGCCTCTCCCCCTCCTCATTGGAGCCATGGCTTGCACGGTGAGGGTGGCGGTGGTAGGAGGAAGGAGATAGTGATTAGTGTGGGAGAAGAGTCAAAGAGTACATGTCGTGGTCTAGTAGTACTAGTACTACAGTATTATACATGACCACCGTGTACGGTCTACCTTCTCAAAGAATCTAGGGATGCAGGGGTAGGGAATCGATGGGACTTGTATTTATTGCGATGGACACTTCAATGGTCTTCAGCGCCGCCCAAAATCCAGTATATAATAAGGGGAGTGCGAGCCGGGTGGTCATCACGGGAATCGGCGTGCACATCCCGCGTGCGTGTGTCACGTGTTGATAGGGCAATGACGCGCGCAACTGCTTCATGATCACGTCGACATGTCGAACTCCGTCGAACTCCACGTCGACAGTCACGCATGGAATATTTACGAGTCTAGAATACGTTGTGCCACTTTTATTGTGATCAAATTATGTTCAGTACGCGAGATATTACTTCATTTTTTTTTGATAATCGACAAATGCATGCATGGACACGACGCACGAAACCGCTGCTTATCGTTGATCAGATCGGCACCCCACTCTGTGTACCCGCCATCTACCATTCGGATCAACTACCTCGAGCACGATGACCCCTCGCCGTGGCAATGGCAGGTCCAAGCCGTCCACTGACCGTCCTATGTCCCCAGCTCTTCGTTGCATCGTTCACGCTCGCGAGTCGCCTGCTGAGGCAGCACGTCGTGTCCGACCGCTCCAGGATCCATCGACATTGGCACTCGAGGACACCGCAACGTCGAAGCTCGTACCGGTCGTGCAGGAGGAGCGTGGGGTACCTTCAGCGTCGAACGAGCACAAAGCAGCAGCTAGGACGGGGGCACGTGTTGCATCGGCGAGTATGGACAAGAAGAGGAATGAGAAGAAGACCAGGAAGAAGATAGGAGATAGCTATTTGGATGAGTCTGAATGGGCCAACGAGGAGGCATTCATCGATCAGTTGGAGGCAGAAGTGGAGGAGAGTGACGTTTACCCGTAGGACTATGAAGAGGGGAAGGAGGACTCCGACGAGGAAATAGCACGCTTATTCGAGGAAGTTTCTAACATCCCAAAACTTTAATCCAAGGTTATTAAGATCCAAATCACCAAAATTGGGGTGAACAAAAACTTTTCCATTTCAAAATATGAAAGCATTCATGTGTATGTGCATTTAGAATAGGAGTTGATTTGAATTGCCATGGTTCTGAGATCCATTGCTTTTAAAATGATTCTTAAGTGAAATAAACATCATCTAAATCATTCCCAAACTTTTCCCAAAGAAAAACAAATCAAAATGAATAAAAGAAGTGAATGGTCATTTTTGCCAAATTAACTATCATACCTACTTTGGCTATTCCTAGTACTCAAAACCTAACAGAAACAATTGTGGATCTTTACACCCCTTGCTAGTACAAATAATGAGGTACCAAAGCCCACTTTGTGATCTGCCAAAAACATTCAAACACTAATTTTTAAATGGCAGTTTAAAATTGAATCTATTTCATATGGGAAGATCCCAATATTACAAAAACCACTCACACAAGCTCAATTGTCAAAACCCAAGCACCCACAGAGTCTCAAGCTTAGTACTAACACACCCACCAAAAATCTTTTCAAAATTCAAAAGTAAAGTTCATGCGGCCATTTCATCAAACACCTTGTGGACAGATTTCAAACAAAACCAAATTCACTATTTTGAATAGTGTTCTGGCCAAACTTGTCTCCTATTTGACCCCCATTTGCTCCCATTGTCCCCTCTTGATCAAACCAAGGCCTAACTACCCTATCCCCTACACCCTAGTGGCATGGCCATGCCAAGCCAAGCACCAACTCGCCGGCCAACCGTGCCATCACCCCAGCAGACCACCTCCCCCTCTCTCGCCATGTCTAGGAGCTATCCAGCACCTCACCGCCGCCTACTGTGCCCTCCCCGAGCCAGGCCAAGCCGTGGACCACCGAGGAACCGCCACGCCCAGTGCGACTGCGCCATGCCGAGCACGCACCAGAGCGCCGCGCCCGACACGCGTGCACAAGCCGCCGCTCGACCGCACCCTGCGCCCACCGCTCCGCCACGACCCCAAGAGCCCGCCAGACACGCCCATTCTCCGTCCAATGCCTCACAGCCACCGCTCACCGTCGAAACCGCCGTCTCTGCCGCTCGGAGCGCCAGCTGCGCCCGGCCGCATACCACCGCCCCTAAGCCCGCATTAAATTCCTAGAGCACCACCAGGAAACCGCGTGTCGATCGCCGCCCGCAGCCATGCCGCTAGCAGCCCGTAGCCATGTTGCCATCGTCGCCTGGCCATGCCGCGCCGTCCCGTCGTCGAGCCTATAAAAGGAGACCACCCCTAGCCATTTGCAGTACACCACTCAACTCCCCTCACCTCACTGATCGTCCCACACCTCTAGCTAGAGCAAGGGGAGCAGCCGTTCGCTGGAATTGCACAAGAGCAGGCCGCCTCTGGAGGTGAAGGGCGCCGCTGATTGCGACCACCCCCAGAGCTGCCTCGACCATCCCTGAGCTTGCCGTCGACCACAAGTCCATTTGCCCGCCTCACCGTCGTTGCTGGAGCCCCGGTACACCCCCTACGCACCCCCACCGAGCCGCTAGGGTTAGAGCTCGCCGGCGACAGGTCCGTCGTCGACGACGATCCCCAACCGTCGATCTCAGTTCTAATCCAACGACCTATGTTGCCCCGTACAGCTTCGCGCGTTATGAGCCGCTGACTGGTAGACCCCCCTGTCAGCTGAGCCCCGCGCTGCGGAGTGACACTGGGCCGACCCGTTAAGCTTTCCCGCGCAACCTAGTTAGTTTGAATTAGGATTTTTCTTTTTAGTTTAAACCTAGTACTGTCTCTGAGTTTGAAATGCAATTCAAAGAGTTTTACAAATCCAAATGGAGTGTTTCAAATTTTGCTAGAAAGCTACTGAAAATATCTACCCAAGCCCGTTGGATTTAATTCAATTAGAGTTAGATATCTCTCCTAGTAAAAATAATAAGACAGAAGCATTTGCACCTTGCAACATTTTTATAAAATCAACCAAGATAGCTTTTGAGTTGATTCCAACTCTCGAAAATCACATTTCACTATATCTATTTGAATATGTCATAATATTAAGGTTTACATGAAGTGACTTTGGACTAGTACCAAAATAATGCTATATAGTCATTTCTAGTCACTTTAAATCATTAAATAATGAACTTGAACCAAAGTAATTATGACCCAACCCTTAAATCACATCCCCACATGTTAGAATATGTGGTGATGACATGTGTCCACATGATCCCATATTTGAAGTGGTGAATATTAAATCTTAGTTAATTTTTCAACGAGTAGAATTTACTTTTCCAAAATAAAAAGGTTGAAACAATGGAATTAAACTTGTGATGCTTGTGATGATAATAGATCATCAACTATATGCCTTAGAGTGCTAATTAGACTAGTTAAGTATTGTTTGGTGATGGGGTACTCCGTATGTTTTTATAGACGATAGTACCGACCAAGTCTACGAGGAGGAGGAGGAGTTCTACCAAGAAGAAGAAGAAAACTTCAACCACTGCACCAACCAAGGCAAGCCACCATTAACAATGCAAGCTAACCCTTGCAAGATATATAACCTAAGCGCATGCATTAGGCATGCTTTGGGTATATCAACCTGACTTTTACTTACCTCAAGTATTATTTTCCAAGCTTTACTTTACTTACCCAAAGTTCTTTACTTGTTTAGAAGGTAGCATAAAGAGTATAAAACTTGACCTATAGAGATAACTTTAGATTTCATTCTATGGCATGAGATTGATCCCATATTTCCCTCTTAGTGAACACTCTTAACTTAGTAGTTTAGAGTAGATAAAAACTTGAGTCACTCTAGATGGGAATACTTGGTGAAAATGAATTATGAAAACCTTGGAATGATGAGTCATTCTATTGAGATGTTTTGACATGTGTTGAGAAACACAAATGGTTTATGATGATGAAAATGTTGAGGGATGAGCCTTAACCCCCTTTTCCAAAACTGATGGTTGGATTCGGATGCGATACCATTCCAAATTTACCGTACAACCACAATACCTGAATTGGGTAAGGCTTAGCCGGAAGTTTATATGCATTAGTATTAGTTCCCGCGCAGGAG
The DNA here is from genome assembly GCA_910589775.1 of Avena eriantha. Taxonomy (NCBI): domain Eukaryota; kingdom Viridiplantae; phylum Streptophyta; class Magnoliopsida; order Poales; family Poaceae; genus Avena; species Avena eriantha. The sequence continues at coordinate 126,227,570 of OU342746.1, forward strand.
AGGTTTGAGCTGAGGCTACCTCTCAATGTTGTCCACCTATGCAGTGCCCAAGATGACAGATGGTCATGGTTGGGAGGCCATGCTCATAGGAGAGGTGCTTATACAAGGGTGTGTAAAGGAAAGGTTATGTTTGATTATCTGCATACTAAGTATGATGATTCAGGGTTATCCCTGACAGATGTATCGAATCTTGTGGTGAAAGTGTACCACCTCTGCAGAGTGTCAAACTATTCGAATAGCCACGTCCACGGTTATGGACAGTTGGCATGGCCATAATTTTTCGTTGTTAGATGTTTTCAAAATAACTTATGAACGGAATGAGGAATCTTGACTTGACCACAACAAGGTTGTGTTTATGACAATAGCTTCCCACCTTAAGTGATTCTAGAACTTTATTTTATCTTTCTTTGCTTCTGAACTCATCTTAGGTTTCAAATTTAACTTTATAGTTAAACTTAGAGTTAGCACTTTACTTTAGAACTTCCTACTTGTTAGTGGTAGTTTACGAGTACTTAAAGAGTATTCATGGCTTTTGTCCCTAGCTATTCTCATGGCCAGACTATGAAGGAGACTACCAAGATGATGGCCAGCAGGACGGCTATGATAACTAGGACTATCTGCCTTCGTCAGCATTGCCTTTGCCCCTGAAGATGGACCCCACCGCTACGCTTATCTTTTATTCCGCTGCTTGTTGTATTAAGACTGGATCATGAGATCCTTATTTGTGTAAGACCTTATGTATGGTTTGTAATGGATGATGTTCTGTGATATCCAATCTGTTATGTCTCGCAAAAATGGTAATCCTGGGATTGCGATGAATGACATAACAGGCATCTGGGATTAAAAATCCGGGTGTTGACAAGTTGGTATCAGAGCCATCCTGACCATAGGAGACCCTAGATAGAATGGACGTCCAAACAAAAACTTAGTTTCAAAACCAAAGTGAGTACTTATGAAAATCTATTTCCTCTCTTATCCTTGGGAATTCATCCTTTCTCTCAAAAAATTCATGTCCTTCAAAATTCTTACATTACTACTTAAAAATTTGACACACTTGATCACTTCACTAACTTCCTCATCCTTAATTCTTGTATATGGAGACTCAGTTCAGCAAGTTCTACCAGTTGGGGAACGGAGGTCAGCTGATCTTCGAGAGGGATCTAGATTCACTGTCAGAATTACTAGGACGCCCACTTCCGGAGTTTCTTGGAGCTCAACTTCCAGGACCCCCCGGAGGAGACTTACAGTGGCTAGTCACCGCGGATCTTCGAGGAAGCATCGAAGCACCAACGTTTGGGAGAATCCAGTTTGCCGTGAGAGAGAACAACTGGCTAGATGGATTAGCCAGGGCAATGCATGAAGCTCTCGCACATCTATGTGCCCTCAGCGTCAAACAAATCCAAGGGACCCATTTTACTCACTATGCAAGACGTGACTCCATGGGAATGCCGATGGAGATGCCAAGTCACCCAGAGTTGAGGTATCAAGTGGAGAATCTTGACTTCTTGCTGCACGACAGACATCAGGAACTGGACAATGCTAGAGAGTTAGCCAACCAGAACCGTGCCATTGCCGACCAGAAGGCCTAGACTTTCGCACTGCTCATCTAGGATCGCCAGTCTCTTCGCCGCCAGCGTGCAAATAAGGATCGCACTATCGCCCATCTTCGCAAGAAGGTGGCCGACCTCGAGAAGACCGTCAAGGAGCAAGAAACTCATCTTGCAGCAAAGGAGGAAGAAGATGAGGGTGAAGACATCCAGGGAGACATGGATTCCTACCTCAGAAATGATGATGACTTTCTGGAGGAAGATGCTGTGGACTTCTACATGGACGATGATGACTCTGACTTCATCGACGATGAGTAGATGCACTAGAGCACTGTCGTAGCATGAGATGTATAAGTCCAAATGTATTGTAGTTTGCAGAATGGTTCTTCAAACCATCTGTTTTCCTTTGATTGTTGTGGTGTGTGTTGTATCGTGTGCTTGTTTGCATGAATGAAATTAAGTTAGTTGCAAAACCTGAGTCAAACTCTAAAGTTTTAGCTTTGAAACCAAAACCATGAACCTTTGAACTTTCCCTCTTACCCCTGTATCTATCTTCAGATGACTCGTGGAAACCAAGGAGGGAGCAGCTCGTCGCAAGACCCAATGCTGCAGATCTTGCAGAATCTCATCGCAGACAGAGAAGCAAGTAGGGCAGAACGCCAAGCCAACTTAGCAACACTGCAACAGATCGCCCAGATGGCTCTCAACAACCAAGGACATGGAAATCAGGATCATCAAGGATCCAAGCTGAAGAACTTCCAAAATACAAATCCCCCAATCTTTAGCACATCAGAAAACCTGTTAGATGCTGATGACTGGTTGCAGACAATGGAAAACAACTTAGAAGTTGCAGGAGTTGAAGAAAACGAGAAAGTTCTCTTCGCCACCCACTATCTGGCAGGAGATGCAAGAGCTTGGTGGAACAGTATCCGCCTAATGAACCATGGTCAAGTTATGACATGGGAAGCATTCAAAGTCAAGTTCAGCCGCACCCACGTGCCGTAGGGTCTAGTCAACAGAATGAGGGATGAATTTCGCGACTTAAAGCAAGGAAGAATGACCGTGGTGGAGTACCGTGATAGATTCCTATCACTTGCCAGATATGCACCGGATGAGATCAACACGGACGCCAAGAAGAAGGAGAGATTCTTGAACGAATTGCGTGATGAGATGCATACTGTCCTCGTCAACATCCGCTTCGAGGATCTCGAAGAGCTAGTCAACTCGGCCATTCAGATGAAAGGGAAGATAAAACCGGCAAACGACAACCGCAAGCGTCATATGATGCAGCAATCTGGATCCAGCAGCCACCAGAAGTACCGTCCCAACCCCTCACCAGGATATGCACCAAGGTACAATCGACCCCCAATGTCTCGCCCAAGCTACCCGAACCGTAGCGGAAGCAATGTGAAGTCCGGAGGAAACAATCACAGCTTCGGCAATGCCAACAACTTCAACCGTGCACCTCCCAAGAACAACAACAACACTGCACCCAGAACTGGCAGCAATGCCATGCCTATCGCAGCAAAAGACAAGTCCCAGATCACTTGTTTCGAGTGGGGAGTGAAGGGTCACTATTCCAATGAGTGTCCCAAGAAGACTTCTGCCAATGCCACTGTGAATGCCCCAGCTCAACAGCAGCGTTGTGTTCAACCAGGGAGAATATTTGCCCCAGGGAACCCTCACAACCGCAACGGTCGTCTCTTCCACATGAACGCAGAAGAAGCCCAAGAAGCGCCAAACGTAGTGCTGGGTATGTTTTCTGTCAACTCAGTTTTAGCAAGAGTATTGTTTGATTCAGGAGCATCGCATTCATTTGCCACCGAAGAATTTGCATGCACTAGTAAGATTCACCCAACCAATTTGAAGCATGTCATGATAGTTCAAATCCCCGGTTTAACAACCAAAGCTAGAAAAATTTGCAAAGCTATGCCTATCAGAATACATGGGATAGATTTTTATGCCAACCTAATTATACTTGGAACCAAAGGATTGGAAGTAGTACTAGGTATGGACTGGATGTCAAGGCATAAAGGACTGATAGACTGTGCTAAGAAAGCCATCACCATGACTAGTAACTCTGGAGTAACAGTAGAGCATATCTCTGAAACCTTACCCCGTCAATTCAAGTGCAACAAGAGTCTAGCCCTGCCCACCATTGACCAGGTCAGAGTAGTCTGTGAATACCCCGACGTATTCCTAGATGAATTGCCAGGTATGCCCCCGGATAGGGATATTGAGTTCATTATCGAACTAATCCCCGGAACCGAACCCATAGCCCAGAGACCCTATAGCATGAACCCCTCAGAGTTAGTGGAATTGAAGAAGCAGTTGGATGCTATGTTAGCAAAAGGCTTGATTCAACCAAGCACATCGCCATGGAGATCACCAGTGTTATTCGTTGACAAGAAAGATGGAGGCAACCGTTTGTGCACAGATTACAGAAAGTTGAATGACGTCACCATAAAGAACAAGTACCCATTGCCAAAGATAGAGGATCTATTTGACTAGTTGACTGGAGCCCAGGTATTCTCAAAGATTGATCTTAGGACTAGTTATCACCAACTTAAGATTCGTGCAATGGATATTCCAAAGACCGCCTTTACTACTCGCTATGGTTTATACGAGTATATGGTTATGTCTTTTGGATTAACCAATGCCCCTGCTTATTTCATGAATCTCATGAATAAGATCTTTATGAATTTCCTAGATAAGTTTGTAGTTGTGTTTATCGACGACATCCTTATCTAATCCAAGTCAGAAGAAGAGCATGAGCAACATTTGAGAATCATCCTAGAAACCCTAAGAAAGCATCAGTTATATGCCAAGTTCAGCAATTGTGATTTTTTGCTGAAAGAAGTAGGATTCCTATGACATATTGTGTCTGCCGGAGGAGTCTCTGTTGATCCCGCCAAGATCAAAGAGGTCGAAGAATGGGAAGCCCTAACCACTCAAACCCAAGTCCGTGCATTTCTCGGATTAGCGGGATATTACCGCAAGTTTGTAGAAGGATTCTCGAGCATCGCCCGACCCGTGACCCAATTGTTGAAGACGGATAAGAAGTTTGAATGGAAAAACAAATGTGAAGCCAGTTTCCAGGAGCTGAAGAAGAGATTGATATCAGCCCCAATATTGATCATGCCAGACATCAAGAAGCCGTTTGATGTATATTGTGATGCATCCAAGATTGGTCTCGGATGTGTATTGATGCAAGAAGGCAAAGTCATCACGTATCTGTCTCGACAACTGAAGCAGCATGAGCAGAACTATCCGACCCATGATCTTGAATTAGCAGCCGTAGTGCTGGCATTGAAGACATGGCGTCATTATCTGATGGGTAATCGCTGTGAGATTTACTCAGATCACAAGAGCTTGAAGTATATTTTCACTCAGAAGGAGCTAAATATGAGGCAAAGGAGATGGATAGAGTTAATCAAGGATTATGACCTTGACATTTACTATCAGCCCGACAAAGCCAATGTGGTAGCGAATGCTCTTTGTAGATTGCCGTGTAGGCTAAACACCATGATCAAGGAGAAGCAACCAAGTTTGTATGAGGAGTTGGAACAGTTCAGGACTAAATTAGTTAGCAAAGGGTTCTTAGCTAGCATTGAACTTCAACCCACCTTGATTAGCCAAATCAAGGAAGCCCAGAAGGGAAATGAAAGTATCGACGGAATCAAACATCGTATTGGTACAGGAAAGGTACCTAGATTCACTGAAGACGAAGAAGGAGTGCTGTGGTACAAAGGACGTATATGTGTTCCAGCAGATTCGGAGCTGAAGCAAGTTATCACGAAGGAAGCTCATGATACTCTTTATTCTATCCACCCCAGAGGAACCAAGATGTATCAAGATTTGAAAGAGAATTTTGGTGGCACAAGATGAAGAGAGAAATCAGAAGCTACATCGCCAAATGTGCCACCTGTCAAAGAGTCAAAGCAGAGCATCAGAGACCTGCAGGACTGTTGCAACCATTGTAGATTCTGGAATGGAAATGGGATTCCATCGGAATGGACTTTATCACTGACTTACCTACTTCTAGTAGGGGAATGACTCAATCTGGGTCATAGTTGATAGACTGTCCAAGGTAGCTCACTTCATACATGTAAATACTACCTACCAGAGTGCGAAGCTAGCAGAACTGTATATTGCTAGGATTGTTAGTCTGCATGGAACCCCCAAGACCATAGTATCAGATCGAGGAACCCAGTTTACCTCGAGGTGTTGGCAGAAAGTCCAGGAAGGATTAGGAACCAAGTTGAACTTCAGCACCGCTTATCACCCACAAACTGATGGACATACTGAGAGAGTCAACCAGATCCTAGAGGATATGTTAAGAGCTTGTGTGTTGGAATACATATCAAAATGGGAAGACTGCCTGCCTTTCGCAGAATTCTCATATAACAACAGTTATCAAGCTAGCTTGCAGATGGCACCATTTGAGTTCCTATACGGAAGAAAGTGCCGTACCCCTTTGAATTGGTCACAAGTAGGAGAGAGTCAGATCTTTGGACCCGACATTCTCCGAGAAGCCGAAGAGAAGGTTCACAAAGTCTGTGAGCACCTCAAGACCACCCAATCCAGACAAAAGAGTTATGCTGACAAAAGAAGGAGAGACCTGACTTTCAATGTCGGAGATTTTGTATATCTCAAGGTTTCGCCATTGAAAGGAACCCAACGCTTTAGTCTGAAAGGAAAGTTAACCCCCAGGTATATCGGGCCTTTCAAGATTCTGAACCGTCGAGGAGAAGTATCGTATCAACTAGAGCTATCTGAAGAGATGTCAGCCATCCAAAATGTGTTCCATATCTCGTTGCTTCGCAAATGCTTAGAAGTGCCAGAGAAGACTGAAGTTTTCAAGAACATCGATCACAGAGCTGTGGAGATCAACAATGACCTGACCTATCGTGAAGTGCACATCCGTATCCTACAGGAAGCTTACAGAACCACCAGGACCAGGAGTATCAAGTTTCTCAATATTCAATGGAGCAACCATACCGAGGAGGAAGCCACTTGGGAGCGCCAAGATTACATTAGGACAAAGTTCCCAGATCTCTTTAGTTCCTAGTTTTCTTTGTAAATCTCGGGACGAGATTTTGTTTAAGGGGGGGAAGGTTTGTAACATCCCAAAACTTTAATCCAAGGTTATTAAGATCCAAATCACCAAAATTGGGGTTAACAAAAACTTTTCCATTTCAAAATATGAAAGCATTCATGTGCATTTAGAATAGGAGTTGATTTGAATTGCCATGGTTCTGTGATCCATTGATTGTAAAATGATTCTTAGGTGAAATAAACATCATCTAATCATTCCCAAACTTTTCCCAAAGAAAAACAAATCAAAATGAATAAAAGAAGTGAATGGTCATTTTTGCCAAATTAACTATCATACCTACTTTGGCTATTCCTAGTACTCAAAACCTAACAGAAACAATTGTGGATCTTTACACCCCTTGCTAGTACAAATAATGAGGTACCAAAGCCCACTTTGTGATCTGCCAAAAACATTCAAACACTAATTTTTAAATGGCAGTTTAAAATTGAATCTATTTCATATGGGAAGATCCCAATATTTCAAAAACCACTCAACCAAGCTCAATTTTCAAAACCCAAGCACCCACAGAGTCTCAAGCTTAGTACTAACACACCCACCAAAAATCTTTTCAAAATTCAAAAGTAAAGTTCATGCGGCCATTTCATCAAACACCTTGTGGACAGATTTCAAACAAAACCAAATTCACTATTTTGAATAGTGTTCTAGCAAAACTTGTCTCATATTTGACCCGCATTTTCTCCCATTGTCCCCTCTTGATCAAACCAAGGCCTAACTACCCCATCCCCTACACCCTAGTGGCATGGCCATGCCAAGCCGAGCACCAACTCGCCGGCCGACCATGCCATCACCCCAGTAGACCACCTCCCCCTCTCTCGCCATGTCTAGGAGCTATCCAGCACCTCACCGCCGCCTACTGTGCCCTCCCCGAGCCAGGCCAAGCCGTGGACCACCGAGGAACCGCCACGCCCAGTGCGACTGCGCCATGCCGAGCACGCACCAGAGCGCCGCGCCCGACACGCGTGCACAAGCCGCCGCTCGACCGCACCCTGCGCCCACCGCTCCGCCACGACCCCAAGAGCCCGCCAGACACGCCCATTCACCGTCCAACGGCTCACAACCACCGCTCGCCGTCGAAGCTGCTGTCTCTGCCGCTCGGAGTGCCAGTTGCGCCCGACCACATACCACCACCTCTAAGCCCGCATTAAATTCCTAGAGCACCGCCAGGAGACCGCGCGTCGATTGCCACCTGTAGCCATGCCGCTAGTAGCCCGTAGCCATGTCACCTGGCCATGCCGCGCCGTCCCGTCGTCGAGCGTATAAAAGGAGACCACCCCTAGCCATTTGCAGTACACCACTCAACTCCCCTCACCTCACTGATCGTCCCACACCTCTAGCCAGAGCAAGGGGAGCAGCCGTTCACCGGAATTGCACCGGAGCAGGCCGCCTCTAGAGGAGAAGGGCGTCGCTGATTGCGACCACCCCCGGAGCTGCCTCGACTGTCCCTGAGCTCGCCATCGACCACCAGTCCGTTTGCCCGCCTCGCCATCGTTGCTGGAGTCCTAGTACGCCCCCTACGCACCCCCACCGAGCCGCTAGGGTTAGAGCTCGCCGACGACAGGTCCGTCATCGACGACGATCCCCAACCGTCGATCTCAGTTCTAATCCAACGACCCACGTTGCCCCGTACCACTTCGCGCGTTATGAGCCGCTGACTGGTAGACCCCCTGTCAACTGAGCCCCGCGCTGCGGAGTGACACTAGGCTGGCCCGTTAAGCTTTCCCGCGCAACACAGTTCGTTTGAATTAGGATTTTTCTTTTTAGTTTAAACCTAGTACTGTCTCTGAGTTTGAAATTCAATTCAGAGAATTTTACAAATCCAAATGGAGTGTTTCAAATTTAGCTAGAAAGCTACTGAAAAGATCTATCCAAGACAGTTGGATTTAATTCAATTAGAGTTAGAGATCTCTCCTAGTAAAAATAATAAGACAGAAGCATTTGCACCTTGCAACATTTTTATAAAATCGACCAAGATAGCTTTTGAGTTAATTCCAACTCTCAAAAATCACATTTCACTATATCTATCTGAATATGTAATAATATTAAGATTTACATGCACTTACTTTGGACTAGTACCAAAATAATGCTATATAGGCATTTCTAGTCACTTTATATCATTAAATAATGAACTTAAAGCAAAGTAATTATGACCCAACCCTTAAATCACATTCCCACATGTTAGAATATGTGGTGATGACATGTGTCCACATTATCCCATATTTGAAGTGGTGAATATTAAATCTTAGTTAATTTTTCAATGAGTAGAAATTACTTTTCTAAAATAAAAAGGATGAAACTATGGAATTAATCTTGTGATGCTTGTGATGATAATAGATCATCAACTATATGCCTTAGAGTGCTAATTAGACTATTTAAGTATTGTTTGGTGATGGTGTACTCTGTATGTATTTATAGACGATAGTACCGACCAAGTCTACGAGGAGGAGGAGTTCTACCAAGAAGAAGAAGAAGAAAACTTCAACCACTGCACCAACCAAGGCAAGCTACCATTAACAATGCAAGCTAACCCTTGCAAGATACATAACCTAAGCACATGCATTAGGCATGCTTTGGGTATATCAACCTGAATTTTACTTACCTCAAGTATTATTTTCCAAGCTTTACTTTACTTACCCAAAGTTCTTTACTTGTTTAGAAGGTAGCATAAAGTGTATAAAACTTGACCTATAGAGATAACTTTAGATGTCATTCTATGGCATGAGATTGATCCCATCTTTCCCTCTTAGTGAACACTCTTAACTTAGTAGTTTAGAGTAGATAAAAACTTGAGTCACTCTAGATGGGAATACTTGGTGAAAATGAATTATGAAAACCTTTTAATGATGAGTCATTCTATTGAGATGTTTTCACATGTGTTGAGAAACACAAATGGTTTATGATGATGAAAATGTTGAGGCATGAGCCTTAACCCCCTTTTACAAAACTGATGGTTGGATTCGGATGCGATACCATTCCAAATTTACCCTACAACCACAATACCTGAATCGGGAGAGGTTTGAGCTGAGGCTACCTCTCAATGTTGTCCACCTATGTAATGCCCAAGATGACAGATGGTCATGGTTGGGAGGCCATGGTCATAGGAGAGGTGCTTATACTAGGGTGTGTAAAGCAAATGTTATGTTTGATTATCTGCATACTAAGTATGATGATTCAAGGTTATCCCTAATAGATGTATCGAATCTTGTGGTGAAAGTGTACCACCTCTACAGAGTGTCAAACTATTCGAATAGCCGCGTCCACGGTGATGGACAGTTGGAATGGCCATACTGTTTTGTTGTCAGATGTTTTCAAAATAACTTTTGAAAGGAATGAGGAATCTTGACTTGACCACAACAAGGTTGTGTTTATGACAATATCTTCCCACCTTAAGTGATTCTAGAACTTTATTTTATCTTTCTTTGCTTCTGAACTCAGCTTAGGTTTCAAATTTAACTTTATAGTTAAACTTAGAGTTAGCACTTCACTTTAGAACTATCCTACTTGTTAGTGGTAGTTTGCGAGTACTTAAAGAGTACTCATGGCTTTTGTCCCTGGCTATTCTCATGGCCAGACTATGAATGAGACTACCAAGATGATGGCTAGCAGGACGGCTATGATAACTAGGACTATCTGCCTTCATCAGCATTACCTGTGCCCCTGAATATAGACCCCACCGCTACGCTTATCTTTTATTCCGCTGCTTGTTGTATTAAGAATGGATCATGAGATCCTTATTTGTGTAAGACCTTATGTATGGTTTGTAATGGATGATGTACTGTGATATCCAATCTGTTATGTCTCGCAAAAATGGTAATCCTGGGATTGCGATGAATGACATAACAGGCATCTGGGTTTAAAAATCTGGGTGTTGAAAAAGGGGGCGGTGTCGGGTTGTCAGAAGAGGACACCAACGGCGGCGCTGGCAGGGAGCGTGGCGTTGACGAAGACGAGGATCAACCGGAAGACGAAGACGATGGCTTCTTTGAAATATGATCATTTATTTTATTTATTTTAGTTCGATAGATGGATTTTCACTTGTTTATGGAGGTAAAGTATCGGTGGCACGGATAGATAGGTGGCACGGATTGACCATGCATAAAAAAAGTGGATAAGGGAGGGGTTATCTTGCCCGTTGGATCACATAGGATCAATGGTTGGTGGAGACGATCCACGTGACATCTGTGTCAGCCAATCAGGGCATATCACCCAGAGTGAGCACATGTTTGGGATCTCCACACGTTTGGGCTTTTGTGAGATTTGTGACCGAGAGAGAGGGCAAATATCTTTTCACAATCCGCCTATGGATCCACCAGTCATGTGTGTTCTTCTCATTAACCACAGCTAGAGTCATTGCAAGTGTGTTCTTTTCACAGACCACATATGGAACCACCATTGTCATTGAAATGTGTATTCTTTCATTAACCACAACTGGGGTCATTTCATGACTGTTCTTTTCACATACCACATATGGATCCACCAGTGTCATTGAAATGTGTGTTCTCTTCAGAGACCACAAATGGATCCACCAATGTCATTGCATGTGTCTTCTTTTTACTAACAACAACTGGAGTCATTGCATGTGTGTTCTTTTGACATACCACATATGGATCCACCAGTGTCATTGAAATGTGTGTTCTCTTCAGAGACCACACATGGATCCACAAGTGTCATTGCATGTGTGCTCTTTTTACTAATAACAACTAGTGTCATTGCATGTGTGCTCTTTTTACTAACAACAACCAGAGTCATTGCATGTGTGTTCTCTTAAGAGACCACACATGGATCCACCAGTGTCATTGCATGTGTGTTCTTTTTACTAACAACAACTGGAGTCATTTCATGTGTGTTCTTTTCACATACCACATATGGATCCACCAGTGTCATTGAAATGCGTGTTCTCTGCAGAGACCACACATGGATCCACCAGTGTCATTGCAAGTGTGTTCTTTTTACTAACAACAAGTATAGTCATTGCATGTGTGTTCTTTTCACATACCACATATGGATCTACTAATGTCATTGAAATTTGTGTTCTCTTCAAAGACCACATATGGATCCACCAGAGTCATTGCATGTGTATTCTTTTTACTAACAACAACTAGAGTCATTTCATGTGTGTTCTTCTCATTAACCACATATGGATCCACTAGTGTCATTGAAATGCGTGTTCTTCTCATTAACCACATCTAGATTCATTGCATGTGTGTTCTCTTTAGATACCACACAAGGATCCACCAGTGTCATTGCATGTGTGTTCTTTTTACTAACAACAACTGGAGTCATTGCATGTGTGTTCTTTTCACATACCACATATGGATCCACCAGTGTCATTGAAATGTGTGTTCTCTTCAGAGACCACACATGGATCCACCAGTGCCATTGCATGTGTGATCTTTTTACTAACAACAACTAGTGTCATTGCATGTGTCATGTTCTCATTAACCACAGCTAGATTCCTTGGATGTGTGTTCTAATCAGAGACCACACATGGATCCACCAGTGTAATTGCATGTGTGCTCTTTTTACTAACAACAACGGGAGTCATTTCATGACTATTCTTTTCACATACCACATATGGATCCACTAGTGTCATTGAAATGTGTGTTCTTCTCATTAACCACAGCTAGAGTCATTGCATGTGTGTTCTCTTCAAAGACCACACATGGATCCACTAGTGTCATTGCATGTGTGTTCTTTTTAGTAACAACAACTAGAGTCATTGTATGTGTGTTCTTTTCACATACCACATATGGATCCACTAGTGTCATTGAAATGTGTGTTCTCTCAGATACCACACATGGATCCACCAGTGTCATTGCATGTGTGCTCTTTTTACTAACAACAACTTTAGTCATTGCATGTGTGTTCTTTTCACATACCACATATGGATCCACCAGTGTCATTGAAATGTGTGTTCTCTTCAGAGACCACACATGGATCCAGCAGTGTCATTGCATGTGTGCTCCTTTTACTAACAACAACCAGTGTCATTGCATGTGTGATCTTTTTATATACCACATATGGATCCACCAGTGTCATTGCATGTGTGTTCTCTTCAGAGACCACACATGGATCCATCAGTGTAATTGCATGTGTGTTCTTTTTACTAACAACAACTGGAGTCATTTCATGACTATTCTTTTCACATACCACATATGGATCCACCATTGTCATTGAAATGAGTATTCTCTTCAGAGACCACACATGGATCCACCAGTGTCATTGCATGTGTGTTCTTTTTACTAACAACAACCAGAGCCATTGCATGTGTGTTCTTTTCACACACCACATATGGATGCACCAGTGTCATTGAAATGTGTGTTCTCTTCAGAGACCACACATGGATCCACCGATGTCATTGCATGTGTGCTCTTCTCACTAACCACATCTAGATTCATTGCATGTGTGTTCTCTTCAGAGACCACACACAGTGTAATTGCATGTGTGCTCTTTTTACTAACAAAAATTGAGTCATTTCATGACAATTCTTTTCACATACCACATATGGATCCACCTGTGTCATTGAAATGTGTGTTCTTGTCATTAAATACAACTAGAGTCATTGTATGTGTGTGCTCTTCAGAGACCACACATGGATCCACCAGTGTCATTGCATGTGTGCTCTTTTTACTAACAACAACTGGAGTCATTGCATGTGTGTTCTTTTCACATACCACATATGGATCCACCTGTTTCACAGAAATGTGTGTTCTCTTCAGAGACCACACATGGATCCACTAGTGTCATTGCATATGTGCTCTTTTTACTAAGAACAACTAGTGTCATTGCATGTGTGCTCTTTTTACTAACAACAACCAGAGTCATTACATGTGTGTTCTCTTCAGAGACCACACATGGATCCACCAGTGTCATTGCATGTGTGTTCTTTTTACTAACAACAACTAGAGTCATTTCATGTGTGTTCTTATCACATACCACATATGGATCCACCAGTGTCATTGAAATGTGTGTTCTCTTCAGAGACCACACGTGGATCCACCAGTGTCATTACATGTGTTTTTTTACTAACAACAACTAGAGTCATTGCATGCGTATTCTTTTCACATACCACATATGGATCCAACAGTGTCATTGAAATGTGTGTTCTCTTCAGAGACCACCCATGGATCCACAAGTGCCATTGCATGTTTGCTCTTTTTACCACTCTTCAAAAAATTGTCTGAATCAACGATTAATAGGCCGATTAATCGCTATTAATGACCCAACCTTGTCGATTACCACTAATCCGTTGTGTTAATCCTTTAGCCGGACTAATAGCTCCGACAAGCCGATTACTGGGTATATTTCCCATTAACTACTGCGCTTGGTAAAAAAATGTAAAATTTTCAAGGCATATCGCCCATCCAACTTCTAGCCCACCCCAACGAAGTAGGTTTTGTGAATCTCTCGCTCTATTCCTGCCTCCAAGAGCTCGATTCCCGCTGTCACCAACCAGTACCCTAGGTAGATGGTGGGAGAAGAGCAACTTCAGAGGTCAGAGGAGGATAAAAGGAAGGAGGGCACATGGTACCTGCTGGTGGATCCTGAGTCGTTCGTGACCTTGAAGATTAGGTTAGAGAGGAGAAGCGTATGTGTTTTAGTGGACTTTTGGCCTCTAGATAAGTAGGGTTGGGCATATAAAGTCGCATATACTATGTATTTCTTATATACACGTGTTTCAAGTGCTAATTTGTGTAGGTTGCACTGATTAATAGTCGACCGATTAAATCAGTTAATCGTCTGAATTCTGATTAGTCGCTACTCCCAAGCCAACCGAGTAGTTAACGATTACCAATTTCCTCACCATTGCCTTTTACTAACAACAACCAGTGTCATTGTATGTGTGCTCTTTTTACTAACAACAACCAGGGTCATTGCATGTGTGTTCTCTTCAGAGACCACACATGGATCCACCAGTGTCATTGTATGTGTGTCCTTTGTACTAACAACAACTGGAGTCATTTCATGTGTGTTCTTTTCACATACCACATATGGATCCACCAGTGTCATTGAAATGTGTGTTCTCTTTAGAGACCACACATGGATCCACAAGTGTCATTGCATGTGTGTTCTTTTTACTAACAACAACTGGAGTCATTTCATGTGTGTTGTTTTCACATACCACATATGGATCCACCGGTGTCATTGAAATGTGTGTTCTCTTTAGTAACCACAGCTAGAGTCATTGCATGTGTGTTCTCTTCAGAGACCACACATGGATCCACCAGTGTCATTGCATGTGTGTTCTTTTTACTAACAACAAGTGGAGTCATTTCTTGTGTGTTGTCTTCACATACCACATATGGATCCACCAGTGTCATTGAAATGTGTGTTCTCTTCAGAGACCACACATGGAACCACCAATGTCATTGCATGTGTGTTCTTTTTACTTACAACAACTGGAGTCATTGCATGTGTGTTCTTTTCACATACCACATATGGATCCACCAGTGTCATTGAAATGTGTGTTCTCTTCAGAGACCACACATGGAACCACCAGTGTCATTGCATGTGTGTTCTTTTTACTAAGAACAACTAGGGTCATTTCATGTGTGTTGTTTTCACATACCACATATGGATCCACCAGTGTCATTGAAATGTGTGTTCTCTTCAGTAACCACAGCTAGAGTCATTGCATGTGTGTTCTCTTCAAAGACCACACATGGATCCACCAGTGTCATTGCATGTGTGTTCTTTTTACTAACAACAAGTGGAGTCATTTCTTGTGTGTTCTCTTCACATACCACATATGGATCCACCAGTGTCATTGAAATGTGTGTTCTCTTCAGAGACCACACATGGATCCACCAATGTCATTGCATGTGTGTTATTTTTACTAACAACAACTGGAGTCATTGCATGTGTGTTCTTTTTACTAACAACAACTGGGGTCATTTCATGTGTGTTCTTCTCATTAACCACATATGGATCCACCAGTGTCATTGAAATGTGTGTTCTCTTCAGTAACTACAAGTAGAGTCATTGCACGTGTGTTCTCTTTAGAGACCACACATGGATCCACTAGTGTCATTGCATGTGTGTTCTTTTTACTAACAACAACTAGAGTCATTGCATGCGTGTTCTTTTCCCACACCATATATGGATCCACCAGTGTCATTGAAATGTGTGTTCTCTTCACATTCCACACAAGGATGCACCAGTGTCATTGCATGTGTGCTCTTTTTACTAACAACAACCAGTGTTATTGCATGTGTGTTCTTCTTATTAATCACAGCTAGATTCATTGTATGTGTGTTCTCTTTAGAGACCACATATGGATCCACCAGTGTAATTGCATGTGTGCTCTTTTTACTAAAAACAACTGGAGTCATTTCATGACTATTCTTTTCAGATACCACATATGGATCCACCAGTGTCATTGAAATGTGTGTTCTTCTCATTAACCATAGCTACTGTCATTGCATGTGTGTTCTCTTCAGAGACCACACATGGATCCACCACTTTCATTGCATATGTGTTCTTTTTACTAACAACAACTAGAGTCATTGCATGTGTGTTCTTTTCACATACCACATATGGATCCACCAGTGTCATTGAAAGGTTTGTTCTCTTTAGAGACCACACATGGATCCACCAGTGTCATTGCATGTGTGCTCTTTTTAGTAACAATAACCAGTATTATTGCATGTGTGTTCTTCTCATTAATCACAACTAGATTCATTGCATGTGCGTTCTCTTTAGTGACCACACATGGATCCACCAGTGTAATTGGATGTGTGCTCTTTTTACTAACAAAAACTGGAGTCATTTCATGACTATTCTTTTCAGATACCACAAATGGATCCACCAGTGTCATTGAAATGTGTGTTCTTCTCATAAACCACATCTAGAGTCATTGCATGTGTGTTCTCTTCAGATACCACACATGGATCCACCAGTGTCATTGAATATGTGTTCTTTTTACTAACAACAACTAGAGTCATTGCATGTGTGTTCTTTTGACACACCACATATGGATCCACCAGTGTCATTGAAAGGTTTGTTCTCTTTAGAGACCACACATGGATCCACCAGTGTCATTGCATGTGTGCTCTTTTTACTAACAATAACCAGTGTTATTGCATGTATGTTCTTCTCATTAATCACAACTAGATTCATTGCATGTGTGTTCTCTTGAGAGACCACACATGGATCCACTAGTTAATTGCATGTGTGGTCTTTTTACTAACAACAATTGGAGTCATTTCATGACTATTCTTTTCAGATACCACATATGGATCCACCAATATCATCGAAATGTGTGTTCTTCTCATAAACCACAGCTAGAGTCATTGCATGTGTGTTCTCTTTAGATACCACACATGGATCCACCAGTGCCATTGCATATGTGTTCTTTTTACTAACAACAACTAGAGTCATTGGATGTGTGTTCTTTTCATATACCACATATGGATCCACCAGTGTCATCAAAAGGTTTGTTCTCTTTAGAAACCACACATGGATCCACCGGTGTCATTGCATGTGTGCTCTTTTTACTAACAATAACCAGTGTTATTGCATGTGTGTTCTTCTCATTAATCACAACTAGATTCATTGCATGTGTGTTCTCTTCAGAGACCACACATGGATCCACCAGTGTAATTGCATGTGTGGTCTTTTTACTAACAACAACTGGAGTCATTTCATGACTATTCTTTTCAGATACCACATATGGATCCACCAATATCATTGAAATGTGTGTTCTTCTCATAAACCACAGCTAGAGTCATTGCATGTGTGTTCTCTTTAGATACCACACATGGATCCACCAGTGCCATTGCATATGTGTTCTTTTTACTAACAACAACTAGAGTCATTGGATGTGTGTTCTTTTCATATACCACATATGGATCCACCAGTGTCATTGAAAGGTTTGTTCTCTTTAGAGACCACACATGGATCCACCGGTGTCATTGCATGTGTGCTCTTTTTACTAACAATAACCAGTGTTATTTCATGTGTGTTCTCTTCAGAGACCACACATGGATCCACCAGTGTAATTGCATGTGTGCTCTTTTTACTAACAACAACTAGACTCATTTCATGACTATTCTTTTCAGATACCACATATGGATCCACCAGTGTCATTGAAATGTGTGTTCTTCTCATTAACCACAGCTAGAGTCATTGCATCTGTGTTCTCTTTAGAGACCACACATGGATCCACCAGTGTCATTACATATTGTTCTTTTTACTAACAACAACTGGAGTCATTGCATGTGTGTTCTTTTTACATACCACATATGGATTGATACGTCCATTTTGCATCACTATTCTATGTCATAATTCACTTTTATTCATTGATATATTTCGTATTGAGAGGTGATACTTATGTTATTTTATCTGTTTTTGCATGGTTGATGACTTTTGGAGCATGGACCGCTGTAGTCAGGATTCTGATGGAAAAGGTGTTGTTTGGATGCAAAATTCGCGAAGATAAGAAAACCCAAGAAAATATACGGAAAATCCTATTTTTCCAGAAGACGAAGGAAGCTAGAAGTGGGCCTGGAGATGGGCCACAGGGGGGCCACACCACCCCCAGGCGCGGGCCAGCCTAGGCCACGCCACCAGGTGGTGTGGCCGCCCTGGTCCACCCCTGGCACTCCCCTCTGGCGTATATTATCCTCCTGAAACCCTAAGACTCGAGGGGAAACCACAGAAAGATTCCGCCGCCTCTGCGGACTAGAAAACACCGAGAGACAAAGATCTCTCTAGCAGACAGATTTCTGTCGGGGGAATTCCTTCTCAAAGAGGGGAGATCGTCTCCATCAACACCACCATCAAGCTGGACTTGATCGGGATCATCATCATCATCATCATCACCACCACCATCATCAGCAGCACCGTCATCACCATCTCCATAGTGCTGTAACAATTGGGTTGAATCTTGCATAGTTCATAGGGGAAACTTTCCCGGTGTTGATTACTCTTTGTAGTTGATGCTATTGAGTGAACCATTGAATTATTGTTTATGTTCAGATTGTTATACATCATTATTCCATCTCTGATCATGATCCATATGATGTCTTGTGAGTAGTTCGTTTTGTTCTTGAGGACATGGGAGAAGTCATGTTGTTAGTAGTGGAGTTGTGTTGAGAAAGATTCAATGGTTTGATATTTAAGTTGTGGTGTACTTCTTCTAGTGGTGTCATGTGAACGTCGACTACATGACACTTTACCTATATGGGCCTAGGGTAATGCATTGTGTATTTGGCTACTAATCGTAGGGGTTGCCGGAGTGACAGAAACCTGAACACCCGTTAGGAAACCATTGCACAAGGGACGTAAGGGTCTTAGAGTTTAAAGCTGTGGTTAGGTTTCTACCTTAATTACTTTCTTGTACTTACGGATGTTTGCAAGGGGTATAATCACAAGTATGTATTAGTCCTAGGAAGGTCGGTACATTAGCACAGGTTCACCCACACAACACTTAGCAAGCTAAAGAAGATTGATCAACTATATGAAGCGAAAGCACTTGACAGTCTTCCCATGTGTCCTCGAGAACATTTGGTCATCTTAAGTAATACAACCGGCTTATCCTTTGCGGCATAAAGGATTGGGCCACTTGCTGCATTTATTCCTACTGTCTTTTATTTACTCGTACTTTGTTTACTTGCTATATCAAAAACCCCTAAAAATCCGTTTTCTAAGTATTTGCAGAGAATTCCTGATCCATACCACTAGCCAGCACTTCTGCTCCTCGTTGGGTTCGACACTCTTACTTATCGAAAATACTGCGATACACCCCCTATACTTGTGGGTCATCAAGACTATTTTCTGGCGCCGTTGCCGGGGAGTGAAGCGCTATTGGAGAGTAGACTGGTAAAGGAAACTTCTACTGTGAGTATTGTTTACTCCTGTTAGTTGCATTATTTTCGTTATGGATAATTCGCTGAGTTTATTATTTGGTGATGCTACTACCACTTCTATGGTAGTAGATAAGCCACCACCTGCTGAGAATGATGTTTTTAAAATACCTATAAGAATTATTGATCGTGTTATGGATAACTACTATGTTGGGGATGGAACTATCCATCTCGGTGATCATTTACTCTTTATACACGAATTATGCGGGTTGTTCAAGTGTGCAGGTACTACTACAGATCAAGTTAAGAAGATATTCTTATTATCACTAAAAGGAAGAGCTGTGGAATGGTATAAGCTGCTAAAGAATGGTCAAGCTCTGGAATGGGAGGAAATAGTGCCTCTCTTTTATTCAAAGTTTTATCCTCCTAGTGAGATTCATAAAGATCGGAATCAAATATACAACTTTTGGCCTCTTGATGGAGAGAGTATAGCTCAAGCTTGGGGGAGATTGAAGTTACTAATGCTCAAATGTCCCATTCATGAGCTCCCCATCAATATTATTATCAATAACTTTTATGCAAGGCTCCCTCTACATGACAAGGATTTATTGGATTCTTCTTGTGCTGGATCATTCACTCGCATGGAATAAGAAGCTAAATGGGATCTTATAGACCATATTCAAGATAATGCTGAAGCTTGGGAGAATGACAAAGGTAGAAAGTTAGGTATAAATTATGATTATGAATGCATTGAATCTTTTATGGGAACTGATGACTTTGAAAATATTAAAAATGCTTATGGTCTAGACTCTTAAGCTATTGCTTCTTATTTTAAGGCTTTTGCTTCCTATATTGAAGTGCGTAAAAAGAAGTGGAATAAGTATCATGAACCTTATAAAGATATTGCTAAGAGTGTTCCTGCAAGAAATACTAAAGTTTATACCGCTAATCATGTCTTACCTGAACCTTATATTGAGAAAATGCCTTTCCCAGTTAAGATAAAGGAACATTCTATGATAGCTAGTATGGTTAATGAAAGTACAAATAAAGCTGTTGAACCTGATAAACAAAAGGTTGATGAACCTATTATAGCAAATGTGAAAGACTTTGTTACTAATTATGTAGAAGAGGGACACACTATCCTTTGTAAGGATACCTCTATTATTGTTTCACAAAGTAGTATCATAAGAGCTAGTATTCCTATGTTTTCTGTTAGAATAAGTGATCATTGTTATGATAGTCCTTGTGATAGCTATATTGTTAAGTTTATGCATGATACTGAAAGTTAATATGAGAGAGCGAAAAGTGTTCTTATGCATCTCAATAATATCAAGTTTCCTCGTTTTATGTTGAAAGTTTTTATGTTGCACTTGTTTTGCCTTCTTATGCAAGTAGCCTCTAGTTTCAACAACTTGTTTGTTTAGAAAATTCCCTTGCATAGGAAGTGGGTTAGACTTAAATGCGTATATTTTTGCTTCTTAATGCTCCCTTTCACTTCAATTCATATTCCTATGTGAGCATCTTCAAAATTATCATGCCCATCTTAATGGCTATAAAGAAAGAGCTTTTTGGGAGACAACCCAATTTATTTTTTGCTTTCAGTTTGTTTTTGTTTTCTTTGAGTCTTGGAAGTTATTACTTCGGTCATAACCTCTCCTTATCCGTTTTGTTTCGTTTTTGTGTCAAGATCAACCTCTAATGAGAGAGAAGTAATATTTGGGGAAGTTGCTGTCCCGAAACTGATTTTTGTGCTTCACCGTAAAAATTCGTGAGAGATCTCTGTATGCCTGATTGTGTTGTAATTGTTTGTGCTTCTGACCCAGGTTGTTATTTAACTTTCGTTAGTTTTGTACTTTTTGATTTGAGGAACAAAAGATTTTCTAAAAAATTGATCTTTACTTGCTGGTCTATTTTTACAGATTTTGCCACTCTTGCATTTGCTTCTTTATTCTATTTCCTTTTTGAATTCTTTTGGGTTTCGGAAAGAGTTGCTAGATTAGCTTTTGTTTTGATGGTTTTCAGTTGAAGTTAGACTCAAAAGGTTTTATCACTTCACTTATACTAATGTTGCTAATGAGAATTGTGTGAAGTTTTGTGTGAAAGAAATTTTCAGGAAGTGGAGATAATGGTGTAATAAGGAAGAGAAAGGTTTTATGACTCAAGTAATAAGTGTATGAAAATGAAGATACTGGTGATTATTCAAGTGGTGACTCCAGAAGAATCTACTAAATACAAAATTCAGAGACCTGCAGAGTCCGTTTCCAAATAGGTAACAGTTCTGGTAAGAAAAGTTCCACGAAAATACTATCCAATTATATTTTTGCAGTTTCCAGTTAATAAGGAAAGCTATGAAGAGAAAGAGGGACGGAAACGGAGCTAGGGTGGCTCACACCACCCTGTGGCACGGGCCCTCCCCTAGCCGTGCCACCAGGTGGTGAGTCCACTCCGGACTCCGCCTCCATTTTCTCCTAGTACCTTCCTTTTATTACGAAACTTCGTAATATATAATCCCCAGAGCCCCCGAGGTTCATATATCGTGTTTTCGTCGTGTTTTTGTTTCGATCTGTTTCTGCCAGGACATACTCTTTGAAGGTTTAGAAGCACAATGGTGTTCGCTAAGGATAAAGGGAAGGAGCCTATAGAGGAAGACCTCCAAGACCCCGGGCAGGAGAAGGAGATCAAGAGTGAAGGTGAAGAGGAGGCAAAGCACACCGGCACTACTTTTGCAAGCATTGGAGTGGTGGCGAACCCTGCCAGGATCAGAAGGACTGCACGGATGTCAACTGGAGGGAAACCTCCGCCTCACTGTTTGGAACCAAGGACACCTTCTCCAAGCACCAAGAGTCCCTTCCATACCTTTATCCATAACCATGCAGGAAAAGAAGACTCCAAGAGGGAAGAATGGAAAAAGAATCACAACAGCTGGGATCCACAATCTAACATGATCATGCACCACATCGAGCACAACTCGGAGTTGATTCGTACTCTCACCTTCGAGATTGAAGACTTGGGGAAACTGATCAAAGAGCTCATCGAGAGGATACCACCACCACCAAAGGAGTAATTCGTCATCAGGTTTGGCATCCCCTTGGTTTGTTCCAAGCTTGGGGGAGTGCCGCGGTATCATATCACTATCTTCTACCTTTTTACCTTATTAGTAGAGTCATATCATGAATAGAGAAGTTATTATGTAGGATGGTTTTCATTATGGAAGTGTCCGCTCTCTCGTTAGATATGTATCCCTTGGTGTGAGTTGCCGTTATGGATTATTAATGAGAAGTTCTATCATTTATTCTTTTGCATAGCTTATATTAGTTTTCAATTCGTGGTTATATGATTGATCTTGTTGTTAGTATTGGTATCACTTTGGGATCATTGAGATAATCTAGTTGGTTTTGGCAAACCTGGCTCGGTCAGTAGCAACACTATTTTTGAGAGTTGAATGAAAAAGATAGAAGTACTCTAAAGAAATATAATTTCATCATCTTTCTTTCTTGATTTGCTCATAAGTCTAGTATTCTCTAGTTAAGATCTTTTGTGCTTCCAAGGAAGATTGCATGTTTGTTTTTATCACTTGTATGTTTGGTTGTTTCCTTCAACTCTTATACTTGCTACCCATCCTTGCTAGCCAAAACCTGTACTGAGAGGGAATTCCTCTCGGACATCCACTCCTTTAAACCAAAACCTTTGCCAATTGTGTCCACCATACCCATCTATTAGCATTATTGCTATTCCAAGTAAATTCTTGTTTTGTCTACCTCCCAAATTAAACTTGTTATGTGAAAATTAGTGATTAAAGCTCTCACGAACTTGATGTCACACTTTAATTTCTTGCACTTAATAAACTTGAACCATTGTGCTCACCTATGTTGCGTATGTGCTTGCGCTTTGTAAGTTGTGAATTAGCAAAACCATGATGTCATGGGGAACACTTTCAACATTGCACTAGTACTTTGTACCTAGTTGATATCATGTTATTTTGTCTATGGATGTCGTCGGTGTGAAATGAAAGGGGAGCTTGTAAGTCCATGGAGTTATGCATGTGTGTTAGAGAAACGCCTGGCCGCTGGTCTAATCCATGCTGACATGGTGGAAACCTGCAGCGTAACCAGAACGAGCATCTATGAAGCATTCTTCTTATAAAAAAGAGATAGAGATTGAGAAAAGGAGAAAAAGAAAAAAAGAGATTATGAAAAGAGGAAAGAGAGAAAAAAGCACCATATTCCCATGATAAATAAGAAGATTGCCGAGATGCTTGTTGTCTGCTTTCCTTGTCATTTTGATATGGGGATTCTTCCGTATCATCGGGCAAGGGGTACCCCGTTGGCGGTTCTCTATGATACACATATGCTTACGATGACAAGAACTTACCGGTGACTAAACTTGAGTAGCATGAGGAGCGGCCCTCGTATTCAAGGGACATGAGATTCTCAACTTACAACTTGTGAATGCATATCCTCATATTTGATCACTTTAACCTTAATCACCTAAAGATGCCTATGATAGGGGCAATGAGAGCTGAAAGCTAGTAAGTATCATAATTTTTGGGACCTCTTTATGAAACTTGTAATCCCTGCTTCCCTCGACGAAGGGCCTTTCTTTTACTTTTTAGTTGAGTCAGTAAACCTATCCCTTTCTATCTCAACAAGTATTTTGAGTTGTTGTGTTTCATTCATTCATATGATGATTTATTCAATCATGTTTCTTATGTTCCTTGTTTTGCACATTGCTCTTATCTTGATGTTTACTACTTTGAAAGCTATCATTGAAAACCAGTTATTTGTGAACTCCAGCAAACTATCAACTATTCTTCGACCAAGAGCTAAGTTTGCCATTACCAATTATGATTTATTTCATGTATCTTTGTTGTGTTTCCTTTACTCATTGCAAGTTGAGTTATATAATAGTGAGTTGTCTTCTGTTATGATCTATGTATTGATGAATGCGATGCTTCTTGTCCGTATTATTTTATCAACTCTTCACTCCATAAACCTGAGGTCATGTTTATTGAGCTCAGTTTCGCTTGGGGACAAGCGAAGTCTAAGCTTGGGGGAGTTGATCAGTCCATTTTGCACCACTATTCTATGTCATAATTCACTGTTATTCATTGACATATTTCATATTGAGAGGTGATACTAATGTTATTTCATCTGTTTTTGCATGGTTGATGACTTTTGGAGCATGGACCGCAGCAGTCAGGATTCTGATGGAAAAGGTGCTGTTTGGAGGAAAAATTCGCGAAGATCAGAAAATCCGGGAAAATATATGGAAAATCCTATTTTTCAAGAAGACGAAGGAAGCCAGAAGGGGGCATGGAGATGGGCCACAGGGGCCACACCACCCCCTGGCGTGGGCCAGCCTAGGTCGCGCCACCAGGTGGTGTGGCCACCCTGGTCCACCCCTGGCACTCCCCTCTGGCGTATATTATCCTCCCGAAACCCTAAGACTCGGGGGGCGACCACAGAAAGATTCCGCCGCCTCTGCGGAGCGGAAAACACCGAGAGAGAAAGATCTCTCCGGCAGATAGATTTCTGCCGGGGGAATTCCTTCCCTGAGAGGCGAGATCGTCGCCATCAACACCACCGTCAAGCTGGACTTCATCAGGATCATCATCATCATCACCACCACCATCATCATCAGCACCCTCATCACCATCTCCATATTGCTGTAACAACTGGGTTGAATCTTGCATAGTTCATAGGGGAAACTTTCCCGGTGTTGATTATTCTTTGTAGTTGATGCTATTGAGTGAACCATTGAATTATTGTTTATGTTCAGATTGTTATACATCATTATTCCATCTCTGATCATGATCCAGATGATGTCTTGTGAGTAGTTCGTTTTGTTTTTGAGGACATGGGAGAAGTCATGTTGTTAGTAGTGGAGTTGTGTTGAGAAAGATTCAATGGTTTGATATTTAAGTTGTGGTATACTTATTCTAGTGGTGTCATGTGAATGTCGACTACATGACACTTCACCTATATGGGCCTACGGGAATGCATTGTGTATTTGGCTACTAATCGTAGGGGTTGCCGGAGTGACAGAAACCTGAACCCCCGTTAGGAAACCATTGCACAAGGGACATGAGGGTCTTAGAGTTTAAAGCTGTGGTTAGGTTTCTACCTTAATTACTTTATTGTACTTACGGATGTTTGCAAGGGGTATAATCACAAGTATGTATTAGTCCTAGGAAGGTCGACACATTAGCACAGGTTCACCCAAACAACACTTAGCAAGCTAAAGAAGATTGATCAACTATATGAAGCGAAAGCACTTGACATTCTTCCCATGTGTCCTCGAAAACGTTTGGTCATCTTAAGTAATACAACCGTCTTGTCCTTTGCTACATAAAGGATTGGGCCACTTGCTGCATTTATTCCTACTCTCTTTTATTTACTCGTACTTTTTTTACTTGCTATAACAAAAACCCCTAAAAATCCGTTTGCTAAGTATTTGCAAAGAATTCCTCATCCATACCACTAGCCAGCACCTTCCGCTCCTCGTTGGGTTCGACACTCTTACTTATCGAAAATAATGCGATACACACCCTATACTTGTGGGTCATCATGGAACCACCAGTGTCATTTAAATGTGTATTCTCTTCAGAGACCACACATGGATCCACTAGTGTCATTGCATGTGTGCTCTTTTTACTAACAACAACCAGTGTCATTGCATGTGTGTTCTTATCATTAACCACAACTAGATTAATTGCATGTGTGTTCTTTTTAGAAACCACACATGGATCCACCAGTGTAATTGCATGTGTGCTCTTTTTACTAACAACAACTAGAGTCATTTCATGACTATTATTTTTACATACCACATATGGATCCACCAGTGTCATTGAAATGAGTGTTCTTCTCATTAACCACACCTAGAGTCATTGCATGTGTATTCTCTTCAGAGACCACACATGGATCCACCAGTGTCATTGCATGTGTGTTCTTTTTACTAACAACCATTGTAGTCATTGCATGTGTGTTCTTTTCAGATACCACATATGGATCCACCAATGTCATTGAAATGTCTGTTCTCTTCAGAGACCACACATGGATCCACCAGTGTCATTGCATGTGTGCTCTTTTTACTAACAACAACTAGTGTCATTTCATGTGTGCTCTTTTTACATACCACATATGGATCCACCAGTGTCATTACACATGTGTTCACTCAGAGACCACACATGGATCCACAAGTGTAATTGCATGTGTGTTCTTTTTACTAACAACAACTAGAGTCATTTCATGACTATTCTTTTCACATACCACATATGGATCCACCAGTGTCATTGAAATGTGTGTTCTCTTCAGAGATCACACATGGATCCACCAGTGTCATTGCATGTGTGTTCTTTTACTAACAACAACCAGAGTCATTGCATGTGTGTTCTTTTCACACACCACATATGGATCCACCAGTGTCATCGAAATATGTGTTCTCTTCAGAGACCACACATGGATCCACCAGTGTCATTGCATGTGTGCTCTTTTTACTAACAACACTAGTGTCATTGCATGTGTGTTCTTCTCATTAACCACAACTAGATTCATTGCATGTGTGTTCTCTTCAGAGACCACACATGGACCCACCAGTGTAATTGCATCTGTGCTATTTTTACTAACAACAACTAGAGTCATTCCATGACTATTCTTTTCACATACCACATATGGATCCACCTGTGTCATTGAAATGTGTGTTCTTCTCATTAACCACAGGTAGAGTCATTGTATGTTTTTTCTCTTTAGAGCCACACATGGATCCACCAGTGTCATTGCATGTGTGCTCTATTTACTAACAACAACTGGAGTCATTGCATGTGTGTTCTTTTCACATACCACATATGGATCCACCAGTGTCATTGAAATGTGTGTTCTCTTTAGAGACCACACATGGATCCACCAGTGTCATTGCATTTGTGCTATTTTTACTAACAACAACCAGTGCCATTGCATGTGTGTTGTTTTTACTAACAACAACCAAAGTCATTGCATGTGCGTTCTCTTGAGAGGCCACACATGGATCCGCCAGTGTCATTGCATGTGTGTTCTTTTTACTAACAACAACTGGAGTCATTCCATGTGTGTTCTTTTCACATACCACCTATGGATCCACCAGTGTCA
Organism: Avena eriantha; assembly: GCA_910589775.1. Taxonomy (NCBI): domain Eukaryota; kingdom Viridiplantae; phylum Streptophyta; class Magnoliopsida; order Poales; family Poaceae; genus Avena; species Avena eriantha. Next base: position 126,255,162 of record OU342746.1, read on the forward strand.
TTGAAATGTGTGTTTTCTTCAGAGACCACACATGGATCCACCAGTGTCATTGCACATGTGTTCTTTTTACTAACAACAACTAGAGTCATTGCATGTGTGTTCTTTTCACATAACACATATGGATCCACCAGTGTCATTGAAATGTGTGTTCTCTTCAGGGACCACACATGGATCCACTAGTGTCATTGCATGTGTGCTCTTTTTACAAACAACAACCAGTATCATTGCATGTGTAATCTTTTTACTAACAACAACCAGAGTCATTGCATGTGTGTTCTCTTCAGAGACCACACATGGATCCACCAGGGTCGTTGCATGTGTGTTCTTTTTATTTGAGTTGTGTTTGTTTCTTCAGCAACCGATTTTTTCCATTTTTATAACAACAACTGGAGTCATTTCATGTGTGTTCTTTTCACATACCACATATGGATCCACCAGTGTCATTGAAATGTGTGTTCTCTTTAGAGACCACACATGGATCCACCAGTGTCATTGCATGTGTGTTCTTTTTACTAACAACTTGAGTTATTTCATGTGTGTTCTATTCACATACCACATATGGCTCCACCTGTGTCATTGAAATGTGTGTTCTCTTCAGTAACCATAGCTAGAGTCATTGCATGTGTGTTCTCTTCAGAGACCACACATGGATCCACCAGTGCCATTGCATGTGTGTTCTTTTTACTAACAACAAGTGGAGTCATTTCATGTGTGTTCTTTTCACATACCACATATGGATCCACCAGTGTCATTGACTTGTGTGTTCTCTTCAGAGACCACACATGGATCCATCAGTGTCATTCCATGTGTGTTCTTTTTACTAACAACAACCAGATTCATTGCATGTGTGTTCTTTTCACATACCACATATGGATCCACCAGTGTCATTGAAATGTGTGTTCTCTTTAGAGACCACACATGGATCCACCAGTGTCATTGCATGTGTGTTTTTTTACTAACAACAACTGGAGTCATTTCATGTGTGTTCTTCTCATTAACCACATATGGATCCACCAGTGTCATTGAAATGTGTGTTCTCTTCAGTAACCACAACTAGAGTCATCGCATGTGTGTTCACTTCAGAGACCACACATGGATCCACCAGTGTTAATATCTGTGTGTTCTTTTTACTAACAACAACTGGGGTCATTGCATGTGTGATCTTTTCACACACCACATATGGATCCACCAGCGTCATTGAAATGTGTGTTGTCTTCAGAGAACACACATGGATCCACCAGTGTCATTGCATGTGTGATCTTTTTACTAACAACCAGTGTCATTACATGTGTGTTCTTCTCATTAACCACAACTAGATTCATTGCATATGTGTTCTCTTCACAGACCTCACATGGATCCACAAGTGTAATGGCATGTTGATGGCTCAATGCACGGTGCCCAGAAAAGTGCTTGGTGCGTGGTGTTGATGTAGAGCTCGTTGGGAACCCCAAGAGGAAGGTATGATGAGCACAGCAGCAAGTTTCCCTCAGTTATGAAACCAAGGTTTAATCGAACCAGTAGGAGCAAGGAAACACCTCAAAGGTGTTACTAGCTGTGCTTTGGCAGGGCGCACTACCGGTGCTAGTAGCAACATGGAGACCTGCACAACACAACCACAGAACTTTGTCCCCAACTTGCGATGAGGTTGTCAATCTCACCGTGTTTTGCGGAAAACAAAGGATTAAACGTATTGAATGGAAAGAAGTAAAAGTTAGCAGAAAGTAAACACAAAACAGTAAACAGTTGTAGATTGTATGTAAATAAAACGGATCGGGATCCATAGTTCACTAGAGGTAGCTCTCCTTAAGATATATAACATGCTGGGTGAACAAATTACAGCGGGGCAATTGACAAACACCGAGAAAGAAATACATGCATATACTAATCACCTTGACTCCTTTGAGACTTGATTGGGTATTACAACTTAATACATAGACCACCATCCAACTGCATCTATGACTAATAATCCACCTTCTGGTTATCATCCAAACCCCCTCCAGTATTAACTTGCAAGCAACAGATTATTGCTTTACGAACTGCATGTAAAGTAAACAATACGATTGTTCTATGAACAAAGGATTGTTGTTTTCTCCCTAGTAGCAACATCACATCTAGTACCTTAGAGATTTCTGTCACTTCCCCAGATTACCAGAGGCATGAACCCACTATCGAGCATAAATACTAACTCTTGGAGTTGCTAGTATCTACTTGGCCAAGATAGCTACTAACAACGGAAAGCATGCAAGATCTCAAATAACAAAGACATGATAGAATCAATAATCAATCTGAAATAGCATCTCAATATCCATCGGATCCCCACAAACACAACATGCAGAATTACAGATAGATGATCTTGATCATGAACGGAGCTCACAAGATCTAAACATGAAAGCACAAAGGAGGAGAACCAGCCATCTAGCTACTACATGGATCCGTAGTCCAAGGATGAACTACTCACGCATCACACTAGAGGCTTGCATGGTGATGAAGAAGGCCTCCAGGGTGAATTCCCCTCTCTGGTAGGGTGTCGGGAAGAGCTTCAGATCTCTCCCGATCTAGGGATGTAGATGACGGTGGCTACAGACTCTTTCGTGGATTTTTGATCGGGTACATAGGGTTTTTGTCCCGAGGGAAATATATAGGTGGAAGGAGAGGCCGACGGGGTGCCTGGGCTGGCCACACCACCCCCTGGCGCGGGTCAGGCTTGGCCGCGCGGCCAGGTGGTGTGGCCGCCCTCTGGCCCTTCTCCGTCTCGTATTCTGGCACTTGATCACTTCCGGAAAAATAGGCACTTTGGCTTTTGTACCATCCAATTCCGAGAATATTCATTTTCTGACATTCCTGGAACCACAAACAGCAGAAAACAGGCAGCTGGCACTGTGGCTCTTGTTAATAGGTTAGTCCAAGAAATCATATGAAAAGTACTCCAAAGTTGGAAAAAACCCAAGAAAGTGGATAAAACTAAGCATGGAACATCAAAAATTATAGATACATTTGCAATGTATCAACATCCCCAAGCTTAACTCCTACTCGTCCTTGAGTAGGTAAGTGATAAAAAGAAAGAATGATTTTTGAGGTGACATGCACCATCAAAGACTTGATCAAAGTATTTGCAAAACATTCAAAGCTGGGATCAAAGTACTCCAATCATAACATGATAGACAAAGTTCTAGCAATAAGCAGAGAAACAATGATGCAACAAGAAAAGGCACAAATAAAAGATTCATGAATAACAATGCTTCGCAAGATGTTTGTTTGTTTCACATAAAGAAAACATAGCATAATAGTATTCAGCTTGTCCCTCAATAGAGTAGCAAATATAAATGCATAGGACACCTTCAAAAATCATAAGAGTGACTAGATACAATAGTTTAAAACAAGCAATATCAAAGTATGCATCAATCAACTAGTCTTGGGACAATGCACATAGAACTAAGAATGGCCACTATGCTCTCAAAGTAAGTGCATAAAGATAGAAGGCGGAGACTCAATATAATGATGGAATAAAGTCCTTTTGTAAAAGGAAGTAGGGATTCAAGTCTCATAAAGAGCTTCCAAAAATTATGGTACTTATAGCTTTCAGCTCTCATTGCCCCTATCATAAGCATCTTGAAGTGATTAAGGTTAAAGTGAACAAACTATGGTGTACATGCTTGATGAAGTATAAGTCAGAAATCTCATGTCCCTTGTATACGAGGGCCGCTCCTCATGCTACTCAAGTTTAGTTACCGGTAAGTCCTTGTCATTGTAAGTATATGTGTATCATAGAGAACCGCCAACGGGGTACCCCTTGCCCGATGATACGGAAGAATCCCCATATCAAAATGACAAGGCAAGCAGACAACGAGCATCTTAGCATTCTTCTTATTTACCATGGGAATATGGTGTTTTTTTCTCTCTTTCCTCTTTTCATAGCATCTCTTTTTTTCATTTCTCTTTTTTCTCAATATAGGACTCTTTTTTATAAGAAGAATGCTTCATAGACAGCTCATTATGGTTACGCTACAGGTTTCCACCATGTCAGCATGGATTAGACCAGCGGCCCAGGCGTTTCTCTAACACATATACATAACTCCATGGACTTACAAGCTCCCCTTTCATTTCACACCGATGACATCCATATACAAAAGAGCATGATATCAACTAGGTACAAGTACCAGGTGCAATGTTGAAAGCGTTCCCCATGAAAGCATGGTTCTGCTAATTCCCAAAAAATAAGTGCAAGCATATACAACATAGAAGACACAATGGTTCAAGTTTATTAAGGGCAAGTAAAGTAAAGTGTGCCATCAAGTTCGTGAGAGCTTTAATCACTAGTTTTCTCATAACAAGTTTAATTTGGAAGGTAAACAAAAGCATGAATATACTTGGAATCGCATAAGCTAATAAGTAGGTATGGTGGACTCTTTGGAATAACTTGGTTTAGGGAGTTGGATGCATGAGTGGAACTCATACTTTGTTGTGGAGGCTAGCAAAAGACTGGGAGCGACAAACTAAGAGAGCAATAATGGCCATAATCATGCAGAGCGACAAAACATCATTGATCAAAGCATAAAGTGATACTACAAGTTGAAAACTAAAGGATCATAAAGGCTATGGTGACTTAAGATAGTCATAACATGGTGTGAGCATGTGCCAAGTCAACCCAAATAAAGCGTCAAAGGAGAGTACCACTATACTATGCTTTAATATGCTAAAACAATGCATGATTCATCCAAGGCACATTAAGCAATATCAATTGTTTATAACAAGTCATGCAGCATCAAAGAATACTAAGCATAAAGCCAAAACAATATCAAGCATGGCATGACAAAGCATAGGCCACAGTCAAAAACGAGCTCTTTTTACCACATAAGCATGAACTTTCCTACTCTTTTCCAAACCAAACCAAACTATTTGCAAACCAATATATGAAAGAGGGGGTCCAACCAATTTATTCAGAAAACTAAGAAAACCAAAGAAAACGAAAAACGAAAAAGAAGACGCTCCAAGAAAAACACAACTGTGCATGAAACAATAAAAATGAAGCGTTTGGAAGAAACCTGGTATTTTATTGATGAAGAAGGGGATGCCTTAGGCATCCCCAAGCTTTGACGCTTGTACTTCTTGGATATTTCTTGGGGTGACACGCATGGCATCCCAAGCTTGAGCTTTAGTCCATCCTTCATCTCATTACTCATTCCTTCCATACACCTGAAATTTTTCCTTCATACAAAACTTCACACAATCTCATTAGCAACATTAGTGCACTTAAGATAAATAAGTCTTAAGGTTCAGTTCTAACACCAAATAAACTTCCATTATAACACTAGCTACTGCAGCACTTCCCTCAAAAAGCTCAATTCCCCAAAAGAACTCAAGAAGGAACCAACAAGAAGCAAATGCAGAAAATGGCAGAAATCTGTCAAAACAGACCAGCAGGTAAAGACAAATTTTTTCGAAGACCTTATGTTGCTCAAATCAAAAAGTGTTGAACTAACGAAAGTTAGATAACAACCTGGGTCAGAATCACAAACAATTACAGCTCAATCCGACATACAGAGCTCTTTCACGAAACTTTACGGTGAAGCACAGAAATCTGTTTCGGGACAGCAACTTTCCCAATCATTACTTCTCTCTCATTAGAGGTTACTCTTGGCACAAAAAGCAAATAAATAGGATAAGGAGAGGTTATTACAGAGCTAATAGCTTCCAGGACTCATCTAAAACTTTTGGGTTATCTCCCAATAAGTAATTTTCTTTAATTCCTTTAAGTTAGGCATAAGAAGCAAAGAAAGAATCAAGTGTTCTCAAATGAAGAAGCATTAAGACCAAATTTTGTTTTCATAGGAGAAGCAAAGAAATCTTTTCTCTCTTTTTAGGGAAGTGTTCTATACCTTTTCTTGAGTGGGAGTTGATATTTAATGGTGCCTTCTTTCATATCAATGATGGCACCAACAGTTCTAAGAAAAGGTCTTCTCAAAGTAATAGGACAAGAAGCATTGTATTCAACATCCAAAACATAGAAATCAATGGGGACATAGGAATCGTTAACCACATAAGAACATCATTAAGACTCCCCATGAGTTTCTTTTTAGCATTATCATCAAGTGGGACATTCAAATAGCAATCTTCAAGAGGAGGCAAA